>JAMLFY010000011.1:10217480-11417480 GCA_030441495.1 Dalbergia oliveri
ATACTTGTGTATGCAAGTGTATTAGGCTTTAATTTCATTTTTCTAATAATGTTTTTGAGAGGAGTCCAACAAAATTCCAAGGTCATAGCATCACATTGATCAAAGATGTTATAAACCTTGAACCTGTCATCTCTTTTGTATGTTTGGTTTATGAAGTAGTGTTCAATAATGATGTGTGGTATTTTCTTCTAAGAAAATAGGTTCAATCATTCAATGTATTTTTTCATGTTCTAATTAGATAATAATTTAATGAAAACTATGGTAAATAGAGGAGGGATCGTCTCAACAAGGTATCATAGGAGTGGACGAGGCTTGAATCTCCTAAGCATTGAAATGGAAGAGAAAAATACTTAGGATTGGTTTGGTATTGTGGCTTTTTGAGAGCTCTTTTAAGTCTGATTCTAAAAAATATGCTCTTCAAAGGTCATGATTGTATTGCTGGGTAAAATAATATGAAGTTGCCCTCAATGCATGATACTATTGTTATTAAAAGGTCATGATCGTATTATTTAGTAAATATACTCTAAAAATATAAAATGACAACAATAATTATAAATATTAAAGAAAATAATTTCTATATTTATTGTTATTAATTAAATTAAAATTTTATTAGTTTTGTGAATTTTAAAAAGCAAAAGCTAACTCTAAGGGTATGTTTGGTTGGGAAATAAAAGTAGATATAAAATCTCAAATAAATTTCATATGTAAAATTACACAAGGTGCTCATTTGAGGAATTTTTATATTTTTATTTTAACCAAGCACACCTAAAAAAAATCCTATGAGATGCTCTCAAAAGTGAATAGAAATTTTGTTCCCAAATAGTATCCACTTCATATACAGTAATTTATTATCACATGTAGAGATATGAATTAAAATAGATTTAAAAATTTATAAATTATGAAATATACAATATATATCTTAAAAGTGTCATTAAATAATGAGGGCACAAAGAAAGGGACATCATTTATGGATAGAAAATTTTCATTGACTTTCAAAAGCAGAGAACTAAAGCACCAAACTCTTTAATTTATCAAATAGGAAAAAATTGACGTATAATTTTCATTAATAAACCTCCCAAGAATATTAGGATATGTATAGTTTAAATTTTCAGTTTTAAATTTTTTAAATTTTGTGAAAAAAATTAAAACTTCTGAAAATTATAATTTTTAATTTTCAGCATTTTTTTCTAAAATTATGAAAACTAAAAATTAAAAATAAAAATTAAAAACTGAAAATTAAAGCTAAAGATGACCTTACAAAACTTAAGCTTTAATCCGTCCTTTTTTTCTTTCTGATTCGATCATTTTTCCGTAGAAATAAACAAAGGGTAAAATAAATTCATGGCGGCAGAACTTTACTGCGCCATGGCTACAATTATTTTCTTTGGTGTGCGCCGTGCATACAAATTTCGTCTTCGCCAAGGGATCCTTGGTGGTTGGTCCCACCATTGTTGCGGAACAAAATCAATCCAGAATTATAGGAAACAGTCAACTGACGGTTATTATGGGTCAACTAATCTTACCAAAGAGTTATTTGTATTTTGATTTTTTGGTTACAAAAAAAATTTGTATTTTGTTAATAAGACTCGTAATATCTTTTGTTATATTACTTTTCAGTATCATGGGGTCAATGGTAAAGATTTTAGCAATTGATATCATTAACTCTTTAAAGCGAAAAAGTTTATTATATGAAAAAGTAAAGATTAACTACTTTGAAATCAAATAATATATAGGTTTAATTAATCTATAAGTCCCTATAATTTCCTTAATTTTTAATTAGGTCCTTATATTTAAAAGATTTTAACTAGGTCTTTATATTGCATAATTTTTTTTAATTAAATCCCTATCTCTCTAAACCGTTTCAAAAATGTTAAATTAAATAAAATCTTCAAAGAATATTATTTAGTTACAGTTTTAGATTAAGAATAAAATCCTAACCATTCATTTCAGTTGAAACACTAATACAACTACTAATACATGATACACTTTAAAATACCACCTTGCACACCCGCACCCCCACCTCGTCCCTGCAATTAATGATAACTAACCCTGCACGAGTTTTCGCCCTGAACCTCATCAAAACTCATCTTCTAGGCAAACTTTCCCACTCCCTCTTCACCCAAATAGTTACAACACCCACATAAAGTCATACTGAACACAACATTGAAGCCATATCATACCACAAAAAAAAAGTAAAGGCCAAACACTGCAGTTACCAGTCACAGAGGCAACCACAAGATTAGCCAATCTCGGTCAAAATAAATCCCACACAGATACAACCCATAATAGCCATGAACCAGAAAACAGAGAATGAGAGAGAAAGAAAGGGAGGAGGTCACGACTGCTGCTGCCACTGGCTTTGCTACCGCGGCTTCACCTTTCGCGGCTATGAGCCACCGCACCGCCACGCCGTCGATCGCTAGAGCTCATGCACCATTGTGCCGCCAGCCTCCACTCATCCTCCTTCACGCTTCCCTTCTCTCAGTCGTCATGCCTCCCTGCGAACATCGTGGGCGTTGTGCCCTTCGTGCTGCCGTCGCGTTCTGGCCGCGGCGGACCGGCCCACACCGCTTGTTGGCTAGCTCCTTCCTCCTCTTTCTTTGTTTGCGCTGCCACCCTGTTCAGCTCTACATCCAACCTCTTTGTTCCTCTTCTCTAATTTAGGGATTTATGTTGTGGTGTGGGTGTGTAAGGTGGTGTTTTAGAGTGTATTATGTATCACTAATTGTATTAGTGTTTCAAGCAAAATGAATGGTTAGGATTTTGTTTCTTAATCTAAAATTGTAGTTAAAAAATATTCTTTGAAGATTCCGTTTAATTTAAAATTTTTGTATTTATGAGAGGAGAGTAATTAAAAAAATTTATGTAATATAGACCTAATTAAAAATTTTAAATATAGAGACTAATTGAAATTGAGTGAAACTATAAAACCAATTATTAATTAAACCTTAATATTTATTATGTGTTTGTGAACTAATAGGCAACAATTTATATTTATATTTTTAATATAAATTTTAAATTTTTAATAAACCCCTATTTAGTCATCCATGGAAATAATATCATATAAATTAATTATTTAAGAAAATAAATCTTTCTTAATCCCTCGTGATTAAAATAAATAAATTGATCCTAATAATTTATTAAAAAAATCAAATTAATCCCTAATAAAAATAAAAATAGGACTAACAAATCTATTAAAACATTGAGAAAGGACTAATTTATCTTATATTTTTAATCATGAGGGATTAAGAAGGCTATTTCTTTTCTAGAGAAAGTAATTTAACGTAATTTTCACAAAGAACTAAATTGGGGGTTTACTATATTTTTTTTTTATAAGAATTAAACTCCAACTAAAACAAGTTAATTTATATGATGGGTTTCTTATGAATTCTGATAAAATTGAAAGGTATTAGCATCTTTTAGTTATTTATAATTAATAATGTGTTTTGTCTCATCAACTCATTTTATTAAAATATAGAAAATCATAGATTCAATCACGACTCCTGAAAATCAAAAGGATATTGATATCCTATGGGTATATTCTATAGGTACCGAAAAAAACTTTTTTGTATTTTTAAATTTAGTTGAAATTTTTTAAAAATTATAAATAATATTTAATCTTAAATAATAATTTATTGTAACTTACTAAAAGGTGGATAGATAATAACTAATAAATAGACATGAAGACAATTTAGAAATTAAAAAATTGGACAACAAAAGAGGTAATTACCAAGAAAATCTCCTTTATATTATGCGTAGAAGATTAAAATTTCACATGATGTTATCACTTGTATTTTTTATTATTTATTTTATTGTGCAACATGTTGTATTTGAATCTCATCATTTAAATTAATGATAAAAAATCATATATAATAATTAGGTCAATGTAAAATTTTAATGAGCGCTCCTATAGAGCACGAAACAAATTTGTGCGGATAGGGTGCGAATCTATATGGCAAATTATTATTGGTAAGAAAATCAAAGGATAACGGCAAAAATCATGAGAGATAGAAAGCGCTGTCAAGTTATTTTAAAGAAAATACTGTTCATGAATTTTGTACGAAACTGTTTTCGAGTAAAAAAAAAGTGTTTTTCAATTTTAATATGAGAGAATCTATTTCTATGGATGGGTGATGTTTCGTCAAATGAGTTAAAAACGATAAATTCCTCACTTTTTTTTTTTATTTTCCAAAGAAATCAAATCCGACTTTATCGGTATTGAATAAATGAGCAGAGCCGCACCTTGCGGTTAAGAAATAAAGTCAAGTTTTGGATAGAGTGAATCAAGAAAATCAAAATCTCGTCATCATTATTGTGAAAAAAAAAACAATTTGACAATTTGAGTCGGTGCCAAGCTTCGAAAGGAAAATTCAAGCGACAAAAGCCCAAAATTAACAAAATACAAGCTTTCCTGCTATGTGATGGAGTTGATATTTATTGAACAAAAATGTGGTTTCCTTATTCTATAAATCTTATAATTTCATTCAATTTTTAGTTTAAAAAATTATTATTATATCTTTATATACTATATAAAATATTTTCAATCTGATCCTTATAGTTTAGTAAGAATTTGTAATCAAATTTCTATATTATCAAAAAAATTTCAATCAAGTTCTTATATTACACAAAAATTTTCAATCAAGTCCTTATAATGTATAAAATTATTGGGATAATCACAAGTTTTTAAGCTATAGGGATTGATTGTAAATTTTATGCAATAAGGACTTGATTGTAATTTTTTAAACTATAGAAATATGATTGAAAACTTTTTTATAATATAAAGAGTTAGGGACTTAATTAAAAAATAGCTAAAACTATAAGGACATTTAGAGCAATTAAATTGAATAATTGTCAAAAACGAATAATAAGCATTTTTTTTATAAGGATTTAATTTCTATGTCCTGATAGTGTAAAAGCTTTTTACATAATTATCTAAACATCTATTGTCATATTAATCATGATAATTGATGTTTACACCTACTATTTAAAAAATTATGCAAATAAAATATTTTGATTGGATAATAGTGTAAACGTTTTACACTCCATACATCAAACTCTTTTTTTAATCTATAAGCATTTTTTTAGATACTCGCATAGCTAAGAGACCTCCAAACAAATTTACAATATACAAATAAGTTTTAATAAAAATGTTATTTGTACATCCAAAAAGTGAGTGTCCTACTATTAGATGTGATGGTTGTCGCACATAACTCATTAATTCATTAATATCAAATAGTTATAAAGTAGGTGGTCCAATGGACACTAACTTTTTGAATGTACAAATAATATCACTCTATCTCCACTATTTCATCGAATCCAACTCATACAAACTTTAAATGAGACAAAATAATAAGATACACTACAACATACTCATTTTTATATTGGTGCATGATTTTCGTCCACATTATCAAAAATTTTTGAATTGTCCTTGGTAAGAAAGGGAGTTGGAGACAAAGGATATATAAAAGAGGAAATTAAGAATTTCCTTTAAAAGGTGGAAATTGAAATCTACTCTTTGGAAAAATTAAAAAAACCTCATAAAAATACTCAAAATTTTAAAACTCTTTTGTATTAGTATTATGTAATACTTTAGGTACATGTGTCCTAGGCAAATCCGGCATTACCATAGGGTTCCCTAGGACTCACTCGTGTTGTTGGAAGACCTCACTTGAATTATAACTTAAAAGTTTGAGAAAAACCACTTTGAAGACACTGTAAAGGTCAACGGATAAGCGGTACAAAATAGGAAATGATGCACTTTGGTGAATGCTACAACGCTAAAATAAATTTTGGTAAAAACCCCATTTTGGATTCAACATGAACATTCAGACCCTACCACCAAACATGAGCTCTCACCCAAACAACGTGGTTCTTCACCCTCAAACTCCATTTCCTTTCCATTTTCTCAAATTTAACTTTAATCTTTCATCTCTAAGGCTTTAAGGTATGTTGTTTTTTAGGTTTTGCCCTTTTCCCTTCAACTCTTCCTTGTTTTTGGGGTTGGCATAATAGTTTCTATGTCCATCAAAGATAGGAGGTTCTTCATTGTGTTAGAGTTGGATTTGGATTAAATAGGGATTATTAGAGGTTAATCAGAGTTTCATTGCTTTAATGGCAGATGGTGTCATTCCTACCTCCAAGTTCTGTTGTTGTTGTTCATGTATATTCCACTTCCAGGTGAATGGGTTCAAACCTATGGCCTCTATATTGAGCATTAGAGTTATTTTCATGAAAAATCTAGTTTAAAGTATGAATTATAAAGATTACTATGGAGGATTGAGATTACTAATGTTATCATGTTTTGAATAGCTGGTTTAAGAGTATGAAAGATATTTTTGATAAAACTGATAGGGACCATATTTGTTAACTGATTTTATGTAGAGCTAGATTTGAATATGACTGTATTTAGAGATTTTATGGACATTATATGACTTTAGAATAAGCATGTTGCTAGATGATAGAATTTTGAATTCAAATGGAACATAGATACCAAGTTTAGAGAAAAGATTAGATTATAATATTGTACTAGACAATAAGCTATAGAGAAACAACTAGCGAATTAATGACTGGAATTGATCGTTAACCTTGCTACCAAGTTGTCCTATGGACAATCTCATAGAGGCAGAGAATAAAACTTAGTTAGGTGTCCACATTTCAATTCTTTAAGAACCATAGAGTAGAGATTTTGTTATGCTTAGAATAAGAAGCATAACCAATATTCTTGTTTCTCTATTAGAATACTATTATTTTGAATTTATGGAAACTATAGTTTGATTATGTATATGCATATATGAAATGTCTTAAGGTTTTACTGCGTCACTATGTTTATTATGATTTGTGCATTATCCCTTGATGTCCTATGAAGGGGAGTTATATGTGAGGACCCGCTCAGCAGTTTTGCATAAAACTCAGCCTCTCCTTTTTCCTTCCTTCAAATACAACTCTATGGGTCCTTCTCAATCTCTTTCTTCCAGTAGCATTGGACTCGAATTGGTGAGCCTCACTAGGTGAAGTGTTGATGTTTTGCTTTAGAGTGCTCTAGTGCATTGCAGGATCCTACATGAGAGCATGTTTTATGTCTACATACTATTATACTAATTGGATTGTATTTATATGAACTTATCATTCAAAGTTGTTTTGTATATACATAATGGACTCTATATATAGATATATTTGTTGATATTATGATTTTAGACTTTAAGAGACTTTGAAATTTCGGTTAATTATGAGATTACAGTTATGAATATATACTGATTTTAGAGAACATGAAATTTATTTGTAGAAAATGAAGTTATGCTATATATGAATTTTATAATTAAATCTACATTTAGAGAGGTACACAGGGTTCCGAGACTTACGTAAGGATGAAATTTTTCACGTATTGATTACGTACTAAAATGGGTCGTGACATATCCAAGCAAAAAAAAATTATACTAAGTCCATTTGGATTTTTCATCCACCCTACAAATTTCTCATATTTCCAAATTAGTCTCGTCATGTAACCCATTGATCCCTTTCATTTGTATGGATCATTATGAAAATCAAACAATTATTTCTTAAATATCGAAAAGTTTCAATTAGCCATACCTTTAGGAAGGGGAATATGTGTACTAATTAGCTTGCTAAGAAAAGGGTTTTGGGAAATGATTGTATTGGGATAGTCCTCCTAGGGTCGTGGCTTGCCAATGCCATGGGTGTAGAGTTTTGTAGGGATTAATTCCTTTCCTCTTTGATTTTAATGAATTCTGAAGCATCACAAAAAAATGCTATAAATAACTTTAAGAAAAGTGATTTTTTAATTGAATAAAAGTACTTTTTATTTTGATGAATTCCTTTGCTGTTTACTTGTTTCAGTTACAATAATATTATGTATTTATCAAATGAATGAGATAAAAATATTTGTTACTTTTTCACTGTTTGATAAATCCCATAGTGAGTTATTCCTTTTGGGTAGTTTTGGTAAAAAAGCTCATGCATTTCATACTTGAATTGATATTATTTTTCCCATTTGCTCATATGATTTTGTGTTTTATCCGTTTGCTAGTTTTACTTAATTTTTCATGGTTTTTGGTAGTTTGGTAGTGTTTTTAGTTGTTTTTATTAGATTCAATGAAGCAAGGGGCATGGAAGAGCAAAAAGGAAAGCTAGGATGAAGTTTATGAGTGTCGTAGCCCTACAACAACCCTTACAACAGAATACACAATTTTGAGAGGCTTTCATGTGCGCTACAACCTTGTAACAACCCTCCTATAGCCCACTTGACGCTACACAACGTCATAGTCCATCTTGTGCGCGTTCCAAGTCTTCTTAAAGCCCAGCCATAGCCCTTGCGGTAGTATGCTCATCAAACCAACAAGTTTAGTGAGTTGTAGCATGATGACAACCCCTTCAATGCTGTTCACGTGAGAACATGGGTGCACCACTCTTGTGTTATTTTTTGGCACATGGTATAAGAGGTAGTTATTTTAGAATCCTTAATCATCGAGTTGTCTTTGGAGGAGTGTTGAGTGTTGACGACAACCCTAGGCTTGAGAAAGAGAATTTTGGAATGCGGATCTAGCGCTTGAGGGAGAGAGATCAACCTCCATCTGGCCAACAAATCTCATCCTTTGGTTTAATGGCGTCTACTCCCTTTGCTCTCTTTATTTTATTTTCTATTTGTTTGTTGCTATTATGAATTAAAACCCTTTTTACTAGGGTGATGATATAGCCAATTCTTGACAATGATGTTATTGAAGTTTTAATGTCATTTAGTGCTCCTTTTTATTTTGATTAAGTGTTTATGATGATTGTTCTTAATGCTTTGTGCACTTGATCACCGCCCACATGAGTTTTATTAATTTTATCAATTGGAGAGAGGATTAAAATTATTGGTCTGTCAAGAGTTACTATATAGGTTGAATGAAACTTAGAGATAAGCAAACATGACTTGTGTGGCTATTTGTTTAAGGAATCCATTAATCCAAAAAACCTCATTTATTGTAGCTTATGCTAAGAGATTAGGTAATCACATTAATAGGAGAGAATTGTTTGTGTTCAAGAGAACCTTATAATTACTTTAGGAAATTCCAACCATAAATTAAATAAATTGGGAGTTGAATAATGAAAAGCTTAGGTAACTGAGTTAGGAATAGGTGGAATTGGAAGCCCTAGTGCCCCAAAAATAATTTTATCTCTTAATTAATTGCATTCAATCATTTTATTTATTTATTTATTTTATTTGAGTTTCAACAATTTATTTTTATTATAAATTTCCTACTATTGTAACTACTCCTTTCTGATTCAAATTGTTTCCAAATTAATTAATTTGGATAATTGATCAATTCCTGTGGGACATGAGTATTAATATCTACTTCAATAATCCCTACCCCTCAAAGAAGAATTAGTCACTATTGTCCATAATGGAAACCCGAGCAATCAAATAAGTATAATACTAGCATGTGTATATATTAGTGTACTGTAGGTGTCTGCATTTCAATTCAGGAGCTAATAATTAAATATGGACTTCTGCGTCCCTCGCTATTAATTAGCCACATGTATGTGAAAATGTTTTTGTTTGCTTCTATTTGAGCTCCATAATTCTTCTCATTCACACCCATTTCTGGATCGACACAGAAACAGTTGAGAGAGAAGTACCTTCAGAAACTGGGCCGAGCAATAATAATACACGAAAACCATCCACACTGATGAGAGCCGAAACTTGAAAACCAACAAATTCCACACCAAAAAATAGAAAAAAGCAACATATTAAAAACCCCTTACCATTTATACTCAACTATCATTTTCTTTTGCCATGATTCCGGTTTTCAATCACTTTGATGTTAATGTGAAGACCAAACAAATGTCAGAGCCAATCAAGACTCAAATTAAATGCGCGTTGCCGACATGGGAGAACAGCGTTGCAATTATAATTACTTATTAGTTATTTAAATACTATGACGCACGTTTTTATAAAAAATGACATTTGATTTATACTGTACCTTAAGATAACGATTTGGGAGAAAAGGGTCCACTAGAAAGGAACTACATACACAGCTGCATGCTGATAGAAAACCTTTAATTTGGTTTCGATTTGGACTATAGTATGTAAGGTTATATCAATATGGACCACGCGAATATATTTGTAGCTGGCGATAGTTGTTGAAAGGCTCGTATCAAACGGCACGTGTTTGATTTTACTCACCCGCATAGCACACGCTTCCAAATTAATAAGGGGATAATGTGAGGCTGAGGCTGATTGTAGTTTTGTTTTGTTTTGTTTTTTCTCCCCATTGAAAATGTCTTATTGCACTCTTTTTTTTTTCTTTCGCAACTACGCTTTTGTTCGAATTAACGATCAAAATTAATATGCAGGAATATTTTTTCCTAGCTATCTGCATAATTTTTTTTGGGATGACTAATATCTGCAAAATTATAGGTAATGTTAATATTTGGACAAGATTGCATATGATGGTTAAGTAAATAACAGTTGATAATTGGACAATTGGTTGATGAAATTTTATTTTATTTTCTTTTCTGTTTGAATTCTTGATTAACGTGTTCGTTCACTTGACTAGGTTGTATTTAATTACGTTATTAAAGATCATGCAAATATCATACACAGCTATTAAACGTAGACATTCATTGCTAATTTGGACTGAAAATTTTTTTTCTGTAAGGAATTTGGACTGAATATAAATTTTATCAATTTAATTAGAGGTACTAGTAATATTTATATATAAAAGTAAAATTCATTTCTATTTGAATTAATGCTCATTATTGTAGTTTATAATTATTACATTTATAATTAAAAGATAACTCTAATTTATATTTACTAAATCATAATGTGATTTATAAATTCGTTAGAATGCAATAGAATATAATTTATCAATTTAATTTAGATGTGCTATCATTTAGGTTAAATGCATTTTCCCTTGAATTTTATTTATGCGTAATTTAAACAGGACTTTTCAAAACGTGTATTAACACATAACTTTTCAAATGTATAAAAAATCCCATATTTTTCAGAGAGTGCATTACGACATTTTGAGTTTTCAAACTATGCAAAAAATCCCAAAAAATTTAAGTCATAGCAAGGTGTCGGGTTATACACAATAAAAAAATTAGGCAGTTAATTGCACATATTATTCACGGATAAGGTGTCAGTTGCACAAATTAGAAATATCAAGGGATTAAGTGCATATAAATCTTATCTTTCTTAGTTGCCAAAATTATACTAAGGGTTTTTTGCACAGTTTAGAAAGTTCAAAGTGTTGCGATACACGTTTGAAAAGTTAAGATGTAAATTATATATGACCTAAAATTAAGGAGGGTAAAATACATTTATCCCTATATTTATATATATACATGCAACAAATTATGTATTGTCATCCAAAGTCATATGCTTTATCATTGATTGTTAATGTACAAAACTTTTTACTAATAGTGTATCAAAATTAATTATTTTCCAATAATTACATAACAATATCATTTTTGGGTTGCAATATAATAATATTATTTAATAATATTGTACATAATAACATTAATCATTCATCTTTGAATTTTATTAAATTAAAATTGAAATAGTTATGTTAATTTGTTAGCTCGTGATAATATAAGTTTTGTGATTTTATTTAGAGAATTATAATTTTTTTTAATTTTTTTCAAAAACTATAAAACTATTTTTTTAAAATGACAAAGGAAATATTTTTGGTTATAAATTATTTGATAATGTCAATTGAATAAATGACCTTAGCAAAATCAAGAAAAATTAGTTTCATGCGATCAGATTTTATTTAATTGCACAATATTAATAATCCAGAATTTATCAATTTAATTTAGATATGTTGTCTTCTAAAAGGTTTATATATATATGCTTTATACTTGGTTATTGTCAATGTAAGAAACTTCATACTAATAGTATATTAAAATTAATATTTTTACAGGAATTACACAACAATATTTTTTAGTAATGTTGTACATAATAATATTAATATTTTATCTTTAGATTTAACTAAGCTAAAATTGAAATAGTTATGCTAATCCGTTAGCTCATGCATGATAAGATAAGTTTTGTGATTTTGATCTAGAGAATAATAAATTTGTTTCTTTTTTCAAAAACTACAAATTAATTTTCTAAAAAATAGACAAAGGAAATACTTTTGCTTCTAAATTATTTGACATCAGTTTTAAAGGACTAAATGAACTTACAATAATCAAGAAAAATTAATTTCATGTGATCATATTTTATTTAATTGCACAAATATTACTCTTTTATCCCTGGACATGTTAATATTTAAATAACTATATTAATCGAATTATTAATAATAATATTATAATAATATAGATTTCTTAATTTCAATTTTGATAATGAATCTAGTTAAAATTTTAAAAATAAAAAATTAAATTATTTTTTTTGGAAAAAATATATTTTTACTTTAAAATTATTTAGTAGGTTAAGATTATGATGCGTATATATGAATTTTTTTCTAGCTAAGATATCAGAGAATAATGGGTAAGAATGAGAGTAAACTCATAACCTTTCATAATTTATTGAAATATATAGAAGTTTATCACTAGCATGTTGTGGACGCACTTGCTATGCATATGAATGATGTTAGGAAAGAAATGTGTAGTCATAAAATGGTTATAATTTGTAATACATAATGCAGTAATGCTATATGATTGATTGATCGTGTTAAATATACACTACATATAGACAATGTATAACAAAAATTCCCTTTAAAAAAATCATTTAATATTGTTTTTTTGGTGTACGATCATTTCATATTGTTACACAAAATAATATTTTTTATCTTTGAATTTACTTAGATCAGTAACCTCACCAAAACAGTTGATAATTCTTACAGTTTTTAAAAAAGATAAATAAAACACACGTACTATGCTTAAAGTATTGTATAGAAAATTTTTAATCAATATTACATTTTTTTCACAAATTATTGCAGTAATTAATAACTACCTATTAAATGACTTGGTTCAAGGGAAATCACACTACAATATAATTGAGTTTTACTAACACTTAAAAAATATTATTAAATCATATAATAATGTTAATAAAACTTTTTAGCAATATAGATTATATGCTACACTTGAAAAAGTGTTACTAAAAAATTTTAACAACACTTTTTACATTTTTACTAACACTTTTTAAATATTAGTAAAAATTTTTAATAACACTTCTTAATAATAAATGTTACTAAAAGTTGAATATGGTGTATCAGGATTCATCATCGAAGAGTGAGAATTTTGTTTTGAGGCGACAAAGGATATTGTTATATAATAGATATTGTCTCCATTCATAAATAAATATCCATTTATAAATGTGTACATGGATTAAGAAAATAATTGACACAATCTTAATATTATGATAATTTAAATATATTTTACTAAATTATCCTTATTATTTTCTTCTTTTTTCTTAATTACTCTCTCTCCTCCATTTGATTTAATAGAGACATAGTCGGAAGAAATCAATTAATATTGTCTTAATTTTTAAACTGGACACTTATTTATAGAAAAAAAATCTTCCAAGTAAATATTTATTTGTGAGCGGAGGCAAATGTTACTATTTTTTCTCGGCAAAATGTCACTATTATTGAAGAGGGAGTGAAGTTCCAAAAAGCAATTGGTTGTTAAATTGAAATTCAAACTGGGTTGAGAACTTAATCTACTTTAAAATTCGATCTCATGTATATTGGTGATTGAATTCGAAGTTCATATAATATTTGGAATTATTTATATAAAAATAATAAATACTCTAATTAGTGATTATCATATAAAAATGCATAACATTTCATCATTGAAAGTTTAATTTTTATATTGTCATTTAATCAAATATTTTAATTTTTTCAATCTTTTAATAAGTAACTTGTGTGAAAATAAATCATATTTACTGATATGACAATATATAATTAGAGCATAAGATCAAACTTAAATCCAAATCTTTTTGATGAAATTGTATTTTTCATTTAAAGTCATACATTTATGGTGTTTTGAACGGATCAATGACAAGGGCTCATTAAAATCAAACACTTACGAATATAAATATTAGATGAATTTCAATTTTGGAATATGTGGATCTGATAGGGATACCCATAATCTTAACATGATCGTGGAAGATATGGATGCTAGTCGGATAGAATTAACCCAATAAATTCGAAAAATTCAAACCAAAATACCAAGCGAATGAATTTGGTTTGGATAATTTGTTTCATTTTAAGGGAAGACCAAACCAAATTGGTCATTAGGTTCAATTTTGAGTTTGTGATTTTACGATCCAATCACTCGATCAACTATATTTTTTTTATTTATTTAGAAGTTTTCGAAACTTTGAATTCAAACTTTTTGCAATACAGTTACTTTTTATCTTCTTTTCTTTGCATTTGATTAAGGAATTTATCTGTTCAGAGCATAATAAAGAGTAGGAGATTCAAATACCAAAAAAACAAAAAAAAGGTGGGAGAATCATACTTCTAGGATAGGTTTGGTTGGAGGTGGTCAATCATGAATAATTTATTCAATTTTTTACTCTCTAACCAAACATAGTCCTAGGGTTGAAGAGCCCAAATTATTATTAGGTGACAACTCATTATACAAACCAATTCGGTTGGACTTTACACCCAATGGAACATTATAATTTATTTATTTTTTTGTTGATCCAATGGAAGATTACTATGACTGATGGCCAAGTAAAATGATTAGGTGCATGCTGTATTGCCGTCGCAGTAGTCAATTACCTTGCCGCACAACTTCTCTTTTGTGGAAAAACATATACTACTTTGTCCTTATTATTTACTCACATGTTTTCCACGTTTTTCATAATTCAGAATCCAACCTTAGCAGTTACTATCTTAGTGCCTAATTCGTACATACGAATTATTGCTACAATTTTGTTGATATTGATGTGTGGTGGGTACAATATGATGGTTGTGTTCAACTATCTAATTTTTTTTTAATGTAGGAATAAATGGGAATGCCCCATCAATTGTACTTCAAACCACGTGCTCTAGCGACCTTGGCACCTTTCATGTAAACATGAACTAAAATGACTTTGCTTTTTTTTTTTTTTTTTCAGTTGCAAGTCTGAGACAACTACAATGAAAATGACGTAACTGATGATGATCTTTGTGGCAACCAGGTACATAATACTAATACTCATCATGGATTAGCTAAGCATCCACTTGTTTAATTGTTAGATTAATAACCAATCAAATAAAAAAACAAGTCAGGTACGCAAACAAACTCCATCCCGGTTGTCTTGTTAGAATGAAACACCAATTGGACCTGTTTGAAAAATCCGATTCAATGGATTTTGTTCTACTAATTAAGCCACTCCCTCTCTCTCTCTCTCTTCCTTTTTTTCATTTTGTTTTTTTTTTCAATTATTGTCAAAGAGGCGTGAGACTTTTTGATCTCCCAAGTGGGGAAATTATATCAACTAGCCCTTTTCTGAAGTGTATTATTTATCTAGAAAAATCTTAATTGACGGGGTTTATTTAAACAGCAATGCTAATAAGTACAAAAACTATACGGGTACGAAAAGTTATGAATGAAAGAATGATCAATCAGCACCCCAACTATAAATGGGTCAATTGAAGTTAATTAAGATGTCCAATGGGGTGTGTGTATATATATATATACACATAGTATCCTTTTGAATTCAAGGGTAAATGTTTAAAATATTAATAAATTTAGTTATTGGAATACATGATAAATTTTCAGTCACAAATTATCTAAAAAGTATCAATACACATGAATTTTATAGGTCCTGGAGAAATCCCACACACACACACACACACACACACACACACACATATATATATATATATATATATATATATATATATATATATATATATATATATATATATATTCTCTTATTTAAATTGTTTTGTAGGAGATTATATTGATTGATCGGTTAACCAACTTGACCCATTACCGATTTAAATATATTTTATTGGGAAACTTGCATTTTATTTTTTGAATTATAGAGTATATGTATTTTAGAATCTAAACTTTAAAATTGTAGTTTAACCAATAAACTTTATTGAATGTGTAAATTGACCATTTCATTAGTTTTTTCATTAATTATTGACAAAAATATTACAAATTTAAGAAATTTTAGGTATTGGGTTACACATTTAGGAAAGTTAAAGGATCAATTTGTACATGTTTTAAAATTCAGGGTTAAGTACACTTATTTTAGCTAAAATACACATTTGTGAAAGGTTAAGGATTTAGATTTGCACATTTAAAATTTATGAGCTGAGGTACACATAAACTATAGTTAAGGAAGTAAAGTGTAATTTTTTCTATTTTACACGAGAAATTCATAAAAAAAAATTGGAAAATACTAGAGTCAAACTTTTTGTCTGAAATTATTTATCTAAATAATGTGACATATATGTTAATTATTGGATTGATAGGTTAGTTATACTATTTTTTTATAATTAAGAAAGAAAAGCTAGCAAATACGTTTGTTTTCTTTCAAAAATTCTGAAAATTTTTACTAGAAAAATAATGGGATTAACTGTACTACAACATCTTAGTTAAATATTTGTTGTACATGCATATACTAATAAAATTATTAACTCCAAATTTGATCTATTGATGAGGGTTTGGGTAGAATGCATGAGGTTTTAGGTTCACACTTCATTGCAGATAATGCAATTTCGAAGTACCAAAAAACAAAAGACGGATTGCAGCATTATTATGTATAAAATATTAAAATTGGTGCCCGGATAAACCTGTGAACAAGATTTTGCCATTGAAAAGCCCATGACAAATATGTGAAATCAAAATTTAATTCCCATCTTGTGAGAATGCCTATGGCTACTTTTTATTGGCTATTGTCACTTTCATTCAAACTAATTTTTTTTTTCACTAAAATATCCTATTTTCTCCATAATTGTATGGTATGTTTGGATTGGTGTTGAATAGTGGAGCGGAGAAATAGAATAGAGCGGAGAGAGTGAAGTGGAGTGGCATAATTGTTCCTCTCTGTTGTTTAGATATTTTAGTAATGGAATAAAGAGGAATGTTGGTAATTTTATGAGTAAAAAATAATAAAACAAGGGATTTCATCCCATTCTGCTCAAATTGGAGGAAAAAGAGGACAATAAGAAGTGATGAAATTTTTATGGAATCCATTCCATCCATCTTCAGCTCCATTCCACCCATTTTTTCAATATACAAACAATGGAGCTTTAAAATATTTCATTACGTTCCACTCTGCTTCATCCATTTTCATCAATCCAAACATACCCCTAAAATTTTATTCAAACTCAATATATTAATGTTTTTCTTAAAACAACTTCTTCTAATATTTATTGATTGTACTTTTGTAATATTTTATTTTATTACAAATATTTTGTTTTCAGATATTTTTCTTATGACACATATTAAATTTTATTTTTCTCATAAAAATGAAAAAAATATAATATTGGCACAAATTGGTTCTCTTAATTTTAAAGATAGTTTATAGATTAACTTAGTTTTTTAGTTCACATAACTTTCTTTCTTTAGACGTGATAGCATTTCATTCTTTTTTATGTTAAAATTCTATATAGATATTAAATGAAAATAAGTTATCTAAATTATTGTTAACATAATAAATTTTGAACTCTAAATAGTTATTGATTAAAAATTTGATTAATATTCACTGTCGCTGTTTAAAAAAATTATACTATCACTTTATTATATCTTGTCACATTATTTAATACATTCACCTTAGGGTATGTTTGATTTTGGAAAACACTTTTCAATTTTTTTATTTTCAGGATTTTTTAAAAGAAATGCTGAAAGCAACAAAATTCAGCTTTCATTTTTTATTAATTCCTTCACAAAATTATGAAAATAAGAAATGAAAACAGAAAACTATTTTGTGAAACAAAACTAGTCTAACAAAACGGTTTAGTTTAAAAATGCAAGGTAGCTATATATATTCGCACTCAATTCACAAACTACAGTTGGTGAAGCACATGTATTTTTTTTTTCTGTTTTGGCATGAAGAACAAGTTGAATTGTAATTTGAAATTTCATATGAATGTGTTCATAATCGATTTTTTTTTGTTTTTGGTCGAATAATCCATGTTCAACTATTTATTACATGCCATAAACATAACTAAGAGAACAATCTCTGCTGCAATGGTGAATAGCTTCTTTGACATAGAGCCACTCAGCGATTAGTCCATTACGACATAGGCCTATCTCACTAAACTATAGTCTTCGTTTTCTCTGGGGAAAGACTATTAAGCAAATAAAGCTTGTCAGAATAAGCCCATTATTTCAGCCATTGTCAATAAACTTGGGGGCCCTTTAAAAAGACATCTAAAACCCGATTGTCTAATCCAATAAACAAAATCTGACCCAAAAAAAAACCCAACAAATGCACAAAGTAACGTGCTTGGGATACTTACGCCCAGGTAACCAAATCAAACTCACTATTAACTGATGGCCCAAAAAAGAAAAAGTCACTGCTAGGTATTAACTAATAAAATCTATGTAAAAAATAACAATCCATAAAATTGCCCAAAAACATATGACCGTGAAAAAGGAGCCCTTCCGAAAACAGATAAAAAAAAAATTGGAAAAATGAAAACACTACCGGATACTTTTTAAAGCATTGTGAGAAAGGGGAAAGTAGAGGGTTATGTTGTATGAAATTTGTTAACGAACAAAAATTAAGGTAAAATAGCTTTTTATCCTAAATTTATTTTAATATATCATTTTGGTTTTCTAACTAATTTTTTAGGGAAAAATTACACTGACCTGTTTTTAAATTTTTAATCATATGATCTGGCCTGATTTTTTTTTTTTTTTAGTATTGATTTTCTTGGTTACTTTGGCTATATCAATAGTTAAGAATATCATGCTAAGGTTCTTTTTTTTTTTTTCTTGCAAGACATATTTGGAATGGGTCAATTTTTAAAGTTCACAAAGTCATGATAGCAAAAAAAAAAGAAAAAAGGTCTGGCACCGAAGAATTTAAAATCCTTGACCTTGACAATACAACACCATCACACAGTTCTAGGAATATTAATTTACGTCCATATTTTCTAGGAAAATTCTGTTTTTGATTTCTAATGAATAAACTCTCCTATGTGTCTTGACTATTTTCCCTAGCCACTTCTTTTATGTGTAAGCTGTTCGCAGCCGAAAGAGAAAAGGGAATAATGTAAAGTAGCAGTAGCTTGGCAAGTGAATGGTTATATATATACTCTAAATTTATGCCTAGTGGGGCGGAGCATCTTTGGAATTATGGGAGTTGGTTGTGGTTCATGTGTCTTTACATGTTTGTAGGCAGATTGCCATTGTAGGCTTACTCTTCCTGGGGAGTTTGCATCAAATAAAAATTTGATTTTATTCTAACTTATCAGAGTGTTGATTTGAGTTTCCAATTTTCATTTTTAGTTCTCAAGTTTCAGATTTTGTGAAGAAAATCCTGAAAATTCTTAAAATTACAAATTCCTTCGTTTTCATTTCCAGTTTTTAGTATTTCCTTTACAAAATCCTTAAAACTTAAAAACTGGAAATCTGAAATGAAAACTAAAAGCTGAAACTCAAACCAAATGCCCCTAGTTGCTTACTCGACTTCAAATACCTTCACATCTTAATAGTAATTTTGTTTGAAGTATACATAGAGTTGGCTACAAAGCAATTGCCAATTGTTATGTCATTTTTGTTGTTCAAAACCCATTTATTTTGTCCACATCTATGTGTTTAAATGCTAATAGCATTTCATTTACTTCTTTCATTTGTAATAAACCTTCCATCCAGGTTATTGTATAAGTTAATCTCTTCTGCCATGATGTATAATTGAAGGGAGAATATGCAGTTCTCATGGAACAACGAACTAATTTAAACAGTATTTGTGCCTATATTTTGATATTAAATTATAATTCACTGAATAGATTACTGTTGGTTTGTTTTCTATTGTGGTTAAATTTATTTTTAGGATAAATCTAAACATCTTTAATCGTTCAATTTCCATCTGAATTCCACTGGTCTACTTGGGAATGAGAATGAGGAAATTTATTTGGGTGCTATAACATGTCTCGCCATTCTTTGTAGTTGTATAATGTACTATGATTATCCTTTTTTTTTTTCTTTGATGTAATATTCTTGTTGCCAAGTGGTAACCCTTCATAAGATAATTTCTTCACTTCATTCCTTGTACTCTTACTCTAGTGGGCGTTTCATTTGACATGTGGTTAGGTGATTAACATTAGAAGTTTGATATTTAATAGGTAGCTACTTTGGAAAACTTTACACCGAATCTCAGATGTTGCAAGCTTGTAGAAAGTCGTAACTTTCTGAGGTTAGGCAATGTGGAATTGTGTGTTTCAGATGAAGGGATATGAATAAATTTTACTCTTTTAATTCTACTTCATGAATTGCAATAGATAGGGCATGTATTGTTGGCAACTTTTCCTTGTTTCTTGGTAAAATAAGTTGTTTTGCATCTTTGTGAAAAATTTTGGCATACTATTCGACCACATTTATGCTTACACCATTAAAGATCTCTACCATTGTTGTTAGGTTAGGTGCCTAAAATTCTTTTAATTTGTCCAGAATCAATGGCAAATACCCTTTTGACTATGTGATTTTTTTTTTATTTGATGTGCTTTTTTGTCTAATGGTTTTTCCTATTACATGGTAGTTAACTTCTTTTTCTGCAACATGAGTATTGTTTGCGTTGAGCGGACCCTGTAGTTGAGTCCTTTATTTCCTTAGGAATGCTATTGTGGCATTATGGGATTCTGAATAATGCAAGATACTTGTGTATGGTTTGAGATTTTGGCTCCATCCTTGTAGTTATGAATACTCTCATAATATTTCCTGTGAGAAGTCATAGATCATGCTTATTGCTTGAGAGGAATGCAAAAATAATTGTGGCCTACATAGCTTCCATTATGTTTTGTATGGCTTATTAAAATTATAGCCACAATTGTTGATATTTTAATGCTTAAAATTTACACAGGTAATCATTGTGGCTGATCCTTATGGCAAGTTGCTCCTTGATGGATAATTGCACACCATACATGCTTTGTATTGTTGCATAAAAGATGTGGTTGTTGAATTACAATATCCTCTTGGTTCAGGCTTGATCATTAGTAGGACAAGTTGTTGATAACTTACTAGAAATTGTAACCATATGTGATTCTATAACAATTGTTGACAAAGCATCTGAAATCTGGTGTGTAAATTTGGCATTTAAGTTATAATGAAATTATGTTGATAAAGTACATAAAAGAATTGTATGTTTACTTCATCAATGTCTTTGGAATTTGGGGACCAAATTCCTTAAGAAGGGAAGATTGTGATGACCTAGAAATTTCAATTAATTTTGTCCCAAAAGAAAAATAATACTAGGTATGGAAAATAAGATAAACAAAATTCTCATTTTGGCTTGGACTAAAGTAGATGAATATAATGTTTAATGGGTGGACCCCATTATTCTTTTTTTCCCTTTTTCCTCTCTTTTCTTTCTTACTTTTTCCTTTCCCCCACCCCCACCAACAAACTCTCTCCCGCCTCTTCCTTTTCTTCTTCTTTTCTCTTTTCCCATCCCCTTCCTCTCTCATGATCTCTCACCCTCTGTTCTCCCTCTCTTGTCAACTACCACCACCGTATCTTGCTAGCCATCACCGTCGCCACCACCCTGCCGGTGGCCTCAACATGCTTCTTCACCATGGATCTGTCTCTGTCCTCTATTTGACCACAATTTCTCTCTCTAGAAAAGGGAAACTGCAACCTCAAAGATTGAAATGGTGTTTCCCTTTTTCTTTCTTTTGGCAATGTAGGTAAGTCTCAATACTTCCTTATTAGTCTATTTGATTTTCCTATGAATTATTATGGAGGGTTTGGGGATTTTTGGAACCCTAGGTTTATAATAATTGGGAGTTTTGAAATCTAGAGCTAATTTATGTTAATTGATAGCATTGTTAGTTCATATATATTATTGTTGTCTTGTTCCTAGAAGTAGATTAAAAGATGTTAACCGAAGATTTTACTAGCTTTGAGGAGTAGTCTTTGGTTCCTGGAGAATCATTGTTGTGAGTAGATTTAGTATGTTTTATATTCCTCTAATATAAATTATTTATGAATTTTATATAATGCCTATGAACACCTAATTTTATCAGCCCATAAAAAAAAACTAAAAATTGGCATATTTTTCGAGTTTAGCCCATTCATTGACCCATGTTGGTAGTTTTATTTTGTGGAGCTAAATTGTGGACATCTTGAATCTTATCTACAGCTCTTTGTTGTGTTTAATCTAAATTCAATTTATACCATGATTCTTAGGCTCATTTTACTTTATTTTCCATTGTAGTTCTTGTGCATAAAAAAAAGTAAAGTCTAATCCATTTCAGCCCATTTCTAGTTGTATATATATATATATATATATATATATATATATATATATATATATATATATATATATATATATATATATATATATATATAAAAAGAAGCTGTCATCTTTTTTTAAAAAAAAGCTGTCTTTTTAAAAAAAAAGTGGCAGGAGCGGCAACACCATGATGTGTGCTCCTCCCACTCCTTGCAAAATAATGAAAGTTTTTTCTTTAGATTATGGATGAGTTGGATCCTATGGCCAACCTTTTAAAATAGGATGATATGATTTTGGTCAAGAGTTAAACCATTCACAGACCATCAACAGGAGGGAAGGGGGAGGAAGTTGAAAAAAGATCTGGAGATTAAATTGAAAAAGATTATAGAGAATTAAGGAGAAGAAGAAAAACAGAAAAGAGCCATGTGGTATGGTTGCTCTCCTGTTTGTCGTTGCTTGATTTTACGTTCCCTATTCTGATATCACAAATCACACATATACACTTACCATAACTCTCCCATCCTTAGATCACAAAACACACACACAACCCTCTCTGAGTGAACCACCAGCACATACCGTGTTCTTTCCACAACTAGAAATCCAACCACAACAACACAAATCAAACCCAAACCAAACTGATGCTACCTCTAAACCAAATAAATGAATTTCAACCCCAAACCACAAACAAAATCACAGCAAACAAAAACACAAGGAAAAATATATGTCCATACAAAACCCAATCATTCATAGCCGAACACAATCAAAGAATCCAAAAAGTCCATAAACAAATGACAGTAAAAGGCAATAAAAATTAAATTCAATGTGAGAAATAGAATGAGGGGAGGTAGATCCACTCAAAGGCGGCGGCCACAGAAGCTCCCTGACTTTTGACGCCACCACCTGGCCGCCGCGTCATCTTCCCATCTACTTTCCACCTATCTCTTTGCAAACTAGCCGCGAGGCCCAACCTAGGCACCGCCACCTCCATGGTGCGCCACAGTCGCGAAAGCCGGCCTCTCTTCCCCTCCCTTCTTCACTACCGCTACCCACAAAACCTTTACCTCCTTTCCATTGCTGCCGTGAACCCCCATCAGATCCCTTTTCTCTGCTATGCGTCACCAAGCATGGCCACCAATGTGCCACTACTAACCCGACCTCCATCGCGCCTTCACCCACTCGCTGCCACCCTTTACGCCGCGCAAAAGTCGTGGCTTCTTCCCTTCACCACCACCACAAAACACAGTCGCCGCTTCATATTTGTCCCCACCTGTGGCCGTTGCGCTCTCCTTCGTCACAACCTCCTTCTCCATCTTCCCTGTGTGCCATCCCCGCCTTGCCACTTCACCACTTGCGCAGCGCTTTATTGCTTTGAAGCCGCGATGGTGTCAGCTCCCTCTTCCTCCTTCTTCCCTCGCACGACATCTTCCTCCCCACAACCCTCACGCGTGGCCTCACTCTTTCTTTCTCTCCACCTCACTCTCTCATTCTTCTGCCTTGCGCTCTTTCTCTCTTCTCACTCTCTCTCTCTCTCTCTTCTTTCTTCTCTGTCTGCATTTGGTTTGTGTCCCGGGACACAAATAGGGAAGTTTGTCCCTGGATGATGTTTAGTGGCAGAGACGAGGTACGAGAACCGAAAAATTTCTGTTATAGAGATAAAAATTTTCTTTATTTCTGTCCCTCCAAAAAGTGGGATAGGACAGAAAGAAATTTAACCTCTTAGGTAGCAACCTCTGTGGTGGTCCCATCGGTCAATAGTCAATGCTAGTCAATGGCCATCGCCACGGCCAATGCCCGTAACCGCCTATTATTCCGTCAACCAAACACGATATAGGGACAATATTTTTTATGTCTCCGTCTCCATTGTCTGGATTTCTCTATCTCAAGACAGTAACCAAACGCTACCTTTGTGTGTGCGTATGTGTTTGGGAAGGTAGAATTAGGTTACAGAAATTAGGGAGCTTTGTTTTTTTTAATTATTATTATTATTATTTTATTTATTTATACTTTTGGTTAGTGTTGTTTTATTTTTTTGTTTGATCAGATTTTGGGCTTGCTTGTTTGGATTCTGGTTTGCTTGTTTGGTTAATGTTTATTTTATTTTTGGCTTTTGGGCTTTTGCTTGTTTGGGGCGGATTAGTTTAGGTCTAAAATAAAAAAAAAAGTTTTATTCAATTTGGGTTTAAAATAAATACTTGAGTATTTTGCTTTACTAAAAATTTTTTAGTTAGCTAATTGATAAATTACATTTTTAAAATAGGATTAACTGAGTCATGACGGCTTGTTAATTATATGTTCTGCAATGTTTTAACTGTAAAGTTTACATTCTAATTTTTTTTTAATAATTAAATCAATCAACCGACAACTATTTTCTAGAACTACGTGACTTTGAGTTTTCCATTGCACCAGGGGATACGTAAGCAGGCATCCTCAAGCCAAAATTAAATTTTCACAACTTTTTATCTTATCTATAAATATTTATTATTTATAGGAGAGATTGTACTTTTATTATATTTAAGTTGAGTCAATTATCACATTGTTAATATTTTATTTCAAATAAGAATGTTAACTTAGCCGTGAAAGTTGTTAACTCAATATTTTGGGCTTCTAAGTTGTGACAGCTTATGATCCAAAATTTTCTTTTTACGTTTTAATTAAACGAATTTGTTTTTAGTAATAAAAATGGTGAAATAAATACTTTGCAAGGTTATTAATAATTAGCATAATCAATTAAGGTAACCGTATTAATAGAATGTATCAGGGTGCTACAAAAATAAACTTTTTGCCCTTCCTGTGCCTAATCAATTTCCAAACTCAAATTGGTTTCAAAAATCATTTCCTTTAAAATAAATGGGTTTTTTTTCATATTTTCCCAATTTAAATAAACTTGGTGGTGACTCCATTTCTAACAATTCTTTTTCGTTGTCCCTCGTTATTTCTGTTGCAACAATGCCTATTGTTCCCGTTTACAAATTCTCATGGTTTAAGTATTTAAGATATTTATTCACTGTTGTTGATTGAAAAATAAACGTGTTTCAATTACCACATGAGACAAACAAATGATTTTGTACTATATTTTAAAAAGAGTGGTTTCAATAGGATGAGTATGGATTTTAGAACTTGAAAACTAATTCATGGGCAAAGTCCCAATTGTGTTGATGACTGAAAATGATTGGAGTTGGTATAGACTTATGGAATAGGCTATGTAAAGTTTCTAATGAAAATATTTGGAAAAATTATTTAGTAATGATAATGATTGGTTCTTTTATAAATTATTTTGGGAATGTTAGATAGGAACTGTAGCTAATGGCAGGTGGCGTTAGCCAAGGTGGACCTTGACTGAGAGAGTGTTACGTGGCCATCTGATGATGATGCATGATGGATGAGTGTAGGTCCACTTGTGAGTGGTTCCTAATGGAAGGTGGGATCACGAGGGAATGACCGCTTAAGTGTGTGATCTTGATGGAATTTCTTATTTAAGGCCATTTTCCTCTTGACTTTTTTACTTTGAATATGTAATTACTTTTTTTTCATAATTTAAAGATGTTATGGTGTTGTTTTATTGTTGTCTCATGTGGCTGTGGATGCTTTATTTATTCACTAAGTTGCAAAACTCACTTTGTTGACCTTCCTCTTTTTTAGATATCGATGTAAATCCTAGTTCTACATATCTTCCTCTCTGACCTCTATCATTTGTATGGTGAGCTCACTTTTGGTTTCATGAGCCCTTTTGTTGAGTATTATAGCTCTAATGTGTCACAGGTAGTGTTTGGGATGTGATTGTATTTTTTTTAAAATTTATTTGGATGTAATGGTCTTTATATTATTTTTTGAATAAGGATTAAAATACATTGACTAATGTTTTATGTTTGATTTACTTGGATTTGAATAAGCACATCTAGTGAGAAAATCATATTTTAAAATATATTTATTTAGTCTCCTAGTTGTGCTGAGGTTTTGCTATGCCGTATGGAAATGTTTTACATGAGTTTTATATTTGGGGAATGTCTAAACAACAGAGGAAACTCTGTTTGTTTGTTTTTTTTTGAAAAATCTACATTTAAGGTTTGTTAGGGAAGATGTTTCCTATGCATTGGTCACTGCCTAAGTTGGGTCGTGATAGATTTATTTTTTCAAATTATTTTCCTTTATTTAAATTTTGATCACTACATAGGATATGTGTGTGTAATGGAGAAGAGGAAGTTGAGATAAGGGAATAGAGGAATTGGAGGGAGATTAGAAAATAATAAGAGGGAATTCTAGAGAGAAGGAGGAGAGAATAATCCAAGAAAAAGGGAGACACAATTCACAATTTCATTTATAAATTACCCATCCAATCACTAATACATTGCCACTCCCAATTGTCTAGTGCCACTCCCCATTAATTACCTATATTAACATAGTTCCTGAAATGCCCTTTTATTTTTAAAAGTAAGGATTCTAAAAGGTCAGTTACTCAAGTGCAGCTACTTTTTTCTTTTTTTTTCAATTGCGTTTAACCATATATATATGAAATGTGGTTGGGTGAGATTAAAAATGTGAATACACCTCAACAACTTCTTCCTTCAAACTAGTTCCTCCATCAGCAAGAATAATCTTCACCATTTACCTCAAGCAATGCAAATACAATTCTTTTCATAACTGAAAGAAATTCAACCATTCCAAAAGGGGCAGCACTAAAGGTTGAAACTTTTATTTGTATAAAAGTTGTTGGTGTCATCAACTCACCGATGCGATAGCTGAGCCCAACAACAACACCAATCTTGCTATGAAGTTTGAAACCGGCAATTGAGTTGAATCATGGAAATCCGGTGGAGGATGTTGCTTTCTTGCAAGCGGGAATCGGGTGAAGATTTGGGACTTAATCTCGGCAAGAAGCTTGTCAGTTCCTCCTCCTCCTCGTCATACCGTCCCCGTTGAAAATGTTCCCTTTTTCTTATACCCTTTGGAGGCCTGCTTTCAATTTTGCTTATGCGTTGCTCTGATTTTGAGGTTTTTTTTTTCTTTTTTCTTATACCTATTTCTTTTCTTGTAGATTTTCATTTTTGATCGCGCGGTTTTATATGTTGGACTTTTAGCGTAATGTGAGTAGCATTTGTGAAATGTTATGGAGTTATAATTGTTTTGGTATTCGGAGAAAAGAATGATCTTTGGAACATATTGATTCACAGTGTGCATACCTTTACTGTTTGGCAAAAATTCCAATAACTTAGATTGCTTTTGACATTCTAAACTTTGAGGGCATTTAAGGAAATGTGTGAATGCATGTAATTAATGGGAGTGGCAATAGCCTCTCCCATACACCTATTTATACTACTTATTATATCTAGAGTTAATGTTCATTTTTATCCTAACTTTACACATGTAAGTCATTTTAGTCCCCAATTTTTAAAATAAGTCAATTTAGTCCTTGACATTGTAAAACATAAGTCATTTTAGTCCTTCAATTCACTTTTATTTAACATTTTATCAATTAAAAGATGATAAGTAATCTTAAATATTCCTTGACATACCTTATGTAATTTGAAGTATAATAGAGTTTAAAATAATTTATTTTAGTGTATAAAATTACACAAAATGAGTTATTTAAATTTTTATTCTAGATCATAAAATGACTTATTTTGTGCAATGTTAGACACTAAAATGAGTTATTTTAAATTTCATTTTATTTGCAAAGACATATGATATATCAAGGTATCACTTAAGGTTACCTATCATAATTTAATTGATAAAATGTTAAGTGAAAGTAAATTGAGAGACTAATATGACTCACATTTTATAATGTAAGGGATAATTTGACTCATTTTAAATTAAGGGACTAAAATAACTCACAAGTATAAAGTAATAGACTAAAATGAACATTAACTCTTATAACTAAGTATAACTATATTAATTGGGCTTTGGGCCCATTATACTCATTAGAGTGTAATCGCTAACTTTATTTAAATTTTGATCACTACATGGGCTATGTGTAGTCCATCATTCTTCCATAACATTCTTACTATTTTAGCACAGAATTTCTTAAATTACAGTAGTGCCCATAATTCAAGCATTTGTGGATTACTTCACGGCATACTTGAAGAGACCAGGAATGTGTGCATTCATCATGTAGTCTGTCCAATCAATATTCTTTGGGTCAAAGTCTAATCCGATTCCCTGCATTTTATAACCCTTTGTTGCTCTCCGTAATGCCTCTGTGTTTGTGTCATCAAAGCTGTTACATGTGTATCAAAAATAGTTCTGATTAGTTCCGGGTAGGACTAAAATTAAATAAGTAAATAACCAAGTATGTCAAAATATATTTTCAAATTAAATAAATATAGAGAACAAGAAATATACTATACAGTGCTTTAAGAAGCACATATGGTTTGTATAATTCCACCATTCGCATCTCCGTTCTGATTTTTTTGCGGTTGTACGTGTAAATGCCTTGGAATGACTGGCAAGACACTTTGTTGACTAAATATAAGCACTTTCAAATCAGCCAATTCATCCAAAAGAGTATTAGTATAAGAAGGTGTAGTTAAAACTATACACATTATTGATAAAAAAAAAATACTGTATTATAATGTAAATGGTAAAAATTTTTTAAACATAATTTAGTAATATTTTTACAATATTATTTAAGACTTTAATTTTTATGCACTAACTTTGTAAAAAAAATTTATATTATCATCCAATTAAATCATTTCATTTACATAACTTTTCAAGTAATAAGTGTAAGATTTAACCACTTTTACTGATGTGGTAATATACGATTAAATACTAGTATAAAAAGGTTGAGCACTTTCCTGCATATAAATTAAACTAATCATTTAATATCAATAATGTTGTAGTCTTTGATGACTAAGTTAAGATCATGAATCGGGGATTAGCAAACCTTTAGTGGTAGTTCACATCGGATCTTCATGTATATGTTGAAAGCAGTCATACTCACCAAAAGTTTCACCTTAGAGATGATTATCGGTTTTCCATTTTTATCTGTACACAGACTTTTGGTAAAATAATGGTAGGAGATATCACAAACATCGGAAATTCTAAGAGGGTTTCTTGATGAAGAAGCGACATGGTAGATAAAATTTTGTAGATCATTTTGATTTGAATGAGTCACAATTGTGGTGATCACACAATTGATCACCATGTCCGCAGGTATCCGCATTATCAGGGAGCAAAGCTTTGATTACGGGTTACGAGAGTAAAAAAAAAGCTGCCATAGCAGAAGTGGATTCTCTTATAAATCTCATAATCCTTTAAATAGTCATAAAATTTCATGTTGTGATATATATTTTAAAAGAATAGAATGTTAAATGAGTTGAAATATCTTTGTGAAACAACAATTACGAAGAATTGACACTACAAAAGAGTTAATTTGAGTTTTGCAAGTACCCACATTTTCTCTTTCTTCCTTACTTTTTCCAAATTACTTTTGCTTGGTCATCTTACTGTGTACAAAATTGTCTTTTGTGATAATAAGCATCGCTGTTAGAAAAAAAATTTGGTTTCCCATAAAGTAATGTACATGAAATTAAGAAAAATAATTTGAGTCTAAATTTGTTATCGATTGGGTTTGAAAAAGAGTTTAATTTTTATATACTGATATGGTAAAATTTTTTTACATCGTTATCTATTTAAATTATCTTATCTATATAACTTTTTAAATAATGTGTGTGAGACTTAATCATTTTTACTAATATGATAATAATATATGATTAGATAACAGAGTAAAAGAATTTACACTCTTAATACATAAAAATTAAACTCTTTGAAAAGTCTTTTCAAACATTTCTAGAAAATAATTGGAAACAATGCTCGTAAGTAACGCTTGGTGATTGTTTTTGTGAAAGTTATTTACTTTGAAAATATTGAAAATTGAATCTAATTTATGTGCACGGTCAATGGAAGAAAAAATTACACAAATATCAATCATGTATTACCACATTAATAAAAATATTTGACTTAACCACTCATTATTTTGAAAGTCTTACAAATAGGAATATATAATTGAATGATAATATAAAATTAGCTTATCAAAATAAATTTCAGAAAGCACATGAGGCGCAACTCAGTTGGCAAAATGCATGGCCTCAGTTGATGGTGCATCCGGGTTTGAGCCTCACAACAAATCTGGAGGCTGCAAACGACCAATAAATAAATAAATCTCAGAAATACAACAAGAAATGAAAATACGTATAGTGAATTTTAAAAAAAAGTTTAATTTTGATGCACTGAGAGTGTAAAATTTTTTTATACTGTTATCAAATCAAATCTCTCTTTTTGTATTATTTTTCGAGTAGTGGGGATGAAAAGTAATCATATTTGATAATGTGTCATTACATGATTAGATAAACATGTAAAATTTTTTCAATGTCCGTGTATTTTTATTAAATCTTTTTAAAAAACATTGTGATTTGTGAGGTATCTTTATGTTGTTTGAATTATTAATAAGTGTTTTACATTCAAAAAGAAAGTATTAAGCAACAGCAATAACCTATTAATAATAGGGAAAGATCTTGACGTTTCATTAAATTAACAATCAATTATATTATAATCAGTAATTGAGGACCTATTTAAGACGCTTCATAGGATAGGTTTGATTGTATATGACTTAATAGAATAATGCTCGATAGTATAAAACCTAATAAATATTAAATATTATACAGTGTTTGGTGAGATATTATATAAAATACTATATTTTATATTATTATATATTATCATTTGTTTACAAATAACTCTAATTATAAATAAATATTGAACAAAAATAAAATGATAATTTTTATAAAATTTTGAAGATAATTATATATATATATATATATCATTATTTAAATTTTAATTTATATTAAATGTTATTTATTATCTATTTAAAAATTTTATAACTATTTATTATTTCAATAAATTATAAAAATGTAAAAGTACTCTTTATTTTATATGATGTAATAATTTTTCAAGTATTTTTATCATGATTACTTAAATTTTAATTTAATTACAAATATTAACTTAAAGTATTTTTATTACTAATCCTTAATTTTATATATCACACATTATTTATTATTTATTTATATATTCCTCTATTATATATTTTATAATTTATTTTTATATTAAATATTGTTATTATTTATTAAATTATTTATCATTTATTCAATTATTTATTTATTTAAATAGTTTATTAATCTATTTATTATTATTTATTTAATTCAAGTATTCATTATCTAAAATATTTATTATTTTATTTATTATTATTTAATGAAATAAAAAACAACTCTTATATATTAAAAGTTAATCAGACTTTACGCTACCTCCCTAGGGTTGATAAAGTTATCTATCGTTTTAATGTATATAGTAGGTTTGATGCATAGGTTTATACTATTTTAACCAACAACAAAAAAAGAGAGAGGACCACCCATGCACCTCAAATAGATAGTGTATTTGTAGTTTACTTTTTGCATGATAAATTTTAATTATAAATATAAAATTATACAAAGAGTTGAAAGTATGTTGATTATTAAATTTAAGTTTATCTTATGTCCAATATATCCCATATATCCCATATAACTTGAGGATGAATTTTATATTGTAAAAATATCATTGAATTGGAATGTGCCTGATGGTGATTTAATTTGGGAAAATTTCATAGTTAAAACCTATAACTAATGGCAGTGGCGTTAGCCTCAGGACATCGTGAAAAACAACAATTAGCAAGTGAGGTGCTAACCCGCATATAACTACAACTATGTCTAGACATGTATTTGGCTATGGGCTAACTCCAGTTCAGTGAGGTGCTAACTCGCACATGACTTTTGTCATGTTTAGACATGTATATGGCCGTTACGGGTAACTCCAGTGAGGCGTGATGCTAACTCGCACATGATCTTGTGTCATGTCTGGACATGTATTTGTTCTCTTCTGATAACTCACCGTTATGTTTGGTTTTATGTGATTATGTAAAGTTATGTTTTCAAGAAATCGCATGTTATGACTAGAGTCATACTCTTATGAGTACATATATATTATTATGTTTATATTATTTTATACTTACATTTAGTAAACTATGGATATCCTATTTCTCACTAAGTTGCAAAACTCACCCTGTTATCTTTCCATCTTTTTTACAGGTGCTATGTTGGTGCTGGTTCTGGTTTTGGTTCTATTCCTCCAACACAACCTTAGTTAATTCCAAATTGATGAGCCTTCTCGTGAAGGCCTTTTTTTCGTTGGAACCCATATTTTGTTTTAGCTTATAGTTGTCAATTACTCCATATGTCACAGACAGGATCCTTGAACTTATGTTATGCTTATGTTTGAGATCTTATTACTTAGTTATATAAATTATGTTATGGAAAAGATCTATAAACTTAATCTGTATTATGATTGATACGCGTTGGTCTATGCTAATATATTGTTATATGCTAGAAGGGAGCATTCTAGAATGCTTGATGCGAAGTGCTGAATATTGCAGGTTGTATTCGTATTTGGTAAATGTTAAAGGAACAAAGGAGACTCTATCCGTTTTCCTGAAAAATAATGTATGTTAAAGCTTACAAAGGAAGATGTTTCTTATGTGCCGGTCATGACCAAAGTTGGGTCGTGACATATACAATACGTTACTTACACCAAATAGTGAATAAAGCCATTATATGTATATTATTTTATCCTATCATGCCTTATAGTATGTCCATCGACCCCTAAAAGAATAACATAATAATGTAACAAAAATCTTATGTAATTTACCGCGTCTAAAATTGTATTGGGATAACCAAGAAAGCAATTTATCTTTCCTTTACCGTATGCAACAACAATGCTATCAACTATTCTGCATCACAATAATTGACATATATCAGAATAATTGTCAACTTACTGGCTATTGGTTTTGAGAAAAATCACTAAAATATGTGGTTATGGAATTCACGTTTGAAGTATTTGTGAATAGAGAATATGAACATACCTCAAACCTTCAATCCACCCGGGGAAGGGGTCACTGTAAGTACTAGTTACCATGGTAGGTCGTATAATGATCAGTGGTACATTATCTTTAAGATGCACTAGAAGCATCTCCCCCATTGCCTTTGTAAACACATAGGTGTTTGGCCATCCATACAATTTTGCCCTATTTTGATCAGTTTGACCATATATCACAAAAAAGAGAAATTTTTGTAAACATATGAAGCATATTTAATGTGTGTTTGAAAAACATACATAGCCATTTACTTTAACCCATAATATTTAAAATTATATATAAAAAAAAAACTTCAAATGAGTAGTTGGATATCATTGTAGAGCACACATTAAATGTGCTAGAGGAAGATATAGAGTTTTCTCCTCGAGAAAAGAATTGTAAGATAAACGGAAATGATATTTAACAATTCATAAAAGCAAGCTACAAAAAGTAACATAAAGCAATGCTATTAGAATTTGATGAACCTTTTGATTCCATAATCTTTCATTGCAAATGCTATAGTTTTTTCACAAGCATTTTCAGCTTGAAGGTCAGCTAGCTTTGTCTCCGGAATTTTTTTTCTGCGTGAATGTCTAATTTTGAGGTACTTTTCAAGGTCTGACCCATCTCAAATGGTTTCTCTTGTACAATTACTTCTTTATCATAAGCCTCACTGCACACATAAGCTAAAACAAATTAAAAACAAATTGTCAAATAGGATGATGAATTATGGATGGAAATCACCTATTTTCGGATCATGTTTCCCTTTCTATGCAAAAGTGATTGATAAGATGAATAGGAAAATATATAATTGGGAGACAGATGATTTGAATATGAGAAATTAAAGGAAAATATGAACGACTTATTAGTAAATATTTAATACCAACATTGGGGATTCATAGATCTAAATACGTACCAGTTGAAACGTGGAGAAGAACCTGTATTCTATGACAATTCTTTGCGAAGTTTAAGACTTGCAAAGCTCCCATTGTGTTAACACCCATTGCAATGTCAAATCTACAGGTAGAGTATATACGTAATATCCAGAGGATCAAACTAGGTATATATTGAATATGCGTGCTTTATTGGACAAGAACAAGATTTTGGTACATTAATTATATTACCTTTCGTCAAATTTGGTACATGCAGCAAAGTTCACAATGATGTCTATTCTTTCCAACATCTCATTTTGAAGATTCGCATCTTTCAATCCTAAATTCTCAAGGGAAACATCACCTGCTATGACAACAATCTTCTCTGATATGAAAGAATCAAACTCTTCACCCCGTTCATCTCGTAGCACTTTAAACAAATCTGTTTGGATGACCTATTACAGGGCAATGCAATCAAACAATTGATTTGTAATCATACAGCGCACCAGTAGTAATTAAGATTGTAACTGGCAATAATTTAGAGTTTAATTTTACTAACTATCAGTGCAAAACTTCTTTAAACAATTATCTAATCCTATATTATCACATAAACAAAGGTGATTGTGTTTTTGACATACTATTTGAAAGTCATGCAAATGAGAGAATTTTATTGGATGATAATGTATCAAAGTTCATAGTCAGTACATCAAAATTAAGCTCATAATTTTAAATCAAGTTTATCAATAACTATGTATATAATCTATCTACCTTTGTAAAATAAATTGAAGATTGATCATATAGTTACCTCATTTTGCAAGCGTTGTGTTCCCAGCTCGGTGTTTGAAGCTCTGAGAAGAAGATACAATCTGCTTATGTTTGGTTGGATCCGAAGTACCTTCTCCACAAAAACTAGCAGGGGCAGTGCAAAAGTGATATTTCAAATTATTTTATTAGTAGCTAACGATAGAAGAAAAGAATCAAACCAGAATTTATTGATACTTAACGTATAGAAGTAACGTATAGTACCTTTTGCCAAGAAGCCAGTCGCACCAGTGACCAAAATAGTCTTCTCGTTGAGAAAGTATTGTGCCCTTCCTAAGTCCATTTTGAAGAAATGAAGTGCTAGTTGAAGTTGTTTTGTCCAACAAACGAATATAATTTAGTGATGATCATCTCTGCAAGGTAGGAACTTATTTATACACCTCTCTAGCTGGCGGTCCCATTGCTTGTGATTTTTACTGGAAAAATATATAATACTTTAGCTTTGATAAACCTGATAAAGTTAAATCTATCAATTTGTTCATTGTAGCAATAATAAATATGTGCAAAGTTAATAAAAAAAAATAACAAAATATTTTAACATGAAAAACCCAAAATAATGAGAGAAACACTATGGCACAAACTCCGAATATCATTTTTAAATGCATTTTGCATCTATATTTATAAAGGTTTCATGTATTGTGAATATACATTACGAAATTCGATTGAGCGAAAAATTTCTTCCACCTCTCCACCGGCCCAACACTGCACTAGACCATGAAGAAAACACATGCATCTCACACATGCAGCAAATTTCTACCTCCCACCACATTTGGAAATAAAAGCAATGTGTTTCATGGCTTTTGATCACCACGACTAGACCCAAAGCCTTTATTAAGGAGGCCAGAATAGTATTAATCGCTGGGGACCATTATATAAATTTTAGGTCTGTTGGTAAGAGTTTTGTTACTTGAATTTATTCAATGAGATCTCAACTCATACTGAGAAACAATCCCTTTAATGGTTGTAAATTCACCCTAATTAATGAAAAATTTGAGAAAAATTGCAGTGATAAGTAATATTGTCATATGATTCCTCCTATCTCTATCAAAAAAACATGATTCCTCCAATCATATGCACAAAATTCCTAATTATTTTCATGTAAATCTCCAGTCGACGATAACATTATTACTTGTCATATCAATTCTTTGAATTTCTCATTCAGTAACATAAAATTTCCCATTATAAGTGTGTCCATAGTCTAGTAGTAGATTCTCACATTTCAATGAGTTATAAGATATCGCGAGTTCAACTCTCATCCTTATCCCTATCCCCTAATATTTTAGCTAATAGAAAAAAACATAAAACTTCTTATCATTAATTCATACATTCATTTCCTAGTAACCACTGAGGTAGATTCGAAGTATACTGGTCTTTTTGTTTAATATGATTTTTAATGGGTGTATTTATACTAATATGAAATTTTGCAAAAATGTATCCGCCTATGGCGGATTAAGAAAAAGCCAAAAAAATAAAAATTTAAAATAATACTTTCCGTTGCATGTATCCGCCTATGGCGGATTAATAAATTAAAAAACAAAAAAAATTGAAAAACACTGTTTCGGATAAATTGTCATAGCAATGAATCCGCCTTTTGAATTAAAAATTTTTTAAAATCCACCTTGGCAATTTAAATATTAATTATTTTACACTATATAAACTCTTCAATTTGATTATATCATGCAGATCATTTCATTTGTAGTGTTAGTATCGGGGAGAGAGGGTATGAGAGAATGTGAGAGGCTGATGTTAGATTCTTAAAAAAAAAAAAGAGTATGAAAAAAAGTATTAAGAAAAAGAAAATATTAATATAATAATTTATATATTAATTAATAAATATAATAGAACAAACATTTTATCTTTGCAAATTATAAAATGGACCTCATATATTTAGGTCCATCATAGATTTTCTATTATTAGCCATTAAATGAATATCATTTTTATTGGATGATTTGATTCAATAATTAATAAGTAAGGTCTATCATAACTCCCACCTTTTATCTTGTTCTAATATCACGCAAGCATATCTTTGTGACTTTTAGGATGAGATCACCAAGTTTAGGTCAATGATGGACCCCTTTAATTTTCCTGGCAAGTGCTAGTTTCTACTTTGAATTTCTATGTACACCCTTAAACTTATTCAAAAATTTATTTTGACCCTATTATTATTATAACAATTGTGAATAGCATTCCATTTGAGAAACATTCGAGAAAATAATAATGAATTGTTATTAGAAGTGTTGATTATTGTTCATAATAATATTTATTATTAAAAAATTCTAACACCCTATTTTGTGTAGACACCAAACAGCCAAAATAAATAAAGAGAAAATGTGAAGAGAAAATTAGTGGAGAATAAAAAATAATGACTCCCATTTTATTTTATTTTTTTTGCGATAGGAATGTTTGAGTGTTTGGGATTTTGAGGTATTGAAATAACACCCTTCATGATAATAATAATCATTATAATAATTATAAATATTAGTTAACAAGTACAGTTAATTAGAAGCACAATTTTATTTGATGTAATATTTTTGGTTGATTTTTAAGTTGGTTATTTGTAGTTAATTTTTTAGTTAATCATTTTTAGTTGATTTAATTAATTTCTTTGATTTAGTTATTTTTTTAGTTGTGTTGATTAGAAGCACAATTTTATTTGATGTAATATTTTTTGGCTATTTTTAAGTTTATTTTGTAGTTGATTTTTATTTAATTAGTCTTAGTTGGTTTAATTAATTTCTTTGATTCAATTATTTTTTTTAGTGGTGGCCATTAGAAGAACAGTTTTATTTGATGTAATACTTTTAGATGATAAGGAGCAGCTCTTATTTTTTAGTGGTGGTCGTTAGAAGCGCAAAGCTAAGGAGCCTGATAATAGTGCATATGGCATGGCTAGCTACATGGTGCATTATATGTTGGGTTGCTTCCCGTTGTGTGCTCAAAGTCACAGCACAAGGAGGACTAGCGCTGGTCAAATGATATTGGCCATTGTTATAATAATATATAGCTAGGGATAAGTATGCACCATCTCTTTCATCTCTTGTCCCCATGTTCTCTCATTTTGAAAAGGGAAAACACAAAAGCTGCACCAAGTGTGATATATAACCCAAGTTTGTGTCGCTCCGTCAGAGATTGCAAGTCTGAATCCGCCAGTGGACTTCCTGACATAACATGCAGCGACGCAATGGCTCTACAATGATTCCTATTTGTCCCGTAGTTGAATCTTCGTAGGCGGAACCAAAAAAATCATATTTAGGCAAATCACCTCACAATTACATATCTAAGCATATCACCATATTAAACATCATATGTAAATTATTTTCCTTATAAGCATAATCACATATTTAAGCATATCACTCGTCTCCAAGTTGAGATGCGAAATGACTTTAAACTCTTATCTGGACACTTCACCTCATCTTTTAAGAAAAAGATTACAAGTTAATTAATGATAATTAATACTCAAATATTCATCTAAAAAAATTACATGATTTTACACTTTAATCTTGATCATTTATGTGAGATCCAACAATCAACATTTACCTCTCTCACTCTCACAATAAACTACTCTTTCAAGGTTCTGAAAATAGAACCAATTTGTGAATAAGAATGGCCTCTCCGGCTAAGAATATGGACCAATCGGAACCGCCAAACCGGCCTGAGGCCAAACCAATCAGATAGTTTTTTTGTAAATAAAAAATATGCAAAATGACATCATCTTAGGTTTTTTTTCAAAAAAATTTTAGGTTTTTTTTTTAAAAAAAAGACTAAAATCTCTTCTTCTTTTTTTCCTAATTCTTTCCCTTTTCTGATATGGGAAGTAGTAACTTGAGAGATTTGATCTATATGTATGATGTTTATTTTGATTAAGGGATGAATTATGTTATGTTCTATAAGTTTTGTTAATGTCTAATTTAATTTTTAGTTATTATACGACATATATTTTATTTTATATTTTTATATATTTATGTAAATGTATGTTTTATTATATATTGGTTATATTTCGGTTGACCCATTAAATCAGTTGAACCTTTAAACTTTTCCTAGGGTTCAATGTTGGTTTGGTTTTCTGAACCTTGTACTCCTCTCATATATGATACTCTCTCTCTCTCTCTCTCTCTCTCTCTCTCTATATATAGATGTATCTAGTGGGAGGATGAAAGTGAGAAAAGTAACTTTGACGGTATAACCATAAATAAATAATGACGATTGAAAGTTATTAATAGAGTGAATTGTAGAAATTTTTTGAGTTACAATAGATGATCAATACCTATAACAAAATCGATAGATCTGAAATTTTAAATTATACAAGGGAAACTCTACTTTGCCCTCTTCAATTATAGATGATACGTACGTTAGATGATTTTAGTTCCATATTTTAAGTAACTTAAAGTTCTCATTTAAAGTTCACATGTGCACTTTACCCATGCACAGATTTATTAAATGTGCACTTTATTTAGACGATCATATGCACTCTATGAACACTCAATTTTATTCGGCTCATAAAATGAAAAACCCAAAATTTGGCATATGTTTTTTAGAGTTTAAAAAAGAATGCTCATTATCTATTTTAGCCCTATTTTTTTTCAATTTTCTTTTGAGCCAAAAACAGAGAGGAAAAAAAGTTAACTTTTGCTTTGAAAAATTTTAAAAAAAAAAATCTAAAAATGATAAAAAGATAGCCCATTTCTTGATCATGGCTCATTTTGTGTTAACTTGAATTTTCATTCAAGCCAGGTCTCTAGTTCATTCTATTTCTTGATGGAATAAACACTCAAATTGGTCTTGACAATTTCTTTGATAGACAAATTAATCCTAATAATTATAAACACTTCGATTGGTCCCTCATAATTCTAAAAATAGTACGCTATAGGTTCCTAACCTGCCCAAGGCTAAGTGGGAGGCAAAGATGAAAAAGATATCGTTTGAGAGGAAATAGAGCTCGGCTAGAATGAGGTGGAGCTGGCTGAAGAGGCGGAGCTGAATGACAGGGGTTGAGCTCATATACCTATCATTCTCGCCACCTATCAGAGCCAATCTCAGCTAGTTCTAACCGAACTCCGCCTAGTCATCCTAAGCTCTATTTCCTTACGACTCACTTCTCTCAGCGAGCCCTTTTCAGCTTCTCTCTGCTAAGCATTGATAGGATAATTAGGGCCTAATGTTTATTTTAATAATTGTGAGGGACCAATTTGAGTGTTTACAATTGTTAGGGATCAATTTGTCTATCAATAAAATTATTAGGAACCAATTTAAGTATTTACTCTTCTGTATATATTCTCTTTTACGTTTTTGAAGCTCATGTCTAGAGTCTCTTTAAAATATATATATAAAAAATGAAAATAAAAAGAAAAGGGATATTTCACATCTTGAAATTGACAGCACTATACACTGGGTACAGTGTTGCGCTGGCAACAGCTTCTCTTCAGATTAGCTCAACAAGAATTTAGAATTTAAACAAATGTATCCTATAACCTTAATTTAGAATTTATAAATAATTGAAAAATATAATTGCTAAAGATGAATATAATTTTAAATTAGTGGGGAAAACTGATACCTCCAAATTCAAATCTCGGACTAGTTGAAGTCAAGAATATCTAAACGCTAATAAACAAAAGGACTTATCTAATTGGTTAAAGAATAAAAAAATGAAATTTTAGTGTTAGGGAAATTAGTTTTTATATTTTAAAATATGAGACCCACTAAAAAATTTTAAAACTTGTTGGTTAGAAAAATCCTAAAAAGAAACCAGAACTAAAAATCATTCTTATATTTTACATTAGTCAATTTCGTTATGTTGCGCTGGTTCCAATCAACATGCTCAGGATCAAATCATTTCGATATGAATGGTTTATTTTTTGGGGTCAAGATATGAATGGTTAGGTGCCACCATGAATGGCTGATAAGTTTGGGTCCGCCACAATGCACATATTATTGTTTCAAGTAATATTTTCGATATGACTAGTTAGGTGTCATCATCAGTTCATAACGACCCACAAGGCACACTACTTCAACGGCGCATGCATTTATTATTATTATTATTATTTTTGTCGAAGCGCATGCATTTTACGAACGTGAAAAGAATAGCAAAACATGTATATGTTGGCCCAAATAGTTCAATTAGGAGAATTAGATTAATCAGTGAAAATTATAATAAATAAAATTAATGCGAATTGTAATGGGATTTCTGAGAATTATGATTTAATTACATTTCGCCTCTTATACCTCTCGTTCTCTCTGAGATTCCTTCTTTGAGTCTCCCTCCATCTAGAATTCTCTCTTTTCTTCTATTTCTCCATTTCTTCTATTCTCCTTTCTATAAATTCCTATTCTGTTACAAATAGCAGAGACAACAGGGGAGGCGCAAAAGTTCTCTTTGATGATTGAATGAGGAAAGACAAACTAAAAAAATCCATTGTGATTAATTTACTGTGTATCCACTAGGGGTATGTTTGGTTAGGAAGTAAAATTAGGAGTAAATTTTTCCTAGATGAATTTCTGTTGTGAAATGGCGGGACCAAAAGACAAAATAGAAACGCAAAATAAATATATGGAAGAATAAAATAAATTACACTAGGAATTTATGTGGTCGGCTTAAAGCCTATGTTACGGGTAAAGCGACAACTAAATTTTTCAATATGAAAATATGGTGGAAATACAAAAAGTACACACACTCCACTTAACACCCTAATATCAAATACACCCAGGAATACCTTCCTGTGTTTCTCTCAACAGTGTATACTCTCAACTCTTAATATAGAGAGAAAATAAAGGAAACAAAATACTCTCTAAATGCTTAGAGGAAGAGAGGAATGGATTGTTGTTAGTGTTTCAAGCTTGATGAATCAAGCTCTATTTATAGTGCTTGGAGTGCATATATTCAAGCCACTATGTTTGAAGCCTCCATGCTTGAAACCTCCATATTTGAAGCCTCAATGTTTGAAGCCACCATGCTTGAAATAATGTTCAAAGCTTATCAATAAATAAAATCAGGCCATCATACCATTATTTCAACAAATCTCATTGACTTGATTTTCATCAAGTTTCAAATTTTTGAAGTCGCCTTCTCCAATGTGCCCATAAAGGCAAACTCACATATTGTAAATACCAACTAAGTCCAAACAATGTTTGAACTTAGCAACAGTGATTGACTTTATCAACATATTCAGTTGGATTGTTTGAGGTACCAATTTTTTTCATTGCAATGGCACCTTGAGAAATAATTTACCAAATAAAATGATATATGACGTCAATATGTTTGGTTCTCTCATTATAGATTTGATTTTTGGTCAAATGTATGACACTTTGACTATCACAATAAATAGTTATAACATCTTGTTCCAAGCCCAAATTGCCTACCAAATTTCTAAGCCAAATGGCTTCTTTCACTGCTTCCCTCCCCATGTATTCGGCTTCTGTAGTGGATAATGCAATAGTATAAAGTCGCTTTCCAACTAATTGCACTACCTAAGAGTGTAAAGACATATCCTATCAGAGACCTCCTTTTATCAACATCTCCAGCATAATCAGAGTCAACATAACTAATAACACTGCCACTACTCAGAACTCCTGTCATATACTAAGCCAACATTTGTCGTAACTTGAAGATATTGAAGTATACATTTCACTGCCTACCAATGCATCTTACCAGGATGCCCCATATATCTACTAACAACACTAACAACATGTAAAATACCTGGTCTAGTGCATACCATTGCATACATTATGCTTCCAATTGCACTAGCATAAGGAACGTGCGACATTTGTTCCTCCTCTTCAACGAACTGTGGTGAATGTGCAGCGATAATCTGAAATGGGCTGCCAATGGAATACTCACAGGCTTTGTATTTGCATTCCAAAGCGCTCAAGTACTTTTTCAGTATACTTTTCTCGACAAATATAATTTGCCAACACGCGATTCTTGTGAATTTCCATGCCTAAAATCTTCTTAGTGCACCCAAGTCTTTCATTTCAAATTTACCATTGAGTTGCTCATTCAGCTTCTTTATCTCAGACATACTCTTAGTAGTAATGAGCATGTCATCAATATAGAGCAACAAATAGACAAATGAACCATCTGAGAGCTTCTTGTGATAAACACAATAGTCATAGTCACTCCTTGAGTAACCATGATCTAACATGAAAGTATCAAATCTCTTATACCATTAGTGAGGAAATTGTTTTAAGCCATATAATGACTTCTTTAAGAGACATACATGATCATCCTTGCCTTGACAGTGAAACCTTCTGGTTGCTATATGTAGATTTGTTCTTCAAGCTCACATGAAGAAAAGCTGCCTTGACATCAAGCGTTCAAGCTCTAAGTCAAAAGTGCAACCATAACGAGCAACACACGAATGGAGCTATGTCTGACAACAAGAGAAAATACTTCATTGAAGTCTATTCATTCCCTTTGGCTAAAACCTTTTGCAACTAAGCGTGCTTTGTTCCGATCCGGTTCAACTCTAGGGATAATTCCTTTTCTTAAAGATCCATTTGCAGCCAATAACTTTATGTCCGTTAGGTTATTTCACTAACTTCCAAATTTGGTTCTTATGAAGAGACTCCATCTCTTCACTCATCGCAGCAATCCATTGTGCAGACTCTTTGCTCAAGATAGCCTCATGATATGTGGTAGGATCTTCTAATTCCACATCCTCTGCCACTGATAATGCAAAAGAGACTATGTCTACATGACCATATGTCTGTGGTGGTTTTATTTACCACTTTTCTCTATCTCTAGTGAGGCTATAATGCTGTAATTATTGTCTTGTATTTACAACATCAACAATATCTTGTTCTTCTTTTTGAATGGGCTGATCAGATGCATCTACTTTGGTGGTTCAGCTTCAAACTCCACCTGCTTGCTAACATCCTGGTCTCTTTTTAAATCACCAACCTCCTTTTTTGGATGAAGCATGGATGATTCATTGAACTTGATATCTCTCCTGATTATGAATTTGGATGACTTAGGTTCTGGACACCATAATCTATAACCTTTCACCTCAGTTTATATTCAGAGAAATATGCATTTTATTGCCCTTTGCTCAAGCTTTCCATATTCAATATGAGCATATGTAAGACAACCGAAAATTCTCATATTAACCAGCAAGAGCACTAGACCATACCTCAATAGGAGTCTTCAAATTGATTGCAGTTGATGGAAACGATTCATCAAATAGCAAGCAATATTGACTTCTTCAGCCCAAATTTTTTAACAAACCAGCATTGGAGAGCATACGAGCCCTTTTCAAAAGAGTTCTGTTCATACGTTCTACTACTTCATTTTGTTGTGGAGTCTTTTGCATAGTACGATGTCTTGCTATGCCTTCATTTTCACAAAACTTGTTGACTGACCTCCACAAAAATCCAAACCATTATCTTTGGAGGCACTTGATTTTCTTGCTAGTTTGGTTCTCAATAAGTGCTTTCCATTTCTTGAAAGTATGGAATACATCATTCTTATGTTTTAGAAAATAAACCCATACATTCCTCGAGAAATCATTAATGAATGTCAATAGATATCTAGCACCACCTTTTGACGGAACAAGTGCAGGGCCCCATAAATCAAAGTGGATGTAATCCACTGTGCCTTAGTCCTAAGGATAGAGTGCTTAACTTGACTCTTGTTTGCTTCCCATAGACATAGTGTTCACAAAAGTCAAGCTTCTCAATTTTGTGATCACCTAGCAAGCCGCACTTGTTTAAAATTGACATTCTAGTTTAACTCATATGCCCTAAACGCATATGCCACAAATGAGTAGTATCTGAATCTGAATTAGATGAAGATGATACTAGGAGGCACCAACTTGTACTTCCTTGAAGTAAATAAAGGTCGTTGACCAACTTGCCTTTAATAACAATAAGAACACCTTTGGAGATTTTTAAAACTTCACCTTCAGGAGAATACTTATAACCTTGAGAATCGAAGACGCCCAAGGATATAAGATTTTTCTTCAAGTGGAATGTAAAACATCGTCAGCATTCTCATAACTTCATCATACATCTTGATTTGGACTATTCCAATGCCAATGACCTTAGGGCATATAATTTCCCATAAGGACAACACCACCATTTATTGATCAGAAGTTGTAAACTAATCCCTTTGACACATGGGTAGGAGCAACTAGAATCAAGCATCCAAGTATCACCAATTGAACTGGTTGATACCGCGAGAACATTATCAATACTTTCAGCAACATTTGCTACATCACTTGAATCTTTGTCCTTTTTGTCTTTGAGCCTCAAACATTCTGCTCTCTAATGCCCTTCCTTCTCGCAATACCGGCACCTGCCTTTACGATGTCTAAACTTAAATCTAGACTTTTCTTTACTACTTAATCCAATCTCCTTTATTCTCCCTTTGGCAACCAAGCTAGATGCAATATCATCATGACCCAGATCGTGCTCCATCTTGTCACAACTTAAGAGTGCGGATTTAACCTCATCAATTTTGAGGCTTTCACGACCATATGTGAGCAATTCACGAAAGTGCTTGTAGGAAGAAGGTAAGGAACAAAGCAAAATCATTACCTGTTGCTCACTTGAAAATGTCTTGTCCAAATTTTTCAAATCTGGAACGAGTGATGTGAACTCAGCTATGTAAGACCGAATTGATGTCCCTTATGCCATACGAAGCATGTACAGACGTTGCATCACCGAGACGGTTGGCCACGTCTTAGTCATATATAATGACTCCAACTTAATCCACAATGATTTTGCTGTTTTCTCTAAAAGGACCTCCTGAACACATCCTCTGTAATGCATAACTGAATAATAGAAAGAGCCTTTTGATACATCTTCCCATTAGATTTCTTCATTGTCTTAGGCCTCTTTTCCTTGTCAGAAATGCTACTTTTACACCTTGTTGTACAAGAACAGTCATCATACGGACCTTCACACTCCAAAATTAATGTGCCCATTAAACTGAATATCAAATTTTGCAGGAGACATTTTTAAACAAATTAGCCCAGAACTCTAAGATCTCTAATACAGTTTGTTGTGAAATGGCGGGCCCAAAAGGAGAATTAGAGTGGCACAAAATAAATATGTGGAAGTGTAAAATAAATGACACTAGGAATTTATGTGATTCGGCTTAAAGCCTACGTCCATGGGCAAAGGCGATAACCAAATTTTTTTAGTATGGAAATATGATGGAGATACAAAAGGTGCACACACTTCACTTAACACCTAATCCCAAATACACTTAGAATACCTTAATGTTTCTCTCACAGTGTATACTCTCAACTCTCAATATAGAGAGAAAATAAAGGAAACAAAATACTCTTTAAATGCTTAGAAGAATAGAGCAATAGATTGTTGTTGGTGTTTCAAGCTTGATGAATCAAGCTCTATTTATAGTGCTTGGAGTGCATATATTGAAGCCACCATGTTTGAAGCCTCCATGCTTGAAGCCTCCATGTTTGAAGCCACCATGCTTGAAATAATGTTCAAAGCTTATCAATAAACAAAATCAAGCCATCATACCATTATTTCAACAGTTTCATATGTAATTTATACATGATACTCATTTGGGAAATTTTTACCCCCATTTTTCTCTAACCAAATACACCCCTAGAAGTCCGAGTTACATGAAACTAGCTAACTATGTTAATAGAATTCCAACTAACAATAAAAGTCGTTTAACAAAAGCAGGTGTATCTATATACATATTTGAATTTTTTTTTTTTGTTCCTAGCAAAATTTAAAGTGAGGGATGACATCCCAATTCATGACAATAAAAGTCTCTGGGCTCAAAAAATACTTATAGGGAACTTACATTTACCTCACCTAGAAAAATAAGTGGGGGCTCAAATATGTGACTTGTTAGATTGAAAATTACACTAATACATAGTAAGTTGAAATTAAAATCTGAAAATTAATTATCATTTTTCATGGGAAAAAAATTGAGTATAGTGGCCCATTCTAGTCTAGGGTCAAGCATATCTCTAGACTCTCCAAATGCTTATAGAGGTACTAACAGATTACTTATCACGAAAGAAATTAAAGAACTTAAGTAATAACGATACATGAACAGAAAATTGACTAAATTGAACATATGAAAAAAATATTGAAGACATATTTCTAAGTTGTATATATATATATAGGCGTAGCACAAGAGATAAGTGATTTGTTACGAGAGTGAAAGAAACAAATATAGGCCGTATAATCATACATGGATAATTAAGATTACAAGTTGATTAATGATAATCAATACTCAAATATTCATCCAAAAAAGTCACATGATTTTACACTTTAATCTTGATTATTCATGTGAGATCCAACAATCAAGATTTATCCATCTTACTCTCATATGATACTCTCTCTCCTCACTCTCTCTCTCTCTCTCTATATATATATATATAGGATGTATCTAGTGGGAGGATGAAAGTGAGAAGAATAACTTTGGACGATATAACCATAAATAAATAATGAAGATTGAAAGTTATTAATAGAGTGAATTGTAGAAATTTTGAGTTACAATAGATGATCAATACCTGTAACAAAATCGATAGATCTGAAATTTTAAATTATACAGGGGAAACTCTACTTTGCCCTCATCAATTATAGATGATTCGTACTTTAGATGATTTTAGTTCCATATTTTAAGTAACTTAAAGTTCTCATTTAAACAAGTTCACATGTGCACTTCACCTATGCACAAATTTATCAAATGTGCATTTTTTTTAGATGATCATATGCACTCTATAAACACCAATTTTATCTAGCCCATAAAATGAAAAACCCAAAATTTGGCATATATTTTTTAGAGTTTTAAAAAAATGCTCATTATATCTTTTAGCCCTATTTTTTTCATTTTCCTTTTGAGCCAAAAACAAAGAGAAAAAAAAGTTAACTTTTGCTTTGAAAAATAAAAAAAAAATCTAAAAATGATAAAAAGATACCCCAATTCCTGATCATGGCTCATTTTGTGTTAACTCGAATCTTCATTCAAGCCAGTAGTCTTCTTGTTCATTCTATTTCTTGATGCATTCTCTTTTACTTTTTTGAAGCCCATATCTAGAGTCTCTTTCAAAAAATTACAAAATTAATAGAAAATGAAAATTAAAAGAAAAGGGATATTTCGCATCTTGAAATTGACAGCACTGTACACTGGGTACAGTGTTGCACTGGCAACAGCTTCTCTTCAGATTAGTTCAAGAAGAAATATTCAGCAAAGGGAATCTTGGCAGAATGCAATTCAAGCAACATCCAAAAGTGGAAAAGGATGGAAGTATCAATGGAATCAAATCAACATCAATACAGGGTGCATTAGCGGTAGAGAGGAAAACTGAAAAATAAAAGAGGGGAAGCATTCATAGGCAGGGGCAGAGAGCATACACAAACAGGGAGAGCGAATTCACAAAAAAACAACGGAGAGCAAACAAGAGAGAGAGAATTCAGAAAAAACAACAGCAATTGAGAGAGAGAGAGAGAGAGAGAGGAAGCGTGAGAGAGCAGAAGCAGGAACACACATTTTTTATTTGCATATCCTCCATCACTACCATCTTCACCTTCTTCCTAAGCCAAACCGAAGAAATGAAGTTCCTCGAGATTCCGTTAACCCCATGACCATATCCAAAACCAAAAGAATATAAACACTCACATCCTCCATCATAACAACCATCACAATCTTCTACCCAAAATACAGTTCCATTCCAAAACCAAATCATCCTGAAGCCAGAAAAATGCAGCCTCATTAACCTCCATAGATCCATTCATACGCTAAAAACACCATTGCTCGACACACCTTCTAACCAAAATCACAACCCAAAAATCAAACACAGATACAAAACCAAATTCAGAACCCCCAACCAGCACATCTCTCAGCCACAAAGCCAAGGCCGAACCCACACCATTCCCAACATTGACAAAATACCCCAATCAGAAGGTGACTTTGGAGGGAAGAGGCTTTGCTCTCTGCCTTCATCGGAGCCACCAGCGCCTCAACCATGGCCACCACTGTTCCACTAGCCGTTGTGTCTCCACCATCGCGAGCTTCGCCGTACCAGGTGCCACCCCGTCACAACCCCGAAGCCATCACAGCCACTCAAACGCGGTCACCTTCCCTGCCAAAGTCTCGACAGCCGCCTCAACCATGGCCGCGATTCCGTTCCACACGCCACCGCCATGCTCGTACCAACTGGGGCATTCCTCAGGCACCAGCGATGGCCAACAGTCTGAATCGCAAGGCTGTTATTGCTCGCGCAGCGGTTTCATTCCGTACGCCGTGCTCCTCCACGGCCACTGCGAACAACCAGCGCGTACCACCACCGTCCAACGTGCGGCCGCCGCTCAAACAGCGAGCTCCGCCTCAGCCTTCACAACCACCGTGTCCCGTTCCCGCCGCTCCGCCAGTAATCACCGGGGCCTCCTTCCATTAGAGTTTCACTCTCACCATCTCTCTGTATGTGCAAACCTAACCCCTTTGTTTTTTCCCCAAAATGAAAACCAAATCCCTAATCAGATCCTTCACCCACTGCATGCCTTTTCTCTTTTTGGCCTTTTCTCTTTTTGGTTCTAGACCCTTTTTATTTTTGTGTTAGCTTCCTTGCTGATTTGGGTATATCATTTGGAGCTTATTGGGTTGTTAATTTGGCATCATTCCTTTTGATTTTGGGCTGTGTTAATCTTTAGTTTAGGCCAACGTTTTTTTTTTTTCTTCTTGGTCTTGAAAATTTCTTCTGCTCTCTTTTAATGTAAAAATAATTGTAATTTATCAATAATTTTCCTTTTTGAGAATATAGTTAATTTGGCCATGATGACTTATTAATTTATGCTCTAGAATATTTTAGACGTGACATTTGATATTCCTAATTTCCTTTTCAGAAAATAAAACTAATCAACCCATAATTATTTTTTAAAGGTTATTGATTTTGAGTTTTCCATTGTATCAAGGAATACGTAAGAGCACACACCCCTATCAAGTCAAACTTAAATTTTCATAAATTTTTTCTTTTTTGTAAATAATTTTTCTACTTACATTTTTTTTTGTTGTTATAGGAGACATTTTATTTTATTATATTTAATTTAAATTAGTCATTTATTTGTCAAATATTTTATTTTGAATAAAGTTGTTAACTTAATGTTTGTTAACTTAATATTTTGGATTTGAGCTTTAAGCTAATACTCAAAACTTTCTTTTTATGCTTTATTTAAAGAAGGGATGTTTGTCTGCATTTGTAATTCTTTTTAGTAATAAAAAATGGTAAAATAAATACTTTGAAAGGTTATTAATAATTAACATAATCAATTAAGGTAGCCGTAGCAATACAGGGTTCTGTAAAAAAAAAATTTAAATGAGGAATTCATAAAATCATATATGGAAAATACTAGAGAGTCAATTTTTTTTTTGAATTTATTTATCAAAATTATTTGAGATATATGTTAATTATAGGATGGATAAGTGAGTTATACTATTTATTCCAGCTAACAAATATGTTTGTTTTCTATCAAAAATTCTGACAATTTTACAAGATTAACTCTACTATAATATCATGGTTAAATATTTGTTGCACATGCATCCTAATAAAATTATTAGCTCCCAATTAGAAGGCCATTACAACCATGTTAGTAGCTAGATGAGCTCCTTAAACATGTACTTAGGGGGTTGATTTTTTACTGTATATATGGTGATGGTTTTGTAGCTAGATGCAAGATAGTTTTATATCTTGAAAGGATTAATTATTAATTCTGATAGTGGATACACTAATAGTTCACCGTAAAAACGATTGCAGCACTGTTATGTATAAAATTGGTGCACCTGTGAACGAGCCCTTGGCACTGAAAAACCCATGACAGATATGCGGAATCAAAATTTGATACCCTTTTTAATTTTGTGATGATTTTCAGAAAAATTCTTGTATGAATATAAGTTTAACATCTTATTTTTACACACTCAAAATAAAAGTGGGTAGTTTTATTTAAGATATACTCACTTATTTATAAGTCCCATCAATTTTATTATGAGTGTATATAAAAATGAGGTGTTAGACTTATGCTCCCCTAAGAATTTTTTGCTCTCGTGTTATTTGTTTTAACAAAACTTGTGGTTCCGTTAAAAGTCATAAATTAATGTCGGCGAACTTTGTAATTTGGAGACCTAAAAAAGAAAACAAAAGGGGGAGGAACGTGCTTCCTTAATTTTTTTCACAGTGGTAACTTACATTCGATTGATTGATACAACATACACAAGAATATTACAAAAGAGCTAGCAGAAGTAATTTGTTAAAATAGTTTAAATTCCTATTACAATTGCATTATACCATTACTACAATTACGAGAAAAATAGTACTCATTCATTTTCACTCCATCTGCCAAAAAAAAAAAAAAACACATAAATTAGGCAATAATGAATGCATCTTGATAATGATAGAAAGATGCATGGGTGATTCATATTATTCCTATTAAAATTTAAATTTACATGATTACAATGTTGTTGAAAAATAAACACAATTAATTATGTTAAGGGTAGTATTGAAAATAAAAAAATTTAAAGCTTAACGATATAATTAAGAAATGGACATATATTTTGCAACAACAGAAAAACTAAAAAATTTGACAAATAAAGTGAGAAGGAGGGAGTAGTTCATATGACCATAATTATTATTGCGATATGATTGCAAAATCTGCTATCACAATAATATGGCAGCCACAACTATAATTGTATATTATTATTTTTTTTGGGTAAAAACTGTATATCGTAATTTAAAACCAAGTTTTCTCATTTTGTACGCAAAATGGCATCTACAAACAAACAATTGGAGCTGATGGGAACCTCATGTAGCAATCTCAATGCAACTAGACTAACAGAAATGTTATTCTAACACCATATTTGGGTGTCTCTGGTGTAGACACTGTATAGGAAATTAAATGAGGGAAATTTGAGTTTATTATAGTTGAGCTTAAAATAAATCTTACCTTCTCAGAATGGTTTTCCTCTCCTCTCTCATTGAAGAAGCTCCTCCCTCCACTTTGCTCCCTCCTTTTCCAGCTCAGAACATGTTAGGATTATCATTGTTAGTTAGACGTGGTTAGAGGTGGTTAGAACTTCTGTTAGAACTCCTAATGTCATTGGGACAACCCGTGGTCTCACATGCCTCTTTGTGCCTACATATACCCTTCATTCATCAAAGAAATAACAACTTCAGTTTGTCAATACATATTTCAGGGTGCAAGCTATGTTCATCCTCGCTACTAGATGAGTCATTTTCAGGTCCTCCCAAGTGGAAACGATGCCTTTATTTTTCTTGAGCAATAGAGGATGTCCATTTTTTAGATGAGAGTGTTGTTTACAGTAACTGTAGGTAGCATTTTTCTTGCTTGACTCTCCTCTGGTGCTGTCTCTCCTTGGAGCATCTCCTCTTCTGCTTTTCTTTCTTTTTTTTTTTTTTGTTTCTTCCATAGTTTCAGCATTTTTTTAGCAAACATGCTGAACCCATCATCTTTAGTTAGCTTCTCTTTAAATTCAGAGTTGTATTTTTCTTCAATTTTTGACTTAAATGCCGTGCCAATTCTTTCTTCTTCCCATCATTTTTCAGGTGAGTGGTCTCGAAGGCAATTGAGTTACCTCTCGGCTCATCATATGCTAATATGTTGATATCTCTTCCTTTTGAATAGCAATGATCTTGTATAGCCATCAAGTAGTGAGGCCTCTAAGAATTTTTCTTACTAGTTCCCCATCCTTAAAGCATCTACCCATCATATCTAGATTATTGATGATCACAGGTAAACATTTAAACATTTCATCAACGTTTTCTTCCTCCTTCATACTGAAAAGCTTATATTCTCTCAAGAGCATATCAATTTTGGTTTGTTTGATTTGCTTTGTTCCTTTATGAGTCAATTCCAGCTTGTCCCAAATTTCTTTTGCACTTCTACATCTAGATACCTTTCTGGACTCCTCAACAAGCTTAAGGCACAATGCATGAAGTTGATGGCTTTTGCATTCAGCTCCACATTCTTCTTTTCTTGAAGAGTCCACTCTTCATCACTTTTAGCAACTCTTTGTCCTTGTTCATTGGTGGTCATGGGAGTTTCAGGACCTTTGATAATAATTTCTAACAAATCATAATCATGGACTGGATGAAGATTATCATCCTCTCCTTCCAATAAGCATAGTTAACTCCATTAAAGAATAGAGGATATGTGGTGGATTGTCCTTTTGTAAGTGTATATGGAATCATGTTTGCCCTGATTTGCCCTTAGATCTTTTTCCTAAGCGGTTAAGTTTGACCCCTAGGAACCAGGCATTGATACTTCTTGATATTAGCAATGCACTTGAGAAAGGGGCAATTGAATCAAGTGCCCTTTTTAAAATATGCATACTTAACAAACAAATCAAACAGTTTATAGAATGCCTTATGTGATTTTAGGAGATTTTTAATGTTTTCTAAAATTGGAAGACAAATTTAGAACACAGGAGCAGAAGAAAGATACCCAGAATAGTTTTACCAGTATATGTAATGAATAATAAGATTCAGTGATATTTATATGTGAAATAAAGAGAAAAGTGCACCACAATATTTATACTGGTTCAACCTTAATATGAGATCTACATCCAGCTTTCCACCCAAAGGTGTGAGTTCCACTAATTCCAAATTTTCAAATACAAAACACAACATACCACTCAATACAAATGTAAGTTAAACCAAATCAAACAAAGCTTTCCAAGTTACAAACATGAGTAATCTTTAGCAAGAGCCTCTCCAAGCTCACCTCAAGAGTAGTGCTTGACAAGAGCTTCTCCAAACTCACACAAGATTCACTCATAAGGTCTCAATCAAATCCCTTTTTACAATGATTTTCAATTTCTCTAGAAATTAAAGGAATCAAATTCCTTAACCAAAAGCTCTCACAAATTCAACTTCACTCACAAATAAATCTGCCTTTTACAATGATTTCATGATATGCTCAATACACTCAATCCTGTAGGAATTTTTATGAAAACAACACTTGACAATGCTCTAACAATATGCACAACATGAGAAGACAAAAAAAGGAAGATAGCAAGCTTTTTTCCTTCAAAAATGGTATGCAACAATGGCTCTTTTTCCAATTTGTTGCAGCTGCCAATGTTTCCTTAAATAGGAAAAATATTATGACTATTGCAAGCGCTTTAGGCTGGTGCAGGTTGTTTTTTCTTTGATTTGATGAGCTGTCACAATGTGGGCAACATTTTGAATTTGTCCTTATCCTCTCGTCCTTTTATACAAAGATTTTCTATTTCATATGATGTGTCAATATTCCTTGTAATTAATGCATTCCCATTATTTCCAGGGTGGTATATGCTCTTTTCCAGTGATGAAATTTGTGTTTTCCTTCAAAGGTGTTTGTGTCACATCAACTTTCATTATATTCTTGTTATAACTTGAAAAAAAGGGGGATAGACCACAAATGGGCCTTAAGTGGTATCGACCACTCTAGACCCTCCTTTTCTTCTTTTCTTTCATTCTCTTCTCCTCCCTTCCAGCACATTCCATTCTTCTTCTTCCTCCTTTCTTTTCTTCTTCCTCATTTCGCTCTTTCTCACTCCAAAACCACCTCCACATCACCTCAACTACCATCACCATCTCTTCCTCCTCATCATTATCATCACCATCCAATTTAAAAGTGTGTCCCTCTCTCTCTCTTTCTCTAACTCGATTTCTCTCTCTAAGTGGAGGAACCGTTAGGCGGTGAGTTTTGGCTCGTTCTCTACCTCTAATCTTTCTCCTAGAGTAATGGGTAAGTGACAATCTTACTCTATTTATCTTATTGAGCTCTCTATGTAGTTATTCATGGTAGATTGGGATTTTTGGGACCCTAAATGTATAAATTTGGGATTTTCTAGTATATGGGACTAATTAATATAAATTAATGGCATTATTAGCTCACTAATATTGTATTTATCTTCTTCCTAAAGTTATAGAGCATTTGACCATCAACCGTTGGATTGATGACACTTGGAGTTAGTCTTCGGTTCTTTTGAACAAGTTTATGAGTAGACATCATGTCTATAGTTATTTTATTTATGTTAAATTATCTCTAAATATATTTTAGAAATTTAGAAATTGAAAAATAATTATTTGGTTGTGTTATGTAATTTTAACAAAATTACATCCTTTATATTAGCTTATGTTTTATTAAAAATTGACACATGGGATGATATGATATTAATTTTGGAAAAAATATTTTATCTCTATTATGGACTTGACAAATTGTGGTTATAGTCATTTGTGGAGCTCTAAGAATTGATTCAATATGATATGTAAATTATTTATCATATGTTTTGGAAGAATCTCTGGCAGGATCTATAGCTAACAAAACTAAGCGTTAGCATTGGTGTACCATGACTATATTTGATTAAGACACAGTGGATCCTTCTATTTTACGGCTACTCACATGGGTAGACCATTTTTTTTAGGATCACACGAAGGATTGGCCGCTGAGTGAATCCTTCTATTTATCCTGAATTGGATGATTCCCTATTAATTTATATAAAGCCGTTGTTTTCAAAAATCTTTTCCATAAATAAAAGAATTTGTTGAATTTATATGAACTATGAAGTTATGTTGTTTTACTTATGAATTACATATTGTCTCAAGTAGATTATAGACATCCTGTCTACCATTGAGTTGCAAAACTCACTCCATTGTTTTCCCCTCTTAGGTTCAGGTGCAGGTGCAGGTTCTAATCCAAGCTCCTCAATAGCAGACTCAGAGTTGGTAAGTTTTCTTGAGAAGGCTTATTTTGTATATTGGAACCTAGTTTTCTTTTTTAGTATTACCTGGTTAAAATAGTCCATAATACTCCATATATCATAGGCAAGATCCTTAGATTAGCTTTATGTTTATGCTTATGTTTATGTACGTGAAGTTAAGAGTATATATACATTATGGAAATGATTTGTAAACTGAATTAAAAATTATGTTTTGAACTACGTACATCCCTAGGTTTTGTTGGCCATATACTCTGTGATTATGAAATTACATTTGAAACTAGTTTGGAAACTAACTTGACTTTATGTTTGATTTTAGGATTGACTTTTATTTAAATTACATATTAGAACTTGAATTGAAATTCATATGTTGAGATTATTTTCTGAATTATGTTGAGTTGGCTATTCGGGGACGCATTTTGAGAATGTTTGAAGTCCGATTTTGTATTTTATCTTTGTTTTCATATAGGTTGTATTTCTAAATTTGGAGATATTTGAAAAATAGAGGAAACTCCACTCATTTTTCTATGAAAGCTTGCATGTTAAGGCTTACAGGGGAACGTGTTCCCTATGTGTCGTCAGGCTCAAGGTTGGGTCGTGACAATTCTATAAGGTGCTCATTGTGTCTCTAAATGTCTCCTCTTTGTATGGGAGATATTCAACAACAGTGTGTTAATTACTTAACGTGTTCTCTAATCAAGGCCTAAAACAATAATGCACCAATCAAAATGTTCAATAATTAAATATTTGTCACCATTCAAGGTTGCATAAGCTAACAAAGGTGAGAAAGGCAGCACCATGGAGGCCAGAAGAGGTAGTGGAGGATGCATCTGAACGGAGACTAGTTGGGGAATGACAGGAGAAATTTTTATATACTCCAGGAGCACATTTATAATGCATACTCTAAGAATAACCACAACCACACATTTTTAACTTTATTATAATTTTAAACATTTTAAACCAAGATTGAATGGTTAAGGTTGTTCTTGGAGTATGCACTAAATATGCTCCATGAGCATGTAAGTATTTCTCAAATGACAATGTGAGGTTGGAAGCTCATCCAAACAGTTAAGTAGTGTGACTTATCTGTGTTGACGTGTATAAATTAAACTTGAGTCATTGATATGTTTCTAATGGTAGTTTGCGGAAGGATTTCAAGAGCGATCTATTTTCTTTTATGGTGATGATATTTTGACACCCAAAAGTGGTGTCAGACATCCACTTTATAACCATTGTATGTGATGGATGTGAAGAATAAATGATGACCACCATCACATCTAATGATTATAAAGTGGGTGTGAATAGACACCCATTTTTTGGGTGTCAAAATATTATTACTCTTTCTTTCTTTTAATAGGAGAGATTCACGATCCATTAGTAAATGCCGTGGGAAGATATATGAGTATCAGGGTAAAAATCTCCTTTTGTTATTTTTTTTTCTAAAAAAAATTTCCATGATTTTCAAATCTTATATCACTAAAATATATTAATATGCTTTTTGAAAATAAACGGATTATGTGAAATAAATTTAATATAATTTAATTCCAATTCGATGACCTTTAGTCATTCGACATGAGAGAAAAATATGACTATTCTAAATTTATTATCAAATATGTTTAATAAATTTTTTAACATGTTAATATGTACGTTTTGCAAATAATATGATATGTAAAAAGATAAACTTTACAAAAGATAAAAAATATTGAAGATTTTATCACATGGCACTCAGATCTTGTCATGCCACGCATTCACAAATAATGCTTCGCAAGGAAGCTCAATTGTATATGAAGTTTAATTGCGAAAATGATTGTAGTTTGCAAATTTTATTAAAAGATTTAATAGTTGATGGTGGTTATTTGTAAGTGACTAGAAGTTTAAGGGTTCAATTAGATTTGGAAATTTGATGTAAGTATTTGCAACTCATGTTCATGGAAACTTTAAGGGTACGTATTAGATACTCTTTTCCCGATTATTAGTATCATTCATAGAAATATTTTTTTCAAATGCACGAGATACAGGTATGGATCTTATGAATGTTCACTCAATTTTTTTTTAATGCATTCCGTTGAAATTCATGGTGATCATAAGGGAAGAGAGCAATAATTGATAGAAACTTAAATGAAACTTTACCAATGATAAAAAATTTGGTAATACAAGTGTAAGCACCCTTATATAAACTAAGGGGCATAACAAACTAATAACTAATATCTAACTAATTTTCGATTACAATTATATCCTCCAACCTCCCTTCCCACGTGAGCTGGAAGATACGTACTTTTCATATCTCCAGCCTGGGATGAAAGTGTAATACAACTGAAATGTGAAAATACAATGTAATTAGAAAAAAAATACAATGTAATCAAAGGAACAATATAGCTTGAATACAACGGTGGTGGTGCCTAGTTCTAACTCAACGTCTCCACGGTACTCATCAGAAGGAATACTAAAATCATCAAGCAAATGGTGGTGGTGCCTAGTACCTCTCCAATGTCTCCATAGCGCTTGTTGCAACAGAAGTGATAAATCACCAATTGTCCCAAATGGGAATATCATCAACAAATGCTTAACCACTCAAGCAGAAGCGAAACATTTTCTAGCTTAAAGCAATCACAAACTAGAGGTTATAGTCAATAAGACTTTCAATCAAAGGTTAACATCATAAGACGAGCCATAGGGCTAAATCAACGTTTAACTACCTCTTAAGGCCATAAGCTAATACCAAAGGCTTAACTCAAGATAACCATCAAGATAGAAGCAAAACAAAGCCAATCAAAGGCTATATCAAAGAATTTAATCAATTGCTTGACCACCACTATAAGCAAAAGCTACAAATGAAAGCCTATTCAAGGCTAAACCAACAAATGTTCTCCAATGTGATAACCAAAACATGCCAATAAAGGCTGAACTATTATCAAATCATGAACTTGAACCAAATGCACAAACATCAAATATCAACAAAGGAACTGAAACAAACCGAATATGAGAAATAACCTCAATAATCTAGCAAGAATTGAAAACTGAACAAAAACCATCATTACCAAATAAGTCTCCAAGAGAGCATGTGCAATAACAACTAATAGATATTGAATCCATCGAACCAAATCTTAATCCAATATATATCAGTCATACCAAACACAAATCCTTGAACAGGTAAACTCAACAACAAATACAGATCAAATAAGAAGAAGAGCATTTGTTACAACATACCACAATCAAAGCGACAAATTTGAACTTGAACCTCATCACCTCACTGATACGCTAACCAAAATGAAGCCAGAACAGAGCAATGGCAAGCTCAGGAGATGGAAGCTTGAAATAGCGAGCACAAGCCACACCTGAAGCTCACGAAAACCACATCGAAAAAGGCAAACAAGTTGGCGAACAAGAAGAAGTACGCACCCGATTTGAAACCTTCATGAGCCAGGCTGAAGCAGGGGAAATAGGTTCGATAGAGATGAAGGCCACAAACCAGATTTTGGAACCCATACTCACAAAAACTTGAATCACGGGAGATGGAAAATGAAGGAAGAACCAAAAACAAAGATGAAGGATCCTGAACCATGGATCTGGAGATGTGAAATCTGAGAATGATCTTGAATGCGAATGGAAAACATGACGATGAGCATAAGCAATAGCCGAAACTTGAACTAGAGCGGAAGCTCATCGATAAAGAAAGATCACAAACGCGAATAAAGAAACGAACCACCGCGTTGAAAAATCGATTCCAAGAGTGATGGCGGTGAACCAAGACGCGTTCAATGAAACAAAGCCGAGAGAAAATGAGGATTTCAATTGATTTTCTGAAGAAAATGGAAAAGAACCGAATTGAAGAAGTGATTTTATTTTGGGATTTAGGGATTTGATGGTGTTTGGGAGAAGAAAAGATGAAAAATAGGAAAACAAGGTTCTAGAATGAGAAAGAAATCCATGAGAAACAGTGAGAAAGCAAAAAGATAATGTTTGGAATGAACATAATGACTGAGAAAGTGAAAGAAAATATGTATCAAAAGTGTTTGGTGGTAAGGAAAATACGAGAAAATGACGGAAAATGAGTTCCTAGAACTCAGAGAAATGCAGCGAGAAGAAGTTTAGGGATTTTGGTGAAATTTAGGGATTTAGGAAAGAAATAAAAGAAGAGAAGTGTTTGGGTGGAAGGAATGCATGAGAAAAGGGAACAATGTGAAAAAATTCTGTGATGCTCGCGGATCGCAACGGAACGAAAATATTGAAAAATATTTATATGGAGCCGCCATCAAGATTTATTAAGGAAAAGTTAGAAAAACCTTTTTGTAAAAATATTTTAACTAGTCTGCCAAAATAGAGTTAGGTCCAGGAGTTTGTTTATGCAGGGGAAGGTGGAGACTAAACCCACAGCACCTCATATACATCCGTCCTAAACCGGTTATCCAAAAATTAATTGTGCAAATTAGAATAACTTAAAAGCATATAAAATTTACCTAAAAAAAGATAAACAAATATAATATTTACAAATAAAAATCAAATTAAAATATTTACAAATAGAGTAAATAAAATAACAAAATTATGAAAATTTAAAGTTTGGCTTGACAGGAATTTTTGCTCATATTATTCCTGGACAATAAGGGATTCAAAGTCATGTAATTCTCTAAAAAATAATTGTGCATTGATTGATTTTATTTTTTAAAAAGATAAAAAAGAATTTTTAAAATATCAAGCTATCACTTAAAATATTCCAGAATATATAATTAACAAGCCATCACGTCTCAGTTAATCCTATTCAAAAAAATATTTTATCGATTTATTAAATAAAAATTTCAGTAAATCAAAATACTCAAGTATTTATTTTAAACCTAAAATGAATAAAATCTTTTTTTATGTTAGACCCAAGCTAAACCAAACTCAAACAAGCAAGCTCAAAAGCTAAAAATAAAACAAATACTAACCTAATAAGTAAACTGAATCCCAACAAACAAACCTAAATTCTAATCCAATAAAAATAAAACAACACTATTTTAAAATATAAATTAAATTAAATTAAATTAAAAAACTCCCTACTTACTTTATCCTAATTTTACTTAAACTAATTTTTTAATTTCCTAACACTAACCCCCATTCCCGCTCAACATACGACGCGTGCGCGCACACACACAATAAAAATATTTTACATTATTAGTGCATAAAAATTAAACTCTTAAATAATATTGCATAAATATGACTAAATTATGTTAAAAAAATGTTACCATTTACATTATAATATTTTTTTTTATCAATATTGTGTATAGTTTTAACTACACCTTCTTATACTAATACTCTTTTGGATGAATTGGCTGATTTGAAAGGGCTTATATTTGGTCAACAAAGTGTCTTGCCAGTCATTCCAAGACATTTACACATACAACCGCAAAAAAATTAGAACAGTGATGCGAATGGTAGAATTATACAAGCCATACGTGCTTCTTAAAGCAATGTATATTTCGTGTTCTCTATTTATTTAATCTGAAAATATATTTTGACATACTTGGTTATTTACTTGTTTAATTATAGTCCTACCCGCGAAGTAATTAGAACTGTTTTTGATACACATGTAACAACTTTGATGAAACAAACACAGAAACATTGCGAACAAAGGGTTATAAAATGCAGGGAATCGGGTTAGACTCTGACCCCAAGAATATTGATTGGACAGACTACATGATGAATGGACACATTCCTGGTCTCTTCAAGTATGCCGTGAAGTAATCCACAAATGCTTGAATTATGGGCACTACTGTAATTTAAGAAATTCTTTTCTAAAATAGTAAGAATGTTATGGAAGAATGATGGACTGCACATATTCGATGTAGTGATCAAAATTTAAATACAATTAGCGATTACACTCTAATGAGTATAATGGGCCAAAGCCCAATTAATATAATTGTACTTAGTTATAGTAAGAAGTAGTATAAATCGATGTACTAGTATAAATGGTATAGGTTGGGTTGAACAATTCCATCCTAGAAGAATATGGGTTGGGTTGTGGGTTTGCAAATTTTTAACCACTCAATTTTAAAGGGAAAAAAAAACTTGTTTTTCATAGTTTGTTGCAGCATGTCTCATACATGTGTGTGTGTGATGAAAACGGACCAATGCGAGATAAGTGACCCGCGTCTTTTTCTTTTTTTGTTCAAAACAACATATGTTTCAACTATAGCTTATGCAATTTGTTATGTCGTTATGTCTTCAGAACTTATGTATGCTTTTCTTAATATAAAAGCTATTAGGACTCTTGTACGCTTTCTATAAAGCTTTTAGGATTTGTATGCTTTTTAAAGCCTTTAGGATTAATGGATATTTTCATGAACTTATGTATATGCTCTTTTAAATTTATATAAGTTGAGACTTATCATATTTGTTAGAAGATAAATATTCGATTATATATATTGACAAAAAAATTTTCTTACATTATATTAGCTCGTATGTTTAGCCCAATCCAACCCACTCATGAATATTGGATTGGGTCAGGTTGAAAGGAAAAATTTACTCAACCCAACCCAACTTACTAATTGAATGAGTAGGTTAGGTCCAAAAACCTTTCCAAACCCAACCAACTCAACCCACAAACACTACTACTTGATCTTTTGTATCAATCTTCGTACTATTGTTTCATGTAAGGGTGTTATCGTATTGACTCAATGAACCCGATGAATCTGAACCAATTTGATTAAATTGGTTCAGTTTGGATTCGATTAGAACCGATCATATATTGGCTTGGTTATTGGATTTGTATCTCCAATCCAAGAGCTGATTTGTACCAACCTGAATGTAGCCTATATGGACATATAATATGAATTGCGTCATTTAATGTTTTAATTTGGAATTGTTGTGGTATTAGAATCATGCTATTTAAGTACTACGTTCAGTTTGGATTCAATTAGAACCGATCATATATTGGCTCGATTATTGGATTTGTATCTCCAATACAAGAGCTGATTTGAACCAACCTGAATGTAGGCTATATGGACATATAATATGAATTGCGTTGTTTAATGTTTTAATTTGGAATTGTTGTGATATTAGAATCATGCTATTTAAGTACTATTTCCAGCCAACCCGTTTACACCCCTAGTTTCACGAAAATATTTCAAGCTATTCAACTTTTTTTCTTGAGTTTAATTTTGATACATTGATAGTGTAAAACTTTTCTATACTATCATTCAAATCAATCTTTCATTTGACTTTTCAAATAATGGATTTAAGACTCAACCACCTATGTTGATGTTGCAAACATAATTATTGCATGATGGTGTAAAAAGTTTTACATTATCTATGCGCATAGAAATTAAACACTTCTTTCTTTTTAAAAAATATATATCACAATATGAAAATTTTCAAGTATTTAGAGCATTATGAGAATTTTCAAAGAATTCATCATTGCTATGGTAGTTTTCATACTAAATACCCAAAATAATCCTTTAGAAATTCAAAGCCCAAATTGGTCTCTCAAATTTTAAAAAAGTGGACAAATTGATTATCTGTATATGTCCATATAGTGTATTTTTAATTGTATGAACTTGTACAGGGAACCAATTTGTGTCATTTTGTGAAATGTGAGGAATTAATATATGTCTTTCAAATTTAAAAGGGTTAATTTGTCCCTGATATATTTTGAGGGACTATGTTGAGTATTTAGTCCAGTTTTATTTATCTTCCCCTTGCAACCCATAATGATTATTGTCAAAGCTTTGCCCCGTGATAATGCATATACCTCGAACATGGTGATCAATTGTGTGGTCACCACAATTGTGACTCATTCAAATCAAAATGATACAAAAAATTTCATCTACCATATTGCTCCTTCATCAAGAAACCGTCTTAGAATTTTCGATGTTCATGATATTTCCTACCGTTATTTTACCAAAAGTCCATGTACAAATAAAAGTGGGAAACCAATAATCGTCTCTAAGGTGAAATTTTTTTCGAGCATGGCTGCTTTCAACAAATACATGAAGATTTGATATGAACTACCACTAAAGGTTTGCTAATCCCTAATTCTTGCTCAACTGATCATGTTTACCATTATGTTAACTTAGTTCTTAAACACCACAACATAATTGATATCGAATAAGAGTTTAATTTATATATACTAACAATGTAAAACATGTTAAATAATAGAATTTCAGAAAGTATCAAATCATGCTAAATAACTACATATTATAATTTGCCACTTTCTTAGACTTATATTGGTTGACGTGTAAAATAGTTTTATATTATCAATGCATAGAAAATAAACTAAAAATATTATTAAATTATTAAAAAAATGTTACTATTACATTATGTTATTTTTTCACCAATATCGTGTACATCGTAAGTTATTAAAGAGTTTTAACTACGCCTTCTTATTCTAATACTCTTTTGTATGAATTTGCTAATTTGAAAGGGCTTATATGTGGTCAACAAAGTGCTTTGCGGGTGCTGGTTCCAAGACATCTACACAGAGAACCACAAAAAATTCAGAACCATGATGCGAATGGTAGAATTATACAAACCATACGTGCTTCTTAAAGCAATGTAAATTTCGCGTTCTCTATTTATTTAATTTGAAAATATATTTTGAGCTACTTGGTTATTTTAGTCCTATCCGAGAAACTAAGAACCGTTTTTCATACACATGTAACAGCTTTGATGACACAAACACGGAAACTTTACGGAGAGAAACAAAGGGTTATAAAAGGCAGAGAATTGGATTAGACTTTGACCCCAAGAATATTGATTGGGTAGACTACATGATGAATGCACACATTCCTAGCCTCCTCAAGTATACAGTGAAGTAATCCACAAATGCGTTAGTTATGGGCACTACTCTAATTTAGAGCTTATGTGATAAAATAATAAGAATGTTATGGAAGAATGATGTACTACATATATCCTATGTATTGTTCAACATTTAAGTAAACGAAAATAATTTAAAAAAATGAATGCATTAAAAAAATCAAGTGAACATTCATAAGATCCATGTATCTCGTACATTTGAAGAAAAAATTTCTCAGTGATACTAATAATCGGGAAGAGTATATCAAATACGTACCCTGAAATTTTCCATGGCAACGAGTTGCAAATAGTCATGCCAAATTTCCAAGTCTTTTAATTGAACCCTAAAACTTTTAGTCACTTACAAATAACCAACATCAACTATTAAATCTTTTAATTAAATTTGCAAACTACAATAATTCTCACAATTGAATCTTATATACAATTTGCTGCCAAAAATCTTATATACAATTTTATTGAGCTATGTGAAAAAATCTTCACTATTTATTTATTTATTTATTTATTTTTTTGTAAATTTTATCTTTTTACATATCTAATATTATTTGCCAAACATATTAACATATTAAAAAACACTAAACATATTTGATAATAAATTTAAAATAGTCATACTTTTCTCTCATGCCAAATGAGTTAAGGTCATCAATCAAAGTGAAATGAAATTAGATTAAATTTATTCCTCTTAATTTATTTTATTTTTTAAAACAATATTAATATCTTGTGGAGATATTAGATGTGAAAATAATGGAATTTATTTTTTAAAAAAATAACAATGAATATTTTGACCCTCAATCCTGATAGATCTTCTCACACCATTTACTAACAGTACTCCATAAATGAGATATATTAAATTAGACTAGTCATTTAGTGGTGGATATCCTTGAAATATCGACCACTGAATATTATCAGCCATGTTTTCATGATATCAAGCCATGCGGAAGATTATAATTCTCTATTGCACCATGCTAGTAACTAAACCTCTACGTTAGTGTGGTCGGTGTAAACAAGAGTGGATCGGCCAATTTGGACCAAATTTGAACTAGGCCTAATTTTACTACTAATGATTTTTTAGAACTTGATCATGACTTGATAAATGACTTGGTCAAAATTGCCATAGCCAAAACACATAAGAACATCCCCCACTACTTAGCTAATTCAAAATAATACCCAAGTAGTATCGATCAAATAATTCCCAGAAGGCAGCATAATTAATCTTCTGCCTCCTCATGTCTGGCAATGTTCAGGACACCCTTCAAGCATGAACTCCTTCAAACATGAACCTCTAATTCAACTTCCTTAGCCAAGTAACTTAGCTACCGTAAATCCCACCGAAGGTATGATGTCAGGTGGGAGCACTTATATCCCGTGGGAAAAAAAATAATATTTGTAATAGTTAAATGCATATTTAAATTTTTTTTAAAATCAAAATTTAAAATAATAGGAACTAAGAACAAAGAAAATAATAAAAAGAAAGAAGAACTAAAATCAAAATAACAATTTTAAAGGAATCAAAACCTAAATGACTTGTATTTACAAAGAACTAAAAAGATATTTAAGCGAACACCTTCAACACGTGCTATTATATTAAATTCTCATCTTTAATTTTAAAAATAAATGGCCGACAAGTATTACTGATTACACCTTTGCCTACTACACGTGTCCAATTATCATTCGCCTAACCACTTTGTCTTTGGTGAGGTTTGGGAGCACACCTCACAGTAGAATTGCCCTTGGGATTTTCCATGACCCGCATCCTTTGGTTGGGACACATCAGCAGACGCTGACACTGACGCGAGCGACACAACAATTGGCTTCAACTTCTCTGTAGTCTTGATGATGACTAAAAACTGGACCCGATACAGAGCAACCATGCCCGCTAAGATTGCGAGATCAACCCACTTTGAGTAACTCATATCCACTTGCCACGTGTCCCTCAGCACCTCTTCACCTGTGATGTAACCTTGTGAGCCTCTCCCAACGCCATTGGTACTAGGGAATTTAAGCCCTTCATATTCGTTCTTGAACAATCCTTGGAATGCGTAGGTGTGGAAGGCCACGTAGTGCAATGGGTATCTCCAAATTGGCTTAGGAATTGTCTTTGGCAATTTGAAGAACCCGCCAAGTAAAATCATCACTGCTTGGATTCCAGCACCGGTTATGATACCCATTAGATAGTTTGGGACTATGCTTGCAACTATCATCATAAGACTCTCTACCAACATCAGGCAAGTAAATAATACACAAATGAAGTACAAAAAATGGTCAAATCCCTTCTGAAGACCAGGAAGGTAGTAAACTATAGCTCCAGGAATGAATGAAGCCAAAAAAACGAACGGGATAGCTGAAAAGGTGTTCCCAATGGCGAATGCAGTAACACCATAATGCCCATTTAGCCTTTCTCTTTCAAATACCTTGGGTGGTAACAATGGCGACCATTGAAAAATAAATAAATAAATAAAAATGAGTAACCGCGCATATTTAGAAAATTGGGGAAAAAACAAGATTCTACTTACACAAATCCCCCAAATTAGCACATCTTAAATTTTATATTGGATAAATTAATTTCTCTAGAAATAAAAATAGAACAAATTGATCCTCAGGAATATAAAAAAATCCTGCCAATTAAAATGATCACACAAATTAATCCCTTTGTATAGAGATTGATTTGATCTTTTCACTATAAAAAGTTTGTCTTAAAACAACACTTATTTTTAGAAACATATGAAAAATGTTACTTTTTATACACATAAACAACACTTTTTTTTAAATGTGTTACCTTTTATATCTAAAAAATATTATCTTTTCTATTAAAAAGTGTTGCCTTAAATAATTTATCACACTTACTATAACAACTCTATGAAAAGTGATGCATTAGCTTAAAAAAGTACCCTTTTGTTAAAAAATATTCCATTTGACAATTGACCACATATAATATAGCAATTATTCAAAAAGTAATATTTTAACTTAAAAAAGTGTAGCATCTGCTATATAAAAAGTAACACATTTAAAAAAAATATTGCCTATGTGTGCATAAGCAACACTTTTTATGTGTATCCAAAACTAAGTGTTCTTTTAGACATAAATTTATTGTAGCATTTTCATAATTTTTGAGAGACTAATTTGCCTTTTTTTTCTAAAGGAATCAATGTATGACATTTTAAATTTCGTATGGATGTCTTTGAGAATTTTTTTTCTAGAGAACCAATTTATCCAGCAAAAATTTTAGAGGACCAATTTGGGGGATTTGTCTATTTTCAAGTTTCTACTAATAAAAAAGGGGGCTATTGATAAAGCTTTGCACTACCTTCATTTCCTCGACAAAGGAAGGGAATCCACCAATGCTCATGAAAGTGATGAACGTAGACACAAACGAAAGAAGAGAAGCTCTATCCTAAAATTAACAAAAGCGAATGGAGAATTAGTGAAGAGTACGAAGCTAATGCAGTTTTGGTTGTTTTATGCAAGCCATATAAAATGGATTTGTTACTTTGTCACTCTTACCTTAATTGAGTCATAACTTTTGCCTAGATCATAGTAGACGGTGGCTAAACTTATAGCCAATGCAATGTATATGGCAAGGCGTAACCAGTAATAGCCTAGATCACGATACATGTTCAGAGACGATCTTTTAGTAAGAGTAATGCATTGACTAACGAAGCCTGCATGTTCTCTTTTCTTGTTTATTGAACTAGTTTCCTGAAAATCATTAAAATTAAATAACAAAAATATTTTATGATAAATTTTGGATCAGTTTTGGTGATATTCCTATGAGATCTAATAAATTAAGAAAAATACCTTTTTAGACAGTACTGCCACTTCATTCTGAACCTGTTGGTTCATTTCAGATGATTTATATGAGTTCACGAGGATCCGAATTGCTTCTTTTGCGGGTATTGTTCTAGTCTCAGTTAATCCCAGCTCAGTTTCCTTGCATAACAAGTATCTCATCCAGATTTCTATGAGTTTGGTTCACTACTTTGATGAAAGTATGTAAAAATGAAATCAAAATAATAAAATAACACCCTTGCCATTGTTTCTTAGCAAGCTTACCTGATCAAAGTCCATGTTTATAGTTTTCAATAAATGATCAGATGGGTTCTGAAGAGTGGGACAAGGAAAGCCATTTAGAGCGAAAAACTGAAATTGAAATAAACAATAGTTAGTGGACATTATAACAAAACAGAGAAAACCTCCAATTTGGCCTTTCATGAAAATAATATTGGACAAATTAGTTTCTCTAGAAAAGAAATATCATTCTTAATCCGTCATGATTAAAAGTATAGGACAAATTAGTTCCTTCCTAATATTTCAATGAACTTATTTATCTTATTTGTATTTTTGTTAGGAATCAATTTGATCTATTTTTATAAATCATTAGGGGATCAATTTATTCTATTTTAATTATCAGAAATCAAAAGGCTATTTCTTTTCTAGAGGCACTAATTTATCCCATATTATTTTTGTGGAGGACCAATTTATATTTTTGGTCAGGACCAAATTGTGGTTTACTCAAAGAACATGTAACTTTGACATGATGGGCTAGTTCGCACCTCTATTGGAGGAGAAGGCCCAAAGTAAACTGTTTTCCAGAAGATAGAAGACAAAGATTATGGAAAAATTGAAAAACATCACCGCTAGGTTGATGGATTGATGCAATAACAGTCCTCTGATTACTCAACGCAGTGATTCTTCTCATAACATAATAGGAAGCGCTCTCAAGTCCACTAGTTGGTTCATCAAGGAATAGAAGTCTTGGGTGAGTTAGGATCTCAATGCAGATGCTCACACGCCTCTTCTGACCCACTGATTCCTTTTACACCCCACCCTCCAATCCTTGTGTTTATGGCATCTTGCAGACCCATTTATTTTATTGTTATGTCTGCTCTCTCTTTCTTCTCAGCCTTGGACATGGAGTTAGGTAATTGGAGTTAGCTGAATAGTACACTGCTTCTCCACTGTCAATGTTGTTATTAAGGTATCATCTTGTGTGACATATGCCTGAGGTTACAAAGATGGAAATTAAATAAATCAAATAATGGTCTATTGATCATGCAGCCATGGAAACTAATTAGAACCACAATCTGTTTTTTGTTAAATAGTTTTAGATTTTCCACCGTGGTTCCATAGGCCAGTGATTGCTTGTGACCATTGATTAGAATCTCCCCGTCTTGCTTGTGTTTGGACCTAATCTCCCTGAAAGCATGAATTCATAGCATCATTAAATTAGTTGATAAATGAGATAGCTAGGGAAGATTTGGGCTTGGATTGGTGTTGCTATGGTTTTGTGAGAGATGTTGGGCTCTTTGCACTATCAAAAAACTTCTAAAAAAATCATGATAATATTATTTGGTAAAATAATGTATAAGTTACTCTCAATAAGTAAAAGTTATTATAGTAGTATTTGATAAATATGCTTAAAAAAATAAAATGATAATAATAAATATAGATATTAAAAAATGTGATTTTTATATTTATTGTCATTGATGAGAATAAAGTCATATTATTCTTTGAAATTTCAGAGAACAAAAATAAGCTCTGAAAACATCCCATGAGCTTAATGTCAAGGTTAACCTTTTAACTAGGTTTACTTTCATATGAGTAACTGCTTCTATAATGGATAATTAAGTTAAATAATTTTATTTATGTAATAATGTATAATTAATTAAATTTTTATAAATATTGTTTGTAATGTGAGTATATATAAACTAAATCCTTTAAATAACTCAAAAATTAAGAAAAAAGTGTTTATGACAAGAGCTGTTTAAATCAGTCGAACCGGTCAAAGGTGGGAGCTGCTAACTTGTCCATTAAATGGTTTTTGACAGAGATGTCTTCTTTGAACCGAAAAATGTTACATTAATACTCATGGAGTAGTAAACAAATTCTTCCTCCGCAATACCCACCATTTCTACCTTTGATTGGTGTTTTCTCTCCTTTACTTTCTCTTGTTCTGAAAGCAATCCATGGCTAATATAAATAGTGTGGGAGGGAATAAATCTTTGGAAAATGATATTTGAATATTTAAAAGTGGATGTTCATTAGATATGATATTAACTACATTCATTCTACTTTTCTATCACGTTCAGAATGATAAAGTGGATATTTGAATAAGATATTCACTTTAGATATTCAAATAATATTATTCTAAATCTTTTATCCTTGAATATGAAAGTATGACTTCTTTGAACCAAGCAAGTACCATTGAAAGAACAGTGTTCTTCGTCACCTAAAGGTGAGTATCCTATAAATACTCACTTTATATTATGATCATTTAATATAATAATAGTCCTCATTTATTCATTTAAGTGTTCAATCAATAACATCTAATAATAAAAAAGTAGGTATCTCAATAAAACATTTACATATAGATGTCAAAATTGCATTTTTCTATTGAAAAAGACCACACAACTTGCTATGGAAAACAGAATACGATCATGCAATATGCTTTCACAATTATAAAAATTAAATTACGAACTAACCTGCTAAAGCATCAAGAAGAGTGGACTTGCCAGAACCAGAAGGACCCATAATGGCAAGGAGCTGGCCTGGCTTGGCATAACCAGTCAGACCTTGAAGGATTGATCTGTTTCCATTCCTGCCCATCGACGCGGTCACCCATAGATCCTTCCAAGTCAAGCAGACTGGCACCTCTTCTTTTGTCTGATGAGTCCCACCTGGAGAAGCTTCTCCTGATCCATTGCTCTTTCCGCCTGGAGCGTTGAAAGCTGATTCCATCTCCACCGCGTTGGCCTCATCAAGATGATCAATCTCTAGGACAGTTTGCTGGGGTACTGGTCTTGAGTTGGGTTTAGTCTCATAATCATAATCACTAGGATCATATGCAAGAGATTGATGATCATGAAGGGAAAGGGAAGCCATGATTGGCCGTGTAAGGTAGGGGCAGCAGAACGGCTCACTGAATCTTTCTGATATGAGGCCAAATATATAAACTGCGAGGGTGTTCATTTAACATACTCTAAATACAAGCAGTAAAATACAATATTTATACAAAATCAATTTAACCTTTTTAAATAATTATAAACATAAAAAAATAATTCAGATATCATTTTTTTATTCTCGTAAGGAAATTAAATTTTAAATTAAATTAAATTAAATTAATTGAATTAAAATTGTGTCGTTTCTATCTTTTCGACAATTCTAAACACAACAGTTCTTTTCTCAGAAACTCTCTTTCTTTGCCTCAAATTAATGTCGGCGAAGATTTGCGTAATTACCTAGAAAAATAGTTAACCAGAGAATTCCAGTGACATGTGACGCATATAAATCCAACAATTGACGAAGTAGATTGCGCTTGATTAGAGGTCCAAACAAATCCACTGATGGCCGAAGACTCACACACATACAGAGAGATATTTTCAATTTCAGAGAAGACGGATCTGAAAAGTAGAATTGTATTTTATTACTTAGATTCATTTAATGTTAGCATGGGTGATGTGAAAAGGTAAATATACCGGCTCGCATGAGTAACTGTAGGAAAAATAGAGTGTCATGTCCCACGAGAATTAGTTAATTACTTAGATTAATTAATATGGAGACAATTTGAACCAGAAATAAAATTATATGACTTATCAATTCATCTAAAATTTAATAATTATATCACATTATTTTATATATAAAATTCTAGATAAATTTCTAATTTTCTGTTCCTCTTTTCTTTTCTTTTCTTTCTCCGAAAGTTAGCGGACATGAATTTATGATTTTCAACGGAACCACAACTTCAAGTTAAAACAAACAATTGAAATCAAATTTTGATTCCGCTAATTCAGTCATGGGTATTCCAACATGGCAAAAGCTCGTTCACAGGTTTATCGTATCCGTGCACCAATTTCAAACGCAAGTAAGTGCTGCCATCCTTGTAATTTGGAACTAAATTATTTTATTAGGATGCATGTGTAGCAAATATTTAATCATGATATTGTCATATTACTACAGTTAATCCCATTAATTTTCTAGGCAAAATGTCAAAAATTTTTTACAGAAAACAAACGTATTTATTAGATAGAATAAAATAGTATAATTCACTTATCTATGCAAAAGTTAATGTATGTGTCACATTATTCTGATAATGAATTTGGACAAAAAATTTTACTCCGTGGTATCTTTCATATTCTTTTAATTCTTTTTATGAAATTCCTCATGTAAAATATATTTACGTTGTTGATGTGTCAAGTTGGTTACCTGGTCAATCAATATAGAGTTTAATTTCAATATAATAATGATGTAATTTTTTTTTTATATTATCATCTAATCAAATCATTCTATTTGTATAGTTTTTCAAGTAGTGAATGCAAGACTTGACCACTTTTGTTAATAATTGTGACAATACATAATTAAGTGATATTGTAAAATCTATTTACATTGTCGATAATAAAAATTAAACTCATCAATATAATCTTATTGTAAAAAAATTTAATTTTTATGTACTGACAATATGTAAAAATAAATAGTAAACAACTTGATTAGTCCTGATATTTTCAATTTGATTTCAATATTATTTTGATCACAATAAAATTTTTTACATCAATTTATTTTTAATATTTTTTATTTTAATATCAATTTAATTATTATATCAAAGATAAAATCCAGTAAAATGACTACATTAGTTTCAAAACTAAAACTATTATAACTGAATTGATATAAAAAAATTATTGGAACAAAATTAATATTAAATTAAAAATATTAGAATAAAAAAGTTATTTACCCAAAATAAATACTCGTTCGGTTCAAGAGTGAGAGCACAACATATTCTCTTTAGTTGGGTTAAGAGGTGGAAGTTAAAATTGTGTGTAATTGAACTTTTGATTTAAAAATCAAATAAATAAATGGGCTTAATTTTTATACACTAATAACATAAAATTCTGTCACACTTTTATCTAATTAAATAATATCATTTATTTATATAATTTTTTAAATAATAAATATGAAATTTAATCATTTTTATAAATATAACAATATATTATTTAACGACCATTAGTAAATAAAAATTAAATTCTAAATAAATATTCTGGCGACTGCTGTTTGCCATTTCTCGAATTTAATTTAATTTTACTTTTGGTCACAACCATTTCTCAGTTCATCTATGCATGTATGGTCTCGACTGAGAGACCGTTACATCATTACTCCATGCAGCATGCTGACTGGTTGACCATTCCATCATTCCTAACTTTTCGTACTCATAGTCCTTTTTGTCAGAGAGTGAGTGACTTTGAGTACGTAGAACATAATCCACAATTGAATCGGATTTTTCAAACAGGACTAATAGGAGTTTCATTCTAACAAGAAAACCGGAGTTTAACAAGTGAATGATTTACTAATCCACGAGTGTTCATCAGCAGCAGCCACGTCATTTCTGTTCACTGTAGTTGTCTCAGACTTGCAACTGAAAAGATTGGAAAAGAATAAGAAAAAGAAAAGTAAAACCGTCAAAGACATTTCAGTTCATATGGTGCCAAGGTCGCTGGAGTACGTGGCCTGAAGCGTGGGGCACTCCCACTGTCCCTAACTTCCTCTACATGGAAAAATTGAGGCAGTTGGATGTAATCAATTAATTAATCATACCAAGATCAACATAATTCGCATGCACGACGACTTAGGCACAAACATACATGTATAGTAGCTGCCGAAGTGGGATTCTAAGATGTTAAAATAAATAATAAGTAACATTGAAGATAAATTAAAATTTTAAATTGTAATATATGTTTTTAGAAGCTATATGTAAATAATTAAATAAAATTATCATTTTATTTTATGCATTATTATTTTTTTGTAGATAGAGTTATTTGTAAATAAATAGTACTATTGTATTTTAAAAATATACTTAAATGTTTAATAAAAAATTATTATTTTACCTTTATCTAATATCTTATACATTATCACATCAAACACTATATAATATTAAAAATTTTAACCTATTAAGCATGTCAAAGAAATCCTTCTCATCATTAATTCATCGAGATAAAATGATTATTAAATAGATTTAACTGTCATATACTGATAGTATAGAATATTTTTAAGATCTAATTATATATTGTTAATAGTAATGATAATTAATTTTTATATCCACTACCTAAAAAGTCATTCAAACTAAATGTTTTAATTGGAGAGTGAAACTATTTTACATTATCAGTATATTAAAATTAAAATCTTATTAAATAATATCAGGAATACTTTTCAAATTTGTCCACATAAACCTCAATTTAATTTGTGAATTCAATATTCAATTTTCATATTTCTGCACTTGTAAAGTAATCACAGAGAATTTTGCCACTCTCTATTTCTAGTGATGTTTCCACGTTCTTTCAATAATTTTGGATGCTTAGACGTTGATAATGATAGATTCCTATTTGAATATTAAAAACCCCATGCATGTAAAAGTCTTTGTCTCTTCTTTTTTAGTCAGAAGAATATGACACAAGTACAACTTATATAAATATCATTTTTATACTTACACAATATTTAATTGTTAGTTTTATTTGTTAAAAAACAATGTCAGTTTTATTTTATTTTATTTTTTCGCCCATTCACAATATATTCAAGTGCATCACTATATTTGAACAGCGCCTCTAGCAAGAAAATACCGATAAAAAACAAAGGCAAAAACAATATACTAACATTATGAGCGGCAGTGGTCGAGATGTGAAAAGATCAATATTATTTTAGTTTTTTATTTTTTACAATACTATTAATTATTATCTAACAAAAGTTAAATATTACCTTCAATTATTATAAAATATTTATTACTTATTTATAACATCACTAATGATATAAGTATAAATTTAATTTTGATATATCACGAGCGCATACGGTAAATAACCTTTATACAATAATTCAATTATATATATTATCATATTTTCCTGAGTGACTTTTTAGGATGATATAATTATCCTAAAATCACAGGTACAATGAGATCTTACTAGTTAATAACGTAAAATACTTACACTCAAATCTTGGAGTGAGAAACACTTCTGAATTTTTTTTTGTTTTATCTTTTTCCTTGGTCTTTGGTCTCTTTTTTATAAATCTTCAAATCATTTAGATGTTTTGTTATGAAGTGTTTTTCTTCCTTAACAAACCCGGAAGGAGAACTTTCAGAAATGCCTCTCTTTGAATGTTTATAGTCTCCATTGTGTGAACGCTTATCTCAATTACTTTTACCTTTTGCAGAATGTAGATGGCTAACTTAAGCCATTAAAAGCTTCACATGGATTCATTTATATCGAAAGACAAATCTTGTAAATTTTCAATCTTTCTCTTCTTTTCAACAATACGTAAGAATAAATAAGGAGAAAAATCAGTTGAACATATATACATTTTTAATCCTTATATATAATCTTTAACCCCAATTTTGTTTACGATTTTCATTTTCATCCAAAGTTGTTTTAATTTTAGTCTCTATAAATATTTGAAAACGTGCATTTAGAACTTGCAAATTTTGAAAATTTTGGGTCTTGGTCCTTATAAATATTAAGAATCTTCTTTTAGTCCTTATAATAAATATTACCACTCATAACAACTGAGCTAATAATAGAATAGGGATCAAAAACCAAAATTCACTATATTTATAGCACTAAAAGTATATTTAAGTGTATTCAATATGTAGAGTACAAGAGTTATGAAAAAGTATGACACAATTAAAATAGAGTTAAAAAAAAATTATAACTAACACCAAATATTTAATATATGTGTAAAACCCTTCATGACCCAACTTGTCTTGTGTCTCACTCTATTTCAACGTTTAGTCTATGTAGTCCCTATCAGTTCTCTTATAAAATAAATGACATTTCATGCTAGAAAATTTTTGATATATTCTTAGAGTGATTAAGAAACACTTCTAAAAATTTTTGTCATTTTTTTAGTCTTTGGTCTCTTTGTTACTCTTCAGGTCTTTGCTTGAGATATTTTTGACAAGAAGGATTTTTCTTCCTTCACAGATACGGAATGAGAACTTTCAGAAATGCCTATCTTTGAATGATTATAGTCTACATGGTGTGGTCGTTTTACTCGTTTATCCCAATTATTCTTACCTTTCATACAATATAGTCGGCTAACTTCAGCCATCAAAAGATTCATTAATATCAAAATGCAAATCTTGTAAATTTTTAATTTTCTTCTCGTCTTTTAAAAAATATAATTTTTTTAATCAAAGGTTGTTTACAATTTTTGTTTTCATCGATGATGTTCTAATTTTAATCCCTATAAATATTTAAGAATATTCATTTTGTGCTTACAAATATTGAAAATTTTGGTCTTGACCTAGTCCTTATAAATATTTTAAGAATTTTCTTTTTGTTCTCATAAATATTGCCAATTACCAAACGTATAACAACTGAGCTAAGACAATAGGATAAAACTATATATTTGAAAATAATGGATTAAAAATTGGGATCTAATCCAAAATTCACTATGTTTATAAGTACTAAAAGAGTATATAAGCTTATTGAACATGTAGAGTACAAGACTTATGAAAAAAATATGAATAATATATATAGATTTGCACACATTTATTATAACTAGGCCTCATGAATTGATAGATTATTTAATTTTATCAAATTTATTTTGGTATTCATTGTCATATTGTGATATCATTTTATTTACTCTGAGAATTAGTCTCTTAACCCAACACAGCGCCATACTATAGGTCCATTTCAATAACATGGCTTGTGACTTTAAAAAATAAATTTTTTTAAATAAAAAGTCACATTTTAATTTTTTATTTATACAACTTATTACTTACTAAAAAGTTATTTTAAATATTTTTTAAGAAATTAAAATATCTAAATTTTTTTAAAAAATCTATAACACTTAAAATGAATATTATTATTATTGTATATTTAAATACTAAATAACTTGTTTAAATAAGTTATTTATATCAACGAGCCCTGTGTATGAAGATAAAATGTTGACGGGTCAAACTGAAATTATCTTTTTTCCAGGAAAAATCACTAGCAATGGGACCAGTGCTTACGCGAGGTGTATAAATGTAAGTTCCCACGTTTCAGCGATGATCATCATTAAATTATAATCTTTGCTGGACAAATTAAACAACTTCAACTAGCACTTCATTTCTTCAAAATACTTTCTCAACGAAAAGACTATTTTAGTCACTGGTGCGACTGGCTTCTTGGCAAAAGGTACTATATATACATTGCTTCCATATATAATTTTAAGTACATATCAATAAATTCTTGTTTCTTTCTTTTCTTTTAGAGTAAAACCAGTTAGTCCTTCAAATTTGTAATAAGGGGATTTAAAATTTTTTGTCATAGTCTCTCAAATTTCAGAAATCAGGATAAGGTAGTCTCTCTCAAATTGTCATTTAAGTTGTTAATGGAAACTTTAATGTGTTTTATTAACTTGCTCATTATGTGTACTATTAGTTTTCACAGTGGTTCTAACTTATCTCATTTATTTAAACGAGGTTATTTAGACCTTCTTCTTTATCTTCGCTCTCATCATAGCTTTCTGTTTAGAAGAAAGTTTTGACTTCAAATTGTCTTTTGTTATGTGAAGAACAAAGATTTCTAAAGTTCTTATCTTTCTTTTGCTCTAATAAAAAAGATTTCATAAAATTCTTGTATTTCTCTTCTCAAAAGATATGAACAGTATAGTATTTGCTCTTAGAATGCTCTATGACACAAATTAGGACCCACCATGAAAATCAATAGTATATATAAGCTAGCCAACAGAACATATAAATATTTCTATTAACGTTTAGATGGCAATTTGAGGGAGGGACTAACTACTCTATCTTTCTAAATTTGAGGGTCCATGATAGGACTTTTCATATCTAAGGGACTAATTTGTCCCCATTTCTAAAATTTGAGGGATCAAGATGAGACTTTCAAAATCTGAGAGATTAATTTGTTTCTCACTATTAATCCAGAGGACTAAATTAGGATTTTAGTCTTTCGTTTATCTTTGGGCACCAATAATTTGAAATATCACTTTTGCATTGCCCCTGAGCTTTTGTGGAGAAGGTACTTCGATCCAACCAAACATAAGCAAATTGTATCTTCTTCTAAGAGCTTCAAACAGAGTTGGCAACACAACGCTTGCAAAATGAGGTAAATATATGATCAATCTTCAATTTATTTTACAAAGGTTGGTAGATTATGCATAGAATATTAACAGTGCTACATAGGGTGGAAGTAGTTAGGCAGTTGTTGGGAACCTTCAACCTAATCTACAAACTACCTAATTTGGCCCAGTCTATTTAGTAAATAAGTTAGGTTTGGACTTTTCAATAAGTTTTTTTAGCTAAATAGGTCAGGCTTCAAGATTTGAAAATAGTCTATCAAGTCTAATAGACTAGTCTGCTTATATTATTATTTAATAACATTTAATGATAAGAAAACTCCAAATTCCTATTTAGGACTCATGCAAATTAACTCCATCGAAGAAAAATTTCTATACCCTTGTTTTAGCGAGAGACAACATCTGATTCAACCCTAGCTGGGCAGCTTTTGCTATAGCTTTGGCCCGCCGTCTAATTCTTTGATTCACCATCTTCTTTTTCTTATCCAATCAGCTGCCATTACGCCTTCATCTATCTTCCTCATTCCTGACACCGTAAGGACTGCATTAGATTCCCCTTGCTAGTTTCAACCACCATTTCATATTGGGCCTCACTATCAAGTGGCTCGAAACCTGGGAGAATAGGTAGCTTTAATTTGGGGATCCATTTAGAGAGGAGTCCACCACTCCATTTGTTGAACTTGGGCCGCCGCCTCTACACTTTGTAATGAGAGGCACAACTCATAAACTCAATTCGAAAACTACAACCTATTTTTCGTGTACTGAGAGTTCACATTATCAACCAATTAAAATATCTTATTTACGTGACTTTGTTAAGTAATGGGTGTCAAGTTTAATTATGGCAATTTATAATTAGATGACAGGATAAAAAAGTTTTACATTATCTATATAGAAATTACACTCTAAAACTATTATGAAATTGTTATCTAACCACTCAAAAATAAAACTAACTCCTATACAAATTCTTTTTTGTCAACATCATACCGGATGGTTTACAATCTTAGTACTAGTGCATTGTATGATACATTACAAATCAATTGATTGGTTTAATTGCCCTTTAATAGGTCATCCAAACAGATTTGTTTAAAGTGCTACGTGATGAACGGGGAGAAGAGTTTGATTCTTTCATATCAGAGAAGATTGTTGTCATAGCAGGTGATGTTTCTCTCGATAATTTAGGATTGAAAGATGCCAATCTTCAAAGCGAGATGTTCGAAGAATTGACATCATTGTGAACTTTGCTGCCTGCACCAAATTTGATGAAAGGTAATGTACCAAAATCTAGTCTTGTCCAATAAACACGCATATTATCCAATATGTTCTTACCACCTGTATGTATATTCTACCTATAGATTTGACATTGCAATGGGTGTTAACACAATGGGTGCTTTACAAGTCTTAAACTTCGCAAAGAATTGTCATAGAATACAGGTTCTTCTCCACGTTTCAACTGGTACGTATTTAGATCTATAAATCCACAATGTTAAATTTAATATTTACTAATAAGTCTTTCATATTTCACTTTAATTTCTCATATTCAAATCATCTATCTTCGAATTATATTTCTTATTGTTTTATCAATCACTTTTGGACAGAAAAAGAAACATGATCCGGAAACAGATGATTTTCATCCTAATTCATCATCGTATTTGACAATTTGTTTTTAATTTGTTTTAGCTTATGTGTGCGTTGAGCCTAACAATAAAGAAGTAATTATACAAGAGGAACCATTTGAGATGGGTCAGACTTTGAAAGGTATCTCAAAATTAGACATTCACACAGAAAAAAAAATTGCAGAGACAACGTTAGCTGATCTTCAAGCAGAAAATGCTGATGAAAAAACCATAGCATTTGCAATGAAAGATTATGGAATCAAAAGGTTCATCAAATTCTAATAGCGTTGCTTTTATGTTTCTTTGTATAGCTTGTTTTTATGCATTGTTAAATATAATTTCCATTTATCTTACAAGTCTCTTTTCAAGGATAAATCTCTATATATTCTCCAAGCACATTTAATGTGTGCTCTACATTCATATCCAACTACTCATTTAAAGTTTTTTATATAAGTTTTAAATATTATAGATTAGAGTGAATGGTTATGTAAGTTTTTCGAACACGCATTAAATATACTTTAAGTTCACAAAAATTTCTTGTTTTTGTGATATATGGTCAAATTGATCAAAATAGGGCAAAATTTTATGGATGGCCAAACACCTATGTATTTACAAAGGCAATGGGGGAGATGCTTCTAGTGCATCTTAAAGATAATGTACCACTGATCATTATACGACCTACCATGGTAACTAGTACTTACAGTGACCCTTTCCCGGGTGGATTGAAGGTTTGAGGTATGTTCACATTCTCTATTCACAAATACTTCAAATGTGAATTCCATGACTACATATGTTATTGATTTTTCTCAATTATTTTGATAAATGTCAATTATTGTGATGTAGAACAATTGATAGCTTTTTTGCTGCCTACGGTAAAGGAAAGATAAGTTGCTTTCTTGGACATCCACGGTAAATTACTTAAGTTATTTGTTACATTATTATGTTATACTTTTAGGGGGCATTTGAAATACCATATAAGTATAATAGGATAAGCTAATATAATATATAATAGTTTTATTTGCTATTTGGTGTAAGTAGCATATTATATAAACCTATGTATCAAACCTACCATATATGTTAAAATAATAGATAATTTTATCAACCTTAGGGAGGTAAGATACAGTCTGATTAATTTTTAATGTACAAGGATTATTTTAATTTACTTATTTAAAAAAATAATAAAAAATAAAATATAAATATTTTAAATAATGAATAATTAAATTAAATAAATAATAAAATATTTAATGATAAATAAATATTTGAATAAATGATAAATAATATTAGAAATAGTAAATAATACTTAATATTAAAATAAATTATAAGTTATATACTAGAAAAATATATAAATAAATAATAAATAATATATCATATATAAAATTAAGGATTAATAATAAAAATACTTTAATTTAATATTTATTATTAAATTAAAATTAAAATAATCATGATAAAAATACTAGAAAAATATTAGAGTATATAAAATAAAGAGTAATTTTACATTTTTATAATTTATTAAAATAATAAATAGTTATAAAATCTTTAAACAAATAATAAATTACATTTAATATAAATTAAAGTTTTAAATAATGATATATATTTAAAAAATTATCTTTAAATAATTAATAAAAATTATCATTTTATTTTTATTCAATATTTATTTATAATTAGAGTTATTTGTAAACAAATGATAATATTGTTTATTTTAAAATCATATTTAATAGTTACAATTATATGTAAACAAATGATAATATATAATAATATAAAATATAATATTTTATATAGTATCTCAGCAAACACTGGATAGTATTTAATGTTTATCAGGTTTTATATTATCGGATCTTATTTTATCAAATCTTATACAATTAAATCTTATCCTACCAGATAATGCTAAATAGGTCCTTAATTACTCATTATAATCCGTTGTTAATTAAATGAAACATCAATAGCTTTCCCTGTTAGCAATTATTAATAGGTTATAACTCCTGCTTAATATTTACTTTTTGAATGTAAAATACTTGTTAATAATTTAAACAACATAAAGATACCTCACAAATCACAATGTTTTCAAAATCACTAAACATATTTTCATTTCTAGTTTTATTTCTGAAATTTATTTTGATGCTCTAATAGTGTAACAAAGCTTTACATAATCATTCAATTATATACTTCTATGTGTAAGATTTTCAAAATAATGAATAGTTAAGTCTAATATTTTTATTAATGTGGTAATACATGTGATTGATATTTGTGTAATTTTTTATTTTCTTGCATTGACCGTGTACATAAATTAGATTCGATTTTCAATATTTTCAAAGTAATAACTTTCACAAAAACTTTCAGTAAACATTACTTTAAGCGTTGTTTCCATTTATTTTCTAGAAATGTTATTAAACAACTTTTTAAAGAGTTTAATTTCTATGTATTGACGGTATAAATTTTTTATAGTGTCATCTAATTATGTATTATCTAACAATGGTTGAGTCTCATACCTACTACTTAAAAAATTATATTAGATAGATGAGATAATTTAATTAGATGATGATATAATTTTTTTTATACTATCAGTACATATAAACTAAACATTTTTTAAAACCCAATCGATGACAAATTTAAACTCAAATTATTTTTCTAAATTTCATGTGCATTATTTTATGGAAAGCAAATTTTTTCCTAACAACGATGCTTATTATCGCGAAAGACAATATTGTACACAGTAAGATGACCAAGCAAAAGTGATTTGGAAAAAATAAGGAAGAAAGAGAAAATGTGGTTAATTGTAAAACACAAATGAACTATAGTATCAATTCTTCGTAATTGTCGTTTCACAAAGATATTTCGAGCCATTCACCATTCTATTCTTTTAAAACATATATCACAACATGAAATTTTACGAGTATTTAAAGGATTATGAGATTTGTAAGAGAATCCACTTTTGCTATGGCAGCTTTTTTTTTCCCTCGCAACCCTAATCAAAGCTTCACTTCATGATAATGCAGGATACCAGTGGATATGGTGATCAATTGTATGATCACCACAATTGTGACTCATTCAAATCAAAATGATCTACCAAATTTCATCTACCATGTTGCTTCTTCATCAAGAAACCCTCTAAGAATTTCCGATGTTCGTGATATCTCCTACCATTATTTTACCAAAAGTCCATGTATAGATAAAAATGGGAAACCATAATTGTCTAAGGCGAAACTTCTAAAGAATATGGCTGCTTTCAATAGATACATGAAGATCCGATGTGAACTACCACTAAAGGTTTGTTAATCCCCAATTCATGATCTTAACTTAGTCATCAAACACTACAACATAATTGATATTAAATGATTAGTTTAATTTCTATGTACGAAAATGTTAAAATTTTTTACATTATCATCCAATCGTGTATTGTGACATTAAGGAAAAGTGATTAAATCTTACACTAATTATTTGAAAAGTCATGTAAATGAAATGATTTGATTGGATGACAGTATAATTTTTTTTCATTTATTAGTACATAAAAATTAAACTCTAAAATAATATTGCATAAATATGACCAAATTATGTTAAAAAAATGTTACTATTTATATCATAATATATTTTTTTATCAATATTGTGTATAGTTTAAACTACACCTTCTTATACTGATACTCTTTTGGATGAATTGGTTTAGTCAACAAAGTGTCTTGCCAATCATTCCAAGACATTTACGCACAACCAAAAAAATCAGAACGATGATGCGAATGGTAGAATTATACAAACCATACATGCTTCTTAAAGCAATGTATATTTTGTTCTCTATTCATTTAATCTGAAAATATATTTTGACATACTCGATTATTTACTTGTTTAATTTTAGTCCTACCCACGGAGTAATGAGAACGTTTTTGATACACATGTAACAGCTTTGATGACACAAACACAGAAACATTACAAGTGCAACAAAGGGTTATAAAATGCAGGGAATCGGATTAGACTTTGACCCAAAGAATATTGATTGGATAGACTACATGATGAATGCACACATTCCTGGTCTCTTCAAGTATGCGTGAAGTAATCCACAAATGCTTGAATTATGGGCACTACTATAATTTAAGAAATTATGTGCTAAAATAGTAAGAATGTTATGGAAGAATGATGGACTACACATATCCTATGTAGTGATCAAAATTTAAATACAGTTAGCGATTACACTCCACTGAGTATAATGGGCCAAAGCCTAATTAATATAATTATACCTAGTTATAGTAAGAAGTAGTATAAATAGATGTATTAGTGATTGTCAAGATAGTTTATATATGAAATGTGAATTGTGTTTTTCCTTTTTTGGATTATTTTCTCCTCCCTCTTTCTAGAATTCCTTCTTATTCTTTTCTAATCTCCCTCCAATTCCTCTGTCCCCTATCTCAAATTCCTCTTCTCATTACATATACATATCCTATGTAGTGATCAAAATTTAAATAAAGGAAAATAATTTGAAAAAACAAATCAAAGAAACGAAATGAATGTGTTGGAAGATATAATTATAATTGAAAATTAGTTAGTAGTTTGTCATGGGCCTTACTTTATACAAGGGTACTTACACTTGTATTATCAAATCTTTTGATCATTAGTAAAATTTTATTTCAGTTTCTATTAATTATTGCTCTCTTTTCTCTCTATTATCATGAATTTCAACATAGTATCAGAGCCATTTCACCCACCTTGAGAAACTCTTCTGTTGCTTCCATTTTTCTCTTTCTCAAGTTTCATCCGTTTTCTCACATTTTCTTTTAGTTTCCTTCACTTTCTCGCATTTTCCTTTCTTCCAAACACTGCATCTCAGAATTTTTTCACATTCTTCCCTTTCTCATGGATTCCTTCCACCCAAACACTTCTCTTCTTTTATTTCTTTCATAAATCCCTAAATGTCACCAAAATCCCTAAACTCCTTCCCGCTGCATTTTTCTAGTTCCAGGAACTCATTTTCCGTCATTTCTCATATTTTCCTTACCTGTCAAACACTTTTGATACATATTTTCTTTCACTTTCTCACTCATTTTGTTCATTCCAAACATTATCTCACGTTTCTCATGGATTTCTTTTTCATTCTTAGAACCTTGTTTAATTTTTCCTACATTTTCTCATCTTTTCTTTTCTCCCAAACACCATCAAATCCCTAAATCCCAAAATAAAATCACTTCTTCAATTCAGTTATTCTCCATTTTCTTTAGAAAATCAATCGAAATCCTCATTTTCTCTCTACTTTGCTTCGTTGAACGCGTCTTGGTTCACCGTCATCACTCTTGGAATCGATTTTTCGACGCGGTGGTCGTTTCTCTCTCGCGTTTGTGATCTTTCTTTATCCGATGAGCTTTGGTTCTCTGGTTCAAGTTTCCTGTTGCTTATGCTCATCGTCGGTGCTTTTCCATTCACATTCAAGATCATTCTCAATTTCACATCTCCAGCTTCATGGTTCAGGATCCTTCACCTTTGTTTTTGGTTCTTCCTTTGTTTTCCATCTTCTGCCTGATTCGAGTTCTTGTGAGTGAGGGTTCCAAATCTGGTTTGCCGCCTTCATCCCTATCGTTCTCCTCTGCTTCAGCCTGGCTCCAGAGGTTTCAAATCGGTGCGTATGTCTTCTTGTTCACGACCTACTTGCCTTCTCCGATGTGGTTTTCAGTGAGCTTCGCGGGTGTACCTTGTGCTCCGCCACTTCATGCTTCCATCTCTCGGCGAGCTTGTCATTGCTCTGGTTTCGGCTTCATTTTGGTTAGCGTTATCAGTGAGGTGATGTGCTTCAAGTTCAAATTTGTCACTTTGATTGTAGTATGTTGCAACAAATGCTCTTCTTCTTATGTGATTTGTATTTGTTGCTAAGTTTACCAGTTCAAGGATTTGTGTTTGGTATGATTGATATATATTGGATCAAGATTTGGTTCAATGGATTCAAGATCTATTAGTTGTTGATGCACATGCTCTTTGGAGACTTATTTGGTAATGCCTGGTTTTTGTTTAGTTTTCAATCCTTGCTTGGATTATTGAGGTTATTTCTCATATTCGGTTTGTTTCAGTTCCTTTGTTGATATTTGATATTTGTGCATTTGGTTCAAGTTCATGATTTGATAATAGTTTAGCCTTTATTGGCATGTTTTGGTTCTCACATTGGAGAACATTTGTTGGTTTAGCCTTGAATAGGCTTTCATTTGTAGCTTTTGCCTATAGTGGTGCTTAAGCAATTGATTAAATTCTTTGATATAGCCTTTGATTGGCTTTGTTTTGCTTCTGTCTTGATGGTTATCGTGGAGTTAAACCTTTGGTATTAGCTTCTACCCTTAAGAGGTAGTTAAATGTTAATTCAGCCCTATGCCTCGTCTTATGATGTTAACCTTTGATTGAAAGTCTTATTGATTATAACCTCTAGTTTGTGATTGCTTCTACCAAGTGGTTAAGCTAGAAAATATCACTACAAAAAATTATGTTAATTGTGGCGATTAAATTAGGGCGTTCCAAGAACCATAAATTACAATGAATTAAGGCGATTTTATTGACCGCCACAATTTCGGTGCAAAAAATGGCGGTTGGATGTATAACTAACCGCCCAAATGTTCTTTAATTTTTAAAGGTTGTCGTTTTCCAGTTTTCTAAATTTTTGGGTTTAAAGAAATTAAAAAAGGGGGGGGATTAGGGTTGTTCAAAAGTTGTTTTCTCTTAAGTTTCAACTCTCAAGCCCTATCTCATCTTCTCCTCTCCTAAGGGTCGCCGTTGTAATGTCCACCCCAGCACCGCCGTCGTTCGCATCAGCCCCACCACCATCCGCCTCGCTTCGCACATCTCCTTCCATGAAGCTTCCTCTTGTCGTGATGCCTTTGCTCCGCGAAGCTTCCTCCGCCTTCCCCTTAACGCTGCGATGCCTCCGCCAGACGAAGCTTCCTCGTAGCTACGCCTTCACCGCTGCATTCCCCTCTCTGCGACGCCACTGCTCCACGAGGCTTCCTCTACTCCACCCTCACTTCCCCGCCTTGATGCCCGCCTCACCACAAGCTCAGGTGAGTGGTTCTCACTTCTCAGTCTTTGTAAGCCCTTATCTCTCTCTTTGTTCATGGCTTTGTCTCTATCAAGACTCACATGTTCAATTCATTTCATTTGAACTATGTTGTTATTGTTGTAGTGTGGGTGGTTGTTTGATAAGGGTTTTTAATTATCAAGTAAAGGAACAAACTTTTTGCTCGTGCTCCCATAATATGTTTGATTATTTGTTTATGCTATTGAGTGGTACTACTACAATTGAAGGGTTTGTGATTGTTGTTTTGGCATGTCTGGATGGAGGTTTCTTCACGCATTCCTCCTTTAATGGTAACATTTCCTTTTCCATCTTTGGGCAATTGCTGGGTAAATGTTTAACCCTTAAATTTGTTTTGAGTTTGTTATGTTTTACAAGTAATTAAATATGTGACTTCTGATCATGTAGATTGAGTTTATCCTGTTTTACAAATGATTAAGGGGCCTTTTGATCATTAAATAATTTGTAATATCTAGATGGGTGGCTGTTCATTTGTTCAACTTTTAGCAATAGAGGTCGTGTACGAATAAGGAGGAGCAGGACAAGGACAACATCTACATCCAGGTACTTATTTTCAATTCTTTTCTTATTTCCCACAAATCCAAAGCCGAATTGGATGCTTTGATGTGTTCCCTTTTTTGTTTATTAATGTAGAAATGGGGGAAGGGAGAGATTGGAGAAACAAAAGGTAGAGAATGCCAAGGCCAGAAGGACAGAGGCACTACTAATAAGGTACACCACCATACCTTTGTGCTTTCCTTCTTCCTTAATCTGTTTTGTGATGTTGTGTTGATTTTCAATATATTGGTTGGAATATTACCTTCCCCGTCCTTGAAAAATATGGTTAATCTTTATTATATTATTAAAATAAGTTGCAATTCACTAGAAAACTTATCCTCTTCTGAGGTTTGGCATTGTTGGACCACAATTTTCTCATTTTTTGTGTTAAGATTATTGACTTGTGATGTCTTGAATCATGTTTCAAAATCATAATTATATATAGTTTGACATTTTATAATTTGACATTTTAGTTTTATAAGATATTATCATTGTTCATATTGACAACACTTTTTGGGATATAGGATGTGGATAAATTTTTATTGGGTGTTAATTATAGTGTACACTTGGTTCAAACATTTCTTTGAGAATGTGGAGGGGAATCTGAACCCACACTTGAGAAAGGGAAGGAGGTTTCACTTTTTGTTGATGAGCCCAAGGCGAAAGCTGAATTCCAAGTTAATTTTTTTTATTTTTATTTTTTGGCAAATGTTGAAATTATACAATCATTATTTCTTTCTCTTCTTTTCCTTTGAATTGAAACCTTACTACGTGGTACTTAATTAATGTTTGTTGAACATAGCGTTGTTACAATTAGTGATTATTAAACTTGTCTCCTAGAAATCCCCATCGCTATTACTAAGCACTGCATTCAAATAAGTGTTGGTGTTAGTCAATGAAAATTATCCAAGAGCCATCATTTCCCTAGGTTAACATCTTCTCTTTTTTGTTTAGGGTATTGTTACAATGTTCCAAGAGCACCATAACAAAATGACAACAAATAAAAATTTATTCCTAAAAGAAATAAATTTTAAATGTTGTAGTTTTGTTATGGTGCTCTCCTGACATTGTAACAGTTGGCAACTCCACTGGGGAAATTTAGAGAGTCAAGCCCATTAGAGTTAATTATGTAAAAAATTATAACTTTATAATATTTGTTTTTTCCCTTCACAACACCTTTTTTAATTTTTTTTATTTATGTAAGTAATTGTATTTCTTTTTGTACATAATTGTTTATTTTATTTGTAAATATTTGTCGTTCAAACCTTAGGATAGAAGATTTTTTTTTTACACTTTATTTTATCTTTCTTGGAACCTTAGGATAGTAGACTATGCTCTTGTATATATATTGTTGTTTTCCTTTTTCAGGAAAGGGTAGTTTTAGGATTATAAGGTTTGTATGCTCCCTACACACACTTTCACTATCACTATCCTCACACACTATTTGGGCTCTATACCCGAGCCTTGGAAAACCATAGGGCAAGAAGGGGTTTTGACGTTGTTATTGTGAAGCCTATGCTTCCCTCAGTCGTTAACTCGCTCGCTCAGGTTGTTACTAGAACTATGGGTTGCCATATTGTGACTTTCACGTCCCTGGTTTAATTCATGGAACTAGGTCTTTAACTTATTGGTAAAGGCAACCTGGGGACCATAACCTTTAGGGGTCTAGACCTATCCAAAAGCCGTGCACTACTAGAATGACCTTAATTGACTACCTTAAATAGGGTTTTCCTTAGAACCATCAAGCATTAGGTTTCACCCCATTAGGACACAAGGGAGCATATTTCTTCCTTTCTAACATACACCATGCATACCTAGTATCATTTATCATAGACATTATAACATATATAATTAATTTTTGCACACTTTAGTCATGCATAACATCTGCATTTTCTCATCTAGCATGTTTATTTTTTTTTACATAAAAAATCCACATTTTAATTGCATGCATTTAGCCATACTACATGCATTCTCTTCATGCCGCATGCATATTTATTTTATTTGTAACATACCTCTCATTCATTTTTTTTCTTTTAAAAGATCCATTGACGGCGAAGAATAACATCATATTAGACACAAATGATGGAAAGAGCACGATATACTAGCAATGTATCCAACTTGAAGAAGTGTTTCAATGTAATGGGAAATACCAGTCTTTAGAGAAATTGTGCCAGTTGAGTCATTTGCTACCTAATGAAAATAGAAGGGCTTTCTCAAATAAGTATGGGTCTATTATGGATCTGCGACCTATTAGTGGAGACTTCTGCACTTAATGTTTTGGCTCAGTATTGGAACCCGGCCTTGAGATGTTTTGAACTACCAAACATTGATATCACTCCTACCATTGAAGAGTATGCATGCATGTTAAAGCTACCAGTAAGGAAAAACACCTCTATTTATTTTCATCTAGAACAACATACTTCAGATGCAAAGATAATAGAACAATTTGGAGAATTACTAGGGGTACCAGTGGTCAAGTAAGGCTAACATGACATGCAGATTCAAAAGGGGTGACTAAAGCATTCATGGAAGAACGTTTGAAGGACTTGGGCATCGAAAGGAATGGACTACTTTTGCAAGGGTGTTGGCATTCACTATCTATGGGCTGTATTATTCCCTTCGCTCCAGACATAGTTGACCAAGCTGCCATGGATGTTTTCTTTGCGTGAAAATAAGCAAAGGAATCCAGTTCCTGCCTATATTGGCTGAACATTTTTGACTTTGAATTTCTCAAGAGAAAACAAAAAGGGAAGCTTCGATGTTGTTTGCACCTTTTATACGTATGGATTATCACACACATGTATGCAGGAATCATATCAAAATATCTCAGACCCACTAAAGAGTTTTCATCGTATCCAACAAGCCGAGAAAATACCATGAATGGAGAACTGAATTTGATAGCATAAAGGAACAGTCATTCAAGTGGGTTTGTCCATGGTATGAACATGAAAGAGGTGATATCATTCTTAGTTGTGGAAAATTTTATAATGTACCATTAATGGGTCCAAGGGGTTGCATATCATACACCCCAATAGCACTCAAACAACTTTGCTGGACACAAAAGAAACCACGGAAGAGCAACTTGGAGGACTCTATTTCTGGTACAAGGAAGGTGAGCACACTAAGATGTTATCACGAGAAGTTAAAGAAGCATGGAGGGAGGTTCACATGGCAGGAAGAGATGAGTTAGGAAAGCCACTCGTGATTAGTACCCATGAGTATGTCACATGGAGGGAAGCAAGAAAAGTACCCCAAAATGTCCCTATTTCTCCTCATGAAAAGGGAATGATCCTCAATTGGCTGAACAAATAGAAGTCATGAAAGCACAGTAAAGCTCCTGAGCAACAAAAACAGCAGGAGAACTAGAAGTTGTCATAACTCGAAGTCAGTGTGAGAAGAAGGAGAAGTTGATTGAGCAACTGAAAGATGAGCTTGCTGATATCCCTGGGCAAGAAAAGGAAACAGAGGATTCAGAATCTTGAAAAGGAGCTTCAAATGATGGCTAAAGAGAAGAGCGGATTTATGAAGCATATCAGCCACTGAATAAAGCAAATGAAGAATTGAAGATGAAGATTGGCCAACAAAGACAAATGAAAGAAGAGTTCGAAGTTGAAGTACAAAGACAAAAAGAAGAGTTAGAGCTGAAAATAGAAAAGTTAAATGCACTTTTGGTAGGCTAAGGAGGAATGCGACCAAGAATGGGCCCGTTTCATGCAATGTCGAAATCAACTTCTCCATACAGAAGATGCGGTAGGTTCTGAAGAAACAAGCTGGTGACTGGGCAATGAAGGAAGAAGGGTGGAAGGAAAGGTACACAAGATTGACTGAGGAATTGGACCATCATATTCCAAAGTTCATCTATCACTTTGAAAGAGCAGAGAAAGAAGTTCAGAAGAATCTCAAGCTTCATCTGCCTAGTGAAATGAGTGACTTCATGGACATGAGTAGAGGCTTGGTTAGAGGTCTTAAAGAAAGAGAACTAGACTTTTGATGTAATCTAGTAGTCCGTTCTTGATTCAACTATGATGTGATTGCACTTTTTGAATAAATGAAATAGATTCATCCTTCGATTTTCTCTACTTCTCTTAAAAAAAAAAAAAAGCGTGCAAGACTATATCTATCGTGGGGCAAATGCTCCCTTGGATATATTGTCAATTACATTTCTGCCTTATAGGAAATTTTTCCTTCTGCGGAATGTAAGAAAAGGATCCAGCTTCGCATTGCTAGTGTGCTCCTAACAAAGTATATTGTGGAATAATAGTCCCCTATACTTTTCCCCATCACATACACTATCTTATGGATAATACATCATCCGAATAGGATGTGAATTATGTTCATCGCTGTCAAATACAAATGTTATTCCTCGCCGTCAAAGGATTTACAAGCCCTCATTTGTTATTTGCTTACCTTTTTGCTTTTTGTGACACAAGGTTGCCAAACATTGCTCCTTCAAAGAAAGTTTCGTCTACTCAATACATCGGCTAGAAGCCGTACGAACTACGATCCAGAATCCAGACGAGAAAGTTGAGAAGAGAATAGACAAGAAAGAGACTATGGCTGCGAAAGCGAGACCCAAGGAAGGAATCTAAGTCAAGAAATTGATGACCTTAAGGCTATGATGAAATCCATGTTCGACCAGAAGCTCAAAAAGTTTATTATTGACACCGTGAATATGGCCAAGGAGAATATTGAAAATGCTGAGTATAAGGATTAGCCCGATATGAGGACGAAGATGAATCTCTCACACAAGCAAAATGATAATGGCTCTGCAATGAAACTGCAAGAAAGTTGGAACGAGCAAAATTAAGAGAAGAGCTGGAGGAGAAGATGCAAGAACAATTCCGGGCATTAAGGGGCCAAGCCCATTTGGTCCTATGAACGTTAAGGAGCTATGCCTTGCCCCTAATGTCAAAATTCCCAAAGATTTTAAAATGCCGAAACTTGTCAAATTTAATGGCAGTTTAATCCTATCATGCACTTGAAGATGTATTGTACCAAGATGGGAATGTGGTCCCGACGAGAACTTTCTCACTAGTTTTTTCTCTAAAGCTTAGAGGGCCGCTGGGAATGGTATATGCAGCTAGACATGACTCGAATCAAATGTTGGGAGGACTTGGCTTTGGCTTTTACCAATCAGGACAAGTTCAATCTGGATGCCGCGCCCACTAGAGACCAACTCAAAGGAATGAGAAAGAAGAGTGATGAATCATTCAAGGAGTACGCCCAAAGGTGGAGAGCTCTCCGCCGAGTCGCCCCACCGCCGCGAGAACAGGAAATGTGTTCATACTTTATTCGTACCTTGGAGGGTCCTTTTTTCAAAAACATGTTAGGGACTCACGTAAAGGAGTTTGTTGACCTAATAGAAATTGGGGAAAGGATTGAAGCTAATATTCAGGATGGCAAAGTAGAGTTGACCGTCGGAGAAACAAATGAGTCTCAGTCGGAAGGGACAGCCCTATAAGAAGAAAGACGCAACTATCAACTTCATACAGCCGCAACAACCACCCCAACCTAGCCAACCAACCTTTCAACCTAGACCCATTTCACCATATCAACACCCATCTTACCCAGGACCTCCATACCAACCTCAAGCATATCAAGTCAACAATGTTTCTTACCCTAGACCATATACACCTACCACACCCACTTCCTATCAAACCAACCCAAATCACCAAATGACCTACCCTCCCATAACACCTACTCAACCACCTCCCAAGACCAATGCAACCCCAAAACCGCCCATGAATAACCTTCCCTTGCCTGATTTCCACATGAGTAACTCAAAGCTATTCAGGCATCTATGGGGAAAATCTATTAGCTCCGCGAGCAGGAAAAACTTTTTATCCGCCATATCCTCGATGGTATAATCCAAACTTGACTTGTGAATACCATTCCAACTCTCAGGGGCATTCCATTGAAGATTGTTATGGCTTTAGAAATGCTGTATGGCGTTTGATTGATTCGAAAGCCATAAATTTAGAAGTGGATGGAGGACCCAATGTGCGAAATAATCCATTCCCGAATCATGGAGGAAGGCAAGTAAATGCTATTTACAGTGAAGACCAGACAAGAGGAGAAGTGGAGGATATTATATTCCCAATGAAAGCTGTCCTTGAAGGGCTAAGATCTGAGGATATGAGATGGTCCGAGAAGGAAAAGGAGGGAGGCGAGTATTGACGGAGTAGAAGATTTGTTTTGTGACTGTCTTGGAGCTGAGAGAGGCATCACATTGAAAACTGCCCAGAATTTAAGCTCTTTGTGACCAAAATGATCAAACTTGGAGTACTTGAAGTGCCCAAGACTACTATAAGAGGACAAAGTGTCAACATGGTTCACCAATTGGCCCCAACTTTTAAGGTGTCAGTTTCAAATCCGATACTTAAATTTAAGGTGCAGGACCATTCCCTTATCATAGCGACCATGCAGTCCCATGGAAGTATGAAACTGTGGTTTAATCTGCGATCAAAGCAATTCTAATTCTACAGTGACCCCTACTCAAAGACCAGTTCCCGTCTTCAAGGTGTCTTTCCATGATAGTCAAACAAGGACTACCTTTGAGTCCAGCAATGGATGATAGCCTTGCCAAGTCAAATTCAATAACAAATGTTGTCGAGACTAGGGGGATCACGCGAACTGGAGATATTATATGCCAGAGAAAGCTCCAAAGGCTATAATGAAACCCATTGAAGAGCCCGAAAGGAGATGCCAAGAAGGTGAAGAGGAAGAAGAATTTCTGAAGATAATGAAGCAGAGTGAGTATGATGTAGTAGAACAATTGAGAAAGACACCAAAAATCTCTTTGTTCTCCTTAATCATGACTTCTGAAGCTCATCGTAATGCTCTCAAGAAGGTGCTAGACCAGTCATATGTTTACAAGGACATAACTCCAGAAAAGGTGGAAGGCATTATTAATGCAATAAGGGCAAGCAATACGATTTCTTTTACGAGAAGGAAGTAGTTTCCAGCATTAGGTCGTCTAAAGCCCTTCACATTGAAATGTCAAGGGCATATCATCGCAAAGGTGTTGATCGATGGAGGGTCGCTTTCAATGTGCTCCCTTATTCTACCTTACAGGAACTCCCTATTGATCCGTCTACAATTGAGCCAAATAATATAATTGTGAAAGCATTTGATGGGACGCAGAGAGAAATCATGGGGATATTACTCTGAACTAAGATAGGGCCAAAAACTTTTGTAACTGAATTCCAAGTAATGGATATCGAGCCGGATACACTATGCTGCCGGGTAGGCCGTGGATTCATGAAGCAGGGGCCATTCCTTCTACTTTGCATCAAAGGGTGAAATTCATAGCCGATGGCAAAATCATCACTATCAAGGGAGAGGAAGAGCTGATCATGACTAAGCCAGTTGAAGTGCCCTATATCGACGTGTCTGAAGGTTGTCTTGAAGTGTCATTTCAAAATCTTGAAATAGCAGAGCCAAAGGAAAAGACGTTAGTGTGAACCAAAATTGTTCAGATATGAGAAGAATGGGTATCAGGAAGGAAAGGGACTAGGAAGTCAACTCCAAGGGATTGCACACCCAATTTCCCTACCAGATAACCCGGGAGATTCGGCCTTGGGTATGAAGTTATGGGTGAAGGATTACTGCGAGGACAGATAGGAAGAAGTTTCCTCACATTAAGGAAACATTTGCAGCCATCAGAAGTTATGACGATAGAGCTAGTTGAGGGTGTCAATGCCTTGGAAGGCGTCGCAAAAGCACGGTCATCTACTGACCGTTGTCATGAAGCAGAAGAACTGGACAATTGGGAATCTGAATCTTTAGATAATTTTGTGTATTTTGAGTAATAAATGCTTTTACCACTTTTATTTGTATTTCAAACTTCATTTAATAATGGAATAATTATGCATGGTTGCTTCCTTTTCATTTCCTTCGTTTGTCTTTCCTTTTCTTTATTTATTTTCTTTCTTCTTTTAAGTCGTTGTATCTCTATCAAATTATTCACTTCATGTTTCATTTCAATTCCAGGATCTATCCCTCAGGGTCTTTTCCACGTTGACCCATTAATTGATCCCTATGTTACAACGGAAACAAATTTACATGAACAAGATGGAGATCCTAATTGTGCAAACGTTCTAAAATGATAAACTCAAGAGAAAATGGGATAAATCCACATGAGGAGATTGTTGAAACAATAAATCTGGAATGAAGAGAATAAAAGGAAATAAAGATTGTTGACAATCCAGAAAAGGAAGAAATGCTTGCGCTATTCAAAGAATATATAGATGTTTTTGCTTGGTCATATAAAGACATGCCGGTTTGGATCCAAACATAGTTGCGCACAGGATTCCATTAATCGAGGAATGGAGCCTAAACACAAAAGTTACAAGAATGAGCCCGAAATGTCTCTAAAAATTAAAGAAGAGGTTACCAAGCAACTCGAAGCTGGCTTCTTGGAAATACCCCTTTATCCTAAATGGATAGCAAACATCGTGCCTAATGAAGAAAAATGGTAAGGTCAGAATGTGTGTGGATTACAGAGATTTGAACAATGCAAGCCCCAAAGACAATTTTCCTTTACCCCATATAGATGTCCTGTGGATAACACGGCTAGAAGCCATAGGTTTTCCTTTATGGACGGATATTCGGGTACAATCAGATCCTTATGGCACAAGAAGACAAAGAAAAGACATCCTTTATCACTCAATGGGGTGTATTCTGCTATAAAGTCATGCCTTTTGGGTTGAAGAATGCCGGGCTACCTATCAACGAGCAATGGTAACGTTGTTCCATGACATGATCCACAAGGAATTGGAAGTCTATGTTGATGACATGGTCGCAAAGTCAAAAGATGGAGAAAGTCATGTAGCTGTGCTAAGGAAGCTATTTGAAAGACTAGAACTTACCAACTTCGTCTGAACCCAAAATGTACTTTTGGAGCATCTACGGGAAGCCTTAGGGTTCATTGTTAGCAAGAAGGGTATTGAGGTTGATCCGGATAAGATCAAAGCTATCCAAGACATGCCGACACCTAAGACAGAGAAGAAATCAGAGGATTTCTGGTCGTTGAATTATATAGCAAGATTCATCTCTAATCTAACCTATACATGTAAACCGATTTTCAAGTTGTTAAGGAAAGACAATCCTGGTGGATGGGATGGCAAATGCCAGGAAGCTTTCAATAAGATCAAGGATTATCTGACGAATCCTCCCATTTTGGTTCCTCCAACCCCAGGACGACCTCTTATTCTGGATCTCACAGGACTTGATGATTCTATTGGGGCGATGCTAAGTCAACATAATGGAACAGAACGGAAGGAGCAAGCCATCTATTACCTGAGTAAGAAGTTCAATGAATGCGAAACTCGATATATGGCCATCGAAAAAACTTGTTGTGCACTTGTGTGGACTGCGAGAAGACTACGACAGGACATGCTATATTACACAACTTTGCTGATTTCTCGAATGGACCCCCTAAAGTATATCTTGGAAAGCCCACATATCTCGATGAGGATGTCTAAGTGGCAAATAGCCTTAGCAGAGTTCGACATCAAATATGTGACCAGAAAGGCAATAAAGGGAAGTGTAATAGCAGATCATCTGCCGAGACCCACTTAATGAAGACCAGTCGATGAAGGTAGAACTCCTGATGAAGATATCCTTGCAACTGTTGAAGAAGAGGATGAAGGAGGAAACCTGGTATGGAGCATGTACTTTGATGGGCAGTCAATATTCATGGAAACGGAATTGGAGCAGTTCTGATATCTCCAAATGGGAACAGTTCCCATCGCTATAAAGCTGGCATTTGACCGTACCAACAATATGGCTGAATACGAAGCATGCATATCAGGATTGAAGGCAGCAATATCACTTGGTGTTAAATACTTAAAAGTTTATGGAGATTCGGCACTCATCATTTACCAAGTGAATGGGAAGTGGCACGTCAAAGAGCCCAAATTGCTACCATACTATGAGCATCTGATTGAGCTAAAAGAGGAGTTTGAAGAACTTGATTTTAGTTATTTAACTCGCGACCAAAATCAATATGCTGACGCTTTAGCCACCTTAGCTGTCATGACCAAGCTCGACCTTGGGACAGAAGTTCAACCTCTACGGGTTACGATTAGAAGAGAGCTAGCATTTTGCTCAAATATCGAAGAAGAACCTGATGGCCGACCATGGTTTCATGACATCAAGCATTTCATCAAGACGAGAGAATTCCCAATCGATGTAAGCGAGAATGACAAGAAGACAATTCGAAGGTTATCAATGTCATTTTTCATCTCAGGTGATGTGTTGTACAAGAGAAACTTTGATGGAGTTTTGCTAAGATGTGTTGATGCAAAAGAAGCAAGCATTATAATATCAGAAGTCCATGAAGGGATTTGCGCGACTCATGCCAACGGACACACACTATCTCGGCAAATTCTAAGGCATGGGTATTATTGGCTTACTATGGAAAAGGATTGCATTGATTTTGTCAAAAAGTGTCATAAGTGTCAAATCTATGCCGACCGCATCAATGCTCCTCCTGTCCCATTACATACTCTTACGTCACCATGGCCTTTTGCAATGTGGGGAATCGATGTCATTGGTCCCATCAATCCCAAGGCGTCTAATGGTCATCGGTTCATCCTAGTGGCCATTGACTATTTTACAAGGTGGGTAGAAGAGCTTCTTATGTTAATGTGACTCAGAAAGTGGTGGCAAAGTTTTTGAAGAATAACATTATCTGGAGATATGGATCGCCAGAAAGAATTATCACAGATAATGGGACCAACCTGAATAGTGCAGAAGTTCGAAGATTGTGCGAAAGGTTTAAAATTAAGCACCACAACTCAGCACCCTACCGACCAAAGATGAATGGAGGTGGAAGCTGCAAATAAAAACATCAAAAAGATCCTGGGAAAGATGGTTATCACTTACAAGGATTGGAGTGAGATGCTGCCTTATGCACTACATGCATATCGCACTTCAGCAGGTCATCAATTGGGGCAACCCCATACTCGTTGGTATATGGGATGGAGGCAGTGACTCTGGAAGTAGAAATCCCATCATTAAGAGTCTTGATTGAGGCAGAATTGGAAGAAGCTGAATGGGCTAAGGCAAGGTACGAACAGTTGAACATGATTGAGGAAAAATGCCTGGCCAATTTGCCATGGACAACTATACCAAAGAAGGATGGCAAGAGCTTTCAACAAAAAAGTTCGTCCTCGAACATTTCAACTGGGGATTTGGTGTTGAAGAGAATCTTGCCAAATCAAGAAGATAGTAGAGGTAAATGGGCTCCCACATATGAAGGGCCCTACATTGTCAAAGAAGCATTTTCTGGAGGCGCACGATTTTGAGTAACTTGGATGGCCGAGTGCTTCCAAAGCCAATCAACTCAGATGCAGTCAAGAAGTACTTTGCTTAAAAACCAAAAAAGAAGCTCGCTAAGTTGAAAACCCGAAAGGGCGACTTAGGCAAAAGTTAGAGCAAAACACAAGGAGTTGCTAGCTCGAAAATCTGAAAAGGCGACCTATGCAAAAATACAGGGGTTAAGAAGCCAGAATGACATTAAACTTGGGCAATTTAACCTCAAAGTGAATGAAGAGTTGGTGGATGATAGCATATCTGTTTGGTCAATAAAGGATTGAAATTTTGATCGAAAATCAAGTCCGTTGTAACTAAGGAATCAATCAAATGGGTTAATTGGAGAAGAACTACAAAGCCTTCTAGTCTCTCATCTCTTGTTTATTCCTTGTTTATTGTCTTTTCCCTTTTACCGTTTGTTTCATCCTTTTTATGTCTGTTACTTTAACAAACCGTGACCTAATTGTTTCTATTCCCATTGTTATCACTTTTTTTTTTCTTCTTTTTCTTCTATTTCCATCTTACATAATTCATTTGTCCATTTTGGAAGAAACCATGCCTGGTTAAGACATTACAAATGAATAAACGGAAGTGGTACTAGCTAAGGAAGTTCAGTCTCAAGATTTTGCTCAACGGTAGATCCCTAAAAAAAAAAAAGGAGGGAATCGCTAGATTGAAAACCTGGAAAGGCGGCTATGCGAAAACTGGCCTAATCACGGTCAAACACACTGGATTCAATAAAGGTTGAGAAAGAAAGCTATAGTCTCTCAGAAGAATAATAAAAAGGATAGTTCGAACGGCTTCTTGGTGTAGTCCTCATGTCAAATGAAACTTTCTGAGCAAGAAGTCATTCCAAGCATCAAACAAACCTGGGCAAATTTTTAGTTTATAAATTTGCATGCCATCATATCATTGCAACATTCGAATTTCCATTGCATACCATCATACCATTGCATCATTTTTTCATTACATACTCCCATATCTATATTGTCAAGCAAACTGGGGCAAAGTTTTAAGGCTTTAGCATTCAACATCATTGTCGGTCTTCCAGCTTTTTGATTTCGGCACTACCAAGTATTTAATTTCACATATCTTCAACACTTCGATTTAATTTCACATATTTTTAGCACTTTCGATTTAATTTCACATATTTTTATCACTTCAATTTAAGTTCACATATTTTCATCATTGTCGATTTAATTTCACTTATTTTCAGGACTTGCGATTTAATTTCACATATTTTCAGCATTATTCAGTTTTACTTTCACATACTTTTAGTATTGTCAAATCTTTACTTTTACATACTTTCAACATTGTCAATCATTTAATTTCACATACTTTCAGCACTATCAGACATTTACTTTCACATCCTTTCAACATTGTTAAACATTTACTTTCACCTATTTTCAACACTATTCAGTTTTACTTTCAGGACCTTCAAATGTTAATTTCACATACTTTAAGTACTATTCAGTTTTACTTTCACATAACTTCAACACTATTCAGTTTTTATTTTCACATACTTTTGGCACTTTCCAGCTTTTAATTTCACATACTTTCAGGACCTTCAAGTTTTAGTTTCACATACTTTCAGCATTATCATATGTTCAATTTTCACATACTTTTACGCTTTCACTTCTCACACACTTTCACATGTAGGTTGAAACAAAAATATGTGTTCATATCTTTACTAGTTTCTTGCAACGAAAATATCAAAAACTACCATTTTTATATTATCTGAGTAAGAAACTAGTAAAGTGCAACTTGAATACCATATTTTTGTCTTCAACTTATTTATTTATTTATTTTTTCATTTTTGTATGTGCGTTTGAATTTAAATTTAATCTCAGTCTGACAAAAAAAAAAAATCAAAATCAGAATCAAATCAAAATCTTAATGACTCAATAGAAAAATAAAATCAGATTAAAATCTTAACTGACTTAACCCTAACCAATTCCAAATCTCTCTACTCTTCTCTCTATATAATAATCATTCTCATCAAGAACAAAGGGGAATGAATTTAGAGTAGAATGCATAGCAATAAAAGGAGTGAGAGACGATAACGGAGAGGCTAGAAACATTAAGTTTCCATTTGAGATCATAAAAGTTTAATAAGGTAAAGGGAATGTCAGAAGCACGTGCATAGCCTACATATATTTTCCTTTGTTTTCACCAACAGTGTCATTATCACCATTACTCACCAAAGGAACCAAACATATAGCCTTATCATCATAGCCTTCATTTCATCCTCACCTTCCATACCATTATAGCCATCTAACACTCTCAGCCACACAACCACTGCCCAAAAGTCTCAGCCACCATTATAAGACCGCCATCATCATGTAGCTAGCCTGCCTTTGTTTTTTTTTTTAATTTCATTTTCTTGTTTTAGAAATTTATTTGGAGCTGGCTTTGTTATTTTGGGTCAAATCCTTTGTTTGATTTTATTTTACTTGCATTTGTTTGGTTTAATTAAGGTCCTTTTATTTTTTTATCTTATTCCATTTGAGTGTTTTAGTTTGAGGACTTGGGCATTATTATTTGTATATAGGATGTTTCAGATTACTTTTTTAGTATAGCCTATTTAGATTTTTTTTTTAAAAAAAGAAAGTTTGATTATTTTAGATTTTTTATTCCATGCAACAACTTGTGATATTGATGTGTGACTTGTCATCCTCAAGTTTCATAAGAGTGTAAGGGTTTATTGTATAGTTTATGATCCTAAGCCCTTTACAAAAGTGGAATTTTTATTTTGCTTGTAATAAAATCAATCCAACACATACTTATTTTCTACAAGAGTGACGTGGCTTTGAGTTCCTCATTGCACCAGGATACGTTGGCGTAGCCCACAACTATCAAGCCAAAATTAATTTTCCTTTAAATTTTGTTCTTATTTCATTTTATTTCATTATATTTTATTTTCTTTATTTTTGTATATAATTTTAATTATAATTTTTGGAAAAAATAAATATTATTAAAGTTATAAATTAATTTGCATAATGAACTCTAGGGTAACGTATTTATATGGATGTATTAGGGGTGTAGTGTAATTAAGTTTTCACCCTTCCCTAATCATAATTAGACTCCATTTGCCAAATCAAATGGTTTTCCAATTTTTGCCAGAATTAAAATTGGTGGCGACTTCATTTTAAAATTTATTTCTTTTAGGAATAAATTTTTATTTGTTGTCATTTTGTTATGGTGCTCTCCTGGACATTGTAACATGTATGAAATGAAAACTTGAAATTTAGTACTTTTTGGTCTATTCCTTAACTAATGCTCAATTATTTAAACTGATTAGCAATACCGTTGTACAAATTATTTGTTTAGAGCAGCATTTTTTTGGATTAAACAGGAATGACAAAAAAAAGCTTTACCTTCTGTGCTTAACGTATGTTCCAGTTTTTACTTTTTTTTATTTTTTTTTGAGAGTGCAACCCTGGCCTTGATTTTGTTTTGAGAAGGCAGATTTAAAACTCTCTTCAAACTGCTTATAAGAAAATTTCTATTTTGGTTCTGCAATCTCATTTCTTTCTTGTTCTTTTCTTTGTCTAGGTTGCACCAGGAGGGCATTTGCTTGATGTTTGTCTGAAAATAGGATTGGGTCATTTAGAGCCTAGCAAAGCTTACCATTTTGCTGATGGGTAAATCATTTACTTTGCTTCTAAGAGTAGTTATTAGAAAGATCTATCCTTGACTAATCTCTTACGTTGTTCTCCCTAGAGTATTCAATTGTAATAAATGTGTTCACAAGTAACAAAGCTTGCTTCACACTTGCTATTTTGTATTGTTTCCAGTCCCGTTGAATATAAAGGGACAATTCCACAAAATGAAATCCAAATAAGCAAAAGGATTTAGAGCAGAGGCTAATGCTTTAATTTCCATGGGAGCAAAAGTAAGTTATGGTGTTCAAAAATTGCTTTTTGTGAGTGGCGTCTAGTTCTAAAAACCTTCACTTTGCTATTTGGGTATATGCTGATATATTACCATATGATGAAGCTACTAAACTTTGTGGTGGTAGTTTTCCTATTATGTTCCCAAGGTCAATCTATAGTTATATATGCTTACTGTGAATAATTTGTGTTCTTTATCATGATCTAGCAGTTGGCTTATAACCCCAATGCCTATCACTTTGATTTCTTCCAAGTTGCCTTTTCATTTGTGTGAGCAAGTTGTTCTGTTGTTTCTTTTTGGATAAATCAGCAAACCTATGTTAGATATGTTGTTAGATAAATATGCTCTCTTTTTTTTTTTAGGTATAAATTCAAATTTAGAATACCTTCATACTTATTGATGTGTTCTAAGAATAATGCATCAGGTCAAGAGGACAAAGGCCGCTATCAATATTTGCTATGCTTGGTGAAGCTTTGTGTGGCATTGTTCCAAGTAAAATTTAGTTGTGCCTCTTATTTCTTAGCTTTGTTCTATGCTAGATGAATAGGGCCTTCAGTTTTTGTTTTTTGTTTCTTATTTCTTATTTCTAGGATGGCACTACGGATATGAGATTTCCCATGTTTTGTAAAAGACATGACATGATTATTTGCATTGTTCTAAACTCTGAAGTTGTTTCCATTGTCATGTGGAAAGTGATAACATTAGGTTGTGATATATACTTAGTGATTCTGTGTCTACTTGACTACAATTAAGGATTTAGTCTTAGTGAGCAATTTTTGTAAAAGTATTTTGCAATCCTAATCATGGTTAAATTGACAGAGTTTGTATTTTAGATATCTCATTATCATTGACATGAATACAAAAGTTCTTAGAACTCAATTTTTTTTGAATGCAAACTTGAAGTTGGTGTCTTTTACCTCCATGTTTGTAGTTAATCTCAATTTGAGCTAAGTAAAGAATATGAATAAAATAATTACTTCATTTTTATATTAAGACTAATGCATCTTTATGTATTCTAGTTATGTGATTTAGTGTAATTTGAAACTTGATCTCTACTTAATTCCTTTACTTTATTTTACTAGATTAATATGAAGTTGAAGTTGGTTTTATTAAATTATGTGGCATTATCATTAAAATAAAGGAATTATTTTTATTTTATCAATTGGAATGCAAATTATGGCGGTTTCAAACCGCCATCATTAACTTTTTTTGAAAAAAAAATCACTGCAAATTATGGTGGTTCAAACCGCCTAATTATAATTTTTTTTTAAAATTCTATTGAAACTTGCGGTAGCTCTTAATCGCCATAACTAACAATGTGCTTTTTAATTTGACCAAAAATTCTGGCAGTTCAAACTTGTAATTAGTCACGTGAATTGTGACGTCAATAATGTAAATTGTGGTGGTCAAAAAGAAACCGCCATAATTCACCTAATGGCGTTGGTAATTATGGTGGTTTGGGGAACCGCCCTTATTGTGAAAAACGGCTGTCAAAAACCGCCCTAATTTGCAAAATTAACTGCCATAATTTATCATTTTTTTTGTAGTGTATTTGCTCCTGCTTGAGTGGTTAAGCATTTGTTGATGATATTCCCGTTTTGGGACTATTGGTGATTTGTCACTTATGTTGTAACGAGCGCCGTGGAGACATCGAAGAGGGACTAGGCACCACCGCCATTTGCTTGATGATTTTGGTATTCCTTCAGGACGTACCGTGGAGACATTGAGTTAGAAGTAGACACCACCACCATTGTATTCATGCTATATTTTTCATTTGATTAATACATTGTATTTTTTTCTAATTACATTGTATTTTCACATTTCAGTTGTATTACACTTTCATTCAAGCCGAAGATACAAAAAGTACGTATCTTCCAGCTTGTGTGGGAAGGGGTTGGAGGATATATTTGTAATAAGAAATTAGTTAGATATTAGTTAATAGTTTGTTATGCCCCTTACTTTATATAAGGGTGCTTACACTTGTATTACCAAATTTTTTATCATTAGTAAAGTTTCATTTAAGTTTCTATCAATTATTGCTCTTCTTTCTTGATTACCATGAATTTCAATGGAATCCATTAAAAAAAATCAGTGAACATTCATAAGATCCATACATGTATCTCGTGCATTTGAAAAAAATATTTCTATGAATGATACTAATAATCGGAAAAGAGTATCTAATACGTAACCTTAAAGTTTCCATGAAAATGAGTTGCAAATAGTTACATCAAATTTCCAAATCTAATTGAACCCTTAAACTTCTAGTCACTTACAAATAACCACCATCAACTATTAAATCTTTTAATAAAATTTGCAAACTACAATAATTTTCGCAATTAAACTTTGTATACAATTGAGGTTACTTGCGAAGCATTATTTGTGAATGCATGGCATGACAAGATCCGAGTGCCATGTGATAAAATCTTCAATATTTTTTTATCTTTTGTAAAGTTTATCTTTTTACATATCATATTATTTGCAAAACGTACATATTAACATGTTAAAAAATTTATTAAACATATTTGATAATAAATTTAGAATAGTCAAATTTTTCTCTCGTGTCGAATGAGTAAAGGTCATCAAAGTGGAATGAAATTATATTAAATTTATTTCACATAATCCGTTTGTTTTCAAAAAGCATATTAATATCTTTTAGTGATATAAGATTTGAAAATCATGGAAATTTTTTTAGAAAAAAAATTACAAAGGAGATTTTGACCCTTGATACTCATATATCTTTTCACGGCATTTACTAATGGATCATGAATCTCTCCTATTAAAGAAAACAGAACGTCTCCAAATCCTTCCCGCAAACTACCGTTAGAAACATGTCAATGGCTCAAGTTTAATTTATACACGTCAACACATAGATATGTCACACTTCTTAAGTGTTTGGATGAGCTTCCAACCTCACGTTGTCATTTGAGAAATACTTACATGCTCATGAAGGACATTTAGTGTATACTTGAAGAACAACCTTAACCATTCAATCTTGATTTAAAATGTTTAAAATTATAATAAAATTAAAAATGTGTGGTTGTGGTTATTCTTAGAGTATGCATTATAAATGTGCTCCAGGAATATATAAAAATTTCTCCTATCATTCCCCCAACTAGTCTCCCTTTAGGATGCATCCTCCACGCCTCATTGACCTCCATGGTGCTGCCTCTCTCACCTTTGTTAGCTTATGTAACCTTGAATGGTGACAAATATTTAATTATTGAACATTTTGCTTGTGCATTATTGTTTCAGGCCTTGATTAGAGAACATATTAAGTAATCAACACACTCTTGTTGAATATCTCCCATACGAAGAGGAGACATTTAGAGATAGCAATGAGCACCTTATAAAATTATCACAACCCAACCTTGGGCCATGACCAGCATATAGGAACATTCTCCTTAAGCCTTAACATCCAAGCTTTTATAGAAAAACGGGTAAATTCTCTTGTTTTTTGAAATCTCCAAATTCAGAAATACAACCTGGATGGAACAAAGATAAAATACAGAATCGGACTTCAAACATTCTCAAAATGCTCCCCTAGCAACATAACACCAACTCAACATAATTCAGAAAATCATCCCAACATATGAATTTCAATTCAAGTTCTAATATGTAATTTAAATAAAAATCAATCCCGAAATCAAACATAAAGTCAAGTTAGTTTTCAAACTAGTTTCAAATGTAATTTCATAATCACAGAGTATGTGGCCAACCATAACTTGGAATGTACGTAGTTCAAAATATAATTCTAAATTCAGTTACAAATCTTTTCCATAATATAATATCTATATATCAAGTCTTAACTTCACGTACATAAGTATAAATATAAACATAAACATAAAGCTAATCTAGGACCTTGCCTATGATATATGGAGCATTATGGACGTTTTAACTAGGCAATATTCAAAAAAGAAAACTAGGTTCCAATATACAAAATAAGCCTTCTCAAGAAGGCTTACTAACTTGGAGCTCCTATTGAGGAGTGCTGGATTAGAACTTGGAGTTGCACTTCTACCTGAAAAAGGGGGAAAACAACAAAGTGAGTTTTGCAATTCAGTGGTAGACAAGATGTCTATAACCTACATGATACAATATGTAATCCATAAGTAAAACAATATAACTTTATAGTTCATATAAATTCAACAAATTCTTTTATTTATGGAAAAGAATTTTGAAAACAACCAGCTTTATATAAACTAATAAGGAATCATCCAATTCAAGATAAACAGAAGGATTCACACTTAGACAACCATTCCTTCGTGTGATCCTAAAGAGAATGGTCCTAGCCATGTGAATAGCCATAGAACAAGGATCCACTTTGTGGTCCTAATCAAATATAATCATGGTGCACCAAGGCTAGTGCTTAGTTTGTTAGCTACAGATGCGTAGATTCTTCCCAAAACACATGATAAATAATTTACATATCATATCGAATCAATTCTAGGAACTCCACAAATGACTATAACCACAATTTCTCAAGTCCATAACAGAGATAAAATAATTTTTTCCAAAATCAATATCATATCATCTCATGTGTCAATTTTGTATAAAACATAAGCTAACATAAAGGATATAATTTCGTTAAAATTACATAACACAACCAAATGGTAACTAGTACTTACAATGACCCCTTCCCTGGGTGGATTGAAGGTTTGAGGTATGTTATCTATTTACAAATACTTCAAATGTGAATTCCATGACTACATATGTTATTGATTTTTCTCAATTATTTGATATATGTCAATTATCGTGATGTAGAACAATTGACAACATTGTTGTTGCCTACGAAAGGACAGATAAGTTGCTTTTTTGGTCATGCCAATACAATTTTAGACGCGGTAAATTACATAAGTTTTTTGTTACATTATTATGTTATACTTTTCGAGGTCATTTGAAATACCATATAAGGCATGATAGGATAAAGTAATATAGTATATAATGGTGTTATTCACTATTTGGTCTAAGCAACATATTGTATAAACCTATATATCAAATCTATCATATACCTTAAAACGATAGATAATTTTATTAGTCTTAGGGTGGGAGGATAAAGCCTAATTAATTTTTAACATATAAGGGTTATTTTCCTTATTTAACTGAATAATAATAAATAATAAAAATAAAAGAATAAAATATTTAATGATAAATAAATATTTGAATAAATGATAAATAATACTTAATATAAAAATAAATTACAAATTATATACTAGAAATTATATATAAATAAATAACAAATAATATATGATATATAAAAATTAAGGATTTATAATAAAAATACTTTAATTTAATATTTATTGTTAAATTAAAATTTAAATAATCATGATAAAAATACTAGAAAACTATTAAAGCATATGAAATAAGGAGTACTTTTACATTTTTATAATTTATTAAAATGATAAATAGTTATAAAATCTTTAAATAAATAATAAATAACATTTAATATAAATTAAAGTTTAAATAATGATATATATTTAAAAAATTATCTTTAAATAATTAATAAAAGTTATCATTTTATTTTTATTCAATATTTATTTATAATTAATTAGAGTTAGTTGTAAACAAATGATAATACATAATAATATAAAAATATAGTATTTGATATAATATCTCACCAAACACTATATAGTATTTAATATTTATCAAGTTTTATACTATCGAGTCTCATCCTATAAAATCTTATACAATATGCTTTATTATTAGCGTGCTAACCTGTTCTTAATTACTCATTATAATCAATTGTTAATTAAATGAAACATCAATAGCTTTCCCTGGTAGGAATTATATATTAATAGGTTGTAGTTGCTGCCTAATATTTGCTTTTTGAATGTAAAGTACTTGTTAATAATTTAAACAACATAAAGATACTATACCAAAAAAACAACATAAAGATACCTCGCAAATCACAATGTTTTTTAAAATCACTAAACATATTTTCATTTCTAGTTTTATTTCTAAATTTATTTTGATACATTGATAGTATAGAAGAGTTTTACGCAATCATTCAATTATATGCTTCTATTTGTAAAATTTCAAAAGTAATGAGTAGTTAAGTCAATTTTTTTTTATTGATATGGTAATACATGTGATTGATATTTGTGTAATTGTTCCTTCCATACACGCACATAAATTAGATTCAACTTTCAATATTTTCAAAGTATATAATTTTCACAAAAACTTTCACCAAACATCTTCCAATTATTTTCTAGAAATGTTTGAAAACAACCTTTTAAATAATTTAATTTTTATGTATTGAGTGTAAATTTTTTTACACTGTTAACTAATCATATATTATCATATCAGGAAAATAGTTAAGTCCACACCCACTACTTAAAAAGTTATATTAGATAGATGAAAGAATTTAATTAGATGATGATACAAAAAAAATTTATGCTTCAGGACATATAAACTAAACTTTTTTTAAAATCCAATCAATAACAAATTTGAACTCAAATTATTTTTCTTAATTTCATGTGCATTACTTTATGGGAAACCAAATTTTTTTTCTAAAAGCGATGCTTATTATCGCGAAAGACAATTTTGTACACAGGAAGATGACCAAGCAAACCCAATTTGGAAAGGGTAAGGAAAAAAGAGAAAATGTGATTAATTGTAAAACAAGATGAACTTGATGAGTACCATTTGGGTATGGAGGTGATGAGACGTCGTCGTGAAGCGGGTCCTCCTATGGCGCTAATGTTACGTACTGGAACATTGAAATGGTCCTCCGCGTATGGACCTGGCTGGCTGATGCTTCTCCTTACGGTGGTCTTAGTGCAGGGGTTGGATACTTGAAGAACTTTGATGCTCAATTAGCGCTCGTCTCGGGCTCATTGCCCTGAGTGCACTCCGAGGACTTCGGACCGATGTCGGAGAATGCCTCGTGGTCCTCTTACGCTCCCTTGGAGCTCCCTGATGTTCGTGCCGTTCACCAAGGTTTGATGACTGTGGTCGCCCACGGTAGCTGTTGGGCGTGAGCCCGAGCTTCCCGTCCATCATTTCCCAAATTCTACAATTTGAGGTGGCAAGTAGTAAAAAAAGCCTTTTGTAGTATCAATTCTTCGTAATTGTCATTTCACAAAGATATTTCGACCATTCACATTTATTCTTTTAAAATGTATATCACAACATGAAATTTTATGAGTATTTAAAAGATTGAGATTTTTAGGAGAATCCACTTCTGCCATGGTAGTTGTTTTTTTCTTTCTCTCTTTGCAACCCGTAATCAAAGTTTTGCTCCATGATAATGTATAGACCAACTGACATGGTGATCAATTGTGTGATCACCACAATTGTGACCCATTCAAATCAAAATGATCTATAAAATTTCATCTACCATGTTGCTTCTTCATCAGGAACCCTCTAGGTTTTCTGATGTTTGTGATATCTCCTTCGTTATTTTATCAAAAGTCCATGTAGATAAAAATGGGAAACCAATAATCATCCGTAAGGCGAAACTTTTAACGAGTATGGCTGCTTTCAACGAATACATGAAGATCTAATGTGAACTACCACTAAAGGTTTGCTAATCCTCAATTCCTGACTTAACTTATTCATCAAACACTACAACATAATTGATATTAAATGATTAGTTTAATTTCTATGCACCAAAAGTGTTATACCTTTTTACGTTATCATCTAATCGTGTATTATCATATCAAAAAATGATTAAATCTTACTTTCATTACTTAAAAAGTCATGCAAATGTAATGATTTGATTGGATAATAGTATAAAAATATTTTACATTATTAGTGCATAAAAATTAAACTCTTAAATAATATTGCATAAATATGACTAAATTATGTTAAAAAAATGTTACCATTTACATTATAATATATTTTTTTATCAATATTGTGTATAGTTTTAACTACACCTTCTTATACTAATACTCTTTTGGATGAATTGGCTGATTTGAAAGGGCTTATACTTGGTCAACAAAGTGTCTTGTCAGTCAATCCAAGACATTTACACATACAACCGCAAAAAAATCAAAACAGTGATGCGAATGGTAGAATTATACAAACCATACGTGCTTCTTAAAGCAATGTATATTTCGTGTTCTCTATTTATTTAATCTGAAAATATATTTTGACATACTTGGTTATTTACTTGTTTAATTTTAGTCCTACCCACGAAGTAATCAAACGTTTTTGATACACATGTAATAGATTTGATGACACAAACACAGAAAGATTGCGGAGTGTAACAAAGGGTTATAAAATGCAGGGAATCAGATTAGACTTTGACCCCAAGAATATTGATTGGACAAACTACATGATGAATGCACACATTCCTGGTCTCTTCAAGTATGCTGTGAAGTAATCCACAAATGCTTGAATTATGGGCACTACTATAATTTAAGAAATTCTTTTCTAAAATAGTAAGAATGTTATGGAAGAATGATGCACTACACATATCCGATGTAGTGATCAAAATTTAAATACAATTAGCGATTACACTCTAATGAGTATAATGGGCCAAAGCCCAATTAATATAGTTGTACTTAGTTATAGTAAGTAGTATAAATAGATGTACTAGTATAAATGGTATAGGTTGGGTTGAACAATTGCATCCCACAAGAATATGGGTTGGGTTGTGGGTTTGCAAATTTTTAACCACTCAATTTTAAAGGGAAAAACTTGTTTTTCATAGTTTGTTGTAGCATGTCTCATATGTGTGTGTGTGTGTGTGATGAAAACGGCCCAATGCGAGATATGTGACCCGCATCTTTTTTCTTTTTTGTTCAAAACAACACATGTTTCAACTATAGCTTATGCAATTTGTTACGTCGTTATGTCTTCAGAACTTATGTATGCTTTTCTTAATATAAAAGCTATTAGGACTCTGTACGCTTTCTATAAAGCTTTTAGGATTTGTATACTTTTTCGAAAGCCTTTAGAATTAATGGATATTTTCATGAACTTATGTATATGCTCTTTTAAATTTATATAAGTTGAGACTTATCATATTTGTTAGAAGATAAATATTCGATTATATATATTGACAAAAAAAATTTCTTACATTATATTAGCCCTTATGTTTAGCCCAATCCAACCCACTCATGAATATTGGATTGGGTCAGGTTGAAAGGAAAAATTTACTCAACCCAACCTAACTTACTAATTGAATGAGTAGGTTAGGTCCAAAAACCTTTCCGAACCCACCCAACTCAACCCACAAACACCACTACTTGATCTTTTGTATCAATCTTCGTACTATTGTTTCATGTAAGGGTGTTATCGTATTGACTCAATGAACCCAATGAATCTAAACCAAATTAAATTGGTTCAGTTTGGATTATTAGAACCGATCATATATTGGCTTGGTTCTTGGATTTGTATCTCCAATCCAAGAGCTGATTTGTACCAACCTGAATGTAGGTTATATGGACATATAATATGAATTGCGTCATTTAATGTTTTAATTTGGAATTGTTGTGGTATTAGAATCATGCTATTTAAGTACTATGTTCAATTTGGATTCGATTAGAACCGATCATATATTGGCTCATTATTGGATTTATATCTCCAATACGAGACCTGATTTGAACCAACCTTAATGTAGGCTCTATGGACATATAATATGAATTGCGTTGTTTAATGTTTTAATTTGGAATTGTTGTGATATTAGAATCATGCTATTTAAGTACTATGTCCGAGCCAACCCGTTTACACCCCTAGTTTCACGAAAATATTTCAAGCTATTCAACTTTTTTTTCTTGAGTTTAATTTTAATACATTGATAGTGTAAAACTTTTCTATACTATCATTCAAATCAATCTTTCATTTGACTTTTCAAATAATGGATTTAAGACTCAACAACCTATGTTGATGTTGCAAACATAATTATTGCATGATGGTGTAAAAAGTTTTACATTATCTATGTGCATAGAAATTAAACACTTCTTTCTTTTTAAAAAATATATCACAATATGAAAATTTTCAAGTATTTAGAGCATTATGAGAATTTTCAAAGAATTCATCATTGCTATGGCAGTTTTCATACTAAATACCCAAAATAATCCTTTAGAAATTGAAAGCCCAAATTGGTCTCTCAAATTTTAAAAAAGTGGATGGACTTATTCATCTGGATATGTCCGTAGATGTATTTTTAATTGTATGAACTTGTACAGGAGCCAATTTGTGTCATTTTGTGAAATGTGAGGAATTAATATATGCCTTTCAAATGTAAAAGGATTAATTTGTCCGATATATTTTTTAGGGAATATGTTGAGTATTTAGTCCAGTTTTATTTATCTTCCCTTGCAACCCGTAATGATTATTGTCAAAGCTTTGCCCCGTGATAATGCAGATACCTCCGACACATGGTAATTAATTGTGTAGTCACCACAATTGTGACTCATTCAAATCAAAAGGACACAAAAAATTCATCTACCATATTGCTTCTTCATCAAGAAACCCTCTAGAATTTTCGATGTTCATGATATTTCCTATCGTTATTTTACCAAAAGTCCATGTACAAATAAAAGTGGGAAACCAATAATCGTCTCTAAGGTGAAATTTTTTTCAAGTATGGCTGCTTTCAACAAATACATGAAGATTCGATATGAACTACCACTAAAGGTTTGCTAATCCCCAATTCTTGCTCAACTAATCATGTTTACCATTATCTTAACTTAGTTCTTAAACACCACAACATAATTGATATCGAATAAGAGTTTAATTTATATATACTGACAATGTAAACACTTTAAATAATAGAATTTCAAGAAAGTATCAAATCATACTAAATAACTAAATATTATAATTTGCCACTTTCTTAGACTTATATTGGTTGAGATGTAAATAGTTTTACATTATCAATGCATAGAAAATAAACTAAAAAATATTATTAAATTATTAAAAAAATGTTACTATTACATTATGTTATTTTTTTCACCAATATCGTGTACATCTTAAGTTATTAAAGAGTTTTAACTACGCCTTCTTATTCTAATACTCTTTTGTATGAATTTGCTAATTTGAAAAGGCTTATATTTGGTCAACAAAGTGCTTTGAGGGTGCTGGTTCCAAGACATCTAACAGAGAACCACAAAAAATTCAGAACTGTGATGCGAATGGTAGAATTATACAAACCATACGTGCTTCTTAAAGCAAGGTAATTTCACGTTCTCTATTTATTTAATTTGAAAATATATTTTGAGCTACTTGGTTATTTTAGTCCTACCCGCGAAACTAAGAACCGTTTTTGATACACATGTAACAGCTTTGATGACACAAACACAGAAACTTTACGGAGAGAAACAAAGGGTTATAAAATGCAGGGAATCGGATTAGACTTTGACCCCAAGAATATTGATTGGGCAGACTACATGATGAATGCACACATTCCTGGTTCTCAAGTATGCAGTGAAGTAATCCACAAATGCGTTAGTTATGGGCACTACTCTAAGTTAGAGCTTATGTGATAAAATAATAAGAATGTTATGGAAGAATGATGTACTACATATATCCTATGTACTGTTCAAAATTTAAGTAAAGGAAAATAATTTAAAAAAATGAATGCATTAAAAAAATCAAGTGAACATTCATAAGATCCATGTATCTCATACATTTGAAGAAAAAATTTCTCAGTGATACTAATAATCGGGGAAGAGTATATCAAATACGTACCCTGAAATTTTCCATGGCAACGAGTTGCAAATAGTCACGCCAAATTTCCATGTCTTTTAATTGAACCCTAAAACTTTTAGTCACTTACAAATAACCAACATCAACTATTAAATCTTTTAATTAAATTTGCAAACTACAATAATTCTCACAATTGAATCTTATATACAATTTGCTGCCAAAAATCTTATATACAATTTTATTGAGCTATCACTTGCAAAGCATTACTAATGGAACGGATGGCATGACAAGACCTGAGTGCCATGTGAAAAAATCTTCACTATTTATTTATTTTTTTTATTTTTTTGGAAATTTTATCTTTTTACATATCTAATATTATTTTCCAAACATATTAACATATTAAAAAAATACTAAACATGTTTGATAATAAATTTAAAATAGCCATACTTTTCTCTCATGCCAAATGAGTTAAGGTCATCAATCAAAGTGAAATGAAATTAGATTAAATTTATTTCTCATAATTTATTTTATTTTTTAAAAAATATTAATATCTTATAGAGATATTAGATGTGAAAATAATGGAATTTCTTCTTTTAAAAAATAACAACCGAGATTTTGACCTTGATCTGATAGATTTCTCACACCATTTACTAACAGTACTCCATAAGTGAGATCTATTAAATTGGACTAGTCATTCAATGGTGGATACCCTTGAAATATCGACCACCAAATATTATCAGCCATGTTTTCATGATATCAAGTCACACGGAAGATTATAATTCTCTTTGCACCATGTTAGTAACTAACCCTCTACGTTAGTCTGGTCGTGTAAACAAAGAATGGATAGGGGCCAATTTGGACCAAATTTGAACTAGGCCCGATTTTACTATTAATGATTTTTTAGAACTCGATCATTGCCTCATAAATGATTGAGTCAAAATTGTCATAGCCAAAACACATAAGAACATCCCCCACGCTTAGCTAATTCAAAATAATACCCAAGTAGTATCGATCAAATAATTCCCAGAAGGCAAATAATTAGTCTTCTGCCTCCTCATATCTGGCAATGTTCAGGACACCCTTAAGCATGAACTCCTTCAAACATGAACCTCTAATTCAACTTCATTAGGCAAGAACTTAGCTACCGTAAATCCCACCGAAGGCATGATGTCAGTTGGGAGCACTTATCAGGTTTTCCAAGATCTCGTGGGCAAAAAATAAAATTTTTAATATTTGTAATAGTTAAATGCATATTTAAATTTTTTTATTAAAATCAAAAATTAAAAATAATAGGAACTAAGAACAAAGAAAATAATAAAAAGAAGAACTAAAACCAAAATAACAATTTTAAAAGAATCAAAACCTAAATTACTTGTATCTCCAAATTGGCTTAGGAATTGTCTTTGGCAATTTGAAGAACCCGCCAAGTAAAATCATCACTGCTTGGATTCCAGCACCGGTTATGATACCCATTAGATAGTTTGGGACTATGCTTGCAACTATCATCATAAGACTCTCTACCAACATCAGGCAAGTAAATAATACACAAATGAAGTACAAAAATGGTCAAATCCCTTCTGAAGACCAGGAAGGTAGTAAACTATAGCTCCAGGAATGAATGAAACCAAAAAAACGAATGGATAGCTGAAAGGTGTTCCCAATGGCGAATGCAGTAACACCATAATGCCCATTTAGCCTTTCTCTTTCAAATACCTTGGGTGGTACCAATGGCAACCATTGAAAAAATAAATAAATAAATAAAAATTAGTGACTGCGCATATTTAGAAAATTGGGAAAAAAACAAGATTCTATTTACACAAATCCTCCAAATTAGCCCTCTTAAATTTTATATTGGATAAATTAATTTCTCTAGAAAAAAAAAATAGAACAAATTGAACCTCCAGGAATATGTATATAAAGAAATCCTGCCAATTAAAATGATCACACAAATTAATCCCCTTGTATAGGGATTGATTTGATCTTTTCACTATAAAAAATTTGTCTTAAAACAACACTTATTTTTAGAAACATATGAAAAATGTTACTTTTTATACACATAGACAACATTTTTTTTTAAATGTGTTACCTTTTATATCTAAAAAATATTATCTTCTCTATTAAAAAGTGTTGTCTTAAATAATTTACCACACTTACTATAACAACTCTATGAAAAGTGATGTATTAGCTTAAAAAAGTACCCTTTTGTTAAAAAATATTCCATTTGACAATTGACCACATATAATATAGCAACTCTTCAAAAAGTAATATCTTAACTTAAAAAAGTGTAGCATCTGTCATATAAAAAGTAACACATTTAAAAAAAATATTGCCTATGTGTGCATAAGCAACACTTTTATGTATACCTAAAATTAAGTATTCTTTTAGGTATAAATTTCTTGTAGCGTTTTCATAATTTTTGAGAGACTAATTTGCCCTTTTTTTCTAAAGGAATCAATGTATGACATTTTAAATTTCGTATGGATGTCTTTGAGAATTTTTTTTTCTAGAGAACCAATTTATCCGACGCAAAAATTTTAGAGGATCAATTTGGGGGATTTGTCTATTTTCAAGTTTCTACTAATAAAAAAAGGGGGCTATTGATAAAGCTTTGCAAGCCATATAAAATGGATTTGTTACTTTGTCACTCTTACCTTAATTGAGTCATAACTTTTTCCTAGATCATAGTAGACGTGGCTAAACTTATAGCCAATGCAATGTATATGGCCATGGTGTGCATCGATAGTAGAAGGTGACTTATGCCACCTATATGCTTGTTGGTGAAGTGAACATTGGTGGAGGGGCACTAAGTCTCTATTAGAGGCACAAGAAGTTCCTCTCACATGGGAACAATTCAAAGCTACCTTTTTGAAAAATATTTTCCAATAAGTGTAAAGAATCAGAAAGAGACTGAATTCTTGCAACTGAAGGGAAATATGACTGTTGGACAATATGTATCAAAATTTGAAGAATTGGCCAAGTTCTCATCTTATTTAAAATTCAATCCAGATGAAGCTTGGAAAGCAATGAAATTTGAGGCTGCCTAATTAGAACTAAAGAATGCTTAAGTACTATGGAAATCAGAAATTTTCCTCTTTGGTAAATAAATGCAGGATTGCTTAACAAAATATTAAGGATTTGACGGCGAGGTTAATATGTTTAAAAGAAAGAGGAAGATAAAAGAGATTCATCCCACCACAATTTCAAAGAATAGGAACCCAGCTTGAACCAAAACCAGAATTAACGAGGAGGAACCTATATAGAGGAAAAATGCCTTTGCCACTACGCAGACAAGTCCCTACACCTCCCCCAACCCTTGTTTGTGGAAATTGTGGGAAAAATCATGGAAATAAGCCATGTTTGAAAGGAATGGGTGTTTGTTTCACGTGTGAAAACAGGGACATTACTCACGTGAATGTCCTCAAATCAGCATAAGGGAGAAATTTCCAACCAAGGCCTCAAGCCAAAGGAAGAGTCTTCGCTCTGAGACAGACAGGCGGCTAAGAATCCTAAATTAATACAGGGTACGTGTATTTTAAATAATAAAACATTAATTGTACTGTTTGATTCTGCTACTCATTCTTTTATTTCTCCAACTTTTGCAAATGAACTTGAATTACCCATGTCTACCCTACCACATGACTTGATTGTTTCTACGCCCATCGGGAGTAGAATTTTGACTTCTTCTGTTGTTTGGACTGTCATATTCAGATTGGTACTCATTGTTCCATTGTTGACCTTACTTGTTTACCTATGGATGATATTGATATTATTCTAGGTATGAATTGGTTATCTAATAATGATGTCTTTATGAATTGTCATAAGAAAACCATACATTTCACTATCCAAAATACCATTGAATGGAAGGAAAATATTTTTTATAAGCTCTAAATTCAACAACACTTCCAAAATTAATTCATAAATACAATACACAAGACATAAGCATATACAATAATTAAAGTAATTATAAAATTAATTTATGAGCACAATTACACAATTAATTTAAACACAACACAAAAACATATAAAATGATTAAACTGAAAATCTATTTATTTTTTATTTTTTTTATTTTTAACCTTTTTATTACAAACGTTAAATTCACTCAAAAGAAATAATTAAATCACTTTTTTATTTTGTTTTGCATAATCAAAATACTCAAAGATTTATTTTGAACCAAATTATATAAAACTTCTTTTTTTTTATTTAGATCAAAACAAATCCAAACCCAAACAAACTCAAGATCTGATCCAACTAAAAAAAACCTAAATAAATAAAAAATATAACAAAATAATAATAATAATAATAATATCACCCACCCATCCCCCCACACACACACACACACGCATAACCCACTCACAGAAAAACACTCTTTCACTGTCACCAAGACATGCCTACACGCTCACACACGTATCATTCTCTCTTTCTCACTCATTGACTCTTAACACACACATACACAAAGAAAAAGAAAGAGAGACAGAAGGAGAGAATAAGGGAATGAGAGAGAGAATCCTAGGGACCGAGAGAGAGAGAGAGAGAGATCGGGTGAGAAGGAAGAGGCGTGAGGCCGCTTCACTTCCTGGCCTGCCGAGGAAGGAGCCGTGTGCTGGGTTATGGGGGGAGCACGCCGGTGGGCGGCGCGGGGTGAGATCCGACGCCTGAAGAAGGAGGGATAAGGAGAAGTGGTTCAAGGTGGTGATTGTAAAGGGTTGGGGCTTGCCCTGCAGCTGGCTGGGCAGGCTTGGGAGATCGCGGTAGAAGACTCACTACCACCACCTAGGCAGCGTGACGGAGAGGGAAGTGGAGTACGGAGACCGAGAGGGAAAGAGAGAGAGAGAGGAAGCGCCTCGTGCGGCGAGGGGCTCTGACCGTGGGTTTTGTTGAGGGAGATGAGGGCAATCGGTGGTGGTTATGGTGGATCGATGGAAGGGAGAGGGAGCACATTCTTGAGGGGGGAACCGTGTGGTGATGGATAGCGGTACGATGAGGGGTGGCTGGTTTGACGTGGTGGCTCGCGTGGAAGAGAAGGTGCGAGGTGCGGGTGAGCCACGATGGTGGTGGCATGGGGTGGACCTGTGTAGGGTAGTTCATGGTTTTGTGGGTGTCTATGGGTTTAAGTGGTGATGATGATAATGGCAGTGAGGTTCATGGCTTGTTTTGTTGCTGAGAAGGGAGAGGATGTGATGGCAGGGATTGGGTGATGATGATGGTCCAAGGTCACAGCTCAATCTTGCGGCGAAGGGGCATAGGAGATGAAGGAGACCGAGGAGGAAGAGGAGGCCGCAGCCTGGCAAAGGGGAAAGCCGGCCTCTTCACCTTTTCCTTTTTTTTATTTTCTTTATATTATGATGATGATGAACTATTGTTATCACCTTATTCTTTTCTTCTTGTTGTTGCACTAAATTGGAAATTTTCTTGACTGATGATTGCTTTCTTGGTGCTACTCTCCGTTTGGAATTATTTCTTGATGATCTATGGTCTCTCCTTTTCTAACGTTTTGAGTTTGTGAACCATTATATGCTAGAATTGAACATGATTGGTTTTGTTTTTTTGATGTTGGATTTTTTAGATGAGGTATTGATGATGATGAGGAATGAATAAAATTTTTGTTGTGTTTGCCGTCATCAAGGCGTGAGATGTGTGGAAGGAAGGTGATGATGTCTCTTCCCTCTCTTCCTCTCCCGTGACTCCCCCTCTCTTCTATGTACCCAGCTCATCCACCGAAAGAAAATTTGTCACTTTGCAATAGTGGAGGGGAACCTGCAATCATGGTGTCTCCCAACACTTCTTCACATGTATTTGGTAGCGAATGAATAGGAATTAGGAGTCCATGACTCCTCTACCTCCCTTTTTTTTTTTTTCTTTTTTATTGTTATTTTTTTGACAGGAATTAAAAGAAATAAGTATGGGCTTGAAACAATAATTTGGGAAGCAAACATAGCTGGGCTTGTTACAAAAAATGTGATTGGATTGGTTGAAATAGAAACATGCTGCAAAATGAATTTTTGGGTATCAAATGAATTCAACTCTTTTTTGTTTAATTTTTGGAGATAAATAAAAAAATCAACACAAAACTTCTTCTTCTTTTTCACATTTGTTTTCAAGAGAAATTAGATATAATAAACTATGCAAATTTTTGAATTTTTGTTTAATAGATGACAAAATCGGGTGTTCACAGGATGCATGTGTAGCAAATATTTAATCATGATATTTTCATATTACTACAGTTAATCCCATTAATTTTCTAGGCAAAATGTCAATTTTTTTTACAGAAAACAAAAGTATTTATTAGATAGAATAAAATAGTATAACTCACTTATCTATGCAATAGTTAATGTATGTGTCACATTATTCTGATAATGAATTAGGACAAAAAATTTTACTCCCTGGTATGTTTCATATTCTTTTAATTCTTTTTATGAAATTCCTCATGTAAAATATATTTACGTTGTTGATGTGTCAAGTTGGTTACCTGGTCAATCAATATAGGGTTTAATTTCAATATAATGATGATGTAAATTTTTTTGATATTATCATCTAATCAAATCATTCTATTTGTATTGTTTTTCAGAGTAAATGTGAGACTTAACCACTTTTATTAATAATTGTGACAATACATAATTGAATAATATTATAAAATTTATTTATATTGTCGATGCATAAAAATTAAACTCATCAATATAATCTTATTGTAAAAAAATTTAATTTTTATATACTGACAATATGTAAAAATAAATAGTAAACAACTTGATTAGTCCTGATATTTTCAATTTGATTTCAATATTATTTTGATCACAATAAAATTTTTTACATCAATTTATTTTTAATATTTTTTATTTTAATATCAATTTAATTATTATATCAAAGATAAAATCCAGTAAAATGACTACATTAGTTTCAAAACTAAAACTATTATAACTGAATTGATATAAAAAAATTATTGGAACAAAATTAATATTAAATTAAAAATATTAGAATAAAAAAGTTATTTACCCAAAATAAATACTCGTTCGGTTCAAGAGTGAGAGCACAACATATTCTCTTTAGTTGGGTTAAGAGGTGGAAGTTAAAATTGTGTGTAATTGAACTTTTGATTTAAAAATCAAATAAATAAATGGGCTTAATTTTTATACACTAATAACATAAAATTCTGTCACACTTTTATCTAATTAAATAATATCATTTATTTATATAATTTTTTAAATAATAAATATGAAATTTAATCATTTTTATAAATATAACAATATATTATTTAACGACCATTAGTAAATAAAAATTAAATTCTAAATAAATATTCTGGCGACTGCTGTTTGCCATTTCTCGAATTTAATTTAATTTTACTTTTGGTCACAACCATTTCTCGAGTTCATCTATGCATGTATGGTCTCGACTCGAGAGACCGTTACATCATTACTCCATGCAGCATGCTGACTGGTTGACCATTCCATCATTCCTAACTTTTCGTACTCATAGTCCTTTTTGTCAGAGAGTGAGTGACTTTGAGTACGTAGAACATAATCCACAATTGAATCGGATTTTTCAAACAGGACTAATAGGAGTTTCATTCTAACAAGAAAACCGGAGTTTAACAAGTGAATGATTTACTAATCCACGAGTGTTCATCAGCAGCAGCCACGTCATTTCTGTTCACTGTAGTTGTCTCAGACTTGCAACTGAAAAGATTGGAAAAGAATAAGAAAAAGAAAAGTAAAACCGTCAAAGACATTTCAGTTCATATGGTGCCAAGGTCGCTGGAGTACGTGGCCTGAAGCGTGGGGCACTCCCACTGTCCCTAACTTCCTCTACATGGAAAAATTGAGGCAGTTGGATGTAATCAATTAATTAATCATACCAAGATCAACATAATTCGCATGCACGACGACTTAGGCACAAACATACATGTATAGTAGCTGCCGAAGTGGGATTCTAAGATGTTAAAATAAATAATAAGTAACATTGAAGATAAATTAAAATTTTAAATTGTAATATATGTTTTTAGAAGCTATATGTAAATAATTAAATAAAATTATCATTTTATTTTATGCATTATTATTTTTTTGTAGATAGAGTTATTTGTAAATAAATAGTACTATTGTATTTTAAAAATATACTTAAATGTTTAATAAAAAATTATTATTTTACCTTTATCTAATATCTTATACATTATCACATCAAACACTATATAATATTAAAAATTTTAACCTATTAAGCATGTCAAAGAAATCCTTCTCATCATTAATTCATACGAGATAAAATGATTATTAAATAGATTTAACTGTCATATACAATATATAAATATTTTTACATATTATCTAATTATATATTGTCACATAAGTTATGATAATTAATTTTTATATCCACTACCTAAAAAGTCATTCAAACTAAATGTTTTAATTGGATAATAGTTAAAACTATTTTACACTATCAATATATTAAAATTAAAATCTTATTAAATAATATCAGGAATACTTTTCAAATTTGTCCACATAAACCTCAATTTAATTTGTGAATTCAATATTCAATTTTCATATTTCTGCACTTGTAAAGTAATCACAGAGAATTTTGCCACTCTCTATTTCTAGTGATGTTTCCACGTTCTTTCAATAATTTTGGATGCTTAGACGTTGATAATGATAGATTCCTATTTGAATATTAAAAACCCCATGCATGTAAAAGTCTTTGTCTCTTCTTTTTTAGTCAGAAGAATATACACAAGTACAACTTATATAAATATCATTTTTATACTTACACAATATTTAATTGTTAGTTTTATTTGTTAAAAAACAATGTCAGTTTTATTTTATTTTATTTTTTCGCCCATTCACAATATATTCAAGTGCATCACTATATTTGAACAGCGCCTCTAGCAAGAAAATACCGATAAAAAACAAAGGCAAAAACAATATACTAACATTATGAGCGGCAGTGGTCGAGATGTGAAAAGATCAATATTATTTTAGTTTTTTATTTTTTACAATACTATTAATTATTATCTAACAAAAGTTAAATATTAACTTCAATTATTATAAAATATTTATTACTTATTTATAACATCACTAATGATATAAGTATAAATTTAATTTTGATATATCACGAGCGCATACATGTAAATAACTTTTATACAATAATTCAATTATATATTATTATCATATTTTCCTGAGTGACTTTTTAGGATGATATAATTATCCTAAAATCACAGGTACAATGAGATCTTACTACTTAATAACGTAAAATCCTCACTCAAATCTTGGAGTGAGAAACACTTCTGAATTTTTTTTTTTATCTGTTGTCCTTGGTCTTTGGTCTCTTTTTTATAAATCTTCAAATCATTTAGATGTTTTGTTATGAAGTGTTTTTCTTCCTTAACAAAGCCGGAAGGAGAACTTTCAGACATGCCTCTCTTTGAATGTTTATAGTCTCCATTGTGTGAACGCTTATCTCAATTACTTTTACCTTTTGCAGAATGTAGATGGCTAACTTAAGCCATTAAAAGCTTCACATGGATTCATTTATATCGAAAGACAAATCTTGTAAATTTTCAATCTCTCTCTTCTTTTCAACAATACGTAAGAATAAATAAGGAGAAAAATTAGTTGAACATATATACATTTTTAATCCTTATATATAATCTTTAACCCCAATTTTGTTTACGATTTTCATTTTCATCCAAAGTTGTTTTAATTTTAGTCTCTATAAATATTTGAAAACGTGCATTTAGAACTTACAAATGTTGAAAATTTTGGGTCTTGGTCCTTATAAATATTAAGAATCTTCTTTTAGTCCTTATAATAAATATTACCACTCATAACAACTGAGCCAATAATACAATAGGGATCAAAAACCAAAATTCACTATATTTATAGCACTAAAAGTATATTTAAGTGTATTCAATATGTAGAGTACAAGAGTTATGAAAAAGTATGACACAATTAAAATAGAGTTAAAAAAAATTATAGCTAACACCAAATATTTAATATATGTGTAAAACCCTTCATGACCCAACTTGTCTTGTGTCTCACTCTATTTCAACGTTTAGTCTATGTAGTCCCTATCAGTTCTCTTATCATCGGCCATGGAAATAAATGACATTTCATGCTAGAAAATTTTTGATATATTCTTAGAGTGATTAAGAAACACTTCTAAAAATTTTTGTCATTTTTTCTTAGTCTTTGGTCTCTTTGTTACTCTTCAGGTCTTTGCTTGAGATATTTTTGACAAGAAGGATTTTTCTTCCTTCACAGATACGGAATGAGAACTTTCAGAAATGCCTATCTTTGAATGATTATAGTCTACATGGTGTGGTCGTTTTACTCGTTTATCCCAATTATTCTTACCTTTCATACAATATAGTCGGCTAACTTCAGCCATCAAAAGATTCATTAATATCAAAATGCAAATCTTGTAAATTTTTAATTTTCTTTCTCGTCTTTTCAAAAATATAATTTTTTTAATCAAAGGTTGTTTACAATTTTTGTTTTCATCGATGTTCTAATTTTAATCCCTATAAATATTTAAGAATATTCATTTTTTGCTTACAAATATTGAAAATTTTGGTCTTGACCTAGTCCTTATAAATATTTTAAGAATTTTCTTTTGGTTCTCATAAATATTGCCAATTACCAAACGTATAACAACTGAGCTAAGACAATAGGATAAAACTATATATTTGAAAATAATGGATTAAAAATTGGGATCTAATCCAAAATTCACTATGTTTATAAGTACTAAAAGAGTATATAAGCTTATTGAACATGTAGAGTACAAGACTTATGAAAAAAATATGAATAATATATATAGATTTGCACACATTTATTATAACTAGGCCTCATGAATTGATAGATTATTTAATTTTATCAAATTTATTTTGGTATTCATTATAACTAGGTCACATTTTAATTTTTTATTTATACAACTTATTACTTACTAAAAAGTTATTTTAAATATTTTTTAAGAAATTAAAATATCTAAATTCTTAAAAAAAATCTATAACACTTAAAATGAATATTATTATTATTGTATATTTAAATACTAAATAACTTGTTTAAATAAGTTATTTATATCAACGAGCCCTATGTATGAAGATAAAATGTTGACGGGTCAAACTGAAATTATCTTTTTTCCAGGAAAAATCACTAGCAATGGGACCAGTGCTTACGCGAGGTGTATAAATGTAAGTTCCCACGTTTCAGTGATGATCATCATTAAATTATAATCTTTGCTGGACAAATTAAACAACTTCAACTAGCACTTCATTTCTTCAAAATGGAGTTCGGAAGGGCGCAATACTTTCTCAACGAAAAGACTATTTTAGTCACTGGTGCGACTGGCTTCTTGGCAAAAGGTACTATATATACATTGCTTCCATATATAATTTTAAGTACATATCAATAAATTCTTGTTTCTTTCTTTTCTTTTAGAGTAAAACCCCTAGTTAGTCCCTCAAATTTGTAATAAGGGGATTTAAAAATTTTTGTCATAGTCTCTCAAATTTCAGAAATCAGGATAAGGTAATCTCTGTCAAATTTTCATTTAAGTTGTTAATAGAAACTTTAATGTGTTTTATTAACTTGCTTATTATGTGTACTATTAGTTTTTCCAGTGGGTTCTAACTTGTCTCATTCATTTAAACGAGGTTATTTAGACCTTCTTCTTTATCTTCGCTCTCATCATAGCTTTCGTTTAGAAGAAAGCTTTGACTTCAAATTGTCTTTGTTATGTGAAGAACAAAGATTTCTAAAGTTCTTATCTTTCTTTTGCTCTAATAAAAAAGATTTCATAAAATTCTTGTATTTCTCTTCTCAAAAGATATGAACAGGATAGTATTTGCTCTTAAATGCTCCATGACACAAATTAGAACACACCATGAAAATCAATAGTATATATAAGCTAGCCAACAGAACATATGGATATTTCTATTAACGGTTTAGATGACAATTTGATAGAGGGACTAACTTATCTCTGTTTCTTGAAATTTGAGGGTCCATGATAGGACTTTTCATATCTAAGGGACTAATTTGTCCCCATTTCTAAAATTTGAGGGGTCAAGATGAGACTTTCAAAATCTAGAGATTAATTTGTTTCTCACTATTAATCCAAAGGACTAAATTAGGATTTTAGTCTTTCGTTTATCTTTGGGCACCAATAATTTGAAATATCACTTTTGCACTGCCCGTTTTGTGGAGAAGGTACTTCGAATCCAACCAAACATAAGCAAATTATATCTTCTTCTAAGAGCTTCAAACACCGAGTTGGCAACACAACGCTTGCAAAATGAGGTAAATATATGATCAATCTTCAATTTATTTTACAAAGGTTGGTAGATTATGCATAGAGATATTAACAGTGCTGCATAGGGTGGAAGTAGTTGGCAGTTGTTGGGAACCTTCAACCTAATCTACAAACTACTTAATTTGGCCCATCTATTTAGTAAATAAGTTAGGTTTAGACTTTTCAATAAGTTTTTTTAGCTAAATAGGTCAGGCTTCAAGATTTGAAAATAGTCTATCAAGTCTAATAGACTAGTCTGCTTATATTATTATTTCATATTAGGCCTCACTATCAAGTGGCTCGAAACCTGGGAGAATAGGTAGCTTTAATTTGGGGATCCATTTAGAGAGGAGTCCACCACTCCATTTGTTGAACTTGGGCCGCCGCCTCTACACTTTGTAATGAGAGGCACTACTCATAAACTCAATTCGAAAACTACAACCTATTTTTCGTATACTGAGAGTTCACATTATCAACCAATTAAAATATCTTATTTATGTGACTTTGTTAAGTAATGGGTGTCAAGTTTACTTATGGCAATTTATAATTAGATGACAGGATAAAAAAGTTTTACATTATCAGGATATAGAAATTATACTCTAAAACTATTACGAAATTGTTATCTAACCACACAAAAATAAAACTAACTCCTATACAAATTCTTTTTGTCAACATCATACCGGATGGTTTACAATCTTACTACTAGTGCGTTGTATGATACATTACAAATCAATTGATTGGTTTAATTGCCCTTTAATAGGTCATCCAAACAGATTTGTTTAAAGTGCTACGTGATGAATGGGGAGAAGAGTTTGATTCTTTCATATCAGAGAAGATTGTTGTCATAGCAGGTGATGTTTCTCTCGATAATTTAGGATTGAAAGATGCCAATCTTCAAAGCGAGATGTTCGAAGAATTGACATCATTGTGAACTTTGTGCCTGCACCAAATTTGATGAAAGGTAATGTACCAAAATCTAGTGCTTGTCCAATAAAACACGCATATTATCCAATATGTTCTTACCTCCTGTATGTATATTCTACCTATAGATTTGACATTGCAATGGGTGTTAACACAATGGGTGCTTTACAAGTCTTAAACTTCGCAAAGAATTGTCATAGAATACAGGTTCTTCTCCACGTTTCAACTGGTATGTATTTAGATCTATAAATCCACAATGTTAAATTTAATATTTACTAATAAGTCTTTCATATTTCACTTTAATTTCTCATATTCAAATCATCTATCTTCGAATTATATTTTCTTATTGTTTTATCAATCACTTTTGGACAAAAGGAAACATGATCCGGAAAAAGATGATTTTCATCCCTAATTCATCATCGTATTTGACAATTTGTTTTTAATTTGTTTTAGCTTATGTGTGCGGTGAGCCTAACAATAAAGAAGTAATTATACAAGAGGAACCATTTGAGATGGTCAGACTTTGAAAGGTATCTCAAAATTAGACATTCACACAAAAAAAACTTGCAGAGACAACGTTAGCTGATCTTCAAGCAGAAATGCTGATGAAAAAACCATAGCATTTGCAATGAAAGATTATGGAATCAAAAGGTTCATCAAATTCTAATAGCGTTGCTTTTATGTTTCTTTGTATAGCTTGCTTTTATGCATTGGTAAATATAATTTCCGTTTATCTTACAAGTCTCTTTTCAGGATAAATCTCTATATATTCTCCAAGCACATTTAATGTGTGCTCTACATTCATATCCAACTACTCATTTAAAGTTTTTTATATAAGTTTTAAATATTATAGATTAGAGTGAATGGTTATGTAAGTTTTTCGAACACGCATTAAATATACTTTTTAAGTTCACAAAAATTTCTTGTTTTTGTGATATATGGTCAAATTGATCAAAATAGGGCAAAATTTTATGGATGGCCAAACACCTATGTATTTACAAAGGCAATGGGGGAGATGCTTCTAGTGCATCTTAAAGATAATGTACCACTGATCATTATACGACCTACCATGGTAACTAGTACTTACAGTGACCCTTCCGGGTGGATTGAAGGTTTGAGGTATGTTCACATTCTCTATTCACAAATACTTCAAATGTGAATTCCATGACTACATATGTTATTGATTTTTCTCAATTATTTTGATAAATGTCAATTATTGTGATGTAGAACAATTGACAGCTTTTTGCTGCCTACGGTAAAGGAAAGATAAGTTGCTTTCTTGGACATCCCAATACAATTTTAGACGCGGTAAATTACTTAAGTTATTTGTTACATTATTATGTTATACTTTTAGGGGGCATTTGAAATACCGTATAAGTATAGTAGGATAAGCTAATATAATATATAATAGTTTTATTTGCCATTTGGTGTAAGCATATTTTATAAATCTATGTATCAAACCTACCATATACGTTAAAATAATAGATAATTTTATCAACCTTAGGGAGGTAAGATACAGTCATTAATTTTTAATGTACAAGGATTATTTTAATTTACTTATTTAACAAAATAATAAAATATAAAATATAAATATTTTAAATAATGAATAATTAAATTAAATAAAAAATAAAATATTTAATGATAAATAAATATTTGAATAAATGATAAATAATATTAGAAATAGTAAATAATACTTAATATAAAAATAAATTATAAGTTATATACTAGAAAATATATAAATAAATAATAAATAATATATCATATATAAAATTAAGGATTAATAATAAAAATACTTTAATTTAATATTTATTATTAAATTAAAATTAAAATAATCATGATAAAAATACTAGAAAAATATTAGAGTATATAAAATGAAGAGTAATTTTACATTTTTATAATTTATTAAAATAATAAATAGCTATAAAATCTTTAAACAAATAATAAATTACATTTAATATAAATTAAAGTTTTAAATAATGATATATATTTAAAAAATTATCTTTAAATAATTAATAAAAATTATCATTTTATTTTTATTCAATATTTATTTATAATTAGAGTTATTTGTAAACAAATGATAATATTATTTATTTTAAAATCATATTTAATAGTTACAATTATATGTAAACAAATGATAATATATAATAATATAAAATATAATATTTTATATAGTATCTCACCAAACACTGGATAGTATTTAATGTTTATCAGGTTTTATATTATCGGTCTTATTTTATCAAATCTTATATAATCAAGTCTTATCCTACCAGCCAGGCAATGCTAAATAGGTCCTTAATTACTCATTATAATCAGTTGTTAATTAAATGAAACATCAATAGCTTTCCCTGTTGGCAATTATTAATAGGTTATAACTCCTGCTTAATATTTACTTTTTGAATGTAAAATACTTGTTAATAATCTAAATAACATAAAGATACCTCACAAATCACAATGTTTTCAAAATCACTAAACATATTTTCATTTATAGTTTTATTTCTGAAATTTATTTTGATACTCTAATAGTGTAACAAAGCTTTACATAATCATTCAATTATATGCTTCTATGTGTAAGATTTTCAAAATAATGAATAGTTAAGTCAAATATTTTTATTAATGTGGTAATACATGTGATTGATATTTGTGTAATTTTTTCTTTTCTTGCATTGACCATGTACATAAATTAGATTTGATTTTCAATATTTTCAAAGTAATAACTTTCACGAAAACTTTCAGTAAACATTACTTTTAAGCATTGTTTCCATTTATTTTCTAGAAATGTTATTAAACAACTTTTAAAGAGTTTAATTTTTATATATTGACGGTATAAATTTTTTATAGCGTCATCTAATTATGTATTATCTAACAATGGTTAAGTCTCATATCTACTACTTAAAAAATTATATTAGATAGATGAGATAATTTAATTAGATGATGATATAAATTTTTTTTTATACTATCAGTACATATAAACTAAACGTTTTTTAAAACCCAATCGATGACAAATTTAAACTCAAATTATTTTTCTAAATTTCATGTGCATTATTTTATGGAAAAAAATTTTTTCCTAACAACGATGCTTATTATCGCGAAAGACAATATTGTACACAGTAAGATGACCAAGCAAAAGTGATTTGGAAAAAGTAAGGAAGAAAGAGAAAATGTGGTTAATTGTAGAACACAAATGAACTATAGTATCAGTTCTTCATAATTGTCATTTCACAAAGATATTTCGAGCCATTCACCATTCTATTCTTTTAAAACATATATCACAATATGAAATTTTACGAGTATTTAAAGGATTATGAGATTTGTAAGAGAATCCACTTTTGCTATGGCAGTTTTTTTTTTCCTCTTCGCAACCCATAATCAAAGCTTTGCTTCATGATAATGCAGATACCTGCGATATGGTGATCAATTGTATGATCACCACAATTGTGACTCATTCAAATCAAAATGATCTACCAAATTTCATCTACCATGTTGCTTCTTCATCAAGAAACCCTCTAAGAATTTCCGATATTTGTGATATCTCCTACCATTATTTTACCAAAAGTCCATGTATAGATAAAAATGGGAAACCGATAATTGTCGTAAGGCGAAACTTCTAATGAGTATGGCTGCTTTCAATAGATACATGAAGATCCGATGTGAACTACCACTAAAGGTTTGTTAATCCCCAATTCATGATCTTAACTTAGTCATCAAACACTACAACATAATTGATATTAAATGATTAGTTTAATTTCTATGTACGAAAATGTTAAACTTTTTTACATTATCATCCAATCGTGTATTGTGACATCAGGAAAAGTGATTAAATCTTACACTAATTATTTGAAAAGTCATGTAAATGAAATGATTTGATTGGATGACAGTATAATTTTTTTTTCATTTATTAGTGTATAAAAATTAAACTCTAAAATAATATTGCATAAATATGACCAAATTATGTTAAAAAAATGTTACTATTTATATTATAATATTTTTTTATCAATATTGTGTATAGTTTAAACTACACCTTCTTATACTGATACTCTTTTGGATGAATTGGCTGATTTGAAAGGGCTTATATTTGGTCAACAAAGTGTCTTGCCAATCATTCCAAGACATTTATGCATACAACGCAAAAAATCAGTGATGCGAATGGTAGAATTATACAAACCATACGTGCTTCTTAAAGCAATGTATATTTCGTGTTCTCTATTCATTTAATCTGAAAATATATTTTGACATACTCGGTTATTTACTTGTTTAATTTTAGTCTTACCCATGGAAGTAATCAACGTTTTTGATACACATGTAACAGCTTTGATGACACAAACACAAAAACATTACGGAGTGCAACAAAGGGTTATAAAATGCAGGGAATCGGATTAGACTTTGACCCGAAGAATATTGATTGGATAGACTACATGATGAATGCACACATTCCTGGTCTCTTCAAGTATGCCGTGAAGTAATCCACAAATGCTTGAATTATGGGCACTACTATAATTTAAGAAATTCTGTGCTAAAATAGTAAGAATGTTATGGAAGAATGATGGACTACACATATCCTATGTAGTGATCAAAATTTAAATACAGTTAGCGATTACACTCCACTGAGTATAATGGGCCAAAGCCTAATTAATATAGTTATATCTAGTTATAGTAAGAAGTAGTATAAATAGATGTATTAGTGATTGTCAAGATAGTTTATATATGAAATGTGAATTTTGTTTTCCTTTTTTGGATTATTTTCTCCTCCCTCTTTCTAGAATTCCCTCTTATTCTTTTCTAATCTCCCTCCAATTCCTCTGTTCCCTATCTCAAATTCCTCTTGTCCATTACATATACATATCCTATGTAGTGATCAAAATTTAAATAAAGGAAAATAATTTGAAAAAACAAATCAAAGAATCGAAATGAATGTGTTGGAAGATATAATTATAATTGAAAATTAGTTAGATATTAATTAATAGTTTGTCATGGGCCTTACTTTATATAAGGTACTTACACTTGTATTATCAAATCTTTTGATCATTAGTAAAATTTCATTTCAATTTCTATTAATTATTGCTCTCTTTCCTCTCTGATTGCCATGAATTTCAACATGGTATCAGAACCATTTCACCCACCTTAAGAAACTCTTCTGTTACTCCCATTTTCTCTTTTCTCAAGTTTCATTTGTTTTCTCACATTTTCTTTTACTTTCCTTCATTTTCTCGAATTTTCCTTTCTTCCAAACATTGCATCTCAAAATTTTTTCACATTCTTCCCTTTTCTCATGGATTACTTCCACCCAAACACTTCTCTTCTTTTATTTCTTTCCTAAATCCCTAAATGTCACCAAAATCCCTAAACTCCTTCCCGCTGCATTTTCAGTTCCAGGAACTCATTTTTCGTCATTTCTCATATTTTCCTTACTATCAAACACTTTTGATACATATTTTCTTTCACTTTCTCACTCATTTTGTTCATTCCAAACATTATCTCACTGTTTCTCATGGATTTCTTTTTCATTCTTAGAACCTTGTTTAATTTTTCCTACATTTTCTCATCTTTCTTTTCTCCCAAACACCATCAAATCCCTAAATCCCAAAATAAAATCACTTCTTCAATTCAGTTCTCCATCTTCTTTAGAAAATCAATCGAAATCCTCATTTTCTCTCTACTTTGCTTCGTTGAACGCGTCTTGGTTCACCGTCATCACTCTTGGAATCGATTTTTCGACGCGGTGGTTCATTTTTCTATTCGCGTTGTGATCTTTCTTTATCCGATGAGCTTCCGTTCTTGGGTCAAGTTTCGACTGTTGCTTATGCTCATCGTCGGTGCTTTTCCATTCACATTCAAGATCATTCTCAGATTTCACATCTCCAGCTCCATGGTTCAGGATCCTTCACCTTTGTTTTTGGTTCTTCCTTTGTTTTCCATCTTCTGCCCGATTCGAGTTCTTGTGAGTGAGGGTTCCAAAATCTGGTTTGCCGCCTTCATCCTATCGGACCGTTTCCTTTGCTTCAGCCTGGCTCGAGAAGGTTTCAAATCGGTGCGTATGTCTTCTTGTTCACCGACCTACTTGCCTTCTCCGATGTGGTTTTCAGTGAGCTTCACGGGTGTACCTTGTGCTCGCCACTTCATGCTTCCATCTCTGCGAGCTTGTCATTGCTCTGTTTCAACTTCATTTTGGTTAGCGTTATCAGTGAGGTGATGTGGTTCAAGTTCAAATTTGTCACTTTGATTGTGGTATGTTGCAACAAATGCTCTTCTTCTTATGTGATTTGTATTTGTTGCTAAGTTTACCAGTTCAAGGATTTGTGTTTGGTATGATTGATATATATTGGATCAAGATTTGGTTCAATGGATTCAAGATCTATTAGTTGTTGATGCATATGCTCTTTTGGAGACTTATTTGGTAATGCCGTTTTTGTTCAGTTTCAATCCTTGCTGGATTATTGAGGTTATTTCTCATATTCGGTTTTTTCAGTTCCTTTGTTGATATTTGATATTTGTGCATTTGGTTCAAGTTCATGATTTGATAATAGTTTAGCCTTTATTGGCATGTTTTGGTTCTCACATTGGAGAACATTTGTTGGTTTAGCCTTGAATAGGCTTTCATTTGTAGCTTTTGCCTATAGTGGTGCTTAAGCAATTGATTAAATTCTTTGATATAGCCTTTGATTGGCTTTGTTTTGCTTCTGTCTTGATGGTTATCGTGGAGTTAAACCTTTGGTATTAGCTTCTGCCCTTAAGAGGTAGTTAAATGTTGATTTAGCCCTATGCCTCGTCTTATGATGTTAACCTTTGATTGAAAGTCTTATTGACTATAACCTCTAGTTTGTGATTGCTTCTACCAAGTGGTTAAGCTAGAAAATATCACTACAAAAAATTATGTTAATTGTGGCGGTTAAATTAGGGCGGTTCCAAAGAACTCCATAAATTACAATGAATTAAGGCGGTTTTATTGACCGCCACAATTTCAGTGCAAAAAATGGCGGTTGGATGTATAACTAACCGCCCAAATGTTCTTTAATTTTTAAAGGTTGTCGTTTTCCAGTTTTCTAAATTTTTGGGTTTAAAGAAATTAAAAAAGGGGGATTAGGGTTGTTCAAATGTTGTTTTCTCTCAAGTTTCAACTCTCAAGCCCTATCTCATCTTCTCCTTTCCCAAGGGCCGCCGTTGTAATGTCCACCCCAGCGTCACCGCCGTCGTTCGCATCAGCACCACCACCATCCGCCTCGCTTCGCACATCTCCTTCCACGAAGCTTCCTCTGGTCCGTGATGCCTTTGCTCGCGAAGCTTCCTCGCCTTCCCCTTAACTCTGCGATGCCTCTTGGAGACGAAGCTTCCTCTGCTGAGCTCCGCCTTCACCACGCATTCCCCTCTCGCTCCGCGATGCCACTTCTCCACGAGGCTTCCTCTACTCCACCTCACGCCGCCGCCTCACGCCGCCCCCCACCACAAGCTCAGGTGAGTGGTTCTCACTTCTCAGCTTTGTAAGCCCTTATCTCTCTCTCTTGTTCACGGCTCCGTCTCTATCAAGACTCACATGTTCAATTCATTTCATTTGAACTATGTTGTTATTGTTGTGGTGTGGGTGGTTGTTTGATAAGGGTTTTTAATTATCAAGTAAAGGAACAAACTTTTTGCTTTGTGCTCCCATAATATGTTTGATTATTTGTTTATGCTATTGAGTGGTACTCCTACAATTGAAGGGTTTGTGATTGTTGTTTTGGCATGTCCTGATGGAGGTTTCTTCACCGCATTCCTCCTTTAATGGTAACATTTCCTTTTCCATCTTTGGGCAATTGCTGGGTAAATGTTTAACCCTTAAATTTGTTTTGAGTTCTGTTATGTTTTACAAGTAATTAAATATGTGACTTCTGATCATGTAGATTGAGTTCTATCATGTTTTACAAATGATTAAGGGGCCTTTTGATCATGAAATAATTTGTAATATCTAGATGGGTGGCTGTCGTTTGTTCAACTTTTAGCAATAGAGGTCGTGTATGAATGAGGAGGAGCAGGACAAGGACAACATCTACATCCAGGTACTTCTTTTCAATTCTCTTCTTATTTCCTACAAATCCAAAGGCGAATTGGATACTTTGATGTGTTCCCCTTTTTGTTTATTAATGTAGAAATGGGGGAAGGGGAGAGAGAGAGATTGGAGAAACAGAAGGTAGAGAATGCCAAGGCCAAGAAGGACAGAGGCACTACTAATAAGGTACACCACCATACCTTTGTGCTTTCCTTCTTCCTTAATCTGTTTTGTGATGTTGTGTTGATTTTCAATATATTGGTTGGAATACTACCTTCCCCATCCTTGAAAAATATGGTTAATCTTTATTACATTATTAAAATGAGTTGCAGTTCACTAGAAAACTTATCCTCTCTCTAAGGTTTGGCATTGTTGGACCACAATTTTCTCATTTTTTGTGTTAAGATTATTGACTTGTGATGTCTTGAATCATGTTTCAAAATCATAATTATATATAGTTTGACATTTTATAATTTGACATTTTAGTTTTATAAGATATTATCATTGTTCATATTGACAACACTTTTTGGGATATAGGATGTGGATAAATTTTTATTGGGTGTTAATTATAGTGTACACTTGGTTCAAACATTTCTTTGAGAATGTGGGAGAGGAATCTGAATCCACACTTGAGAAAGGGAAGGAGGTTTCACTTTTTGTTGATGAGCCCAGGCGGAAGCTGAATTCCAAGTTAATTTTTTTTATTTTTATTTTTTGGCAAATGTTGAAATTATACAATCATTATTTCTTTCTCTTCTTTTCCTTTGAATTGAAACCTTACTACGTGATACTTAATTAATGTTTGTTGAACATAGCGTTGTTACAATTAGTGATTATTAAACATGTCTCCTAGAAATCCCCATCGCTATTACTAAGCACTGCATTCAGAATCAGTGTTGGTGTTAGTCAATGAAAATTTTCCAAGAGCCATCATTTCCCTAGGTTAACATCTTCTCTTTTTTGTTTAGGGTATGAAATGAAAACTTGAAATTTAGTACTTTTTGGTCTTATTCCTTAACTAATGCTCAGTTATTTAAACTGATTAGCAATACCGTTGTACAAATTATTTGTTTAGAGCAGCATTTTTTTTCTGGATTAAATAGCAACTGACAAAAAAAAGCTTTACCTTCTGTGCTTAACTTATGTTCCAGTTTTACTTTTTTTTTTTTTCTGAGAGTGCAACCCTGGCCTTGATTTTGTTTTCGAGAAGGCAGATTTAAAACTCTCTTCAAACTGCTTATAAGAAAATTTCTATTTTGGTTCTGCAATCTCATTTCTTTCTTGTTCTTTTCTTTGTCTAGGTTGCACTCAGTAGGGCATTTGCTTAATGTTTGTCTGCCAAAAATAGGATTGGGTCATTTAGAGCCTAGCAAAGCTTACCATTTTGCTGATGGGTAAATCATTTACTTTGCTTCTAAGAGTAGTTATTAGAAAGATCTATCCTTGACTAATCTCTTACTGTTGTTCTCCCTAGAGTATTCAATTGTAATAAATGTGTTCACAAGTAACAAAGCTTGCTTCACACTTGCTATTTTGTATTGTTTCCAGCCCCTGTTGAATATAAAGGGACAATTCCACAAAATGAAATCCAGAATAAGCAAAAGGATTTAGAGCAAGAGGCTAATGCTTTAATTTCCATGGGAGCAAAAGTAAGTTATGGTGTTCAAAAATTGCTTTTTGTGAGTGACATCTAGTTCTAAAAACCTTCACTTTGCTATTTGGGTATATGCTGATATATTACCATATGATGAAGCTACTAAACTTTGTGGTGGTAGTTTTCCTGATTATGTTCCCAAGGTCAATCTATAGTTATATATGCTTACTGTGAATAATTTGTGTTCTTTATCATGATCTAGCAGTTGGCTTATAACCCCAATGCCTATCACTTTGATTTCTTCCAAGTTGCCTTTCGTTTGTGTGAGCAAGTTGTTCTGTTTGTTCGCTTTTTGGATAAATCAGCAAACCTATGTTAGATATGTTGTTAGATAAATCTGCTCTCTTTTTTTTTTTTAGGTATAAATTCAAATTTAGAACACCTTCATACTTATTGATGTGTTCTAAGAATAATGCATCAGGTCAAAGAAGACAAAGGCCGCTATCAATATTTGCTATGCTTGGTGAAGCTTTGTGTGGCATTGTTCCAAGTAAAAGTTAGTTGTGCCTCTTATTTCTTAGCTTTGTTCTATGCTAGATGAACAGGGCCTTCAGTTTTTTGTTTTTTGTTTCTTATTTCTTATTTCTAGGATGGCACTACGGATATGAGATTTCCCATGTTTTGTAAAAGACATGACATGATTATTTGCATTGTTCTAAACTCTTAAGTTGTTTCCATTGTCATGTGGAAAGTGATAACATTGAGTTGTGATATATACTTAGTGATTCTTGTCTACTTGACTACAATTAAGGATTTAGTCTTAGTGAGCAATTTTTGTAAAAGTATTTTGCAATCCTAATCATGGTTAAATTGACAGAGTTTGTATTTTAGATATCTCATTATCATTGACATGAATACAAAAGTTCTTAGAACTCAATTTTTTCTGAATGCAAACATGAAGTTGGTGTCTTTTACCTCCATGTTTGTAGTTGATCTCAATTTGAGCTAAGTAAAGAATATGAATAGAATAATTACTTCATTTTTATATTAAGACTAATGCATCTTTATGTATTCTAGTTATTTGATTTAGCGTAATTTGAAATTTGATCTCTACTTAATTCCTTTACTTTATTTTACTAGATTAATATGAAGCTGAAGTTGGTTTTATTAAATTATGTGGCATTATTATTAAAATAAAGGAATTATTTTTATTTTATCAATTGGAATGCAAATTATGGCGGTTTTAAACCGCCATCATTAACTTTTTATAAAAAAAAATTCACTGCAAATTATGGCGGTTCAAACCGCTGTAATTATAATTTTTTAAAAGATTCTATTGAAACTTGCGGCAGTTCTTAATCACCATAATTAACAATGTGCTTTTTAATTTGACCAAAAATTATGGCGGTTTCAAACCGCTGTAATTAGTCACGTGAATTGTGATGGTCAATAGTGTAAATTGTGGTGGTAAAAAGAAACCGCCATAATTCACCTAATGGCGTTGGTAATTATGGCGGTTTGGGAACCGCCCTTATTGTGAAAAACGCGATAAAAAATCGCTAATTTGCAAAATTAACTGCGTAATTTACCATTTTTTCTGGAGTGTATTTTGCTTCTGCTTGAGTGGTTAAGCATTTGTTGATGATATTTCCGTTTTGGGACTATTGGTGATTTGTCACTTATGTTGCAACGAGCGCCGTGGAGACATCGGAGAGGGACTAGGCACCACCGTCATTTGCTTGATGATTTTGGTATTCCTTCAGCACGTACCGTGGAGACATTGAGTTAGAACTAGACACCACCACCATTGTATTCATGCTATATTGTTCATTTGATTAATACATTGTATTTTTTTTCTAATTACATTGTATTTTCACATTTCAGTTGTATTACACTTTCATTCCAAGTTGGAGGTACGAAAAGTACGTATCTTCCAGGTTGCGTGGAAGGGGTTGGAGGATATATTTGTAATAAGAAATTAGTTAGATATTAGTTAGTAGTTTGTTATGCCCCTTACTTTATATAAGGGTGCTTACACTTGTATTACCAAATTTTTTATCATTAGTAAAGTTTCATTTAAGTTTCTATCAATTATTGCTCTCTTTCTTCTTGATTACCATGAATTTCAACGGAATGCATTAAAAAAAAATCGAGTGAACATTCATACGATCCATACATGTATCTCGTGCATTTGAAAAAATATTTCTCTGAATGATACTAATAATCGGGAAAAGAGTATCTAATACGTAACCTTAAAGTTTCCATGAAAATGAGTTGCAAATAGTTACATCAAATTTCCAAATCTAATTGAACCCTTAAACTTCTAGTCACTTACAAATAACCACCATCACTACTACACATTTCAGTTTTACTAACATTTAATAAATGTTACTAAATCTTAAAATGTTGCTATTTCCAATTACTAACATTTTTACAAATGTTATATTTACCCTATGTCGCTAAAGTATTTTAGCAACATTTTTTCTATACTTTTACTAACATTTTAAAAATGTTACAATACTTATTTTTTGTAACATTTTCCAAATGTTACTATTTACTATCTTTTTGGTAACATTTTTTAAATGTTACCATTTATTATTTTTGTAACACTTTTAAAAATGTTGCAATTTACTTTATTGTGCAACATATAAAAAGTGTTGCCAATTTAGATGCAAAAACTAATATGGTTTAGCTCAAAAGTGTTACCATTTACTCCTTAGACTCATATTTATAACACCACCACATTAAGAATCAAGCAATAACTTTGAACAAAAAAAATTTTCATTCAAAATTCTACAAATCCATTACATTAAAAAATGAAAAAAAAAGATAAAATAAAATAGTATCACTCTTCTAAAAGTTTTACTTACCAAAAATTTGGTGCAAAAGCTCAACTCACAAGACAAGATGAGGAGCAAGAAAAGTAAAATTATAAAACCAAATCAAATACTATGACACATTTATGCTAAATCATAATCAAAACAAAACTAATAACATAAAATTAAGTCACACTAGAAAAAGACGAACAAACTACATGGTTCTTCTCTTCTCCAAATCAAGCCTGCAAGCAAAATCATTCCAAGATGTAAGGAATTAAAAACAGTAGCATGGCAAGACAAGCAAAAGCAGTGTTCACTATCAGCTACTTAAAGCTGTACACATTAACCCATACATATGAGCTACTTAAAGGTAGAAATCTGATCCTTGACTTATAAAAGGGCAGTTTTAACTGATAATATTATGATTAAAATTGACATGCAGAAGAGAAATAACTTACTCCCAAGGAACATCGCCGACAAGCATCCAATCTCCATCCTTAACTTTCTCCCATGGATTTTGGAATAGCAAAATGTTATATGGTGCAAAGTGGCTATGTAGAATTCAAAAGGGAAATATCATGGCCATGCAAGAAGCTTAGCATGAAAATCCTAAATGTTTCACAGAATTTTTGATCAATTTGATAACACATCATAGAAGCCTTTGCAACTCAAACTAAGATAACTTACATATAAAGGAAAAATAGTCAATTTTACAGCTGATAAAATCTGGTCTATCAAAATTCAACTTAAGTAGCTAATGAAAGCATTTTTGAAGAAGGTAGAGAAAATACCAATGGTAAAGCAGTTGAACATCTTCTCAAGAGCTTAATAAAGTTCCTTATAGTTGTTGTAGATTTTCAGATCAACCTTTCTAAGATAAGGGGCACCATCCATGCTGTCCTTAACATAGAGACAACCAAATCCTGGTTTCCCTCAGCTTCATCATTGTTCTTTGTCAAATTAGAGGCCATCAAGTTCTTTTTGAAAGATCGAATTGGTTGCCACCACAACCTGTGCCCTGTTGCAAAAGTTTAATATTTTCACTGGTCAGCAAAAATTCAACAACCACTAGATTTGAATTCCCATGGAAGACTTCAATTTTAGCAGAAGAAACTGCATGTAACTGAGACACTATCCATGTGTGTGTGTATATTTATGAAAACTGCAAAGCATGAAGTAGGCAAAATTTAACAATCACACAACCTTGTCACAGAACCGGTATCTTTATATTTTCAATCGTACAACTTGTTTTTTCATGAGCTTAAAATCTGCATAATATGATACTGAATTTTAATTTCACATTGATTAACACATTTTCAAATTCTTTATGAGAAGAAATCCGTTGAAATGTAAAAAGCCAATCAAAGTAGTTTTATGAATTACCACATCTTTCACCTTGGCCAAGGCAACCAACCAAAACACGACATCTCCAAAACTTTTATTAATTTGTTTCTTTCTTTATTGAAAAGTCACAATTCGATCTAAGTATCTTAACATTAATCAAAATATGTTGACAAAGTAAGCAAATAAAACAGAAAAAAAGCCAAAAAGGTTACACAAAAATAGGAAGGAGGCAATTTCACCTACTTTGCAGCAGGAGCAGTACCATGGTCACCTAATTTGTGGATGTACCAGGAGAGCAATCATACTAGCCATTTGGATTCACAATCAGCTGAACAAGTAGTATCTCAAGCTATTCAAAACTGGAGGGAGAATGTGATTAGGAATACGAGAATGTGAAACTTTAGACTGCATTAAGGCAAGAAATAGTATCAAAATTTGATAAGGACTTACCGGCATAAAGAACTTACCTTCATCATGCGTTGCTCATAGTTTGTTTTTGATGATCCAACACATGCATGCTCAAAATTACGATTGCATTTCTGCAAAATCCACAAGAACAAGGAGCATAGTTCCAAATCATTCATTCTTCAACAAATTCAGTACAAAAATATCAATATCACAGTTAAACTACAAATGCACATTAGCACCACAACAACAAACAAAAAAAGCTGACGCAACACAAGAAATTATAAGAAAATTGAAACCGTAGATCCATTCCTAATCAAAATTAAAATGATAAGATCTACACAAACTTGCAGGTAATCATCCAGAAGTTAACCCTCGGTCTCGGAAATGGATCAAATGGCGGTGAATCAGGAAAAATGAGCAAGAACTAGAGATGATAATTCCCAAATTGAAAGAGGAATGTTAAATACCTAGTTGAACTTGAACTGGTGAGTTGAAGATTGCCATTGGAAAAGAACGTACCGATTGGAACTTTGGGAGGAAGAGAGGAATGGATCTGTTTGGATGCTAGGAATCATAGAGAAAATATAACAGAAAAAGAAAAGGATTTCGATTGGTAATGAATTGGAGGCACCGGTGGAAGTGGAAGGAGAGAATCCGAAAGTGAGAAAGTGAAATTTGGGAAAATGGAGAAGTGAGAAAGTAACTGTTGTACTTTTATTATAAAAAAATGGTCACCGGTAACATTTGCTTGATAAATGTTACAAAAATGTTAACATTCGTAACATTTGTATAAGTGTTAGTTAAAAAATGTTACTATATGTAATATCTGTAGTAGTGCATCAACTATTAAATCTTTTAATAAAATTTGCAAACTACAATAATTTTCTCAATTAAACTTTGTATACAATTGAGGTTACTTGCGAAGCATTATTTGTGAATGCATGGCATGACAAGATCCGAGTGCCATGTGATAAAATCTTCAATATTTTTTTATCTTTTGTAAAGTTTATCTTTTTACATATCATATTATTTGCAAAACGTACATATTAACATGTTAAAAAATTTATTAAACATATTTAATAATAAATTTAGAATAGTCAAATTTTTCTCTCGTGTCGAATGAGTAAAGGTCATCAAAGTGGAATGAAATTATATTAAATTTATTTCACATAATCCGTTTGTTTTCAAAAAGCATATTAATATCTTTTAGTGATATAAGATTTGAAAATCATGGAAATTTTTTTTAGAAAAAAATTACAAAGGAGATTTTAACACTTGATACTCATATATCTTCTCACGGCATTTACTAATGGATCATGAATCTCTCCTATTAAAAGAAAACAGAACATTTCTAAATCCTTCCGCAAACTACCGTTAGAAACATGTCAATGGCTCAAGTTTAATTTATACACGTCAACACATATATGTCACACTACTTAAGTGTTTGGATGAGCTTCCAACCTCACGTTGTCATTTGAGAAATACTTACATGCTCATGGAGGACATTTAGTGTATACTCCAAGAACAACCTTAACCATTCAATCTTGATTTAAAATGTTTAAAATTATAATGAAATTAAAAATGTGTGGTTGTGATTATTCTTAGAGTATGCATTATAAATGTGTTCCAGAAATATATAAAAATTTCTCCTATCATTCCCCCAACTAGTCTCCTTTCAGGATGCATCCTCCACTCGCCTCTATGACCTCCATGGTGCTGCCTCTCTCACCTTTGTTAGCTTATGTAACCTTGAATGGTGACAAATATTTAATTATTGAACATTTTGACTGGTGCATTATTGTTTCAGGCCTTGATTAGAGAACATATTAAGTAATCAACACACTCTTGTTGAATATCTCTCATACGAAGAGGAGACATTTAGAGATAGCAATGAGCACCTTATAAAATTGTCACAACCCAACCTTGGGCCATGACCAGCACATAGGGAACACATTCCCCTGTAAGCCTTAACATCCAAGCTTTTATAGAAAACAGGTAGAGTTCTCTCTGTTTTTAGAAATCTCCAAATTCAGAAATACAACCTGTATGGAAACAAAGATAAAATATAGAATCGAACTTCAAATATTCTCAAAATGCGCCCCCAATAGAGAACCAACTCAACATAATTCAGAAAATCATCCCAACATATGAATTTCAATTCAAGTTCTAATATGTAATTTAAATAAAAGTCAATCCCGAAATCAAACATAAAGTCAAGTTAGGTTTCAAACTAGTTTCAAATGTAATTTCATAATCACAGAGTATGTGGCCAACCATAACTTGGAATGTACGTAGTTCAAATATAATTCTAAATTCAGTTACAAATCCTTTCCATAATATAATATCTATATATCTAGTCTTAACTTCATGTACATAAGCATAAATATAAACATAAACATAAAGCTAATCTGAGGACCTTGCCTATGATATATGGAGCATTATGGACTATTTTAACTAGGCAATATTCAAAAAGAAAACTAGGTTCCAATATACAAATAAGCCTTCTCAAGAAGGCTTACCAACTTGGAGCTCCTATTGAGGAGTTGGATTAGAACTTGGAGTTGCACTTGTACCTGGAAAAGGGGGAAACAACAAAGTGAGTTTTACAACTGTGGTAGACAAGATGTCTATAACCCACATGATACAATATGTAATCCATAAGTAAAATATAACTTTATAATTCATATAAATTCAACAAATTCTTTTATTTATGGAAAAGAATTTTGAAAACAACCAGCTTTATATAAACTAATAGGGAATCATCCAATTAGATATAAAAGAAGGATTCACACTCAGTTCCTTCGTGTGATCCTAAGTAATGGTCTACCCATGTGAGTAGCCATAGAACAGAAGGATTCATGTGTGCCCTAATCAAATATAATCATGGTGCACCAAGGCTAGTGCTTAGTTTCGTTAGCTACAGACCGTTAAGATTTTCCCAAAACATATGATAAATAATTTACATATCATATCGAATCAATTCTAGGAACTCCACAAATGACTATAACCACAATTTCTCAAGTCCATAATAGAGATAAATAATTTTTTCCAAAATCAATATCATATCATCTCATGTGTCAATTTTGATAAAACATAAGCTAACATAAAGGATATAATTTCGTTAAAATTACATAACACAACCAAATGGTAACTAGTACTTACAATGACCCCTTCCCTGGGTGGATTGAAGGTTTGAGGTATGTTATCTCTATTCACAAATACGTCAAATGTGAATTCCATGACTACATATGTTATTGATTTTTCTCAATTATTTTGATATATGTCAATTATCGTGATGCAGAACAATTGACATCATTGTGGTTGCCTACGGAAAGGACAGATAAGTTGCTTTCTTGGTCATCCCAATACAATTTTAGATGCGGTAAATTACATAAGTTTTTTGTTACATTATTATGTTATACTTTTCGTGGTCATTTGAAATACCATATAAGGCATGATAGGATAAGATAATACAGTATATAATGGTGTTATTCACTATTTGGTCTAAGCAACATATTGTATAAACCTATATATCAAATCTATCATATACCTTAAAACGATAGATAATTTTATTAGTCTTAGGATGGTAGGATAAAGCCTGAATTAATTTTTAACATATAAGGGTTATTTTCCTTATTTAACTGAATAATAATAAATAATAAAAATAAAAGAATAAAATATTTAATGATAAATAATACTTAATATAAAAATAAATTACAAATTATATACTAGAAAATATATATAAATAAATAACAAATAATATATGATATATAAAAATTAAGGATTTATAATAAAAATACTTTAATTTAATATTTATTGTTAAATTAAAATTTAAATAATCATGATAAAAATACTATAAAACTATTAAAGCATATGAAATAAGGAGTACTTTTACATTTTTATAATTTATTAAAATGATAAATAGTTATAAAATCTTTAAATAAATAATAAATAACATTTAATATAAATTAAAGTTTAAATAATGATATATATTTAAAAAATTATCTTTAAATAATTAATAAAAGTTATCATTTTATTTTTATTCAATATTTATTTATAATTAATTAGAGTTAGTTGTAAATAAATGATAATACATAATAATATAAAATATAGTATTTGATATAATATCTCACCAAACACTATATAGTATTTAATATTTATCAAGTTTTATACTATCGAGTCTTATCCTATCAAATCTTATACAATATGCTTTATCCTATCAGGCATGCTAAACGGGTCCTTAATTACTCATTATAATCATTTGTTAATTAAATGAAACATCAATAGCTTTCCCTGGTAGGAATTATTAATAGGTTGTAGTTGCTGCCTAATATTTGCTTTTTGAATGTAAAGTACTTGTTAATAATTTAAACAACATAAAGATACTATACCAAAAAAACAACATAAAGATACCTCGCAAATCACAATGTTTTTTAAAATCACTAAACATATTTTCATTTCTAGTTTTATTTCTAAAATTTATTTTGATATATTGATAGTGTAGAAGAGTTTTACACAATCATTCAATTATATGCTTCTATTTGTAAAATTTCAAAAGTAACGAGTAGTTAAGTCAACTTTTTTTTATTGATATGGTAATACATGTGATTGATATTTGTGTAATTGTTCCTTCCATACACGCACATAAATTAGATTCGACTTTCAATATTTTCAAAGTATATAATTTTCACAAAAACTTTCACCAAACATCTTCCAATTATTTTCTAGAAATGTTTGAAAACAACCTTTTAAATAATTTAATTTTTATGTATTGACAGTGTAAATTTTTTTACTTTAACTAATCATGTATTATCATATCAGTAAAAATAGTTAAGTCCACACTCACTACTTAAAAAGTTATATTAGATAGATGAGAAATTTAATTAGATGATGGTACAAAAAAATTTGTGCTGCGATGCATATAAACTAAACTTTTTTAAAAATCCAATCAATAACAAATTTGAACTCAAATTATTTTTCTTAATTTCATGTGCATTACTTTATGGGAAACCAAATTTTTTTTCTAAAAATGATGCTTATTATCGCGAAGACAATTTTGTACACTGGAAGATGACCAAGCAAAACTGATTTGGAAAAGGGTGAGGAAAAAGAGAAAATATGATTAATTGTAAAACACAGATGAACTTGATGAGTACCATTTGGGTATGGAGGTGATGAGACGTCGCGGTGAAGCGGGTCCTCGGAATGGCGCTAATGTTACGTGCTTGAACGTTGAAATGGTCCTCCGGTGTATGGATCCTGGCTTGGCTTATGCTTCTCCTCTCACAGTGGTCTTGGTGCAGGGGTTGGATACTTGTAAAAGAACTTTGATGCTCAATTAGCGCTCGTCCCGGGCTCATTGCCCCAGTGGACTCCTCGAGGACCTCCTGGACCGATGTCGGAGAATGCCTCGTGGTCCTCTACGCTCCGGCTTGGAGCTCCCTGATGTTCGTGCTGTTCACCAAGGTTTGATGACGGTCTCCATCCCATGGTAGCTGTTGGGCGTGACCCCTTAAGCTTCCCATCCATCATTTCCCAAATTCTGGAGTCTGAGGTGGCAAGTAGTAACAAAAGCCTTTTGTAGTATCAATTCTTCGTAATTGTCATTTCACAAAGATATTTCGACCTATTCAGCATTCTATTCTTTTAAAATGTATATCACAACATGAAATTTTACGAGTATTTAAAGGATTGAGATTTTTAAGAGAATCCACTTTGCTATGGAAGTTTTTTCTTTCTCTCTCTTGCAACCCGTAATCAAAGCTTTGCTCCATGATAATACAGATCTCGGGACATGGTGATCAATTGTGTGATCGCCACAATTGTGACTCATTCAAATCAAAATGATCTACAAAATTTCATTTACCATGTTGCTTCTTCATCAGGAAACCCTCTCAAAATTTCCGATGTTCGTGATATCTCCTTCCGTTATTTTATCAAAAGTCCATGTACAGAGAAAATGGGAAACCAATAATCATCCGTACGGCGAAACTTTTAACGAGTATGGTTGCTTTCAACAGATACATGAAGATCCAATGTGAACTACCACTAAGGGTTTGCTAATCCTCAATTCCTGACTTAACTTATTCATCAAACACTACAACATAATTTGATATTAAATGATTAGTTTAATTTCTATGCACAAAAAGTGTTATACCTTTTTATGTTATCATCCAATCGTGTATTATCATATCAGTAAAAGTGATTAAATCTTACTTTCATTACTTAAAAAGTCATGCAAATGGAATGATTTGATTGGATGATAGTATAAAAATATTTTACATTGTTAGTGCATAAAAATTAAACTCTTAAATAATATTGCATAAATATGACTAAATTATGTTAAAAAAATGTTACCATTTACGTTATAATATTTTTTTTTATCAATATTGTGTATAGTTTTAACTACACCTTCTTATACTAATACTCTTTTGGATGAATTGGCTGATTTGAAAGGGCTTATATTTGGTCAACAAAGTGTCTTGCCAGTCATTCCAAGACATTTACACATACAACCGCAAAAAATCAGAACAGTGATGCGAATGGTAGAATTATACAAGCCATATGTGCTTCTTATAGCAATGTATATTTCGTGTTCTCTATTTATTTAATATGAAAATATATTTTGACATACTTGGTTATTTACTTGTTTAATTTTAGTCCTACCCGGAAGTAATCAGAACGTTTTTGATACACATGTAATAACTTTGATGACACAAACACATTGCGGATTGCAACAAAGGGTTATAAAATGTAGGGAATCGGATTAGACTTCTGACCCCAAGAATATTGATTGGACAGACTACATGATGAATGCACACATTCCTGGTCTCTTCAAGTATGCCTTGAAGTAATCCACAAATGCTTGAATTATGGGCACTACTGTAATTTAAGAAATTCTTTTCTAAAATAGTAAGAATGTTATGGAAGAATGATGGACTACACATCCGATGTAGTGATCAAAATTTAAATACAATTAGCGATTACACTCTAATGAGTATAATGGGCCAAAGCCCAATTAATATAATTGTACTTAGTTATAGTAAGAAGTAGTATAAATAGATGTACTAGTATAAATGGTATAGGTTGGGTTGAACAATTCCATCCTACAAGAATATGGGTTGGGTTGTGGGTTTGCAAATTTTTAACCACTCAATTTTAAAGGGAAAAAAAAACTTGTTTTTCATAGTTTGTTGCAGCATGTCTCATATATGTGTGTGTGTGATGAAAATAGACCAATGCGAGATAAGTGACCCGCGTCTTTTTTCTTTTTTTGTTCAAAACAACACATGTTTCAACTATAGCTTATGCAATTTGTTATGTCGTTATGTCTTCAGAACTTATGTATGCTTTTCTTAATATAAAAGCTATTAGGACTCTGTACGCTTTCTATAAAGCTTTTAGGATTTGTATGCTTTTTTGAAAGCCTTTAGGATTAATGGATATTTTCATGAACTTATGTATATGCTCTTTTAAATTTATATAAGTTGAGATTTATCATATTTGTTAGAAGATAAATATTCAATTATATATATTGACAAAAAAATTTTCTTACATTATATTAGCCCGTATGTTTAGCCCAATCCAACCCACTCATGAATATTGGATTGGGTCAGGTTGAAAGGAAAAATTTACTCAACCCACCCAACTTACTAATTGAATGAGTAGGTTAGGTCCAAAAACCTTTCCGAACTCAAGCCAACTCAACCCACAAACACCACTACTTGATCTTTTGTATCAATCTTCGTACTATTGTTTCATGTAAGGGTGTTATAGTATTGACTCAATGAACCCGATTAATTTGAACCAATCTGATTAAATTGGTTCAGTTTGGATTCGATTAGAACCGATCATATATTGGCTTGGTTATTGGATTTGTATCTCCAATCCAAGAGCTGATTTGTACCAACCTTAATGTAGGCTATATGGACATATAATATGAATTGCGTCGTTTAATGTTTTAATTTGGAATTGTTGTGGTATTAGAATCATGCTATTTAAGTACTACATTCATTTGGATTCGATTAGAACCGATCATATATTGGCTCGATTATTGGATTTGTATCTCCAATACGAGAGCTGATTTGAACCAACCTGAATGTAGGCTATATGGACATATAATATGAATTGTGTTGTTTAATGTTTTAATTTGGAATTGTTGTGATATTAGAATCATGCTATTTAAGTACTATGTCAAGTAACCCGTTTACACCCCTAGTTTCACGAAAATATTTCAAGCTATTCAACTTTTTTTCTTGAGTTTAATTTTGATACATTGATAATGTAAAACTTTTCTATACTATCATTCAAATCAATCTTTCATTTGACTTTTCAAATAATGGATTTAAGACTCAACCACCTATGTTGATGTTGCAAACATAATTATTGCATGATGGTGTAAAAAGTTTTACATTATCTATGCGCATAGAAATTAAACACTTCTTTCTTTTTTAAAAAATATATATCACAATATGAAAATTTTCAAGTATTTAGAGCATTATGAGAATTTTCAAAGAATTCATCATTGCTATGGCAGTTTTCATACTAAATACCCAAAATAATCCTTTAGAAATTGAAATACCTGCGGACATGGTGATCAATTGTGTGGTCACCACAATTGTGACTCATTCAAATCAAAATGATACAAAAAATTTCATCTACCATATTGATCCTTCATCAAGAAACCCTCTTAGAATTCCGATAATCATGATATTTCCTACCGTTATTTTACCAAAAGTCCATGTACAAATAAAAGTGGGAAACCAATAATCGTCTCTAAGGTGAAATTTTTTTCAAGTATGGCTGCTTTCAACAAATACATGAAGATTCGATATGAACTACCACTAAAGGTTTGCTAATCCCCAATTCTTGCTCAACTGATCATGTTTACCATTATCTTAACTTAGTTCTTAAACACCACAACATAATTGATATTGAATAAGAGTTTAATTTATATATATTGACAATGTAAAACATGTTAAATAATAGAATTTCAAGAAAGTATCAAATCATGCTAAATAACTACATATTATAATTTGCCACTTTCTTAGACTTATATTGGTTGCAGTATAAAATAGTTTTACATTATCAATGCATAGAAAATAAACTAAAAATATTATTAAATTATTAAAAAAATGTTACTATTACATTATGTTATTTTTTTCACCAATATCGTGTACATCTTAAGTTATTAAAGAGTTTTAACTACGCCTTCTTATTCTAATACTCTTTTGTATGAATTTGCTAATTTGAAAGGGCTTATATGTGGTCAACAAAGTGCTTTGCAAGTGCTGGTTCCAAGACATCTACACAGAGAACCACAAAAAATTAAGAACCGTGATGCGAATGGTAGAATTATACAAACCATACGTGCTTCTTAAAGCAATGTAAATTTCGCGTTCTCTGTTTATTTAATTTGAAAATATATTTTGAGCTACTTGGTTATTTTAGTCCTACCCGCGAAACTAAGAACCGTTTTTGATACACATGTAACAGCTTTGATGACACAAACACGGAAACTTTACAGAGAGAAACAAAGGGTTATAAAATGCAGGGAATTGGATTAGACTTTGACCCCAAGAATATTGATTGGGTAGACTACATGATGAATGCACACATTCCTGGCCTCCTCAAGTATGCAGTGACGTAATCCACAAATGCGTTAGTTATGGGCACTACTCTAATTTAGAGCTTATGTGATAAAATAATAAGAATGTTATGAAAGAATGATGTACTACATATATCCTATGTATTGTTCAAAATTTAAGTAAACGAAAATAATTTAAAAAAATGAATGCATTAAAAAAATCAAGTGAACATTCATAAGATCCATGTATCTCGTACATTTGAAGAAAAAATTTCTCAGTGATACTAATAATCGGGGGAAGAGTATATCAAATACGTACCCTAAAATTTTCCATGGCAACGAGTTGCAAATAGTCATGCCAAATTTCCAAGTCTTTTAATTGATCCCTAAAACTTTTAGTCACTTACAAATAACCAACATCAACTATTAAATCTTTTAATTAAATTTGCAAACTACAATAATTCTCACAATTGAATCTTATATACAATTTGCTGCCAAAAATCTTATATACAATTTTATTGAGCTATGTGAAAAAATCTTCACTATTTATTTATTTATTTTTTCTGTAAATTTTATCTTTTTACATATCTAATATTATTTGCCAAACATATTAACATATTAAAAAACACTAAACATATTTGATAATAAATTTAAAATAGTCATACTTTTCTCTCATGCCAAATGAGTTAAGGTCATCAATCAAAGTGAAATGAAATTAGATTAAATTTATTTCTCTTAATTTACTTTATTTTTTAAAAAAATATTAATATCTTGTGGAGATATTAGATGTGAAAATAATGGAATTTCTTTTTTTAAAAAATAACAATGGATATTTTGACCCTCAATCCTGGTAGATCTTCTCACACCATTTACTAACAGTACTCCATAAGTGAGATCTATTAAATTGAACTAGTCATTTAGTGGTGGATATCCTTGAAATATCAACCACTGAATATTATTAGCCATGTTTTCATGATATCAAGCCATGCGGAAGATTATAATTCTCTGTTGCACCATGTTAGTAACTAACCCTCTACATTAGTTTGGTCGTGTAAACAAGAGTGGATTGGGCCAATTTGGACCAAATTTGAACTAGGCCTAATTTTACTATTAATGATTTTTTAGAACTTGATTATGACTTGATAAATGACTGGGTCAAAATTGCCATAGCCAAAACACATAAGAACATCCCCCACTACTTAGCTAATTCAAAATAATACCCAAGTAGTATCGATCAAATAATTCCCAGAAGGCAGCATAATTAATCTTCTGCCTCCTCATGTCTGGCAATGTTCAGGACACCCTTCAAGCATGAACTCCTTCAAACATGAAACTCTAATTCAACTTCCTTAGGCAAGTAACTCAGCTACCGTAAATCCCACCGAACGTATGATGTCAGGTGGGAGCACTTATATCCCATAGGAAAAAAAAATAATATTTGTAATAGTTAAATGCATATTTAAATTTTTTTTAAAATCAAAATTTAAAATAATAGGAACTAAGAACAAAGAAAATAATAAAAAGAAAGAAGAACTAAAATCAAAATAACAATTTTAAAGGAATCAAAACCTAAATAACTTGTATTTACAAAGAACTAAAAAGATATTTAAGCGAACACCTTCAACACGTGCTATTATATTAAATTCTCATCTTTAATTTTAAAAATAAATGGCCGACAAGTACTACTGATTACACCTTTGCCTATTACACGTGTCCAATTATCATTTGCCTAACCGCTTTGTCTTTGGTGAGGTTTGGGAGCACACCTCACGGTAGAATTGCCCTTGGGATTTTCCATGACCCGCATCCTTTGGTTGGGACACATCAGCAGACACTGACACGAGCGACACAACAATTGGCTTCAACTTCTCTGTAGTCTTGATGATGACTAAAAACAGGACCCGATACAGAGCAAGCATCCCCACCAAGATTGCGAGATCAACCCACTTTGAGTAACTCATATCCACTTGCCACGTGTCCCTCAGAACCTCTTCACCTGTGATGTAACCTTGCGAGCCTCTCCCAACGTCATTGGTACTAGGGAATTTAAGCCCTTCATATTCGTTCTTGAACAATCCTTGGAATGCATAGGTGTGGAAGGCCACGTAGTGCAATGGGTATCTCCAAATTGGCTTAGGAATTGTCTTTGGCAATTTGAAGAACCCGCCAAGTAAAATCATCACTGCTTGGATTCCAGCACCGGTTATGATACCCATTAGATAGTTTGGGACTATGCTTGCAACTATCATCATAAGACTCTCTACCAACATCAGGCAAGTAAATAATACACAAATGAAGTACAAAAAATGGTCAAATCCCTTCTGAAGACCAGGAAGGTAGTAAACTATAGCTCCAGGAATGAATGAAACCAAAAAAACGAATGGGATAGCTGAAAAGGTGTTCCCAATGGCGAATGCAGTAACACCATAATGCCCATTTAGCCTTTCTCTTTCAAATACCTTGGGTGGTACCAATGGCAACCATTGAAAAAATAAATAAATAAATAAAAATTAGTGACTGCGCATATTTAGAAAATTGGGAAAAAAACAAGATTCTATTTACACAAATTCTCCAAATTAGCCCGTCTTAAATTTTATATTGGATAAATTAATTTCTCTAAAAAAAAAATAGAACAAATTGAACCTCCAGGAATATATATATATATATATATATATATATATATATAAGAAATCCTATCAATTAAAAAGATCAAACAAATTAATCCCTTTGTATAGGGATTGATTTGATCTTTTCACTATAAAAAATTTATCCTAAAACAACACTTATTTTTTGAAATATATGAAAAGTGTTACTTTTTGTACACATAAACAACACTTTTTTTAAATATGTTACCTTTTATATCTAAAAAATGTTGTCTTTAAATAATTGACCACACTTGCTATAACAACTCTATGAAAAGTGATGCATTAATTTAAAAATATACCCTTTTGTTAAAAAATGTTCTATTTGACAATTGGTCACATATAATATAGCAACTCTTCAAAAAGTAATGTCTTAATTTAAAAGTATAGCCTCTGTTATATCAAAAGTAACATATTTAAAAAAAATATTACCTATGTGTGCATAAGCAACACTTTTTATGTATATTCAAAACTAAATATTCTTTTAGGTATAAATTTTTTGTAGTGTTTTCATAATTTTTGAGAGACTAATTTGCCCCTTTTTTTTCTAAAGGAATCAATGTATGACATTTTAAATTTGGTATGGATGTCTTTGAGAATTTTTCTTCTAGAGAACCAATTTATCCGACGCAAAATTTAAGAGGATCAATTTGGGGGATTTGTCTATTTTCAAGTTTCTACTAATAAAAAAGGGGGCTATTGATAAAGCTTTGCACTACCTTCATTTCCTCGACAAAGGAAGGGAATCCACCAATGCTCATAAAAGTGATGAACGTAGACACAAACGAAAGAAGAGAAGCTCTATCCTAAAATTAACAAAAGTGAATGGAGAATTAGTGAAGTGTACGAAGCTAATGCAGTTTTGGTTGTTTTATGCAAGCCATATAAAATCGATTTGTTACTTTGTCACTCTTACCTTAATTGAGTCATAACTTTTGCCTAGATCAGAGTAGACGGTGGCTAAACTTATAGCCAATGCAATGTATATGGCAAGGCGTAACCAGTAATAGCCTAGATCACGATACATGTTCAGGGACGATCTTTTAGTAAGAGTAATGCATTGACTAACGAAGCCTGCATGTTCTCTTTTCTTGTTTATTGAACTAGTTTCCTGAAAATCATTAAAATTAAATAACAAAAATATTTTATGATAAATTTTGGATCAGTTTTGGTGATATTCCTATGAGATCTGATAAATTAAGAACAATACCTTTTTAGACAGTACTGCCACTTCATTCTGTACCTGTTGGTTCATTTCAGATGATTTATATGAGCTCACGAGGATCCGAATTGCTTCTTTTGCGGGTATTGTTGTAGTCCCAGTTAATCCCAGCTCAGTTTCCTTGCATAACAAGGTCTCATCATTCAGATTTCTGAGTTTGGTTCACTACTTTGATGAAAGTATGTAAAAATGAAATCAAAATAATAAAACATCCTTGCCATTGTTTCTTAGCAAGCTTACCTGATCAAAGTCCATGTTTATAGTTTTTAATAAATGATCAGATGGGTTCTGAAGAGTGGGACAAGGAAAGCCATTTAAAGCGAAAAACTGAAATTGAAATAAACAATAGTTAGGGACATTATAACAAAACAGAGAAAACCTCCAATTTGGCCTTCCATGAAAATAATATTGGACAAATTAGTTTCTCAAAAAAGAAATATCATTCTTAATTCCTCATGATTAAAAGTATAGGGCAAATTAGTTCCTTCCTAATATTTCAATGAACTTATTTATCTTATTTGTATTTTTGTTAGGGATTAATTTGACCTATTTTTATAAATCATTAGGGGATCAATTTATTCTATTTTAATTATCAGAAATCAAAAGGGTATTTCTTTTCTAGAGTTACTAATTTGTCCCATATTATTTTTGTTGAGGACCATTTTTTTTTTTGGTCAGGACCAAATTGTGGTTTACTCAAATAACATGTAACTTTAACATGATGGGCTAGTTCGCACCTCTATTGGAGGAAGGCCCAAAGTAAACTGTTTTCCCAGAAGACAAAAGACAAAGATTATGGAAAAATTGAAAAACATCACCGCTAGGTTGATGGATTGATGCAATAATAGTCCTCTGATTACTCAACGTAGCGATTCTTCTCATAACATAGTAGGAAGCGCACTGTCAAGTCCACTAGTTGGTTCATCAAGGAATAGAAGTCTTGGGTGAGTTAGGATCTCAATGCAGATGCTCACACGCCTCTTCTGACCCACTGATTCCTTTTACACCCCACCCTCCAATCCTTGTGTTTATGGCATCTTGCAGACCCATTTCTTGTATTGTTATGTCTGCTCTCTCTTTCTTCTCAGCCTTGGAAATGGAGTTAGGTAATTGGAGTTGAGCTGAATACACTGCTTCTCTCACTGTCAATGTTGTTATTAAGGTATCATCTTGTGTGACATATGCCTGAGGTTACAAAGATGGAAATTAAATAAATCAAATAATGGTCTATTGATCATGCAGCCATGAAAACTAATTAGAACCACAATTTTTTTTTATTAAATAGTTTTAGATTTTCCACGTGGTTCCATAGGCCAGTGATTGCTTGTGACCATTGATCAGAATCTCCCCGTTTGTCTTGTGTTTGGACCTAATCTCCCTGAAAGCATGAATTCATAGCATCATTAAATTAGTTGATAAATGTAACATCCATTGCTACTTTATGGATTGCCGATGTCCCACAAACTAACGGGTCTTTTCAACGTGCTTTGTCCTCACTCACACGCTTCCTAGGAAAACTTTCCAAGAGGTACCCATCCCAAAATTACCCCAAGTCAAGCACGCTTACCTTGTTCTTCGTGATGGGTTACCGAAAAGAAAGATGCATCTTTGTGGCATAGATAGTACCAATCAATTCATATAAGCCTTCCTTAACTGTAGAGTCCCATACCTATAGAACTAGGATCCCTCTTATTCGGGTGTGTAATCGTTCATTCATGTACCCTCCGCTGGAGGCAGGAGCCGCTCCTTGTCCGTGCCCTCGGATCGCGATCACTCCCTGCCTCGTCCCGGGCGTTACAATAAATGAGATAGCTAGGGAAGATTTGGGCTTGGATTGGTGTTGCTATGGTTTTGTGAGAGATGTTGGGCTCTTTGTACTATCAAAAAACTACTCTAAAAAAATCATAATAATATTATTTGGTAAAATAATGTATCAATTACTCTCAATAAGTAAAAATTACTATAATAGTATTTGATAAATATGCTTAAAAAAATATATAATGATAATAATAGAAATAAATATTAAAAAATGTGATTTTACATTTATTGTCATTGATGAGAATAAAGTCATATTATTCTTTGAAATGTCAGGAGACAAAAACAAGCTCTGAAAACATTCCATGAGCTTAATGTCAAGGTTAACCTTTTAACTAGGTTTACTTTCATATGAATAACTGCTTCTATAACGGATAATTAAGTTAAATACTTTTATTTATGTAATAATGTATAATTAATTAAACTTTTATAAATATTTTTTGTAATGTGAGTATATATAAATTAAATCCTTTAAATAACTAAAAAATTAAGAAAAAAGTGTTTATGAGAAGAGCTATTTAAATAGTCGAACCGGTCAAAGGTGGGAGCTGCTAACTTGTCCATCAAATGGTTTTTGACAGAGATGTCTTCTTTGAACCGAAAAATGCTACATTAATACTCATGGAGTAGTAAACAAATTCTTCCTTAGAAATACCCACCATTTCTACCTTTGATTGGTGTTTTCTCTCCTTTACTTTCTCTTGTTCTGAAAACAATCCATGGCTAATATAAATAGTGTGGGAGGGAATAAATCTTTGAAAATTGATATTTAAATATTTAAAAGTGGATGTTCATTATATATAATATTAATCTACATTCATTCTTCTTTTCTATCACGTCCAAAAGTGATAAAGTGGATATCTCAATAGGATATTCACTTTTAGATATTCAAATAGCATTACTCTAAATCTTTTACCCTTAAATATGAAAGTATGACTTCTTTGAATCAAGCAAACACCATCGAAAGGACAATGTTCTTCATCACCTAAAGGTGAGTATTCTATTAAGATACTCACTTTATATTATGATCATTTAATATAATAATGGTCCTCATTTATTCATTTAAGTGTTCAACCAATAACATCTAATAGTAAAAAAGTAGGTATCTCAATTAAACATATATATATATATATATATATATATAGATAGATGTCAAAATTGTATTTTTCTATTGAGAAAGACCACACCACTTGCATGGAAAACAGAACATGATCATGCAATATGCTTTCACGATTATAAAAATTAAATTACGAACTAACCTGCTAAAGCATCAAGAAGAGTGGACTTGCCAGAACCAGAAGGACCCATAATGGCAAGGAGCTGGCCTGGCTTGGCATAACCAGTCAGGCCTTGAAGGATTGATCTGTTTCCATTCCTGCCCATCGACGTGGTCACCCATAGATCCTTCCAAGTCAAGCAGACTGGCACCTGTTCTTTTGTCTGATGAGTCCCACCTGAGAAGCTTCTCCTGATCCATTGCTCTTTCCACCTGGAGCGTTGAAAGCTGATTCCATCTCCACCGCGTTGGCCTCATCAAGATGATCAATCTCTAGGACAGTTTGCTGGGGTACTGGTCTTGAGTTGGGTTTAGTCTCATAATCATAATCACTAGGATCATATGAAAGAGACTGATGATGTTGAAGGGAAAGGGAAGCCATGATTGGCCGTGTAAGGTAGGGGCAGGAGAATGGCTCACTGAATCTTTCTGATATGAGGCCAAATATATAAACGAGGGTGTTCAATTTACATTGGAAAAATATTATTTGTATTCATATGTAAAATATTGTATTGACTTACACATTATTTATTATTAGATAAGATGTGGATCTCATTCAAATATGATCACATCTCATAAGTACAAATAACACAACTTTTTTACATAGCTTGTGGTTTCAATTTTTACTTCTTTTATGTCGATTTACACATACATACACGCACCCAAAGATATATATATGTACGGAGCATCACATAAGGGGGATATATATTCTTTAACTATTACATGAGAGGAACATTAATTAAAAATACCAAATTAAAGTTACACATTTGAATTTTCAATAATGTAACCGTTGATTAAAGTTGCACCGGTGGTATATAATTAGGTAAGAAAAAAACAAATTGATAATCAATATGAATGAAATAAAATTACCAATTTATCCTACCTTATAAGTTTCTTCATCTTTTTTTAATTTGGTCAAAAATTTAGTGCGAGAGCATATTGCACTAGTCTAAGACCGTAAAAACCTTTGGGTGTAGAAAGCACTTGCAGAGTATTATACATTTATCTCACTTAAAGGGACAAGTGAAAATTTGAACGTGGCTTGTAAAATGTGAAACTCTATCTTTCTTCGCCTTACCAATCCATGTGGGTTATAATTTTCTTTTAGATAAAAGAAGTGTGAGTTTTTTATCAAAAAATAAATGTGTAATCTATTACTTCATAAATTTTTTCTCTTTTCGTATTCTCTTAATCTTTCTCTATATATTCTCTTAAATAAACCAAACTGCTCTCTCTCTCTCTCTCTCTCTCTCTCTCTCTCTCTCTCTGTGGGTAAGTCTAAATGTTCTCTCTTTACCAGCAAAGATTAATTTCATACATCGTACTTCCTTCATTTCAAAACAAATCCCATTTAATGTTATTGCATAAGAATTAAGTAATTCATTAAAGAGTCTTGATTTCTTAAAAATGTTGGTCTAAAAGACTAACTAGGTGAAAAAAGCGAAAGATATTGCCAAATTTAATGCAAATAGGGATAAAATTGGCATAAATTAGTTATTGTTTCATTGAAATTCTAAACTGATAATTATTTTAAAATAAAAATAAAGCCTAAAATATTATTTAATTTGAAATGAAGGGAGTAATGGCAGAATTAAAAATCAAAATCAAAATATGAAAAACTAAAATCACATGGAATCATTTTGTTTTTGGTTTTAGGCATTCCCAAAACTAACATTTTCCAATTTTTTTGGTTATTCCTTTCCCCTTATGAAGCCCATGGAATTGCTTTGTTTTTGTTCTTTACTATGTATCACTACTTGTATTTAGTTTTACGTAAATTAAAAAAAAAATTATTCTTTGATATTGTGCCTAAAACAAAAATGAAAAAGAAATCATATCCCTCGTCAACTTCACCCTCATTTATTCTTCCATTGTTTTTTATTTTATTTTTTTGGTTTTGCTGTTTTTCTTATTTTCGATGTAGGTAAAGTCACATGGAATGAACTCATTGAGATAATTTAGTGATATAAAGTTTAAGTAGTATGTATAAGGTCCTAAATTTAAATCTTATTGCAACTAAGTGCTCTAGAATATTTAATGTTAAATAAACAAATCATAAAGAATGTACGTGTTAAAAAAAAAAAGAATAGAGAAGAGTTAAAAAAATTGTGCATTGTATGTATATATACTGACATTTACACTATTATCGTTCAATTAAATTATTTTAATTTTAAAATTTTAAAATTCTTTTAGTTAAGTCATTTAACATACTCTAAATACAAGCAGTAAAATACAATATTTATACAAAATCAATTTAACTTTTTTAAATAATTCTAAACATAAAAAATAATTTAGATATCGTTTTTTAATTCTCGGAAGGAAATTAAATTTTAAATTAAGTTAAATTAAATTAATTGAATTAAAATTGTGTCGTTTCTATCTTTTCGACAATTCTAAACACAACAGTTCTTTTCTCAGAAACTCTCTTTCTTTGCCTCAAATATTAATGTCGGCGAAGATTTGCGTAATTACCTAGAAAAAGAGTTAACCAGAGAATTCCAGTGACATGTGACGCATATAAATCTAACAATTGATGCAGTAGATTGCGCTTGGTTATATGTCCAAACAAATCCACTGATGGCCAAAGACTCACACACATATAGGGAGATATTTTCAATTTCAGAGAAGACGATCTGAAAAGTTTTGTTGGTGAGGGCCCAAAAAAAAAAAATTACATAAGCATAATGAAAAATAAGTAGAATTGTATTTTATTACTTTGATTCATCTAACGTTAGCATGGGTGATGTGAACAGGTAAATATGGAACCACGTTCCTCTCTTTTCTTTTTCCAGGTCTACGAAAGTTCGCGGACATGAATTTATGATTTTCAACGGAACCACAACTTCAAGTTAAAACAAACAATTGGAATCAAATTTTGATTCCGCTAATTCAGTCATGGGTATTCCAACACGGCAGAAGCTCGTTCACAGGTTTATCATATCCGTGCACCAATTTCATACGTAAGTAAGTGCTGCCATCCTTATAATTTGGAACTAAATTATTTTGTTAGGATGCATGTGTAACAAATATTTAATCATGACATTGTCATATTACTACAGTTAATCCCATTAATTTTCTAGGCAAAATGTCAAAAATGTTTACAGAAAAGAAATGTATTTATTAGATAGAATAAAATAGTACAACTCACTTATCTATCCAATAGTTAATGTATATGTCACATTATTCCGATAATGAATTTGGACAAAAAAATTTGTATTACTCTCCGGTATTTTTCATATTCTTTTAATTTTTTATATGAAATTCCTCATGTAAACTATATTTAAGTTGTTGATGTGTCGAGTTGGTTATCTAGTCAATCAATATAGAGTTTAATTTCAATGCAATGATGATGTAAATTTTGTTGATATTGTTATCTAATTAAATTATTTTATTAGTATGATTTTTCAACTAGTGAATGTGAGATATAACCATTATTATTAATTGTGACAATACATAATTGAATAACAATGTAAAATTTATTTATATTATCAGTGCATAAAAATTAAACTCATTAATATAATCTTATTGCAAAAGAGTTTAATTTTTATGTACTGAAAGTGTAAAAATAAATAGTAAACAACTTGATTAGTCCTTATATTTTCAATTTGATTTCAATATTATTTTGATCACAATAAAATTTTTTACATCAATTTATTTTTAATATTTTTTTTATTTCAATATCAATTTAATTATTATATCAAAGTTAAAATCCAATAAAATGACTACATTAATGTCAAAACTAAAAATATTAGAACCAAATTGATATAAAAAAATTATTGGAACAAAATTAATATTAAATTAAAAATATTAGAATAAAAAAGTTATTTACTCAAAATAAACAATCGTTCGGTACAAGAGTGAGAGCACAGTATATTCTCTTTAGTTGGGTTAAGAGGTGGAAGTTAAAATTGTGTGTAGTTGAACTTTTGATTTATAAATCAAATAAATAAATAAGTTTAATTTTTATGCACTAATATTATAAAATTTTTTAACATTTTTATTCAATTAAATAATCTCATTTATTTATATAATTTTTTAAATAACAAATATAAAATTTAATCACTTTTATAAATACAACATTATATTATTGAACGACCATCAGTAAATAAAAATTAAATTCTAAATAAATATTCTGGCGACTGCTATGTGCCATTTCTCGAATTTAATTTAATTTTACTCTTGGTCATAACCATTTCTCGAGTTCATCGATGCATGTATAGTCTCGAGAGGCCGTTACATCAATTATCCATGCAGCATGCTGACTGGTTGACCATTCCATCATTCCTAACTTTTCGTACTCATAGTCTTTGTACTTATTAGCATTGCTGGTCAAGAAGAGGACTAGTTGATAATCAAAAATCTCACGCCTCTGATGGTTAACAAGTGAATGATTTACTAATCCACGAGTATTACGTGCATGTTGTCACAAAGATGATCATCAGCTGCAGCCAGGTGATTTCCGTTCATTGTATTTGTCTCAGACTTGCAACTGAAAAGAAAAGAAAAGAATAAGAAAAAGAAAAGTAAAACCGTCAAAGACATTTCAGCTCATATGGTGCCAAGGTCGCTGGAGTACGTGGCTTGAAGCGTGGGGCACTCCCACTGTCCCTAACTTCCTCTATATGGAAAAATTGAGGTAGTTGGACGTAATCAATTAATTAATCATATCAAGATCAACATAATTCGCATGCACAACGACTTCGGCACAAACATACATATATAGTAGCTGCCGAAGTTGGATTATAAGATGTTAAAATAATATATTCTTATTTGAATATTAAAAACCCCATGCATGTAAAAGTCTTTGTCTCTTCTTTTTTAGTCAGAATAATATTACACAAGTACAACTTATACAAAATATCATTTTATACTACACAATACTTAATTGTTAGTTTTTTTTGTTAAAAAACAATGTCCGTTTTATTTTATCTTATTAGTTCACCCATTCATACTACGACTTTTTACCCATTGCATTTGAATCTCGGTTAAAAGAGTTGGCCACATTTAAGTGCATCACTATATTTGAACAGCGCCTCTAGTAAGAAAATACCGATAAAAAAACAAAGGCAAAAAAAATATACTAACATTATTAGCGGCAGCGGTCGAGATGTGAAAAGATCATTATTATTTTAGTTTTTATTTTTTACAATAATATTAATTATTATCTAACAAAAGTTAAATATTTCCTTCAATTATTATATAATATTTATTACTTATTTATAACATCACTAATGATATAAGTATAAATTTAATTTTGATATATCACGAGCGCGTCGTGTAAATAACTTTTATACAATAGTTCAATTATATATATTATCATATTTTCCTGAGCGACTATTTAGGATGATATAATTATCCTAAAATCACATGTACTATAAGATCTTACTAGTTAATAAATCTTTTTATAAATCTTCAAATCATTTAGATGTTTTTGGCATGAAGTGTTTTTCTTCCTTAACAAACCCGGAAGGAGAACTTTCAGAAATGCCTCTCTTTGAATGTTTATAGTCTCCATTGTGTGAACGCTTATCTCAATTACTTTTACCCTTTGTAGAATGTAGATGGCTAACTTAAGCCATTAAAAACTTCACATGGATTCATTTATGTCGAAAGACAAATCTTGTAAATTTTCAATCTTTCTCTTCTTTTCAACAATACTTAAGAATAAATAGAGAGATATTTTCTATTTCAGAGAAGACGGATCTGAAAAGTTTTGTTAGTGAGGGCAAAAAAAATAAAAAAATGAGTAGAATTGTATTTTATTACTTTGATTCATTTAATGTTAGCATGGGTGATGTGAACAGGTAAATATACTGGCTCGCATAAGTAATTGTAGTAAAAAAGAGTGTCATGTCCCATGAGAATTAGTTAATTACTTAGATTAATTAATTTGGAGACAATTTGAATTTGGAAATAAAATGATATAATTTATCAATTCATTTAAAGTTTAATAATTATATCACATTATTTTAGATATAAAATTATACATAAATTTATAGTTTTCTGTTGCTTTCCCTAAACAAATTACTGCTGGGCTGGCTCTTAATATTCTTGTGTATGTTGTATGAATCAACCGGATGATGTAAGTTACTGCTATGGAAAAAAAAAAATTATGAAAGCACGTTCCACTTTTTTCTTTTCTTTCTTTTTCTTTTTCCAGGTCTCCGAAAGTTCGCGGACATGAATTTATGATTTTCAACGGAACCACAACTTCTAGTTAAAACGAACAATTCGAATCAAATTTTGATTCCGCTAATTCAGTCATGGGTATTCCAACACGGCGAAAGCTCGTTCACAGGTTTATCGTATCCGTGCACCAATTTCATACGTAAGTGCTGCCTTCCTTATAATTTGGAACTAAATTATTTTATTAGGATGCATGTGTAACAAATATTTAATCATGATATTGTCATATTACTACAGTTAATCCCATTAATTTTCTAGGCAAAATGTCAAAAATTTTTTACAGAAAACAAACGTATTTATTAGATAGAATAAAATAGTATAACTCACTTATCTATCCAATAGTTAATGTATATGTCACATTATTCTGATAATGAATTTGGACAAAATTTTACTCTCCGGTATTTTTCATATTCTTTTAATTTTTTATATGAAATTCCTCATGTAAAATATATTTAAGTTGTTTATGTGTGGAGTTGGTTATGTGGTTAATCAATATAGAGTTTAATTTCAATGCAATGATGATATAAATTTTGTTGATATTATCATATAATTAAATTATTCTATTTATATGATTTTTAAACTAGTAAACATGAGATTTAACCACTTTTATTAATTGTGACATAATTGAATGACATTGTAAAATTTATTTACATTATCGATGCATAAAAATTAAATTCATCAATATAATCTTATTGCAAAAGAGTTTAATTTTTATATACTAACAATGTGTAAAAAAATTTTATATTATCATTTTATCAAATCATCACATCTAAATAATTTTTCAAGTTGTGAGTGTAAAACTCAATTACTTTTGTTGATGTCGCAATTTTTTAATTGAATGACAATATAAATTTTTTTTATATATTATTAGTTTATAAAAATTAAACTCAATTTAAATAAAAAAATTTTTCCAATACCTTTTAATTATTTATGATTAATAATACCTCTTAATACAAATTTTTCAAATATATCAAGTTAAAAGATAAAATCACAACGGTCTCGATAACATGTATGCTTAGATGAGCCCAACAGATGGCAAATAGCTAGCAAGTACTAGAGGTCTATCAAGAAATAGCAACTACTAGAGTATAGCAACCTTTTTTTGGTCCAAGAGTACAACAATATATAATTGTACATTAATTGAAGAGAATTACAAAAAGAGAATTTATTTTATATTTATTATTTTCTATTGTTGGTGAATAAAAATTAAATTAAAAAATTATTAACCAATCATTAAAAATAAATAGTAAACAAATTTTTTAGTCTTGATATTTTCAATTTGATGTCAATATTATTTTGATCACAATAAGATTTTTGATATCAATTTATTTCTAATATTTTTTTTATTTTGATATCAATTTAATTATTATATCAAATTAAAAATCCAATAGAATGACTATATTTTTGTCAAAACTAAAAATATTAGAACCAAATTAATATAAAAAAATTATTGAAACAAAGTTAATATTAAATTAAAAATATTAGAATAAAAAAATTATTTACTCAAAATAAATAATAGTTAGGTAGAAGAGTGAGAGCACAATATATTCCCTTTAGTTGGGTTAAGAGGCGGAAGTCAAAATTGTGTCTCCCAAGAACTTTTGATTTAAAAATCAAATAAATAAGTGAGTTTAATTTCTATACACATTAATAATATAATTTTTTTTTATATTTTTATCCAATTAAATCATCTCATTTATTTGCATGATTTTTTAAATTATGAATATGAAACTTAGTCACTTTCATAAATATTATAATATATGATTAAATAATAAGTAGTACATTAAAAATTAAATTCTAAATAAATATTTTGGCGACTGCTATTTGCCATTACTCGAATTTAATTTTATTTTACTTTTGGTCATGACCATTTCTCGAGTTCATCTATGCATGTATGGTCTCGCGAGACCGTTCCATCATTACCCCATGCAGCATGCTGACTGGTTGACCATTCCATCATTACTCCATGCAGCATGCTGACCGGTTGACGATTCATCATTCCTAACTTTTCGTACTCATAAGTCTTTGGACTTATTAGCATTGCTGATCAAGCAAACCCCATCAATTAAGATTTTCCTAAATGAATACGCCTGAGAAAAGGACTAGCTTGATAATCAAAAGTCTCACGCCTCTTTGATAATCAAATAACAAACACAAACAGAAGAGAGAGTGAGTGACTTTTCCTTTTTCCCTTTTCAAACAGGACTTAATTGGAGTTTCATTCTAACAAGACAACCGGAATTTAACACATGAATGATTTACTAATCCATGAATTTGGCTTTTAATAAGTCCCGTTGTCTATCAACAAAATGAGTATTATGTGCCTGTTGTTACAAAGATCAGCAGCAGCCGCGTCATTTTCGTTCATTGTAGTTGTCTCAGACTTGCAACTGAAAAGAAAGAAAAAGAAAAGTAAAACCGTCAAAGACATTTCAGTTCATATGGTGCCAAGGTCGCTGGAGTACGTGGCCTGAAGCGTGGGGCACTCCCACTGTCCCTAACTTCCTATATGTGGAAAAATTGAGGTAGTTGGACGTAATCAATTAATTAATCATACCAAGATCAACATAATTCGCATGCACGACTTAGGCACAAACATACATATATAGTAGCTGCCGAAGTTGGATTATAAGATGTTAAAATAATAGATTCCTATTTGAATATTAAAAACCCCCTGCCTGTAAAAGTCTTTGCCTCTTTTTAGTCAGAATAATATTACACACGTACAATTTATACAAATATCATTTTATACTTACACAATATTTAATGTTAGTTTTATTCGTTAAAAAAGATGTCGGTTTTATTTTATTTTTTCTTATTTTCCGATTCATACTACGACTTTCTACCCATTCCATTTGAATCTTAGCTAAAAGAGTTGGCCACATTTAAGCGCATCACTGTATTTGAAGTCGGCCACATTGAAGTGCATCACTATATTTCAACGGCGCCTCCAGTAAGATCATAATTATTTTAGTTTTTGATTTTTTTTCCACAAATTTCATTATATTATTGTATAATAATACTAATTATTATCTAAGAAAATTTAAATATTACCTTCAATTATTAAATAATATTTATTAATTATTTATAACATCATTAATAATATAAGTATAAAATTAAGTTTGATGCATCACGCGCGCGAACGTGTAAAAAACCTTTATACAATAATTTAATTATATATATTATCATATTATCCTGAGTGACTTTTTACGATAATATAATTATCCTAAAATCACATGTACAATGAGATCTTACTAGTAAACAACGTAAAATACTTACCACTCAAATCTTGGAGTAAGAAACACTTCTGAAATTTTTTTTTAATCATTTTTTCCTTGGTCTTTGGTCTCTTTTTAATAAATCTTCAAATCATTCAGATGTTTTTGGCCAGTAGTGTTTTTCTTCCTCAACAAACCCGGAAGGAGAACTTTCAGAAATGCCTCTCTTTGAATGTTCAGCTTATTTGATTTGAATTTTCAATTTTTCAGTTTTCTAGATTTTATGAAAGGAATACTGAAAATTCTAAAAACTATAAATTATAGTTTTCAGATTTCATTTACAGTTTTCAATATTTTCTTCACAAAATCCTAAAAACTAAAAAACTAAAAATGAAAATCGAAAACTAGAAACTGAAATCAAATATGCTTATAATCTCCATGGTGTGAACGTTTATCTCAATTACTCTTACCTTTTGTAGATGGCTAACTTAAGCCATTAAAAACTTCACATGGATTCATTTATATCGAAAGACAAATCTTGTAAATTTTCAATCTTTCTCTTCTTTTCAACAATACTTGAGAATAAATAAGGAGAAAAATTAATTGAACATATATACATTTTTAATCCTTATAATTTTAACCCAAATTTTGTTTAAGATTTTCATTTTCATCCAAAGTTGTTTTAATTTTAATCTCTATAAATATTTGAAAATGTGCATTTAGAACTTACAAATGTTGAAAATTTTGGGTCTTGGTCCTTATAAATACTAAGAATCTTCTTTTAGTCCTTATAATAAATATTACCACTCATAACAACCGAGCTAATAATGCAATAGGGATCAAAAACCAAAATTCACTATATTTATAAGAACTACCAGTATATTTAAGTGTATTCAATATGTAGAGTACAAGAGTTGTGAAAAAAGTATGATAATATATGTGTAAAACCTTTCATGACAAGGAAAAAATTATTGGGTAAATTGCATTCCACCCTGCTTGCTCTAACTCCAAGGGTCTAGTTAGTATTCTTAAATAGATAAGGTTTGATAGGATAAACCTTGATAATATTAGACCTATTAAAATTTTAGTGCTATGCAATATTTGGTGTAATATTGTATAAGATGTTATGTTATATAGTAAACAACTATCCTCTTACTATTCCAATTCTAACAAAAAAAAAAAGTAATATTAACTAACAACATAGCTAATTATCACTACAATAGTGTTTGGTAACTGTCCTAAGGAAGAAATACGAAGATATTGGAGATAGAAACTTGTTTGATGATGAAGATAGGGTAAAGATAGAAAATTTTCTCTTCTTAAAGAAATACAAAAATTTATGTCCCTCCAAAAAGTGGATAGTGGAAACAAGATACGAAGACATAAATTTAATATATTTTTTTTCAATAATATCCATATACATATTTATTATTTCTTAATGATCTCATAAAAGGCGGTGGTGCCGGGGGTTTGGCGGCGACGATTTGGTGGTCCCTGGGGTATATATATCTTTTATCATATATTTATTGTATTGTTCTCGTGTTTCCAAACAAAATATGGAGATAATTATCATGTCTTGTACTTCACAACCAAACATGATACAAAGAGAATATGTTTTATGCTTTTGTCTTTACTTCTATCTCCACTGTAAACAGTTACTAAATGCTACCTATCAGTTCTCTTATCATCCGCCATTGGAAATAAATGACATTTCATGCTACAAATTTTTTTATATATTCTTAGAGTAGTTAAGAAACACCTCTTGAACATTTTGTCATTTTTTCTGTCTTTGGTCTCTTTGTTACTCTTCAAGTCTTTGCTTGAGATGTCTTTGACAAGAAGGGTTTTTCTTCCTTCACAAATACGAAATGAGAACTTTCAGAAATGCCCATCTTTGAATGCTTATAGTCTCCATGGTGTGGTCGTTTATCCCAATTATTCTTACCTTTCATAGAATATAGTCGGCTAACTTCAGCCATCAAAAGATCGATTCATTTATCTATATCTAAAGGCAAATCTTGTAAATTTTTAATTTTCTTTCTCTTCTTTTCAAAAATACTTTTTAGGAATATATATATATACACACACACTTTTAATCCTTCTAATTTTTTTACCCAAAGGTTGTTTACAATTTTTGTTTTCATCGATGTTGTTCTGATTTTAATCCCGATAAATATTGAAAATTTTGGTTTTGACCTAGTCCTTATAAATATTTTAAGAAATTTCTTTTAGTTCTTATAAATATTACCAATTACCAAACGTATAACAACTGAGTTAAGACAATAGGGATAAAAACAATATGTTTTTAAAAAAATGGATTAAATGAAAAAATAGGGATCTAATACAAATTAAATTCACTACGTTTATAAGGACTAAAAGTGTACATAAGCTTATTGAACGTGTAGAGTACAAGAGTTAATGAAAAAAGTATGAATGATATACAGATTTGCACACATTTATTATAACTACACTTCATGAATTGATAGATTATTTATTAATTTTATCAAATTTATTTTTGTGTTCATTGTTACACCTCAATATCATTTTATTTACATTAATGAGAATAAATCTCTCAATCCAACACAATGCCATACTATGGGTCTATTTGGATAACATGGCTTGTGACATTTTTTTAAAAAAAAATTTGAAAATCAAAAATCACATTTTAATTTTTTGTTTTGTTTGGATATGTAACTTATTACTTCCTTAAAAGTCATTTTTAATTTTTTCAAGAAATCTACATATCTAACTTCTCTAAATGCTCTTTTATAACACTTAAAATAAATATTTTTATTACTATATATTTAAATACTAAATAACTCATTCATATTTTTTTCTTTTCACGTAAGCGTTTTAAGTTATTTACATTAACGAGCCCTAGGTATGAAGATAAAATGTTGACGGGTCAAACTGAAAGTATCTTTTTTCCAGGAAAAATCACTAGCAATGGGACCGGTGCTTACGCGAGGTGTATAAATATAGGTTCCCCGTTGCAGTGATGGTCATCATTAAATTATAATCCTTTGCTGGACAAATTATTAAACAACTTCATCTAGCACTTCATTTCCTCAAAATGGACCTCGGAAGGGCACAATACTTTCTCAACGAAAAGACTATTTTAGTCACTGGTGCGACTGGCTTCTTGGCAAAAGGTACTATATATACATCGCTTCTATATATAATTTTAAGTACTTATCAATAAATTCTTGTTTCTTTCTATTCTTTTAGACTAAATTCTCTATTTAATCTCTCAAACTTATAATGGAGGACAAATTAATCTTTCAGATTTGAAAAGTCTAATTATGGTTCCTCAAAATTTCAGAAATAGGGACAAGTTAGTCCCTCCATTAAATTGGTATTTAAACTGTTAATGAAAATTTCCACATGTCTTATTAACTTGCTTTCGTATACTATTAATTTTCACGATAAATCCTAACTTGTTTCACTCCTCTAAATGAGATCGTTTAGACATTCTCTTTCACTTTCTCCCTCACCATAGCTCTAGGGAGACCACGATAGAACTTTTTAAATTTGAACTAATTTGTTTTCATTTTTGAAATTTCAAAGACTACAGTGAGACTTTCAAAATTTGAGAGATTAATCTGTCACACACTATAAATCTAGAGGATTAAATTGGGATTTTAATCTTTCTTTTATCTTTAGCTACCAATAATTTGAAATATCACTTTGCACTGCCCTGCAGTTTTTGTGGAGAAGGTCCTTCGGATCCAACCAAACATAAGCAAATTGTATCTTCTTCTAAGAGCTTCAAACACCGAGTTGGCAACACAACGCTTGCAAAATGAGGTAAATATATGATCAATCTTCAATTTATTTTACAAAGGTTGGTAGATTATATATACGGTTATTAACAGCAGGGCATATGGGTGGAAATAGCAGGCGGTTTCTTGGGGACTTTCAACCTAGTCTATAAACGGTCTAGTTTGACCTAGACTATTTAACAAATAAGTTAGGTTTAGACATTTTAAAAAATCTTTTTAGTTAAATAGGTCAGGTTTTGGGCTTTGAAAATAGCCTATCAAGCCTAATAGATTAGTCTACTTATATTATTATTTAATAACATTTAATGATAATAGAAATGTTTTAATTTATTCAAAAATATTTTTTAACTTATATAAGAAGCATTTTAGTCAATTTAAAAATATATAATTTTTGACATATTTAAAAGTTCTTTAACTTATTTAAAAGTAGACATTTTAACCTTTTTTTACTCAAAATTATAATCAAGTAGGTTATTAGATAGGTTTTTAGACAAGGTCATGCTTTCCAAAAGGCCAAGCTACCATCGTAAAAAAAAAACCTATGGTAAGTTATAGGCCTAGGCTTAAGCTACCTCCTATTTAGGACTCCATGCAAATTAACTCCATCGAAGAAAATTTTCTACACCCTTGTTTTAGCGAGAGACAACACCTGCATCAACCTGTTAGCTAGGGCAGCTTTTGCTATACCTTTGACCTGCCGTCTAATTCTTCTATTCACCATCTTCTTTTTCTTATCCAATCTAGCTGCCATTATGCCTTCATCTATCTTCCTCATTCCTGACACCGTCGAGGACTACATCAGATTCACCTTGCTGAGTTTTAGCCACCATTTCACGTTGGGCCTCACTCTCAAGTGGCTCGAAACCTGGGAGAATAGGTAGCTTTAATTTGGGGATCCATTTAGAGAGGAGTCCCCCCTCCATTTGTTGCACTTGGGCCGCCTATACACTTTGTACTGAGAGGCACTAGTCATAAACTCAATTCAAAAGCTACAAGCTTAATTTTAATGTAATCACAATTTACACTATCAACTAATTAAAATCCCTCATTCACGTGATTTTTCAAGTAGTGTGTGTCAAATCAATTGTGGCAATTTTACACTATTAGTGTATGTAGAAATTAAACTCTAAAACTACTACGAAATTGTATTCTAACACAGAAAAATAAAACTAATTCCTATACAAATTCTATTTTGTCAACATCATACCAGATGGTCTACAATCTTACTCCTAGTGCGTTGTATGATACATTACAAATCAATTGATCGGATTGCCCTTTAATAGGTCATTCAAACAGATTTGTTTAAAGTGTTACGTGATGAACGGGGTGAAGAGTTTGATTCTTTCATATCAGAGAAGATTGTTGTCATAGCAGGTGATGTTTCTCTCATAATTTAGGATTGAAAGATGCCAATCTTCAAAGCGAGATGTTCGAAGAATTGACATCATTGTGAACTTTGCTGCATGCACCAAATTTGACGAAAGGTAATGTACCAAAATCTAGTGCTTGATTGTCCAATAAAACACGCATATATATTATCCAATGTGTTCTTACCACCTGTATGTATATTCTACCTATAGATTTGACATTGCAATGGGTGTTAACACAATGGGTGCTTTACAAGTCTTAAACTTCGCAAAGAATTGTCATAGAATACAGGTTCTTCTCCACGTTTCAACTGGTACGTATTTAGTAGATCTATAAATTCCCAATGTTGGTATTTAGTATTTACTAATAAGTCTTTCATATTTTCCTTTAATTTCTCATATTCAAATCATCTGTCTCCGAATTATATTTTCCTATTGTCTTATAACTTTTGGACAGAAAGGAAACATTATCCGAAACAGGCGATTTCCATCCCATCCATAATTCATCATCCTATTTGACAATTTGTTTTTAATTTGTTTTAGCTTATGTGTGTGGCGAGGCTTACGATAAAGAAGTAATTGTACAAGAGAAACCATTTGAGATGGGTCAGACCTTGAAAAGTACCTCAAAATTAGACATTCGCGCAGAAAAAAAAATTGCAGAGACAAAGTTAGCTGACCTTCAAGCAGAAAATGCTTGTGAAAAAACTATAGCATTTGCAATGAAAGATTATGGAATCAAAAGGTTCATCAAATTCTAATAGTGTTGCTTTATGTTTTTTTTTCTATTGCTTTCTTTTATGCATTGTTAAATATCATTTTCGTTTATCTTACAATTCTCTTCTCAAGGAGAAATCTCTATATATTCCTCTAGCACATTTAATGTGTGCTCTACAATGATATCCAACTACTCATTTGAAGTTTTTTATATATAAGTTTTAAATATTATGGATTAAAGTGAATTGCTATTATGTTTTTCGAACACGCATTAAGTATGCTTTATATGTTTACAAAAATTTCTCTTTTTTTGTGATATATGGTCAAACTTATCAAAATAGGGCAAAATTGTATGGATGGCCAAACACCTATGTATTTACAAAGGCAATGGGGAGATGCTTCTAGTGCATCTTAAAGATAATGTACCACTGATCATTATACGACCTACCATGGTAACTAGTACTTACAGTGACCCTTTCCCTGGGTGGATTGAAGGTTTGAGGTATGTTCACATTCTCTATTCACAAAATACTTCAAATGTGAATTCCATGACTGCATATGTTATTCATTTTTCTCAATTATTGTAATGCAGAACAATTGACAGCTTTTTTGCTGCCTACGGTAAAGGAAAGATAAGTTGCTTTCTTGGACATCCCAATACAATTTTAGACGCGGTAAATTACTTAAGTTATTTGTTACATTATTATGTTATACTTTTAGGGGGCATTTGAAATACCATATAAGCATGATATGATAAGCTAATATAATATGTAATAACTTTATTTACTATTTAGTGTAAGCAACGTATTGTATAAACCTATGTATCAAACCTACCATATACGTTAAAATAATAGATAATTTTATCAACCTTAGGGAGGTAAGATAAAGTTTGATTAATTTTTAATGTACAAGGGTTATTTTAATTTCCTTATTTAACAAAATAATAATAAATAAAATATAAATATTTTAAATAATGAATAATTAAATTAAATAAATAATAAAAATAAAAGAATAGAATATTTAATGATAAATAAATATTTGAATAAATGATAAATAATATTAGAAATAGTAAATAATACCTAATATACAAATAAATTATAAATTATATACTAGAAAAATATATAAATAAATAATAAATAATAGATGATATATAAAATTAAGGATTAATAATAAAAATACTTTAAGTTAATATTTATTATTAAATTAAAATAAAAATAATCATGATAAAAATACTAGAAAAATATTAAAGTATATAAAATAAAGAGTACTTTTACATTTTTATAATTTATTAAAATAATAAATAGCTATAAAATATTTAAACAAATAATAAATAACATTTAATATAAATTAAAGTTTTAAATAATGATATATATTTAAAATATTATCTTTAAATAATTAATAAAAATTATCATTTTATTTTTATTCAATATTTATTTATAATTAGAGTTATTTGTAAACAAATGATAATATTGTTTATTTTAAAATCATATTTAATAGTTACAATTATATGTAAACAAATGATAATATATAATAATATAAAATATAATATTTTATATAGTATCTCACCAAATACTGTATAGTATTTAATGTTTATCAGATTTTATATTATTAAGTCTTATTCTATCAAATCTTATACAATCAAGTCTTATCCTACCGGCCAGGCATGCTAAATGGGTCCTTAATTACTCATTATAATCAGTTGTTAATTAAATGAAACATCAATAGCTTTCCCTGTTAGCAATTATTAATAGGTTATAGCTGCTGCTTAATATTTACTTTTTGAATATAAAATACTTGTTAATAATTTAAACAACATAAAGATACCTCACAAATCACAATGTTTTCAAAATCACTAAACATATTTTCATTTCTAGTTTTATTTCTGAAATTTATTTTGATGTGTTAATAGTATAAAAAGTTTTACACAATCATTCAATTATATACTTCTATGTGTAAGATTTTCAAAATAATGAATAATTAAGTCAAATATTTTTACTAATGCGGTAATATATGTGATTGATATTTGTGTAATTTTTTCTTTTCTTGCATTGACCGTGCATATAAATTAGATTCAATTTTCAAAGTAAATAACTTTCCCAAACACTTTCACTAAACATTACTTCTAAGCATTGTTTCCATTTATTTTCTAGAAATGTTATTAAACAACTTTTTAAAGAGTTTAATTTCTATATATTGACGGTATAAATTTTTTTATAGCTTTATCTAATTATGTATTATCTAACAATGATTAAGTTTCACACCTACTACTTAAAAAATTATATTAGATAGATGAGATAATTTAATTAGATGACAATATAAATTTTTTTTATATTATCAGTGCATATAAATTAAACATTTTTTAAAACCCAATCGATGACAAATTTAAACTCAAATTATTTTTCTAAATTTCATGTGCATTATTTTATGGGAAAGCAAAGTTTTTCCTAACAACGATGCTTATTATCGTGAAAGACAATATTGTGCACAGTAAGATGACCAAGCAAAAGTGATTTGGAAAAAGTAAGGAAGAAAGAGAAAATGTGGTTAATTGTAAAACACAAATGAACTGTGGTATCAATTCTTCGTAATTGTCATTTCACAAAGATATTTCGAGCCATTCACCATTCTATTCTTTTAAAACATATATCACAACATGAAATTTTACGAGTATTTAAAGGATTATGAGATTTGTAAGAGAATCCACTTATGCTATGGCAGCTTTTTTTTTTCCCTCTCGCAACCCGTAATCAAAGCTTTGCTCCATGATAATGCAGATACCTTGGATATGGTGATCAATTGTATGATCACCACAATTGTGACTCATTCAAATCAAAATGATCAACAAAATTTCATCTACCATGTTGCTTCTTCATCAAGAAACCCTCTAAGAATTTCTGATGTTCGTGATATCTCCTACCATTATTTTACCAAAAGTCCATGTACAGATAAAATGGGAAACCGATAATTGTCCGTAAGGCGAAACTTCTAACGAGTATGGATGCTTTCAACAAATACATGAAGATCAATGTGAACTTCCACTAAAGGTTTGTTAATCCCCAATTCATGATCTTAACTTAGTCATCAAACACTACAACATAATTAATATTAAATGATTAGTTTAATTTCTATGTACGGAAAATGTTAAACTTTTTTATATTATCATTCAATCGTGTATTGTGACATTAGCAAAAGTGATTAAATCTTACACTCATTACTTAAAAAGTCATGCAAATAAAATGATTTGATTGGATGACAGTATAAATTTTTTTCCATTGATTAGTGCATAAAAATTAAACTCTAAAATAATATTGCATAAATATGACTAAATTATGTTAAAAAAATGTTACTATTTACATTATAATATATTTTTTTATCAATATTGTGTATAGTTTTAACTACACCTTCTTATGCTGATACTCTTTTGGATGAATTGGCTGATTTGAAAGGGCTTATATTTGGTCAACAAAGTGTCTTGCCAGTCATTCCAAGACATTTACGCATACAACCAAAAAATCAGAACGTGATGCGAATGGTAGAATTATACAAACCATACGTGCTTCTTAAAGCAATGTATATTTCGTGTTCTCTATTTATTTAATTTGAAAATTTATTTTGACTCACTCGTTATTTACTTGTTTAATTTTAGTCCTACCCGAAACTAATCAGAACTGTTTTTGATACACATGTAACAACTTTGATGACACAAACACAAAAACATTACGGAGTGCAACAAAGGGTTATAAAATGCAGGGAATTGGATTAGACTTTGACCCCAAGAATATTGATTGGACAGACTACATGATGAATGCACACATTCCTGGTCTCTTCAAGTATGCCGTGAAGTAATCCACAAATGCTTGAATTATGGGCACTACTATAATTTAAGAAATTATGTGCTAAAATAGGAAGAATGTTATGGAAGAATGATGGACTATACATATCCTATGTAGTGATCAAAATTTAAATACAATTAGCGATTACACTCCACTGAGTATAATGGGCCAAAGTCCAATTAATATAGTTATACCTAGTTATAGTAAGAAGTAGTATAAATAGATGTATTAGTGATTGTCAAGGTAGTTTATATATGAAATGTGAATTGTGTTTTCCTTTTTGGATTATTTTCTCCTCCCTCTCTCTAGAATTCCCTCTTATTCTTTCTAATCTCCCTCTAATTCCTCTGTTCCCTATCCCAAATTCCTCTTCTCCATTACATACACATATCCTATGTAGTGATCAAAATTTAAATAAAGGAAAATAATTTGAAAAAACAAATCAAAGAGTTGAAATGAATGTGTTGAAGGATATAATTATAATTGAAAATTAGTTAGATATTAGTTAGTAGTTTGTCATGACCCTTACTTTATATAAGGGTGCTTACACTTGTATTACCAAACCTTTTGATCATTAGTAAAGTTTTATTTCAGTTTCTATTAATTATTGCTTTCTTCCCTCTCTGATCACCATGAATTTCAACATGATATCAGAGTCATTTCACCCACCTTGAGAAACTCTTCTACTGCTTCCATTTTCTCTTTTTCTCAAGTTTCATCTGTTTTCTCACATTTTCTTTTACTTTCCTTCACTTTCTCGAACTTTCCTTTCTTCCAAAACTACATCTCTCAGCATCCAATTTTGATTAAATAATAATCAATTTAATTTAATTTTAACTTCATTTCATCTTTTGATTTAACTTTAAATATCATGTTCAATCATTATCAATATCATGTTTTGGGTCTTATATCTTCCTTTTTGGTATTTTATTTTTAATTTTTTCTGTTGCATATTAAAAAAAAACTTATTATTCAGCCCATTTCCACATAAAAAAAGAGGTCCAACCCATTTCATCTCATGTCCGAAAAATTAACAAAAAGAAAAACCATCGATCTCATTCTTGTCCTTTTCATTAAAAGATTAAAAAGAAAAAGATAGAGGGCAACACCATGATGAGGTGCCTCCCTACTTTGGGCAAAATGTTAATGTTCTTTGGGTGAATGAGCTGGAGGGATACACACACCGAGATAGATCCGTGAACCTCGACCCCTCACTCTTTCACTATATACACCCAACGCCTCCATCATCAATTAGGGGGAACCAATCACAGAGACTAACATCACTCCCTCACCACTATCATCAAAATCATCCTCTTCCCAGCTTCTCCCTCTCCACCATTTTTCACTTGAGCCTTGAACTACCACCCCATCGTGAACAAACCAACTTCCAGGCATCCATTTCCATAATCAACAACAACAACATTACCATCACCACAATGAACACATCATCACCTCACTCACAAACCATCTAAGACAACACAAAAATCAACAACAACATTTCCCCAAAATCATAACCATAACCACTATCACCATCGCAACCCAACCAAAATCAATCCAGAAAGAAAATAAAAAACCCAACAGTAAATTGAAACCAAGCAATACATCCCAGGAACGCAAAGGAAAGAATAAGGTAACAACAGGAGTAGGTATCATCATCATAAAATAAAAAATAAAAAAAAATAAAAAGAAAAGGGAAGAGGCCCCGCCCTCCTCTCCCACCATCACGCGAGCCTCGCTTCCATCATCATCATCATCACAAACTAAACGCCGATCACCAGCTCCTTCTCCTCCTTGTACCCGTATCGACTTTAGCCTCACCGTGAGCTCCCTCCTCCTCTTCCGTCTCAGCTGACCCACCACATCACCATCATCACGACCCAAAACACCACCACCGTTCCCTTCCCGAGAAGCCCAACCACCGTGAACAACCACGGTGTCACGGTTCCACTTCATGCTCCCCTTCCCTCTTGGCCTTCACGCACTTTCCCTCCCTTCGAGGGCTTAGCGTGGATCCGCGACCTCGCCCGTGACGCGTGTCCCGAGCCGCGAAGAGCCTCCATCGTGGAGCCACCTGCACTCCCTCTTCCCAGCGCCTACCTGTTACCGTGAGCTCTCCCCGCTCCCTTCTCTTCGCGCTCCTCTCTTTCTCTCTCTCTCTCCGCCTCACTCTCATTTTCTCACTCTCGCCTCTCTCTCTCTCCATATCTAGGATGGGTGTGTGTTGTGAGCGTTATCATCCAATCAAATCATTCTATTTGCATGACTTTTTAAGTAATGAAAGTAAGATTTAATCACTTTTACTGATATGATAATACACGATTGCATGATAACGTAAAAAGGTATAACACTTTTTATGCGTAGAAATTAAACTAATCATTTAATATCAATTATGTTGTAGTGTTTGATGAATAAGTTAAGATCAGGAATTGAGGATTAGCAAACCTTTAGTGGTAGTTCACATTGGATCTTCATGTATCTGTTGAAAGCAACCATACTCGTTAAAAGTTTTTTACGATGATTATTGGTTTCCCATTTTATCTGGACATGGAATTTTGATAAAATAACGAAAGGAGATATCACGAACATCGGAAATTTTAGAGGGTTTCCTAATGAAGAAGCAACATGGTAAATGAAATTTTGTAGATCATTTTGATTTGAATGAGTCACAATTGTGGTGATCACACAATTGATCACCATGTCGTTGGTATTGCATTATCATGGAGCAAAGCTTTGATTACGGGTTGCAAGAAGAGAGAAAAAAAAAAGCTACCATAGCAGTAAGTGGATTCTCTAAAATCTCAATCCTTTAAATAATCGTAAAATTTCATGTTGTGATATACATTTTAAAAGAATAGAATGCTGAATAGGTCGAAATATCTTTGTGAAATGACAATTACGAAGAATTGATACTACAAAAGGCTTTTGTTACTACTTGCCACCTCAGAACTTGGAGAATTTGGGAAATGATGGACGGGAAGCTCTAGGGGTCACGCCCAAACACTACCATGGACGGAGACCGCAGTCATCAAACCTTGGTGAACGGCATGAACATTAGGGAGCTCGAGCCGAGCGTAAGAGGACCACTGGGCATTCTCTCGACATCAATCCGAGTATCTCAGGAGTCCACTGAGGGCAATGAGCCCTGGATGCGCTACTTGAGCATCAAAGTTCTTTTACAAGTATCCAACCCCTGCACCAAGACCACTTGTAAGGAAAGGAGAAGCATCCAGCCAAGCCACCGTCCATACAACCGGACCATTTCAATGTTACAGGACATAACATTAGCACCATTGCCGAGGACCCGCTTCATCGGCGACATACTCATCACCTCCATACCCAAATGGTACTCATCAAGTCCATCTGTGTTTTACAATTAATCACATTTTCTCTTTTTTCCTCACCCTTTTCCAAATCAGTTTTGCTTGGTCATTCTACCGTGTACAAAATTGTCTTTCGCGATAAATAAGCATCACTTTTAGAAAAAAAATTTGGTTTCCCATAAAGTAATGCACATGAAATTAAGAAAAATAATTTGAGTTCAAATTTGTTATTGATTGGATTTTTAAAAAAGTTTAGTTTATATGCACTGAATTATAAATTGTTTTTGTACCATCATCTAATTAAATTCTCTCATTTATCTAATATAACTTTTTAAGTAGTGGGTGTGGATTTAACTATTTTTACTGATATGATAATACATGATTAGTTAACAATGTAAAAAAATTTACTTGTCAATACATAAAAATTAAATTATTTAAAAGGTTGTTTTCAAACATTTCTAGAAAATAATTGGAAGACGTTTGGTGAAAGTTTTTGTGAAAATTATTTACTTTGAAAATATTGAAAGTCGAATCTAATTTATGTGCGTGTATGGAAGGAACATTACACAAATATCAATCACATGTATTACCATATCAATAAAAAAAAATTGACTTAACTACTCATTACTTTTGAAATTTTACAAATAGAAGCATATAATTGAATGATTGTGTAAAACTCTTCTACACTATCAATGTATCAAAATAAATTTCAGAAATAAAACTAGAAATGAAAATATGTTTAGTGATTTTAAAAAACATTGTGATTTGCGAGGTATCTTTATGTTGTTTTTTTGGTATAGTATCTTTATGTTGTTTAAATTATTAACAAGTACTTTACATTCAAAAAGTAAATATTAGGCAGGACTACAACCTATTAATAATTCCTACCAGGGAAAGCTATTGATGTTTCATTTAATTAACAACTGATTATAATGAGTAATTAAGGACCCATTTAGCATGCCTAATAGGATAAAGCATATTGTATAAGATTTGATAGGATGAGATTTTAATAGTATAAAACTTGATAAATATTAAATACTATATAGTGTTTGGTGAGATATTATATCAAATACTATATTTTTATATTATTATGTATTATCATTTGTTTACAACTAACTCTAATTAATTATAAATAAATATTGAATAAAAATAAAATGATAACTTTATTAATTATTTAAACCTAATTTTTTAAATATATATCATTATTTAAACTTTAATTTATATTAAATGTTATTTATTATTTATTTAAAGATTTTATAACTATTTATCATTTTAATAAATTATAAAAATGTAAAAGTACTCCTTATTTCATATGCTTTAATAGTTTTATAGTATTTTTATCATGATTATTTAAATTTTAATTTAACAATAAATATTAAATTAAAGTATTTTTATTATAAATCCTTAATTTTTATATATCATATATTATTTGTTATTTATTTATATATATTTTCTAGTATATAATTTGTAATTTATTTTTATATTAAGTATTATTTATCATTTATTCAAATATTTATTTATCATTAAATATTTTATTCTTTTATTTTTATTATTTATTATTATTCAGTTAAATAAGGAAAATAACCCTTATATGTTAAAAATTAATCAGGTTTTATCCTCCACCCTAAGACTAATAAAATTATCTATCGTTTTAAGGTATATGATAGATTTGATATATAGGTTTATACAATATGTTGTTTAGACCAAATAGTGAATAACACCATTATATATTATTATCTTATTCTATCATGCCTTATATGGTATTTCAAATGACCAGAAAAGTATAACATAATAATGTAGCAAAAAACTTATGTAATTTACCGCATCTAAAATTGTATTGGGGTGACCAAGAAAGCAACTTATCTGTCCTTTACCGTAGGCAACAACAATGCTGTCAATTGTTCTCATTATAATAATTGACATATATCAAAATAATTGAGAAAAATCAATAACATATGTAGTCATGGAATTCACATTTGACGTATTTGTGATAGAGATAACATACCTCAAACCTTCAATCCACCCAGGGAAGGGGTCATTGTAAGTACTAGTTACCATTTGGTTGTGTTATGTAATTTTAACGAAATTATATCCTTTATGTTAGCTTATGTTTTATCAAAAATTGACACATGAGATGATATGATATTGATTTTGGAAAAAATTATTTTATCTCTGTTATGGACTTGAGAAATTGTGGTTATAGTCATTTGTGGAGTTACTAGAATTGATTCAATATGATATGTAAATTATTTATCATATGTTTTGGGAAGGTCTTAGACCTTGGAGCTAACGAAACTAAGCACTAGCCTTGGTCCACCATGATTATATTTGATTAGGACCACACAGTGGATCCTTCTATTCTATGGCTACTCACATGGGTAGGACAATTCTGTTTTAGGATTATCAAGGAAAGGGTTGAGTGTGAATCCTTCTGTTATCTGAATTAGATGATTCCCTATTAGTTTATATAAAGCTGTTGTTTTCAAAATTCTTTTCCATAAATAAAAGAATTTGTTGAATTTATATGAACTATAAAGTTATATTGTTTTACTTATGGATTACATATTGTATCATGTGGGTTATAGACATCTTGTCTACCACTCAGTTGCAAAACTCACTTTGTTGTTTCCCCCCTTTTTCCAGGTACAAGTGCAACTCCAAGTTTAATCCAGCTCCTCAATAGCCGAGCTCCAAGTTGGTAAGCCTTCTTGAGAAGGCTTATTTTGTATATTGGAACCTAGTTTTCTTTTTGAATATTGCCTAGTTAAAATAGTCCATAATGCTCCATATATCATAGGCAAGGTCCTCAGATTAGCTTTATGTTTATGTTTATATTTATGCTTATGTACATGAAGTTAAGACTAGATATATAGATATTATATTATGGAAAGGATTTGTAAACTGAATTTAGAATTATATTTTGAACTACGTACATTCCAAGTTATGGTTGGCCACATACTGTGATTATGAAATTACATTTGAAACTAATTTGAAAACTAACTTGACTTTATGTTTGATTTTGGATTGACTTTTATTTAAATTACATATTAGAACTTGAATTGAAATTCATATGTTGGGATGATTTTCTGAATTATGTTGAGTTGGCTTCCTTTGGGGGCGCATTTTGAGAATGTTTGAAGTTTGATTCTATATTTTATCTTTGTTTCCATACAGGTTGTATTTCTGAATTTGGAGATTTCTGAAAACAAAGAGAACTCTACCCGTTTTTCTATAAAAGCTTGGATGTTAAGGCTTACAGGGGAATGTGTTCCCTATGTGCTGGTCATGGCCCAAGGTTGGGTTGTGACAATTTTATAAGGTGCTCATTGCCGCTCAAATGTCTCCTCTTTGTATGGGAGATATTCAACAAGAGTGTGTTGATTACTTAATATGTTCTCTAATCAAGGCCTGAAACAATAATGCACCAATCAAAATGTTCAATAATTAAATATTTGTCACCATTCAAGGTTACATAAGCTAACAAAGGTGAGAGAGGTAGGACCATGGAGGTCAGGAGAGGCAGTGGAGGATGCATCCTGAAGGGAGACTAGTTGGGGGAATGATAGGAGAAATTTTTATACTCCAAGCACATTTATAATGCATACTCTAAGAATAATCACAACCACACATTTTTAATTTTATTATAATTTTAAACATTTTAAATCAAGATTGAATGGTTAAGGTTGTTCTTGGAGTATACACTAAATGTCCTCCATGAGCATGTAAGTATTTCTCAAATGACAACGTGAGGTTGGAAGCTCATCCAAACACTTAAGTAGTGTGACATATCTGTGTGTTGATGTGTATAAATTAAACTTGAGCCATTGACATGTTTCTAACGGTAGTTTGGGGAAGGATTTCGAGAACGTTCTGTTTTCTTTTAATAGGAGAGATTCATGATCCATTAGTAAATGTCGTGAGAAGATATATGAGTATCAAGGGTCAAAATCTCCTTTGTAATTTTTTTCTAAAAAAAATTTCCATGATTTTCAAATCTTATATCACTAAAAGATATTAATATGCTTTTTGAAAACAAACGGATTATGTGAAATAAATTTAATATAATTTCATTCCACTTTGATGACCTTTACTCATTTGACATGAGAGAAAAATTTGACTATTCTAAATTTATTATCAAATATGTTTAATAAATTTTTTAACATGTTAATATGTACGTTTTGCAAATAATATGATATGTAAAAAGATAAACTTTACAAAAGATAAAAAATATTGAAGATTTTATCACATGGCACTCGGATCTTGTCATCATGCCATGCATTCACAAATAATGCTTCGCAAGTAAGCTCAATTGTATACAAAGTTTAATTGCGAAAATTATTGTAGTTTGCAAATTTTATTAAAAGATTTAATAGTTGATGGTGGTTATTTGTAAGTGACTAGAAGTTTAAGGGTTCAATTAGATTTGGAAATTTGATGTAACTATTTGCAACTCATTTTCATGGAAACTTTAAGGTTACGTATAAGATACTCTTTTCCCGATTATTAGTATCATTCATAGAAATATTTTTTCAAATGCACGAGATACATGTATGGATCTTATGAATGTTCACTCGATTTTTTTTTAATGCATTCCGTTGAAATTCATGGTAATCAGAAGAAGAAAAAGAGCAATAATTGATAGAAACTTAAATGAAACTTTACTAATGATAAAAAATTTGGTAATACATGTGTAAGCACCCTTATATAAAGTAAGGGGCATAACAAACTACTAACTAATATCTAACTAATTTCTTATTACAAATATATCCTCCAAGCCCTTTCCACGCAAGCTGGAAGATACGTACTTTTACGCTTGGATGAAAGTGTAATACAACTGAAATGTGAAAATACAATGTAATTAGAAAAAAAATACAATGTATTAATCAAATGAACAATATAGCATGAATACAATGGTGGTGGTGTCTAGCTCTAACTCAATGTCTCCATTAATGTGAAGGAATACCAAAATCATCAAGCAAATGACGTGGTGCCTAGTCCCTCTCCGATGTCTCCATTGCTCGTTGCAACATAAGTGACAAATCACCAATAGTCCCAAAACGGAAATATCATCAACAAATGCTTAACCACTCAAGCAGAAGCAAAATACACTACAAAAAAATGGTAAATTACGAGTTAATTTTGCAAATTAGGGCGGTTTTTGATCGCGTTTTCACAATAAGGGCGGTTCCCAACCGCCATAATTACCAACGTCATTAGGTGAATTATGGCGGTTTCTTTTTACCACCACAATTTACATTATTGACCATCACAATTCACGTGACTAATTACAGCAGTTTGAAACCGCCATAATTTTTGGTCAAATTAAAAAGCACATTGTTAATTATGGCGATTAAGAACTGCCGCAAGTTTCAATAGAATTTTTTAAAAAATTATAATTACAGCGGTTTGAACCGCCATAATTTGCAGTGAATTTTTTTTTAAAAAAGTTAATGATGGCGGTTTAAAACCGCCATAATTTGCATTCCAATTGATAAAATAAAAATAATTCCTTTATTTTAATAATAATGCCACATAATTTAATAAAACCAACTTCAGCTTCATATTAATCTAGTAAAATAAAGTAAAGGAATTAAGTAGAGATCAAATTTCAAATTACGCTAAATCAAATAACTAGAATACATAAAGATGCATTAGTCTTAATATAAAAATGAAGTAATTATTCTATTCATATTCTTTACTTAGCTCAAATTGAGATCAACTACAAACATTGAAGGTAAAAGACACCAACTTCATGTTTGCATTCAAAAAATTGAGTTCTAAGAACTTTTGTATTCATGTCAATGATAATGAGATATCTAAAATACAAACTCTGTCAATTTAACCATGATTAGGATTGCAAAATACTTTTACAAAAATTGCTCACTAAGACTAAATCCTTAATTGTAGTCAAGTAGACACAGAATCACTAAGTATATATCACAACTCAATGTTATCACTTTCCACATGACAATGGAAACAACTTAAAGTTTAGAACAATGCAAATAATCATGTCATGTCTTTTACAAAACATGGGAAATCTCATATCCGTAGTGCCATCCTAGAAATAAGAAATAAGAAACAAAAAACAAAAAACTGAAGGCCCTGTTCATCTAGCATAGAACAAAGCTAGAAATAAGAGGCACAACTAACTTTTACTTGGAACAATGCCACACAAAGCTTCACCAAGCATAGCAAATATTGATAGCGGCCTTTGTCCTCTTTGACCTGATGCATTATTCTTAGAACACATCAATAAGTATGAAGGTATTCTAAATTTGAATTTATACCTGAAAAAAAAAGAGAGCAGATTTATCTAACAACATATCTAACATAGGTTTGCTGATTTATCCAAAAAGAGAACAAACAGAACAACTTGCTCACACAAACGAAAAGGCAACTTGGAAGAAATCAAAGTGATAGGCATTGGGGTTATAAGCCAACTGCTAGATCATGATAAAGAACACAAATTATTCACAGTAAGCATATATAACTATAGATTGACCTTGGGAACATAATCAGGAAAACTACCACCACAAAGTTTAGTAGCTTCATCATATGGTAATATATCAGCATATACCCAAATAGCAAAGTGAAGGTTTTTAGAACTAGACGCCACTCACAAAAAGCAATTTTTGAACACCATAACTTACTTTTGCTCCCATGGAAATTAAAGCATTAGCCTCTTGCTCTAAATCCTTTTGCTTATTCTGGATTTCATTTTGTGGAATTGTCCCTTTATATTCAACAGGGGTTGGAAACAATACAAAATAGCAAGTGTGAAGCAAGCTTTGTTACTTGTGAACACATTTATTACAATTGAATACTCTAGGGAGAACAACGTAAGAGATTAGTCAAGGATAGATCTTTCTAATAACTACTCTTAGAAGCAAAGTAAATGATTTACCCATCAGCAAAATGGTAAGCTTTGCTAGGCTCTAAATGACCCAATCCTATTTTTGGCAGACAAACATCAAGCAAATGCCCTACTGAGTGCAACCTAGACAAAGAAAAGAACAAGAAAGAAATGAGATTGCAGAACCAAAATAGAAATTTTCTTATAAGCAGTTTGAAGAGAGTTTTAAATCTGCCTTCTCGAAAACAAAATCAAGGCCAGGGTTGCACTCTCAAAAAAAAAAAAAAAGTAAAACTGGAACATAAGTTAAGCACAGAAGGTAAAGCTTTTTTTTGTCAGCGTTTAATCCAGAAAAGAATGCTGCTCTAAACAAATAATTTGTACAACGGTATTGCTAATCAGTTAAATAACTGAGCATTAGTTAAGGAATCAAGACCAAAAAGTACTAAATTTCAAGTTTTCATTTCATACCCCAAACAAAAAAGAGAAGATGTTAACCTAGGGAAATGATGGCTCTTGGAAAATTTTCATTGACTAACACCAACACTGATTCTGAATGCAGTGCTTAGTAATAGCGATGGGGATTTCTAGGAGACATGTTTAATAATCACTAATTGTAACAACGCTATGTTCAACAAACATTAATTAAGTATCACGTAGTAAGGTTTCAATTCAAAGGAAAAGAAGAGAAAGAAATAATGATTGTATAATTTCAACATTTGCCAAAAAGTGTTGTCAATATGAACAATGATAATATCTTATAAAACTAAAATGTCAAATTATAAAATGTCAAAATATATATAATTATGATTTTGAAACATGATTCAAGACATCACAAGTCAATAATCTTAACACAAAAAATGAGAAAATTGTGGTCCAACAATGCCAAACCTTAGAGAGAGGATAAGTTTTCTAGTGAAATGCAACTCATTTTAATAATATAATAAAGATTAACCATATTTTTCAAGGATGGGGAAGGTAATATTCCAACCAATATATTGAAAATCAACACAACATCACAAAACAGATTAAGGAAGAAGGAAAGCACAAAGGTATGGTGGTGTACCTTATTAGTAGTGCCTCTGTCCTTCTTGGCCTTGGCATTCTCTACCTTCTTTTCTCCAATCTCTCTCTCCCCTTCCCCCATTTCTACATTAATAAACAAAAAAGGAACACATCAAAGCATCCAATTCGCCTTTGGATTTGTGGGAAATAAGAAGAGAATTGAAAAGAAGTACCTGGATGTAGATGTTGTCCTTGTCTTGCTCCTCCTCATTCAGTACACGACCTCTATTGCTAAAAGTTGAACAAAACGAACAGCCACCCATCTAGATATTACAAATTATTTCATGATCAAAAGGCCCCTTAATCATTTGTAAAACATGATAGAACTCAATCTACATGATCAGAAGTCACATATTTAATTACTTGTAAAACATAACAGAACTCAAAACAAATTTAAGGGTTAAACATTTACCCAGCAATTGCCCAAAGATGGAAAAGGAAATGTTACCATTAAAGGAGGAATGCAGTGAAGAAACCTCCATCAGACATGCCAAAACAACAATCACAAACCCTTCAATTGTAGGAGTACCACTCAATAGCATAAACAAATAATCAAACATATTATGGGAGCACAAAGCAAAAAGTTTGTTCCTTTACTTGATAATTAAAAACCCTTATCAAACAACCACCCACACCACAACAATAACAACATAGTTCAAATGAAATGAATTGAACATGTGAGTCTTGATAGAGACAAAGCCGTGAACAAGAGAGAGAGATAAGGGCTTACAAAGACTGAGAAGTGAGAACCACTCACCTGAGCTTGTGGTGAGGGAGGCGTGGAGGCGGCAGGCGGGAGGTGGAGTAGAGGAAGCCTCGTGGAGCAATGGCGTCGAGAGCAGAGGGGAATGCAGTGGTGAAGGCGGAGCTAGCAGAGGAAGCTTCGTCTAGAAGAGGCATCGCAGAGTTAAGGGGAAGGCAGAGGAAGCTTCAGAGCAAAGGCATCACGACCAGAGGAAGCTTCGTGGAAGGAGATGTGCGAAGAGAGGCGGATGGTGGTGGTGCTGATGCGAACGACGGCGTGCAGCTGCTGGGGTGGACATTACAACGGCGGCCCTTGGGAGAGGAGAAGATGAGATAGGGCTTGAGAGTTGAAACTTGAGAGAAAACAACATTTGAACAACCCTAATCCCCCCCCTTTTTAATTTCTTTAAACCCAAAAATTTAGAAAACTGGAAAACGACAACCTTTAAAAATTAAAGAACATTTGGGCGGTTAGTTATACATCCAACCGCCATTTTTTGCACTGAAATTGTGGCGGTCAATAAAACCGCCTTAATTCATTGTAATTTATGGTTCTTTGAACCGCCCTAATTTAACCGCCACAATTAACATAATTTTTTGTAGTGATATTTTCTAGCTTAACCACTTGGTAGAAGCAATCACAAACTAGAGGTTATAGTCAATAAGACTTTCAATCAAAGGTTAACATCATAAGACGAGGCATAGGGCTAAATCAACATTTAACTACCTCTTAAGGGCAGAAGCTAATACCAAAGGTTTAACCACGATAACCATCAAGACAGAAGCAAAACAAAGCCAATCAAAGGCTATATCAAAGAATTTAATCAATTGCTTAAGCACCACTATAGGCAAAAGCTACAAATGAAAGCCTATTCAAGGCTAAACCAACAAATGTTCTCCAATGTGAGAACCAAAACATGCCAATAAAGGCTAAACTATTATCAAATCATGAACTTGAACCAAATGCACAAATATCAAATATCAACAAAGGAACTGAAACAAACCGAATATGAGAAATAACCTCAATAATCCAAGGATTGAAAACTAAACAAAAACCAGCATTACCAAATAAGTCTCCAAAAGAGCATGTGCATCAACAACTAATAGATCTTGAATCCATTGAACCAAATCTTGATCCAATATATATCAATCATACCAAACACAAATCCTTGAACTGGTAAACTTAGCAACAAATACAAATCACATAAGAAGAAGAGCATTTGTTGCAACATACCACAATCAAAGTGACAAATTTGAACTTGAACCACATCACCTCACTGATAACGCTAACCAAAATGAAGTCGAAACAGAGCAATGACAAGCTCGCCAGAGATGGAAGCATGAAGTGGCGGAGCACAAGGTACACCCGCGAAGCTCACTGAAAACCACATCGGAGAAGGCAAGTAGGTCGGTGAACAAGAAGACATACGCACCAATTTGAAACCTTCTCGAGCCAGGCTAAGCAAGGAAACAGATCCGATAGGATGAAGGCGGCAAACCAGATTTTGGAACCCTCACTCACAAGAACTCGAATCAGGCAGAAGATGGAAAACAAAGGAAGAACCAAAAACAAAGGTGAAGGATCCTGAACCATGGAGCTGGAGATGTGAAATCTGAGAATGATCTTGAATGTGAATGGAAAAGCACCGACGATGAGCATAAGCAACAGTCGAAACTTGACCCAGAGACGGAAGCTCATCGGATAAAGAAAGATCACAAACGCGAATAGAGAAACGAACCACCGCGTCGAAAAATCGATTCCAAGAGTGATGACGGTGAACCAAGACGCGTTCAACGAAGCAAAGTAGAGAGAAAATGAGGATTTCGATTGATTTTCTAAAGAAGATGGAGAAGAACTGAATTGAAGAAGTGATTTTATTTTGGGATTTAGGGATTTGATGGTGTTTGGGAGAAAAGAAAAGATGAGAAAATGTAGGAAAAATTAAACAAGGTTCTAGAATGAAAAAGAAATCCATGAGAAACAGTGAGATAATGTTTGGAATGAACAAAATGAGTGAGAAAGTGAAAGAAAATATGTATCAAAAGTGTTTGATAGTAAGGAAAATATGAGAAATGACGGAAAATGAGTTCCTGAACTAAAAATGCAGCGGAAGGAGTTTAGGGATTTTGGTGACATTTAGGGATTTAGGAAAGAAATAAAAGAAGAGAAGTGTTTGGGTGGAAGTAATCCATGAGAAAAGGGAAGAATGTGAAAAAATTTTGAGATGCATGTTTGGAAGAAAGGAAAATTCGAGAAAATGAAGGAAAGTAAAAGAAAATGTGAGAAAACGGATGAAACTTGAGAAAAAGAGAAAATGGAAGAACAGAAGAGTTTCTTAAGGTGGGTGAAATGGTTCTGATATCATGTTGAAATTCATGGCAATTAGAGAGGAAAGAGAGCAATAATTAATAGAAATTGAAATGAAATTTTACTAATGATCAAAAGATTTGATAATACAAGTGTAAGTACCTTATATAAAGTAAGGCCCATGACAAACTATTAATTAATATCTAACTAATTTTCAATTATAATTATATCTTCCAACACATTCATTTCGATTCTTTGATTTGTTTTTTCAAATTATTTTCCTTTATTTAAATTTTGATCACTACATAGGATATGTATATGTAATGGACAAGAGGAATTTGAGATAGGGAACAGAGGAATTGGAGGGAGATTAGAAAGAATAAGAGGGAATTCTAGAAAGAGGAAGGAGAAAATAATCCAAAAAAGGAAAACAAAATTCACATTTCATATATAAACTATCTTGACAATCACTAATACATCTATTTATACTACTTCTTACTATAACTAGATATAACTATATTAATTAGGCTTTGGCCCATTATACTCAGTGGAGTGTAATCGCTAATGTATTTAAATTTTGATCACTACATAGGATATGTGTAGTCCATCATTCTTCCATAACATTCTTACTATTTTAGCACAGAATTTCTTAAATTATAGTAGTGCCCATAATTCAAGCATTTGTGGATTACTTCACGCATACTTGAAGAGACCAGGAATGTGTGCATTCATCATGTAGTCTATCCAATCAATATTCTTCGGGTCAAAGTCTAATCTGATTCCCTGCATTTTATAACCCTTTGTTGCACTCCGTAATGTTTTTGTGTTTGTGTCATCAAAGCGTTACATGTGTATCAAAAACAATTCTGATTACTTCCATGGGTAAGACTAAAATTAAACAAGTAAATAACCGAGTATGTCAAAATATATTTTCAGATTAAATGAATAGAGAACACGAAATATACATTGCTTTAGAAGCACGTATGGTTTGTATAATTCTACCATTCGCATCACTTCTGATTTTTTTGTTGTATGCATAAATGTCTTGGAATGATTGGCAAGACACTTTGTTGACCAAATATAAGCCCTTTCAAATCAGCCAATTCATCCAAAAGAGTATCAGTATAAGAAGGTGTAGTTTAAACTATACACAATATTGATAAAAAATATTATAATATAAATAGTAACATTTTTTTAACATAATTTGGTCATATTTATGCAATATTATTTTAGAGTTTAATTTTTATACACTAATAAATGAAAAAAAAATTATACTGTCATCCAATCAAATCATTTCATTTACATGACTTTTCAAATAATTAGTGTAAGATTTAATCACTTTTCCTGATGTCACAATACACGATTGGATGATAATGTAAAAAAGTTTAACATTTTTCGTACATAGAAATTAAACTAATCATTTAATATCAATTATGTTGTAGTGTTTGATGACTAAGTTAAGATCATGAATTGGGGATTAACAAACCTTTAGTGGTAGTTCACATTGGATCTTCATGTATCTATTGAAAGCAGCCATACTCATTAGAAGTTTCGCCTTAACAATTATCGGTTTCCCATTTTTATCTATACATGGACTTTTGGTAAAATAATGGTAGGAGATATCACGAACATCGGAAATTCTTAGAGGGTTTCTTGATGAAGAAGCAACATGGTAGATGAAATTTGGTAGATCATTTTGATTTGAATGAGTCACAATTGTGGTGATCATACAATTGATCACCATATCGCAGGTATCTGCATTATCATGAAGCAAAGCTTTGATTATGGGTTGCAAGAGGAAAAAAAAAAAACTGCCATAGCAAAGTGGATTCTCTTACAAATCTCATAATCCTTTAATACTCGTAAAATTTCATATTGTGATATATGTTTTAAAAGAATAGAATGGTGAATGGCTCGAAATATCTTTGTGAAATGACAATTATGAAGAACTGATACTATAGTTCATTTGTGTTTTACAATTAACCACATTTTCTCTTTCTTCCTTACTTTTTCCAAATCACTTTTGCTTGGTCATCTTACTGTGTACAATATTGTCTTTCGCGATAATAAGCATCGTTGTTAGGAAAAAATTTCTTTTCCATAAAATAATGCACATGAAATTTAGAAAAATAATTTGAGTTTAAATTTGTCATCGATTGGGTTTTAAAAAACGTTTAGTTTATATGTACTGATAGTATAAAAAAAATTTATATCATCATCTAATTAAATTATCTCATCTATCTAATATAATTTTTTAAGTAGTAGGTATGAGACTTAACCATTGTTAGATAATACATAATTAGATGACGCTATAAAAAAATTTATACCGTCAATATATAAAAATTAAACTCTTTAAAAAGTTGTTTAATAACATTTCTAGAAAATAAATGGAAACAATGCTTAAAAGTAATGTTTACTGAAAGTTTTGTGAAAGTTATTACTTTGAAAATATTGAAAATCAAATCTAATTTATGTACACGGTCAATGCAAGAAAAGAAAAAATTACACAAATATCAATCACATGTATTACCACATTAATAAAAATATTTGACTTAACTATTCATTATTTTGAAAATCTTACACATAGAAGCATATAATTGAATGATTATGTAAAGCTTTGTTACACTATTAGAGTATCAAAATAAATTTCAGAAATAAAACTATAAATGAAAATATGTTTAGTGATTTTGAAAACATTGTGATTTGTGAGGTATCTTTATGTTATTTAAATTATTAACAAGTATTTTACATTCAAAAAGTAAATATTAAGCAGGAGTTATAACCTATTAATAATTGCCAACAGGGAAAGCTATTGATGTTTCATTTAATTAACAACTGATTATAATGAGTAATTAAGGACCTATTTAGCATTGCCTGGCTGGTAGGATAAGACTTGATTATATAAGATTTGATAAAATAAGACCCGATAATATAAACCTGATAAACATTAAATACTATCCATGTTTGGTAGATACTATATAAAATATTATATTTTATATTATTATATATTATCATTTGTTTACATATAATTGTAACTATTAAATATGATTTTAAAATAAACAATATTATCATTTGTTTACAAATAACTCTAATTATAAATAAATATTGAATAAAAATAAAATGATAATTTTTATTAATTATTTAAATAATTTTTAAATATATATCATTATTTAAAACTTTAATTTATATTAAATGTAATTTATTATTTGTTTAAAGATTTTATAGCTATTTATTATTTTAATAAATTATAAAAATGTAAAATTACTCTTCATTTTATATACTCTAATATTTTTCTAGTATTTTTATCATGATTATTTTAATTTTAATTTAATAATAAATATTAAATTAAAGTATTTTTATTATTAATCCTTAATTTTATATATCATATATTATTTATTATTTATTTATATATTTTTCTAGTATATAACTTATAATTTATTTTTATATTAAGTATTATTTACTATTTCTAATATTATTTATCATTTATTCAAATATTTATTTATCATTAAATATTTTATTATTTTATTTTTATTATTTATTTAATTTAATTATTCATTATTTAAAATATTTATATTTTATATTTTATTATTTTGTTAAATAAGTAAATTAAAATAATCCTTGTACATTAAAAATTAATCAGACTTTATCTTACCTCCCTAAGGTTGATAAAATTATCTATTATTTTAACGTATATGGTAGGTTTGATACATAGATTTATAAAATATGCTGCTTACACCAAATGGCAAATAAAACTATTATATATTATATTAGCTTATCCTACTATACTTATACGGTATTTCAAATGCCCCCTAAAAGTATAACATAATAATGTAACAAATAACTTAAGTAATTTACCGCGTCTAAAATTGTATTGGGATGTCCAAGAAAGCAACTTATCTTTCCTTTACCGTAGGCAAAAAGCTGTCAATTGTTCTACATCACAATAATTGACATTTATCAAAATAATTGAGAAAAATCAATAACATATGTAGTCATGGAATTCACATTTGAAGTATTTGTGAATAGAGAATGTGAACATACCTCAAACCTTCAATCCACCCTGGAAGGGTCACTGTAAGTACTAGTTACCATGGTAGGTCGTATAATGATCAGTGGTACATTATCTTTAAGATGCACTAGAAGCATCTCCCCCATTGCCTTTGTAAATACATAGGTGTTTGGCCATCCATAAAATTTTGCCCTATTTTGATCAATTTGACCATATATCACAAAAACAAGAAATTTTTGTGAACTTATAAAGTATATTTAATGCGTGTTCGAAAAACTTACATAACCATTCACTCTAATCTATAATATTTAAAACTTATATAAAAAACTTTAAATGAGTAGTTGGATATGAATGTAGAGCACACATTAAATGTGCTTGGAGAATATATAGAGATTTATCCTGAAAAGAGACTTGTAAGATAAACGGAAATTATATTTAACAATGCATAAAAGCAAGCTATACAAAGAAACATAAAAGCAACGCTATTAGAATTTGATGAACCTTTTGATTCCATAATCTTTCATTGCAAATGCTATGGTTTTTTCATAGCATTTCTGCTTGAAGATCAGCTAACGTTGTCTTGCAAGTTTTTTTTTTGTGTGAATGTCTAATTTTGAGATACCTTTCAAAGTCTGACCATCTCAAATGGTTCCTCTTGTATAATTACTTCTTTATTGTTAGGCTCATCGCACACATAAGCTAAAACAAATTAAAAACAAATTGTCAAATACGATGATGAATTAGGGATGAAAATCATCTTTTTGGATCATGTTTCCTTTTCTGTCCAAAAGTGATTGATAAAACAATAAGAAAATATAATTCGAAGATAGATGATTTGAATATGAGAAATTAAAGTGAAATATGAAAGACTTATTAGTAAATATTAAATTTAACATTGTGGATTTATAGATCTAAATACGTACCAGTTGAAACGTGGAGAAGAACCTGTATTCTATGACAATTCTTTGCGAAGTTTAAGACTTGTAAAGCACCCATTGTGTTAACACCCATTGCAATGTCAAATCTATAGGTAGAATATACATACAGGAGGTAAGAACATATTGGATAATATGCGTGTTTTATTGGACAAGCACTAGATTTTGGTACATTACCTTTCATCAAATTTGGTGCAGGCAGCAAAGTTCACAATGATGTCAATTCTTCGAACATCTCGCTTTGAAGATTGGCATCTTTCAATCCTAAATTATCGAGAAACATCACCTGCTATGACAACAATCTTCTCTGATATGAAAGAATCAAACTCTTCTCCCCGTTCATCACGTAGCACTTTAAACAAATCTGTTTGGATGACCTATTAAAGGGCAATTAAACCAATCAATTGATTTGTAATGTATCATACAACGCACTAGTAGTAAGATTGTAAACCATCCGGTATGATGTTGACAAAAAGAATTTGTATAGGAGTTAGTTTTATTTTTGTGTGGTTAGATAACAATTTCGTAATAGTTTTAGAGTATAATTTCTATATACTGATAATGTAAAACTTTTTTATACTGTCATCTAATTATAAATTGCCATAAGTAAACTTGACACCCATTACTTAACAAAGTCACATAAATAAGATATTTTAATTGGTTGATAATGTGAACTCTCAGTATACGAAAAATAGGTTGTAGTTTTCGAATTGAGTTTATGAGTAGTGCCTCTCATTACAAAGTGTAGGCGGCGGCCCAAGTTCAACAAATGGAGTGGTGGACTCCTCTTTAAATGGATCCCCAAATTAAAGCTACCTATTCTCCCAGGTTTTGAGCCACTTGATAGTGAGGCCTAATATGAAATAATAATATAAGCAGACTAGTCTATTAGACTTGATAGACTATTTTCAAATCTTGAAGCCTAACCTATTTAGCTAAAAAAGCTTATTGAAAAGTCTAAACTGACTTATTTACTAAATAGACTTGGCCAAATTAGGTAGTTTGTAGATTAGGTTGAAGGTTCCCAACAACTGCCGACTACTTCCACCCCTATGCAGCACTTAATCTCTATGCATAATCTACCAACCTTTGTAAAATAAATTGAAGATTGATCATATATTTACCTCATTTTGCAAGCGTTGTGTTGCCAACTCGGTGTTTGAAGCTCTTAGAAGAAGATACAATTTGCTTATGTTTGGTTGGATTTGAAGTACCTTCTCCACAAAACCTAGGGGCAGTGCAAAAGTGATATTTCAAATTATTGGTGCCCAAAGATAAACGAAAGACTAAAATCCTAATTTAGTCCTTCTGGATTAATAGTGAGAAACAAATTAATCTCTAGAATTTTGAAAGTCTCATCTTGATCCCTCAAATTTTAGAAATGGGGACAAATTAGTCCCTTAGATATGAAAAGTCCTATCATGGACCCTCAAATTTCAAGAAAGAGATAAGTTAGTCCCCTCAAATTGTCATCTAAACCGTTAATAGAAATATCCATATGTTCTGTTGGCTAGCTTATATATACTATTGATTTTCATGGTGGGTTCTAATTTGTGTCATGGAGCATTCTAAGAGCAAATACTATCCTGTTCATATCTTTTGAGAAGAGAAATACAAGAATTTTATGAAATCTTTTTTATTAGAGCAAAAGAAAGATAAGAACTTTAGAAATCTTTGTTCTTCACATAACAAAAGACAATTTGAAGTCAAAGCTTTCTTCTAAACAAAGCTATGATGAGAGCGAAGATAAAGAAGAAGGTCTAAATAACCTCGTTAAATGAATGAGACAAGTTAGAATCCACTGGAAAAACTAATAGTACACATAATAAGCAAGTTAATAAAACACATTAAAGTTTCTATTAACAACTTAAATGACAATTTGAGAGAGACTACCTTATCCTGATTTCTGAAATTTGAGAGACTATGACAAAAATTTTTAAATCCCCTTATTACAAATTTGAGGGACTAACTAGGGGTTTTACTCTAAAAGAAAAGAAAGAAACAAGAATTTATTGATATGTACTTAAAATTATATATGGAAGCAATGTATATATAGTACCTTTTGCCAAGAAGCCAGTCGCACCAGTGACTAAAATAGTCTTTTCGTTGAGAAAGTATTGCGCCCTTCCGAACTCCATTTTGAAGAAATGAAGTGCTAGTTGAAGTTGTTTAATTTGTCCAGCAAAGATTATAATTTAATGATGATCATCACTGAAACGTGGGAACTTACATTTATACACCTCGCGTAAGCACTGGTCCCATTGCTAGTGATTTTTCCTGGAAAAAAGATAATTTCAGTTTGACCCGTCAACATTTTATCTTCATACATAGGGCTCGTTGATATAAATAACTTATTTAAACAAGTTATTTAGTATTTAAATATACAATAATAATAATATTCATTTTAAGTGTTATAGATTTTTTTTAAGAATTTAGATATTTTAATTTCTTAAAAAATATTTAAAATAACTTTTTAGTAAGTAATAAGTTGTATAAATAAAAAATTAAAATGTGACCTAGTTATAATGAATACCAAAATAAATTTGATAAAATTAAATAATCTATCAATTCATGAGGCCTAGTTATAATAAATGTGTGCAAATCTATATATATTATTCATATTTTTTTCATAAGTCTTGTACTCTACATGTTCAATAAGCTTATATACTCTTTTAGTACTTATAAACATAGTGAATTTTGGATTAGATCCCAATTTTTAATCCATTATTTTCAAATATATAGTTTTATCCTATTGTCTTAGCTCAGTTGTTATACGTTTGGTAATTGGCAATATTTATGAGAACCAAAAGAAAATTCTTAAAATATTTATAAGGACTAGGTCAAGACCAAAATTTTCAATATTTGTAAGCACAAAATGAATATTCTTAAATATTTATAGGGATTAAAATTAGAACATCGATGAAAACAAAAATTGTAAACAACCTTTGATTAAAAAAATTATATTTTTGAAAAGACGAGAAAGAAAATTAAAAATTTACAAGATTTGCATTTTGATATTAATGAATCTTTTGATGGCTGAAGTTAGCCGACTATATTGTATGAAAGGTAAGAATAATTGGGATAAACGAGTAAAACGACCACACCATGTAGACTATAATCATTCAAAGATAGGCATTTCTGAAAGTTCTCATTCCGTATCTGTGAAGGAAGAAAAATCCTTCTTGTCAAAAATATCTCAAGCAAAGACCTGAAGAGTAACAAAGAGACCAAAGACTAAGAAAAAATGACAAAAATTTTTAGAAGTGTTTCTTAATCACTCTAAGAATATATCAAAAATTTTCTAGCATGAAATGTCATTTATTTCCATGGCCGATGATAAGAGAACTGATAGGGACTACATAGACTAAACGTTGAAATAGAGTGAGACACAAGACAAGTTGGGTCATGAAGGGTTTTACACATATATTAAATATTTGGTGTTAGCTATAATTTTTTTTAACTCTATTTTAATTGTGTCATACTTTTTCATAACTCTTGTACTCTACATATTGAATACACTTAAATATACTTTTAGTGCTATAAATATAGTGAATTTTGGTTTTTGATCCCTATTGTATTATTGGCTCAGTTGTTATGAGTGGTAATATTTATTATAAGGACTAAAAGAAGATTCTTAATATTTATAAGGACCAAGACCCAAAATTTTCAACATTTGTAAGTTCTAAATGCACGTTTTCAAATATTTATAGAGACTAAAATTAAAACAACTTTGGATGAAAATGAAAATCGTAAACAAAATTGGGGTTAAAGATTATATATAAGGATTAAAAATGTATATATGTTCAACTAATTTTTCTCCTTATTTATTCTTACGTATTGTTGAAAAGAAGAGAGAGATTGAAAATTTACAAGATTTGTCTTTCGATATAAATGAATCCATGTGAAGCTTTTAATGGCTTAAGTTAGCCATCTACATTCTGCAAAAGGTAAAAGTAATTGAGATAAGCGTTCACACAATGGAGACTATAAACATTCAAAGAGAGGCATGTCTGAAAGTTCTCCTTCCGGCTTTGTTAAGGAAGAAAAACACTTCATAACAAAACATCTAAATGATTTGAAGATTTATAAAAAAGAGACCAAAGACCAAGGAAAACAGATAAAAAAAAAATTCAGAAGTGTTTCTCACTCCAAGATTTGAGTGAGGATTTTACGTTATTAAGTAGTAAGATCTCATTGTACCTGTGATTTTAGGATAATTATATATCCTAAAAAGTCACTCAGGAAAATATGATAATAATATATAATTGAATTATTGTATAAAGGTTATTTACACGTATGCGCTTGTGATATATCAAAATTAAATTTATACTTATATCATTAGTGATGTTATAAATAAGTAATAAATATTTTATAATAATTGAAGTTAATATTTAACTTTTGTTAGATAATAATTAATAGTATTGTAAAAAATAAAAAACTAAAATAATATTGATCTTTTCACATCTCGACCACTGCCGCTCATAATGTTAGTATATTGTTTTTGCCTTTGTTTTTTATCGGTATTTTCTTGCTAGAGGCGCTGTTCAAATATAGTGATGCACTTGAATATATTGTGAATGGGCGAAAAAATAAAATAAAATAAAACGGACATTGTTTTTTAACAAATAAAACTAACAATTAAATATTGTGTAAGTATAAAAATGATATTTATATAAGTTGTACTTGTGTAATATTCTTCTGACTAAAAAAGAAGAGACAAAGACTTTTACATGCATGGGGCTTTTAATATTCAAATAGGAATCTATCATTATCAACGTCTAAGCATCCAAAATTATTGAAAGAACGTGGAAACATCACTAGAAATAGAGAGTGCAATTGTGGGCAAAATTCTGTGTGATTAATTTACAAGTGCAGAAATATGAAAATGGAATATTGAATTCACAAATTAAATTGAGGTTTATGTGGCACAAATTTGAAAAGTATTCCTGATATTATTTAATAACATTTTAATTTTAATATACTAATGTAAAATAGTTTTACACTGTCATTCAATTAAAACATTTGTTTGAATGACTTTTTGGTAGTAAATATAAAAGTTAATTATCATAGCTTATGTGACAATATATAATTAGATAATTGTTAAAAAAAATTTATATTGTCATTGCATGGAATTAAATCCATTTAATAATCATTTTATCTCGTATGAATTAATGATGAGAAGGATTTCTTTGACATGCTTAATAGGTTAAAATTTTTAATATTATATAGTGTTTGATGTGATAATGTATAAGATATTAGATAAAGGTAAAATAATAATTTTTTATTAAACATTTAAGTATATTTTTAAAATACAATAGTACTATTTATTTACAAATAACTCTATCTACAAAAAAATAATAATGCATAAAATAAAATGATAATTTTATTTAATTATTTACATATAGCTTCTAAAAACATATATTACAATTTAAAATTTTAATTTATCTTCAATGTTACTTATTATTTATTTTAACATCTTAGAATCCCACTTCGGCAGCTACTATACATGTATGTTTGTGCCTAAGTCGTCGTGCATGCGAATTATGTTGATCTTGGTATGATTAATTAATTGATTACATCCAACTGCCTCAATTTTTCCATGTAGAGGAAGTTAGGGACAGTGGGAGTGCCCCACGCTTCAGGCCACGTACTCCAGCGACCTTGGCACCATATGAACTGAAATGTCTTTGACGGTTTTACTTTTCTTTTTCTTATTCTTTTCCAATCTTTTCAGTTGCAAGTCTGAGACAACTACAATGAACAGAAATGACGTGGCTGCTGCTGATGATCATCTTTGTGACAACATGCACGTAATACTCGTGGATTAGTAAATCATTCACTTGTTAAACTCCGGTTTTCTTGTTAGAATGAAACTCCTATTAGTCCTGTTTGAAAATTCCGATTCAATTGTGGATTATGTTCTACGTACTCAAAGTCACTCACTCTCTGACAAAAAGGACTATGAGTACGAAAAGTTAGGAATGATGGAATGGTCAACCAGTCAGCATGCTGCATGGAGTAATGATGTAACGGTCTCTCAGTCGAGACCATACATGCATAGATGAACTGAGAAATGGTTGTGACCAAAAGTAAAATTAAATTAAATTCGAGAAATGGCAAACAGCAGTCGCCAGAATATTTATTTAGAATTTAATTTTTATTTACTAATGGTCGTTAAATAATATATTGTTATATTTATAAAAATGATTAAATTTCATATTTATTATTTGAAAAATTATATAAATAAATGATATTATTTAATTAGATAAAAGTGTGACAGAATTTTATGTTATTAGTGTATAAAAATTAAGCCCATTTATTTATTTGATTTTTAAATCAAAAGTTCAATTACACACAATTTTAACTTCCACCTCTTAACCCAACTAAAGAGAATATGCTGTGCTCTCACTCTTGAACCGAACGATTATTTATTTTGAGTAAATAACTTTTTTATTCTAATATTTTTAATTTAATATTAATTTTGTTCCAATAATTTTTTTATATCAATTCAGTTATAATAGTTTTAGTTTTGAAACTAATGTAGTCATTTTACTGGATTTTATCTTTGATATAATAATTAAATTGATATTAAAATAAAAAATATTAAAAATAAATTGATGTAAAAAATTTTATTGTGATCAAAATAATATTGAAATCAAATTGAAAATATCAGGACTAATCAAGTTGTTTACTATTTATTTTTACATATTGTCAGTACATAAAAATTAAATTTTTTTACAATAAGATTATATTGATGAGTTTAATTTTTATGCATTCAATGTAAATAAATTTTATAATATTATTCAATTATGTATTGTCACAATTATTAATAAAAGTGGTTAAGTCTTGCATTTACTTGAAACTATACAAATAGAATGATTTGATTAGATGACAATATCAAAAAAATTTACATCATCATTATATTGAAATTAAACCCTATATTGATTGACCAGGTAACCAACTTGACACATCAACAACGTAATATATTTTACATGAGGAATTTCATAAAAAGAATTAAAAGAATATGAAAAATACCAGGGAGTAAAATTTTTTGTCCTAATTCATTATCAGAATAATGTGACACATACATTAACTATTGCATAGATAAGTGAGTTATACTATTTTATTCTATCTAATAAATACTTTTGTTTTCTGTAAAAAAATTTGACATTTTGCCTAGAAAATTAATGGGATTAACTGTAGTAATATGACAATATCATGATTAAATATTTGCTACACATGCATCCTTAATATTTAATTTGTCTGGTCTATTAAACAAAAATCCAAAAATTTGCATAGTTTATTATATCTAATTTCTCTTGAAAACAAATGTGAAAAAAAGAAGAAGAAGTTTTGTGTTGTTTTTTTTATTTATCTCCAAAAATTAAACAAAAAGAGTTGAATTCATTTGATACCCAAAAATTCATTTCCAAGCTGTTTCTATTTCAATCCAATCCAATCACATTTTTTGTAACAAGCCCAGCTATGTTTGCTTCCCAAATTATTGTTTCAAGCCCATACTTATTTCTTTTAATTCCTGTCAAAAAAATAACAATAAAAAAGAAAATAAAAAAAGGGAGGTAGAGGAGTCAACTCCTGATTCCTATTCATTCGCTACCAAATACATGTGAAGGAGTGTTGGGAGACACCATGATCAGGTTCCCCTCCACTATTGCAAAGTGACAAATTTTCTTTCTGGATGAGCTGGGTACATAGAAGAGGGGGAGTCACGGGAGGAAGAGAGGGAAGAGACATCATCACCTTCCTTCCACACATCTCACGCCATGATGACGGCAAACACAACAAAAATTTTATTCATTCCTCATCATCATCAATACCTCATCTAAAAAATCCAACATCAAAAAAACAAAACCAATCATGCTCAATTCTAGCATATAATCAGTTCACAAACTCAAACCAGAAGGAGAGACCATAGATCATCAAGAAATAATTCCAACGAGAGTAGCACCAGAAAGCAATCATCAGTCAAGAAAATTTCCAATTCGTGCAACAACAAGAAGAAAAGAATAAGGTGATAACAAAAGTTATCATCATCATAATATAAAGAAAATAAAAATAAAGGAAAAGGTGAAGAGGGCGCTTTCCCCTTGCCACCGCACGGCCTTCTTCCTCCTCGGCTCCATCATCTCCTATGCCCCTTCGCAGAGAGGCTTGTGACCTTGGACCATCATCATCACCCAACCCTGCCATCACATCCTCTTCCCTTCTCAGCAACAAAACAAGCCATGAACCTCACTCCATTATCATCATCACCACTAAAACCCATAGACACCCACAAAACCATGAACTACCCTACACCGTCAACCCCCATGCCACCACCATCGTGGCTCACTCGCACCTGCACCTTCTCTTCCACGCGAGCCACCACGTCAAACCAGCCACCCCCATCGTACCAGGCTATCCATCACCACACGGTTCCCCCTCCATAGAACGTGCTCCTTTCTCTTCCATCGATCCACCATAACCACCATCGACCCTCATCTCCCTCAACAAAACCCACCGCGAGTCAGCCCCCTCCGCCACACGGAGTGGCTTCCTCTCTCTCTCTCTCTCTCCCTCTCGGTCTTCCGTACTCCACTTCCCTCTCGTCACGCCTACCCAGGTGGTGGTAGATGGTCTTCTACCACCGCGATCTCTACGATCAGCCTCCAGCACCAGCCGCGGGCAGCCCCCGACCCTTTACAATCACCACCTTGAACCACCGCTCCTTATCCCCTCCTTCTTCGCGGGTCGGATCTCACCGCGCCGCTCACAGGCTTGCTTCCCATAACCCAGCGCCCGGCTCCCTCCTGGCAGAGGCCAGAAGTGAAGCGGCCTCACGCCTCTTCCTTCTCACCTGAATCTCTTCTCTCTCTCTCGGTCCCTAGGATTCTTTCTCTCTCATTCCTTATTCTCTCCTTCCATCTCTCTTTCTTTTTCTTTTTGTGTATGTGTGTGTTAAGAGTCAATGAGTGAGAAAGAGAGAATGATACGTGTGTGAGCGTGTAGGCATGTCTTGGTGACAGTGAAAGAGTGTTTGTGTGAGTGGGTTATGCGTGTGTGTGTGTGTGGGGGATGGGTGGGTGATATTATTATTATTATTATTATTATTTTGTTATATTTTTTATTTATTTAGTTTTTTTTTTGAGTTGGATCAGATCTTTAGTTTGTTTGGGTTTGGATTTGTTTTGATCTAAATAAAAAAAAAGAAGTTTTATATAATTTGGTTCAAAATAAATCTTTGAGTATTTTGATTATGCAAAACAAAATAAAAAAGTGGTTTAATTATTTCTTTTGAGTGAATTTAACGTTTGTAATAAAAAGGTTAAAAATAAAAAAATAAAAAATAATTAGATTTTTTCAGTTTAATCATTTTATATGTTTTTGTGTTGTGTTTAAATTAATTGTGTAATTGTGCTCATAAATTAATTTTATTATTACTTTAATTATTGTATATGCTTATGTCTTGTGTATTTGTATTTATGAATTAATTTTGGAAGTGTTGTTGAATTTAGAGCTTATAAAAAATATTTTCCTTCCATTCAATGGTATTTTGGATAGTGAAATGTATGGTTTTCTTATGACAATTCATAAAGACATCATTATAGATAACCAATTCATACCTAGAATAATATCAATATCATCCATAGGTAAACAAATAAGGTCAACAATGGAACAATGAGTACCAATCTGAATATGAAGGTCCAAAACAACAGAAGAAGTCAAAATTCTACTCCAAGTGGGCGTAGAACAATCAAGTCATGTGGTAGGGTAGACATGGGTAATTCAAGTTCATTTGCAAAAGTTGGAGAAATAAAAGAATGAGTAGCTCAGAATCAACAGTGCAATTAATGTTTTATTATTTAAAATACACGTACCCTGTATTAATTTAGGATTCTAGCCGCTTCCTGTGTACTCAGCGAAGTTCTTCCTTTGGCTTGAGGCCTCTGGTTGGAAATTCTCCCTTATGCTGATTCTGAGGACATTCACGTGAGTAATGTCCCTGTTTTCACACGTGAAACAAACACCCATTCCTTTCAAACATGGCTTATTTCCATGATTTTTCCCACAATTTCCACAAACAAGGGTTGGGAGGTGTAGGGACTTGTCTGTGGTGGCAAAGGCATTTTTCCTCTATATAGGTTCCTCCTCGCTGATTCTGGTTTTGGTTCAAGCTTCAGTTCCTATTCTTTTGAAATTGTGGTGGGATGAATCTACTTTTATCTTCCTTTCTTTTTCTTTTAAACATATTCTGACGCTTACCGCCAAATCCTTAATATTTTGTTAAGCAATCCTGCATTTATTTACCAACAGAGGAAAATTTCTGATTTCCATAGTACTTTCAGCATTCTTTAGTTCTCGATTCAGGCCAGCCTCAAATTTCATTGCTTTCCAAGCTTCATCTGGATTGAATTTTAAATAAGATGAGAACTTGGCCAATTCTTCAAATTTTGATACATATTGTCCAACAGTCATATTTCCCCTTCAGCTGCAAGAATTTGAGTCTTTCTGATTCTTTACACTTATCGAAAATATTTTTCTAAAAAGGTAGCTTTGAATTGTTCCCATGTGAGAGGAACTTCTTGTGCTTCTAATAGAGACTTAGTGCCCTCCACCAATGTTCAGCTTCACCAACAAGCATATAGGTGGCATAAGTCACCTTTACTAATCCTGCACACCATGGCCATATACATTGCATTGGCTATAAGTTTAGCCATCGTCTACTATGATCTAGGAAAAAGTTATGACTCAATTAAGGTAAGAGTGACAAAGTAACAAATCCATTTTATATGGCTTGCAAAGCTTTATCAATAGCCCCCTTTTTTTATTAGTAGAAACTTGAAAATAGACAAATCCCCCAAATTGGTCCTCTAAAATTTTTGCGTTGGATAAATTGGTTCTCTAGAAAAAAAAATTCTCAAAGACATCCATACGAAATTTAAAATGTCATACATTGATTCCTTTAGAAAAAAAGGGCAAATTAGTCTCTCAAAAATTATGAAAACGCTACAAGAAATTTATACCTAAAAGAACACTTAATTTTAGGTATACATAAAAAGTGTTGCTTATACACACATAGGCAATATTTTTTTTAAATGTGTTACTTTTTATATGACAGATGCTACACTTTTTTAAGTTAAGATATTACTTTTTGAAGAGTTGCTATATTATATGTGGTCAATTGTCAAATGGAATATTTTTTAACAAAAGGGTACTTTTTTAAGCTAATACATCACTTTTCATATAGTTGTTATAGTAAGTGTGGTAAATTATTTAAGATAACACTTTTTAATAGAGAAGATAATATTTTTTAGATATAAAAGGTAACACATTTAAAAAAAAGTGTTGTCTATGTGTATAAAAAGTAACATTTTTCATATGTTTCTAAAAATAAGTGTTGTTTTAAGACAAATTTTTTATAGTGAAAAGATCAAATCAATCCCTATACAAGGGGATTAATTTGTGTGATCATTTTAATTGGCAGGATTTCTTTATATACATATTCCTGGAGGATCGATTTGTTCTATTTTTATTTTTAGAGAAATTAATTTATCCAATATAAAATTTAAGAGGGGCTAATTTGGAGGATTTGTGTAAGTAGAATCTTGTTTCCCCTAATTTGCTAAATATGCGCGGTTATTCATTTTTATTTATTTATTTATTTTTTCAATGGTCGCCATTGGTACCACCCAAGGTATTTGAAAGAGAAAGGCTAAATGGGCATTATGGTGTTACTGCATTCGCCATTGGGAACACCTTTTCAGCTATCCCGTTCGTTTTTTTGGTTTCATTCATTCCTGGAGCTATAGTTTACTACCTTCCTGGTCTTCTGAAAGGATTTGACCATTTTCTGTACTTCATTTGTGTATTATTTACTTGCCTGATGTTGGTAGAGAGTCTTATGATGATAGTTGCAAGCATAGTCCCAAACTATCTAATGGGCATCATAACCGGTGCTGGAATCCAAGCAGTGATGATTTTACTTGGCGGGTTCTTCAAATTGCCAAAGACAATTCCTAAGCCAATTTGGAGATACCCATTGCACTACGTGGCCTTCCACACCTATGCATTCCAAGGATTGTTCAAGAACGAATATGAAGGGCTTAAATTCCCTAGTACCAATGACGTTGGGAGAGGCTCACAAGGTTACACCACAGGTGAAGAGGTTCTGAGGGACACGTGGCAAGTGGATATGAGTTACTCAAAGTGGGTTGATCTCGCAATCTTGGCGGGGATGCTTGCTCTGTATCGGGTCCTGTTTCTAGTTATCATCAAGTCTACGGAGAAGTGGAAGCCAATTGTTGTTATTTAGCATGATTTGACACTTTCTTGAAATTCTATTATTTAACAGTGTTTTACATGTCAGTATATATAAATTAAACTCTTATTCAATATCAATTATGTTGTGGTGTTTAAAAACTAAGTTAAGATAATGGTAAACATAATCAGTTGAGCAAGAATTGGGGATTAGCAAACCTTTAGTGTTAGTTCATATCAAATCTTCATGTATTTGTTGAAAGCAGCCACACTCGAAAAAAATTTCACCTTAGAGACGATTATTGGTTTCCCACTTTTATTTGTACATAGACTTTTGGTAAAATAGTAGGAAATATCATGAACATCGGAAATTCTAAGAGGGTTTCTTGATGAAGAAGCAATATGGTAGATGAAATTTTTTGTATCATTTTTATTTGAATGAGTCACAATTGTGGTGACCACACAATTGATCACCATGTCCAAGGTCTTGTATTATCATGGAGCAAAGCTTTGACAATAATCATTACAGGTTGCAAGGGGAAGATACATAAAAAGTGGACTAAATACTCAAAATAGCCCCTCAAAAATATATCGGGGACAAATTAGTCCTTTTAAATTTGAAAGGCATATATTAGTTCCTCACATTTCACAAAATGGCACAAATTGATCCCCTCCAAGTTCATACAATTAAAAATACACTATACGAACATATAGATGAATCAATTTGTCCATTTTTTAAAATTTGAGAGAACAATTTGGGCTTTCAATTTCTAAGGGACTATTTTGGGTATTTAGTATGAAAATCAGCATAGCAATGATGAATTCTCTAAAAATTCTCATAATGCTCTAAATACTTGAAAATTTTCATATTGTGATGTATATTTTTTAAAAAAAAGAAAGAAGAGTTTAATTTCTATGCGCATAGATAATGTAAAACTTTCTACACTATCATGCAACTATGTTTGCAACATTAGCATAGGTGGTTGAGTCTTAAACCCATTACTTGAAAAGTCAAATGAAAGATTGATTAAATAATAGTATAGAAAGTTTTACACTATCAATATATCAAAATTAAACTCAAGAAAAAAAGTTTAATAACTTGAAATATTTTCGTGAAACTAGGGGTGTAAACATGTTGGATTAACATAGTACTTAAATAGCATGATCCTAATATCACAACAATTCCAAATTAAAAATTAAATGACACAATTCATATTATATGTCCATACAGCCTACATTCAGGTTGGTTCAAATCAGTTCTCGAATTGGAATACAAATCCAATAACCGAGCCAATATATGATCGGTTCTGATCGAATTAAACTGAATGTAGTACTTAAATAGCATGATTCTAATACCACAACAATTCCAAATTAAAAACATTAAATGATGCAATTCATATTATATGTCCATATAGCCTACATTCAGGTTGGTTCAAATCAGCTCTTAATTGGAGATACAAATCCAATAACCAAGCCAATATATGATCATTTATTGAATCCAAATGAATGTAGTACTTAAATAGCATGATTCTAATACCACAACAATTCCAAATTAAAACATTAAATGACGCAATTCATATTTTATGTCCATATAGCCTACATTCAGGTTGGTTCAAATCACTCTAGATTGAAGATATAAATCCAATAACCGAGCCAATATATGATCATTCTAATCAAATCCAAACAGAACCAATTTAATCAGATTGGTTAGATTCACTGGTTCATTGAGTCAATACGATAACACCCTTACATGAAACAATAGTATGAACATTGATACAAAAAATCAAGTAGTGGTGTTCGTGAGTTGAGTTGGGTGGGTTTGGGAAGGTTTTTGGACCTAACCTACTCATTCAATTAGTAAGTTGGGTTGGGTTGAGCAAATTTTTCCTTTCAACCTAACTCAACCCAATACATTCATGAGTGGGTTGGATTGGACTAAACATATGGGCTAATATGATGTAAGAAATTTTTTTTGTCAATATATATAATCAAATATTTATCTTCTAACAAATATGATAAGTCTCAACATACATAAATTTAAAAAAGCATATACATAAGTTCATTAAAATATCCATTAATCCTAAAGCCTTACAAATCCTAAAAGCTTTATAGAAAGCGTATATGAGTCCTAATAGCTTTTATATTAAGAAAAGCATACATAAGTTCCAAAGACATAATGACATAACAAATTGCTTAAGCCATAGTTGAAATATGGTGTTGTTTTGAACCAAAAAAAAAAAAAACACTGGTTACTGTCATATTTTGTTTGGACCCATTTTGTATATATAAAAAAATAATAATAATAATAAATAAAAATAAAAAATAAAAAATATATTTTCCTTTTTCATTAGCTTTTTTTCTTTCTTTTCTTTTAAAATTGTTTCTTTTAAATTAGCATAAAATCCTTTTTTAGATTAGTCAGCATCTTTTAATCAATATCAAATCCTTTTTCCAATCAAATCCTTTTTGGTTTTCAATCAACTCATTTTTAAATTTTACACAATCAAATCTTTTTTAGCATCAATCAGTATCCTTTTATTTGATCAGTATCAGTCATTCATTCTGCATAAAAGGTATTGTATCTTTTCAGTTTGGGGAGCCCATCAGAGACACAAATAGTGCAGCGGCACCAAACTCTTCAACCCAATTTCACCATCCTCAACCTTCAAGACCATCACCTCCTTCCCTGCCTTCACCTAAAACTCACCACCCTTGACAACCCATCACCACCAATTGTCACCATCTTCACCATCACTGACAACCACCACTAACAACATCCACCACCTCCTGTCACCACCACATTGAGCCCATCACAATTGCTAACACCACAACCCTTTAACTCACAATAACGATCCTCCATCAATGCTATAATCACCATCTCAACCCAACAGCTAGCAACATTATCACCCTCACCATTAACAACAACCATTCATTCTTTAGTCCAACATAAACAGCCACCGCCACATCATCTTCCCAATTCAACCAAAACCCATAAGCCAACCAAACCCAAGAACCAAACAAAGCCACAGCCATTCAATCATCATCATCACCACCGAAATCTCCCCTAACCCTCTCATCACCAAACAGAGCCAACACCCACAATATACAGGAAGTCCAAAAAAGCAAGCTCAGAAAATAAACAATATAAAAATAAAAGACAAGGAAAGAAGCCGCGAAGCTTCGACTGGAAACCCAATGCCGCTGCGAAGACCGACGCGAGAAGCCCGAGCATAGTCGTCCTCCATCATCGGCGAGCCATCCTCCACCATGACAGCAGTATAGCAGTGCCGGGGAAGCCTCTACTGTCGCGGGCCCTCTCTCATGCGCACGCGGAGACCGTGCCTCTGCACAGCAGACCAGTCTTGCGCTGCTGCTCGCGCCTTTATCCACATAGCTCAGCCACCCCCCACAGCTCGCACCGTCGCCTAGCTCGCCGGAGAACACTGTCACCACCACAGCCCTTCTCTTCGCCATTCCGGAGATAGCTGCCTCGCCGGAGACGCTATCGTGACTGTCCTCCCTTCGCTGCTCTAGAGCATCGCCGCCTCCCCTTGTTAGTTCCCGTTTTTTTCACTTTTAAGATTAGGGGTTTTGGGTTTTTTTTTTTTTCATTTCAGAGGACCTTTTTTTTTTGGGTTGGTTCCATTTTTTTTAACTTTTTTTGGGTCAGATTTCTTAGTGTTTGGGCTGTCTAGTTTAGTGATTTTCGGCCTTCAGGGTAAGTCCTTAATATTGGGTCTTTTATTTTGACCGGGTCTTGTTTCTTTAATTAGGCCAACCTTTTTTCCCTCAGGTCTTAGGATTCAGATGGCTTTTCTTCTAAAAATAAAATACAATTTTTTTTTTGTCTGTGTAACAATCAATGGTCGTGACTGAGAGCCGGTGTCCTTTTGCCACTTTTGAGTTGTAAGGGTTTATTGAGTAGCTAGTGTTACCTTGAATCATGTGCAAAAGCGATATTTCTCTTTCAAATCTTTTTTGATTAATTTTTTTTCATAAATAAAATTAATCAATACACTTTTTATTTCTCTTTTAATTAAAATCCATCAACATAGAATCATTTTCATAAAATTTGAGTTCCTCATTGTATCAAAGGATATGTCGGCGTAGTTAACAACTATCAAGCCAAAATCTTTTTTTTTTCATAAAATTTGTTCTTTAATTTTTTTTTTTAGATTTAGGGAAAAAAACAATTTACCCTGACTTTAGGTCATGTGTAAATTAGACCCTAACTTTTTAAAATGTGTAATTCGACACGTATACTATCTTAACTATGCAAAAAGGTCCTTACGTTAAATTGCCTTACACTCTCACTTGTTAAGTGGTCACGTGACATGCACGTGACTCACTTTTTTCCAAAATTGCCCTTCCCTTATTTCCCAATTTCCCACCCCAATCCTACCCTAACCTTAGCCCTTCCCAATTTGAAGACGCCTCCATTCCCTTCTCACTCTTCCAGAAAAACACATGAACAATGAAAAACACACGGAGATACAGAGAAAATCAGAGAAAACACAGGGAAGAATAGAGGAGACATTGGTATCATTAAGCACAAACTGGTTTCTTTCTTCCTTCATTTTTTCTACATAACCATTTCACCACTTGCAACATTTCATCATATTTATCATAAAAAAGGGAGAGAGAGATGAGAGACAAGGCCATTGAATCGTTGAACCCTAGTCACCGCCACGTCATCTCGAATGTCGCGCTTGCACGCCACGTCGTAAAGCCAGCCTCTTTGCTCCTCCGCATCACACCTCTATAGCAGCCACGAAGTCCGCCATTGCGCCACCAGCCTTCAGAACCACGAGGAGCGCCACGAAGCCAACGCAGGACCGCAAACTACCGCGCCACCAAGCTCCGCGTTTCCTCTCGAGCGCCACCACTGCGAAGCCATTCGAAGCCCCCCTTTCTTTCGCGCCATCAACTGCCATTCAGACACTTCACTTTCCTTTTTTTCTTGGTTCACTTTCCCTTCATGTTGTACTGTGTGTTTTAGTTTTAGGGATTTGTCATTTAGTTCCTTTTGTTTTGTTTTCAGGGTAAGTTTGTTTGATTTGTTTCCCTTCCTCCTTGTGTATTTTTTTACTGATTCTCTTTCTGCGTTTTTTGTGGGTAAGCATATTTTCAGGGTTGGGGTTACCATTGTTCTTTAGGGAAGGGCTCAGGTAAGCATTTTTTGTGGGTAGGGGTTGGGGTTTGGGGTGGGAAATTGGGAAATAAGGGAAGGGTAATTTTGGAAAAGAAAATGAGTCACATGCATGTTATGTGACCACTTAACAGTTGGAGTGGAAGACAATTTAATGGAAGGGCCTTTTTACAGTTAAAAAAGTATAGGGTGTCGAATTGCACACTTTAAAAAGTTAGGGTTAATCCACATGACTTAAAGTACAAGGGGATAAATTGCTTTTTTCCCTTAGATTTATTTCTTTGTAAATATGTAATTGTTATATTTTTGGGGATAAATAAATGTTTTAAAATTATAAATAAATTTGCATAATGAGCTCTAGGATAACCATATTTATACGAATGTATTAGGGGTGTAGTGGGATTAAGTTTCTACCCTTCCCTAAACATAATTAGACTTCTGAAACTCAAATCTCTTTTAAAAAGACTAGTTTGCAAATTAAAATGGTTTTCCAATTTTAGTTAGAATTAAAATTGGTGGCGACTTCCACCCTTTTTTTTTTAAATTGGTTGCCATTCTCATTGCGCCTCCGAGAACGTTGTGACGTCACTTATCTCTCATTGGTCCGTTTTCATCACACATACACACACATATGAGACATGCTGCAACAAACTATGAAAAACAAGCTTTTTTTTCCTTTAAGATTGAGTGGTTAAAAATTTGCAAACCCACAACCCAACCCATACTCTTGTAGGGATGGAATTGTTCAACCCAACCTAATTCGTATTTTTTGTGTTGGGTTGGGTCAAAACCCATGGGTTTGTAGGTTGGCCAAACCTAAAGGAAACCTTTTCTGAAATGACATTTCTCGCTTGATAGAAATTTAAAGTAATATTGGGAAAAAATTAAAAAGATAGAATCTAATTTAAATGTATTGTCAATGTTAAAAAATTATTTTAAACATCTAATTATGTATCGCCACATCGGCAAAAGAAATTGACTTAATCAATCACTCATTATCTAAAAAGTTTTACAAATAAAAACATATGATTAAATTAAGTATAAAACTCTATTACTATGTCAATGCATTAAAATTAATTTCAAAAATAAAATTAAAATGAAAATATGTTTATGTTGTTTATACTAGCTATTAACAAGTATTTTACATTAAAAAATATTAAGCACAAACTATATCCTATCAATAATTATCAAAAGGGAAAGCTCTTGATGTTTCATTTAATTAACAATCAAGTATACTTCATCTCTTTTAAAATATTGTCTCTTAATGCAACTTCATATATTAAAATATTTGTTAATTTTGTGTTATTTCAATAAAGTATTAATTTTATTTTTGTAAAAGTATTCCTAATTAATTTCACATTTTCAAAACATTCCATCTAATATTACTCTTGAATATTATTCTATATTAATTAATACGCATGGATAAATTAATCTATTCATTATATTTTACTCCATTACTAATATCATTTATTATCTTCTTAATATTTGTGTTTAGTCAAAATTGACAAATATTTTAAAAGTGAGGGAATAATGAGTAAAATTATCATATAATAATGTAATGAAAAAAATTATGTAATTTACCGCGTCTAAAATTGCATTGGGATGACCAAGAAAGCAATTTATCTTTCCTTTACCATAGGTGCCAATCATGCTGTCAATTGTTCTGCATCCCAATAATTGATATATATCATAATAAAATGCCAACATGTTGGCTATTGGTTTTGAGAGAAATCAACAATGTGTAGCCATGGAATTCACATTTGAAGTATTTCTGAATAGAGAATGTATATATATTACCTCAAACCTTCAATCCACCCAGGGAAGGGGTCATTGTAAGTACCAGTTACTATGGTAGGCTGTATAATGATCAGTGGTACGTTATCTTTAAGATGCACTAGAAGCATCTTTCCCATTGCCTTTGTAAATACGTAGGTGTTTGGCCATCCATACAATTTTGCCCTATTTTCATCAATTTGACCATATATTTAATTAACAATGCCATAAAAGCAAGCTACAGAAATGTTATTTAACAAAATTAAAACAAGCTATGTATAGAAAGAAACATGAAGCAACGCAATCAGAATTGATGAACCTTTTGATTCCATAATCTTTCATTGCAAATGCTATAGTTTTTTCATAATCTTTCATCTTTGTCTCCGCAAGAATTTTTTCTGTATGAATGTCTAATTTCAAGGTACCTTTCAAGGTCTGACCCATCTCAAATGGTTTCTCTTGTATAATTACTTCTTCATCGTTAATGTCACCGCACACATAAGCTAAAACAAATTGAAAACAAAATTTTTATATCGTCAAATAGGGTAGGGAGTTATGGATGGAAAGCACCTATCTCTGGATCACGTTTCCCTTTCTATTCAAAAGCAATTGGTTAGATAGATAAAAGAATATAATTTGGTGAAGTAAGATTTCAATATCGAAAATTAGAGAGAAATATTAGTAAATATTATTAAATACCAACATTGTGTGTGTATATATATATATATATATATATATATATATATATATATATGTATATATATAAAATGAGTGGTTTATTTTAAGAATGAGATGAGTAAATTTGCCGTATAATATACATGGATAGTCAAGACTAAAAGTTGATTAATGGTAATTACTACTCACATGACTTTATGCATTAATCTTGACCACTCATGTAAGATTCAACAATCAAGATTTACCTATCTTACCTTCACAATAAATTACTTTTCTCATATAATACGTTCCTTGTATATATACACACACGTACTAGTTGAGACGTGGAGAAGAACCTGGATTCTATGACAATTCTTTGCGAAGTATAAGACTTGTAAAGCACCCATTGTGTTAACGCCCATCGCAATGTCAAATCTACAGGTAGAATATATGTGTTAACACCCATATGCGTGATATCTAGAGGATCAAACTACGTATATATTGAATATGCATGCTTTATGTCAATGACATAAAGCCACTTTAAATATATAAAAAAAGAGTCAAAGAAGGAGGCACAACACGAGAGTTACTGTGCAAGTTACTATACATGTACAGAACTTATCATGTGAGCACCGAAATCACGAGAGAGTTATTGTGCATTAGTTGCACAGGAACTCCCGAGCCTCTATAAAAGGAGAGCGCATTCAGTTTCAACACAGGAAACAACTGAGAGCATTCTCTTATATATAGTGTTTTCTGAGAGTTTCCTATTTTTATAGAGAAATGTGTATTCTCCTAGTATAAGAGAGGGTGTTATTATTCTTTCCTTAGTATTAGAGAGAGGTGTAATTTTATCTTCACATAGTGAAAATCTTTCTCGGTCTTGCCCGTGGTTTTTCCCTTATCATTAGGGGATTTTCCACGTAAATATTGTGTATCAGTTTCAATTCTCTCAACTCCATTTTAGTTGCGTTGATCTATTTCTATAACTCTGGTACCCAATAGTGGTATCAGAGCTTTGGTATGGTGAGATTTTTTCTTAGTATGCTCTGTGGCTCAGCTTAGTTTGATCTTCCACATCAGAAAAGAATTTTTCCCTAGTGCTTAAAGAGCCATTGGTCCACGCCGGGTTATACTCTCTCATGGTTATAGGTGTAGTTGTATACTTTTATAGTATTGTTAACGTATACTGAATTTGTTCCATATATGATATAAATAAACGATATTGTTCACGTATATAGTACTATTCATGTATAAGACACTGTTCATGTATACGGACCTATTCATACATATGGTACTATTTACATATATGGTACTATTCACGAAAAAAAAGTGACCGTCTAGTAGAGAAACAGGTCCCGGAATCACCATGGCAGCAAAATTTGAGTTTGAGAAGTTCAATGGGAATAATTTTTCCCTGTGGAAATTGAAGATCAAGGCAATCTTGAAGAAGGACAATTGCTTACTAGCAATTGAAGGCAGCCAGTTGAAGTTCCTGATGAAAAGTGGAAGGAGATGGATGATAATGTTGTTGCCAATCTGCATCTTGCAATGGCAGATTCAGGATTGTTTAGTGTTGCAGAAAGAAGACAGCAAAGGAGATCTAGATGCTTTTGTCAAACTATACGAGGTCAAGTCTCTTCACAATAGAATATTTTTAAAGAGGAGGCTGTATACTCTTCGGATGAGTGAGTCAATATCAATGACAGACCACATCAACAATCTGAATACCTTATTCTCCCATCTTACAGCATTAGATTATAAAATAACGGAGAATGAACGTGCGGAGCTTCTACTTCAAGTCTACTTGACTCATATGATCAACTCATCATCAACATCACAAATAATAATACTACCAACTGTCTATTTTTGATGATGTCGTCGGTACTATTCTTGAAGAGGAGTCTAGGCGCAAGATAAGGAAGATAGACTGGAGAAAGCAAGCAGAGGTGCTGTTGGTAACGAGAGGAAGATCAATGGAGCGTGACTCCAGTGGGAGTCATGGTCGGAGTAGATCAAAGTCAAGAAGAAGGAAGAACTTCAAATGTTACCATTGTGGCATGAGAGGACACTTGAAGAAAGATTGTTGGAACAATAAGAAGAATGAGATAAAGCCCCAAAAGCATCAACTTCTAAGGATATGTTGCGAGTACCTCTGAGATGGAGAAATCCTGTGAGGCAGCAATTGGTTCTAAAGGCGGTAAACGGCTCATTGATATTTGGATAATGGATTCAGGAGCATCATGGCATATGACTCCACACGTGATTGGTTTTACATTATGAACTTGTCTAGTAGGATCTGTTCATGGGAGATGATCATGCCTTAGAAATTGCTGATATTGGTACTATCAAAATAAAATTGTTTGATGGTTCCATTCGAACAATTCAAGGAATGTGACACGTAAAGGGCTTGAGGAAGAATATATTGTCTATTGGGCAATTGGATGACCTCGGGTGCAAGACCCATGTTGAACGTGGGATCTTGAAAGTTATTAAAGGTGCTCTTGTGGTGATGAAAGAGAAAAGACTATGGCAAATCTATACAAGCTTCAAGGAGATACGTTGTAGGAGGCAGATGGATAAGTAGCATCAGCAAGTCAAGAAGAAATGACGATAATGTGGCATCGCAAATTAGGCCACATGTCAGAATGTGGTTTAAAGGTTCTTGTGACGTAATCTCATTCCGGGCTTAATCGGTGAATTTACCGTTTTGTGAGCACTGTGTTACAAGCAAACATCATAGATTGAAGTTTGGTAGATCAACCTGCTCGTAAGCATATTCTGGACTTGATTCATTCTGATGTGTAGGAGTCGCAGAAATGTCCTTGGGAGGTGCAAAATATTTTGTATCATTCATTGATGATTACTCCAGGAGACTGTGGGTGTACCCAATCAAGAAGAAGTCAGATGTGTTCCCAATATTCAAGGACTTCAAAGCAAGAGTAGAACTTGAATCCGGAAAAGGATCAAGTGTTTGAGGACAGATAATGGAGGAGAATATACTGAGAGATTTTCTAGCATTTTGCAAGCATGAGGGTATTCAAAGGCAATTCAAGTTGCACATACACCTCAGCAAAATGGTGTAGCAGAGCGATGAACAAGACTCTTCTAGAAAGAACAAGAGCAATGCTAAGAATAGCAAGTTTAGCTAAGTCTTTCTGGATAGAGGCGTCAAAGCCCTGTTACATGATTAATCGTCGCCATCAACTGCGATTGGTTTAAAGACACCAATGGAGATATGGAATGGCAAGCCGGAGATTATTCTTCTCTACAAGTGTTCGGGTGTCCGGCATATGTGATGTATAACTCCCAAGAAAGAACAAAGTTGGACCCAAAGTCCAGGAAATGTATATTCTTGGGTTATGCTAATAGTGTAAAGGGGTATCGCTTGTGGGATCCCATTGCCCGCAAGGTTATTGTCACGGGATGTTATATTCAGGAAAATGAACTGCAAAGTGAAGAAAGAAATGACAGCACTGTCAAGAAGATGACTGCAGTCCAGATAGGTGAGAAGTCTGGAGAAAATGATTCTGAACCAAAGCCAGAGCATGATGAACAAGTACCAGAAGTGACCAATGATACAGAAGTTAGGCGATCAACATGCTAGACATAGCCACCATCATGGCATTCAGACTATGTTATGGCAAGCCACGATGCATTCTGTCTTTTACAGAAGAAGGAGAACCATCAATCTTTCAGGAGGCTTTGGTAGCACAGATGCTTCTTTGTGGATGGCAGCAATGTAGGAAGAAATGGAGGCCTTCCATAGGAACAAGACATGGGAACTTGTTGCACTTTCAAAAGGTCGGAAAGCCATTGGCAATAAATGGGTCTATAAGATCAAACGAGATGGAAATGATCAAGTGGAACGATATCGTGCAAGCTGGTGGTAAAAGGATTTGCTCAGAAGGAAGGTATCGATTTCAATGAGATATTTTCTTTGTCAGACTTACCACTATCAGAGTAGTGTTGGCTATGTGTGCTGCATTTGATTTACATCTTGAGTAGTTAGATGTGAAACTGTTTTTCTTCACGGAGAACTTGAAGAGGAGATTTATATGCTCCAACCAGAAGGCTTTGAAGAAAAGGAAAAGAAAACTTGGTTTGTAGGTTGACCAAATCTCTGTATGGTCTAAAGCAGGCGCCAAGGTGTTGGTACAAGAGATTTGATTCCTTCATAATTCGCCTCGGATACAACAGATTGAGTTCAGACCATTGTACATACTACAAGAGGTTTGATAACAATGTTTTCATCATTCTGTTGTTGTATATGGATGACATGTTGGTGGTAGGCCCCAACAAAGATCGAATCCAAGAATTGAAGGCACAATTGGCTAGGGAGTTTGATATGAAGGACTTGGGACCTACAAACAAGATTTTAGGGATGCAAATTCACCGATAGAAATGGACAGGGAAGATCTGGCTTTCACAGAAGAATTATTTGATGAAAATCTTGTAGCACTTCAATATGCAAGATTGTAAGCCAGTTTCAACCCCACTTCCTGTGAATTACAAATTATCCTTACGTATGTGTCCTAACAATGAAGCGAGAGGATGGAAATGTCTTAGAACCGTATGCATCAGATGGAAAGCCTTATGTACGCCATGATTTGTACTAGGCCAAATATTGCTCAAGCAGTTGGAGTAGTCAGTCTTTATGGTAGATCAGGAAAAGAGCATTGGAATGCTGTGAAGAGGATCCTAGATACATTAGAGGAACCTCAGGTGCTGCACTATGTTTTGGAGGATCAGAGTTCATTGTCAGAGGATATGTTGATTCAGATTTTGCAGGTGATCTTGATAAAAGGAAATCTACTCAGGCTATGTGTTCACACTTGCAGGTGGAGCTGAGCTGGTTATCCAAATTATAGACCGTTGTAGCTCTGTCTACTATCGAAGCTAAATATATGGCACTTACACAAGCTTGCAAGGAAGCTATTTGGATTCAAAGGTTAATGGAGGAACTCGAGCACAACAGGTCAAAGATTCCTGTGTATTGTGAAGGTCAGAGTGCCTTGCACATTGCAAGGAATCCAGCCTTTCATTCTAGGACGAAGCACATAGGAGTCTAGTATCACTTTGTTCGAGAAGTAGTAGAAGAAGGAAATGTGGATATGCAGAAGATTCACATGAAAGACAACCTAGCAGATGTCATGACAAAGCCGATCAACATGACAAGTTTAAATGGTGTAGATCTTTCTATGGCCTATCAGAAACGTAGGCGGAGAGAATTGGAAGATGAGAAAAGGTTTTGAAAGCTCACCAAAAGTGGCTTTAAGTGGGAGATTGTTAGTGATATAAAGCCACTTTAAATATAAAAAAAAAGAGTCAAAGAAGGAGGCACCGCAATCACGAGAATTCCTGTAAGTTACTATGCATGCACAGTGACTTATCATGTGAGCAGAAATCACGAGAGTTCCTGTGCATTGGTTGCAGTAACTCAGAGCCTCTATAATTAGTTTTCAACACAGCAAACAACTGAGAGCATTATCTTATATATAGTGTCTTCTGAGAGTTTCTCCTATTTTTATAGAGAGAGGTGTATTCTCCTAGTATAAGAGAGTGTTATTGTTTTCTTCTTAGTATTAAAGAGAGGTGTAATTTTATCTTCACATAGTGAAAATCTTCCTCGGTCTTGCCCATGGTTTTTCCCTCATCATTAGGGGTTTTCCACGTAAATATTGTGTGTCAATTCCAATTCTCTCAACTCTATTTTAGTTGCGTTGATCTGTTTCTATAACTCTGGTACCCAACACTTTATTGGACAAGGACAAGATTTTGGTACATTAATATATTACCTTTCGTCAAATTTGGTACATGCAGCAAAGTTCACAATGATGTCTATTCTTTCCAACATCTCATTTTGAAGATTCGCATCTTTCAATCCTAAATTCTCAAGGGAAACATCACCTGCTATGACAACAATCTTCTAATATGAAAGAATCAAACTCTTCACCCCATTCATCACGTAGCACTTTAAACAAATCTGTTGGATGACCTATTCAGGGCAATCCAATTAAACAATTGATTTGTAATCATATAGCGCGCCAGTAGTAATTAAGATTGTAACTGGCAATAATTTTAGAGTTTAATTTTACTAACTATCAGTGCAAAACTTCTTAACAGTTATCCAATCCTATATTATCACATAAACAAAAGTGATTGAGTTTTTGACATACTATTTGAAAGTCATGCAAATGAGAGAATTTTATTGGATGATAATGTATCAAAGTTTATAGTTAGTACATCAAAATTAAGTTCATAGTTTTAAATTAAGTTTATCAATAACTATATATATAATCTATCTACCTTTGTAAAATAAATTGAAGATTGATCATATAGTTACCTCATTTTGCAAGCGTTGTGTTGCCAGCCTGATGTTTGAAGCTCTAAAGATACGATCTGCTTATGTTTGGTTGGATCCGAAGTACCTTCTCCACAAAAACTAGCAAGGGCAGTGCAAAGAATTTATTGAGACGTACTTAAAATTATACTATATATGGAATGTTTTTAATGAGAGGATTGTAAAACTACCACAATATAACTCATGGCACTCGCTACTATGGCACTACCACAAACTATTTCATGGGGATTTAAAATTCTGTCCTAGAAAATTAAATCTCTATCTAACAAATAAAATATATAAACAATTAAGTTTTTGTTACTAACCTATATATATTAGTAGCAAAAAATGAAATCAAATTAAAGACCTCGATCCACTTTAATGCTCAAATCCATTTCTGAATTAACAAAATACCAAACACAAATTTTTCATCACCTCTAAACCACTAAAATTGGAAAACTAATTTAAATGACAAATATAGATCAAATACAATAAAACCAAACCGATTAAATTGACGAACTCTTTATAGTGCTCCAAATATGACCCTAAATTAACAAAATTGCAACCATAGTTACTCTCTAATGTTCCAAAATTCAAAACTTCGAGTGAGAAAATTGCCATGACCCAACTTAGGCCATGACGGGCGCCTAGGGAAGACCTTCCCAAGCAAGCCTTAACACACATAATTTCCTAGGAAAACGAAGAGTTCCCTTTATTTCTCGGACATTCCCCAAACAAAAATTTAACCTACAATTTCCCCCAAATAAAACCATGGCACTTGGGCATCAAGCATCTCAGAATGCGCTATTCCAGAATATAACAATATCTCAATATAAACCAATATGTAGTAACCATAATCCAGTAACAATCCAACCTTAATACCAAATTAAGTTTATAAATCCTTTACATAACATAATATATATAATTAAGTAATAAAATCTCAAACATAAGCATAATCTAAGTCCAAGGACATGCATGTGACATATGGAGCAACTGACATACTAAAAGATATTATTTTAAAAAGGATATCGACGATAAAAGAATGTCTTTTCAAGAAGGTTCACCATATTAGCATCAATTAACAACTAAGCTGGAAGAACAAAATCGGTACTAGCACCTATATCTGAAAAAAATGAAGGACAACGAGAGTGAGTTTGTAACTTGAGTGAGAGATAGGATATCCGTAGTTTACTAGACGCAAACATAAAACAATATAAATATAGTAACATATATGTACTCATAAGAATATGATTTTAACCATAACATGAGATTTCTAAGCATAATCTCAAAAATAGTTACTAAATACACTTTCTCACTATTTTCACCAATTCTTCATCCTCACATCAAATCAACTTTAGCATTAAATACTCAATTATTTATGAGGGTTACATAAGAAGCGTAAATCTTATTTGGGAAGTAATCTCAACCCGTCAATAATAAGGTTTATTATTTCTCAAATAAGGTCCTTTCAAATTTTATCTCACTAAGAAACTGTAACACTCTAATAATTAACCCAATACGCCTAGGATTCTGATTAATTACTAGACTTTACTCTTCTCTTCAGTTCTTTAATCATACTTTGAAAATATTTAATGAAATTATGAGCCATTTTAAAAAAAAAACATAATTGAAAACGTGAGCCGCGCATAACGTGACAGTCAATAAAACAAAGCAGAATAAACATATCATAAAAAGAACACATCACATTACATCACATAGGCTCCATCATATGACATCCATAATTACATAACACATAGATATTTTACCCATCAATAGAGTTAGGCTAGGTATAGTCAATCGAACAAAACATAAATAGTATATGGATGGAAGAACATCCATTAATGACACCTACTAATAACACTCAGGGATAGGGATAAATATCTGAGCACACGCGCAATGTTAGCAATACGTTCCTCAAGGATGATAAGGCTGGTTCACAAGATCAAGGACATCTACCAGGTGAGAGCATCAATGGAAATCACGAACATCACCATCGCTTTCTGAAGACGAGATGGAAAGAAAGAAAGAGGGAATGAGAAACTTATAAAAGAATCTCAGGAGGTACTCACCTCATATGCATCGTGTCATCATCATCGTCCTCAGGAACCTCGGGGTTATTATGAAATAGTGAGCATGCTAAGATTCATTTATTAAGTTCGGAAATATACTTTACCGAGGTCCGTTAGTTTTAATCATGCGTCTTGTAATGCATCATAAACTTAGCATGTCATATTTATAATGAACTTTTCCTATATAGCATATCATAATAACATAGCTATGCATAAGATCACATCATATTCCTCATCATCATATCATAAATACTATGCATAGAAGAACATCATATTTCTCATCATCATCTCATAAAAGCTATGCATAGAAGAACATCATAATCACATAGTACGTTACTTAGTTCCTTAGGTGACTTAAAGTTACTTTCATCATCATTTTCCTGGGCCACCCTATACTCCACCCTTTTGACACACCAAACACTTACACATGACATTTCTAACGTATTATGCTTAAGAAGCATAGCCGTCCAATCCTAAGGCTAGATGAAAACTCTCTAATACCAAAATGTAAAAGTCTAGTAATTAATCAGATACGGCTTAGGCGTATTGGGTTAATTATTAGAGTGTTACAGAAACTATGTGCACATAGGTCATTACATCTCTTCGCTATGGCAAGCAGTAATACCATTATATCTCTTCGTTATGACGAGAGGTATTGCCATTATATCTCTTCGCTATAGTGAGTGGTATTGTCATTATTTCTCTTCGCTATGATTAGCGATAATTCCATCTTAGAACCCATCATGATTTTCTTAAATAATTTTTTTATCAAACCTAATAAGTTAGTTTCTCCTATAAAAATAATTTAGAATACCGCCACTCACGTAAATTCTAAATCTTCTTCAAATCGTGAAAGAATAAGTTTCATCATTTCAAATTAAGAACTTTTTTCTTTCTTTTCTTCATTTACTTTGTTTTCCAAATCATAGTTTAACAATGACTCCACAATTTGACATAATTCAAATACATATATCGTATCTTATAACGAAACACAAGAACTTTGAAACCTTCGCACTTCATTTCGTAAACAATTTTCAATTCAAATTCATAATTTTTCAACTAACTTCATGACTCTTTTTATGAATAACATCCACTAAGTAAATATAAAACACTTTAATAGCCTATTTATAATTAAAATTTACTATGCAAAAAGTAAACTATGGATATACTATCTACTCACAAATAGTTCCTAAGAAACAAAGATCAACTCTAGAGTGCCTCCAATTCAATGGTTGTTGCTCAATTGTGCTAAGACTCTACGGATAAAACAAACAGAATATACGTGAGCTAACAATGGCAAAAATTTTAGAATCTAGCTCACTAACATAAAATCTCCAAATCTCATAACCTAGGGTTCCAAAGAACCACAATATACCCATAGGAATACAAATAGAGCTCAATAGGACCAAAAGAACAAAATGAAAGCTTACCTATTGCTCTACGAAAAAGATTAGAGGGAGTGGATGAATCATATCTCACAATTGCAACTAACTCTTCTCCTAGAAAGAAACTCACGACCACCATAAAGGGAAAAGAGAGTAGCGAGGCGGAAGGAAGGGAGGGTGCCTCCATCTCAGTGGCATGACAACGCAGAGGTGGTGGTGGCGATGCAATGAGGAGAAGGAGAGAAATAAGGAGGAATGAGGAGGGAAGGAAGAAGAAAAAGAAAGAGAAAGAGAAGTGGCAGAACACAACGGGGAGAAGAGAATGAGGAAGGAAAAAGAGTGTTGGGATATGCTAGAGTGGTTTACATCACTTAAAGTCTAGGTGGTCCAAACCTTTTTCTTATAAGTTGTCACAAAAATGAATAAAGAAACTAAATCAAACAAAAAAACTAAACCAATTGCAATATTAAAAAAGGCATCTAGATCACAACAGTGGTCTCAAGTTTCACAATGGAAGCTCCAACTGTGCCAACAGTCATGGTTGGTGGTGGCGACGCAATGGAGAGAAAGTAGAGAAAAAGTGGGTGAATTTCTATAACCCAAACCTGATCGATACTAATCCAACTAGTGATCGAATAAACTGGGTCAACCTAATATTTAAATAACATATGAGGATTTAGACATTATACATAGTAAAGATATAAAATTTTACAAGTAAGAACTAAATTTAAGATATGTTTTGCAATATATGCTTCAAAACAAACCATATCAATGAAAAAAATCAAATTATATAAAACATATTAATTGAAATATAAAATCTTATAAAATTTCATTAATTATTGTAAAAAAATCTTGAAAGGAAAGGGTCAAGCTAACTGAAGTATAACCCGAACTAACCTGAAAAGTTCAATGGGTCAAAATTTAAGAACCAACCAAACCTAAAAAGTTTTGGATCAAGCTAATGTTCCATCTTGTTATTGATTTTTTAGAGCCTAGAGCACCCAATTTTGCACAATTTCAACCTTTGATGGAAGTCTTTTGTGACATTTTAATGTGTAAATATGTCTTGCAAATGGTTTAGTGATTTTTAGAATTTATTTTTATTTTAGTATAATTTGTCGTTTTATTTTCAGGTTCATGAGAAACCCACAAAAAGGGAGTGAGGATTCAGAATTGTGTCCTAACGCCCATAGGAAAAACACCTGATGAGTTCTAGCATCATAACGCCTAAACGTGGCATCGCAATGCCAGGACCACTCCACTTGATGCTGCCAATGCTAGAACTTGGTGTCTCAACACCAGAACATGGCGTTGTAATGCCTGGTCGTATTTTCCCTGTGTTTGTGTCTGTTGGATTATTGAGGGATATAGATAAGGTTTTTGAAATAGAGAATGAGATAGAACAAAGAGAACAAATAGGAGGATTGGGAAGAAGGCTGAGAAAGGGAGAAAACTTGAGGAAGAGGAGAAAATTGGAGGAATCCATCATCACCAACCTTAGGTTTTATGAATTTCTCTTCTTTCTTGCAATTTTCTGTTGTTTTCATGATGTGTAGTTAAACTCATAGTTAGGGGTAGGGTGAATTTGGCTTGTTATGTGTTTCTCTAGAACCAATTTACTTGAATTTGGATTGTGTATGGATTAATCATTTACGTTTGTTGTTATTGCAAGTTTGTGAGTTGGCTTCTCATAGACTTTGATTAGGGTTCATATCCAAATTGGAAAATTTGGTTGTATTCTTGCTCTAAGATTAAATGACATGTTTTTCAAGAATTAGGAATAGTTCTTGTGGTTGTGTGGAAATTGGATTAGAGTTTATGCTTAAACCCACTATTTGTTAAACATAGTTAAGGAATTAACATGCTTTGATAAGTAAAAGAGAATTGGTTTGCTAAGGAATTAGGGGCCGATTACCTATGATCTTTCCATTAATCCTTATAGTTTTCCAACTCGAGTTAATGGGTTAACAAGTGTGAGACACAAGAGCCAAAGGATCATTCACCCGTAACACTTTTGCTTATAATTGTTGCTTGTTGGAATTTGTCATCTTCCAAAACTTATATTTACAAGTTGTCAAAGCTTTAGCATTAGAGCTACCTTCAATCCAACCCATCTTGTTTAAGTTTATCTAATTAGAAGCAAACTTGTGAATTATTGTTCAGTTGCACTAGTCCTTGTGGGAATGATACTCACTCACTGTGTTTTACTACTTGAACAATTTAGTGTACTTGCCAATCTATTATCGCGGGCCAAGTTGGCAAATCGGTCGGGGTATGAACACCTTACCTAGAAGATTGTTGAATTTTGGGGGAAACTATTAATTAATAGCCTAATCACTACATCGTTGTTGACTCGGTAGTACCAATAGAGAGTATAACAGAATTCAATCATGTTAATTATGTTGTAGCAACTATACTCATATTTCATAATACACAAGAGAAATTATTGCATGGTGAAAAAGTTGAAGGTGGAGCCAGGATTAAGGATCAAGAGTAGGATACTTAATTCATAAAATAAAAGTAACTCATTATTGTATTTTTGGTAAATTTCTCAGTACTAGTGTGCGTACCGTGCAATGCACGGCTAAGTTATGTAAATATAGTTATATAATAATTGATTATTAAAAATTTATATATTTTATATGAGAAAGGATTTGTTTACATCAATGTAAGGCTTGTTGCATATATTATACCTTTGATAACTTTTTTATTTTTATTTTTTTCAAAACCTACGTCAATTGAAAGCTTATATACTATCGATCATCTCTATAAAATTTTATATTAATCTGAAATTGTTTGATACATTTTTTGTATACATATAAATCAACGTAATAAATGTCTTGTAAATGTATGTGAATAAGATCTCTTTGATCTCAACCTTATAGGTGTCCAATTTGTTCAAAATTCAGCAAGGACAATCACCATGACATATAGTTATAATTCAACGATTGAATTGATAAAAACTTATACTTTATTAAAAGTTATCAAAAGTATAAGTGTTCCAAGTCTTATGGTGTCAACGAATCCATCCTATATAAGTACAACAAAAATAAATAAATTTATATTATAAAAAACTCTTTTATTTTGATAGGTTATAATTAAAAAATGGTTGTATAGGATAACTTAAAATAATGAAAAATTAAAAAATATGTGAAATGATAAATGAACATATTTTAAAAATGAAAAGTATAATTTTCAAATTTTAATTTTATAAAATATAGGATTTTAAAAAGTTTTGTAGAAATTTATTCTATGTTAACAACTTATTATATATAAAAACTAAGATATAAAGTAATTCATTTTCCTTCCTTTTTCTTTTATGAAGAGAGCAATAAATTAATTTTAAAAAAATTTCAACCAAACAAATTCCTTATAATAACACATTAATGAAACTTTAATTCAATTTATAAGTATAATTACTTTTAATTTTTAAATGACAATAGAACAACTCAATAGATAAAAATTATTTTTTTTCTCCTTTATCTTTTGCCTTATAATAAATTAATTTTTCAAATTAGATCAACTTCTTGAATTATAATAATTAAGATTTTAATACCATTGATAAATTCAACAACCTTAAAAAGGAATGCGCAACAACATTGTTGTTTGACTCTCTAACTGGAGCCATGCTACAACAAGGACCATAGCATGAGTAGCAACAGATTTCGAATTTAAATCTAAAAAAATTATTAAACAATTATTACATAATGAACTTTGCAAAAGAAAAAAAGGTTTTTTATTCAAACTCTTCCATAAAAAATTAAAATATTACAACTACTCAACTCCTAATGTTAGATGTTATCTGAAGATAAATGGTTGTTCTTAAAGTTAGAGGTGGATCAGCTACAATAATTACAAAAACTTACAAACTGTAAATATAATTTAAAATAAAAAACAATGATTTATTATTCAAGTTTAAAATTGAAAATGGTATTCATAGTGTTTTCAAAGTTCTACTTGAAAATGTGGAAGATTTTGCTAATTTTTTAACCCTTAAATAATTTATTTATTTAAATTAAGTTTTTATATGTAATGAACAATGAATGAGAGAATAAACAATGTAAATGTAATAAGATATATATTGAAAAGTTGTTGCTATAATAAAAGTTATTAAAGTAGTGGAGTAAGAAGATAGTGAAATGAAAGGATAATCCGCAAGTAAATTAAGTGAAATGAAAAGATTTTCAAATTCATTTTCAAAAACTTTCCTTTTTAAGTAAAAATAGGATTAGAATTTGGCGGCAAGTATAACCATGCTTCCAAGTGTCATTATCTTATTAAACTTTAATGTTAATTGTTCCTATAGATTAATAGTATAGATTTCTTTTCTCAATGTAAGAAAATAATCTTATATTCTATTTTACGGCCTTTGTTTTAATCATTTTTATAATTTAAGAAGCATGTTCAGTAGTTGTTGTTAATACATGAAGATGTCATGATAAGCAAAGAAAATTAATAAACAAGGTGTGAAAGATGAATGTCTTTTTTTTGTTTATAAATTTTAAAGTCTACACAATAAAATAATAATAATGAGATAGAAAACACACACAATAAATGAGAAATGAACACTTTTGCACTAAAATTGAAAATGCAAATAAGCTACTAGGATTGATCGAGTGATGAGCGATTTGGGTAATATGCATGAGTTCTATATTTAAATCTCATTGCAAGTAATATAATTTTCGAAGTATAGGAAAAAAAATGCAAATAGATTTATGACTGTATGCAAGTTTTATTTGATATATCCAGTGCAAACAGTTTCTTAAGACTATGAAAGTGTTTTAAGACTTTAAGTAGTGGTGGTTTGTTGTTTATTTTCTCAAATTCAAGAAGATAAAAAATTGAAGGAATATGGGTATCAAATTTGTTTAAGGAATAAAAACTATAAAACATGATAATTAATTATCTTTAACTTCTGTTTTATTTCTCTTTATTTATTTGATATAAATCTATTATTACTTTTTAACTTATTTTTACTAAGAGGGAAGACTTATCTCATGTATAAAATATGAGGGTTATTTAATATAAGAGAGAGAAGCAAATCTCTGGCACAAGCAGAAACATGTGGATTATCTATGGAAATCACTGATGAAACTTTATATATGTTAGAATTACCATCAATAAGGCAACACAATTTTAAAAAAGGATGACTGATCATATGAGCAGGTGTTCTATCAGCAATTCAATCTATAATTTTTTTGGCACTACAAGGTGCAAAAAAATTATAGATGAAATTAGCGACAAATATTAATAAATTAATTTAGGATTATTTCTGATGGACATTTTAGTCAGTGATATATTAATTTTAATTAATTTATTTCTTTATAAATATTAATCAAATATTTTTATTAAAATAATTTAAATATAATTCTATTAAAAATAAATATATTTATATATGTTAAATATTTATTTTCATGAAAAATCATAATGAATAATATTGTTTATCATACTTTAACTTTTCATATTCCTCATTTATATCTTTCTTAACCTTTTCACTACCATGATTTTTTTTAATTTTTTAATGTTACAATAATTTGTATAAAATGTTATATAAACATAGATAACATGATACAAACTAAAATTTTACACTCAATAAATTCAAGGAAAAATTTATCAAAGTATTATTAATATTGTGGTAAATATAATTTTATTAAAGTAAATGGTATCAATTAGAAAGGTTTTGTACTTCTAAAAAATAATTCACTCAAAAATATTAAAATAAAGATAATAGTTTTTCATTTGATTTATTTACATAAAGATAAACGGCACATAAAAATTTATATTTAACTAAATAATTTAAAATTTTGGGCATAAGTCTGTTGATTGTATGTTAAAATGTTATAATTATATTTATGTTAATTTATTTCTTATATAAAAATTTAATTAAATAATTTTGTTAAAATATAATTCTCTTAAAAATAAATAAATTTAAATATGTCAAATATTTAACTTTTGAAAGATTATCATCAGTAACATTGAATTTTTACCATTTGTACAATATACGTGATAAAATAACTAGTTATTAATAGTTATTGAGTACTCTTTTTACTTCAAAATAAATATCGTTTACCGGTGTATGGGAATTAAGGAAATTATTAAATAACGTTGATTTTTTTAAAACAATAACCTAAAAGACTAAATCAACCTTTTAAAGAAAGATTTATGATTGGCTAAACAATAAGAAAAGAAAGAGAAATATGTCATCTAATTTAACACAGATAGGATTCAAATTGGTATAAATTAATCAATACTTCATTGAAACTCTAAAGTAATAATCTAAAGTCTATATAAAATCTTTTTATATAAAAAAAATGACATTTATAAAAGAAATACAATTTAACATTGTTATTAGATTTTGTGATTTTATGATTTAACATAATTATATGTTTTATGATTAAATTTTTAAGTAATCATCCAATTTTATTTTGTCATATCAATTATAATAGTTTATTTTTTTGGTTACTACTTAAAAATTCATGCTAATAAAAATTTTGATTAGACTATGGTATAAATATGTTTAACGCCATCTGGGCATCAAAATTAAAAAAAAATTTATTTGATTTTTACATGTAAATAGAATATTATTATCTATTATATACGAAACAAATAATAGTCTATATCCTATGTAATCTATTAAATTTACATTCCATGTAGAATATTTTTCACTTGATTTTTCTTTGTTTCTGTATCATATTACTTCCTTAAAATATTCGGGCAACGTGATTAGAATTTTAAACTTAGTACGTCTCTGATTTTTCAATTTAAATCTTTAATGTTAATTGATAGTTTGATATGTTTGACATTTGGAAGTCATTATCTTTATATTATACTAGTGTATTGCCTGTATGCTACACGAATCAATTAATTGACAGAGCTATTAAATTAATAGTTTTTATAATAAGTAAATGTGATTACTTTCTAAAATTAATACTATATTATGTGTCAAGTAAATGACATATGATTAAAAAATAATTAATAACAATTTAAATTATTTAGATTTTATTATCTATATGTTTTAAAAAATTATTTTAATTGATAATAATAATTGAATTCAACAATATATAAATGTTATTTACTAAATTAATAAATTTAACATAAAATCAATAATTATTGATTAAATTTAGTATTTCTAATCCTAGTCCTTTCTTTATACAAACCATGTAATCTTTTTGCTTTTTATCCGTTCTCTCTATTCATGTTCAACACAAACTATTTTATTTTCCCACACATGATTCCCAATTCATAAAAGTCAAAAGAATTCAAGAAAATAAAAATACATACACTTATAAACATAGAACTGATATGGTCAAATTTAAAAAGAAAATAAAAGAAAAATTATTAAAAAATAGTAAAAACTCATCACAATGATTTATCTCAGTATCAAAAAAAGTTAGAGAGAGGAAGAAAAAATGATGCCAATGTGTGTGTACACACACACACACAATATATATATATATATATATATATATATATATATATATAAAAGCTTTGTTACCCAGGAGAGATAATTTTTTCATTGGTTAAGGGACATTTGGCAAAAAAATTTCAAGAAACAATTCTATATTATAATAGATATTGATATTTTTTAATATTTTAAAATCTCTAATTTTTATTTTTATTATTTCTAGGAAGAGGCATAATTGAATTACAAAATCTGGAAATAACTTTTCTTATTTTTTATGGTAGATTGTTAAAAAAAGCATTGAAGGCTATTGTGAAAGCTGTTAGAATTACTTTCTAAAAATTTAAACAATTACTTTTTAAATGCAAATTTTGTAAGAGAATTTTGAATGATAAAATTGAATAAAGCAAAAAGAATAATTTTTAAAAGTTAACATATTGAAGAAACTCCACAAAGATTTAAATTGAGAAGTGAATTTTAAAACTTTAGTTTACTTCATTATTTTTGCTGTGGTTCATTGAAAAATTAAATGAATGCATTTAGTGTAAAATCCATTTGGTTGCTACAAGTGTAAAATTTTATATGTTATTTCTTATGCTTATTAGTGGTGTAAATTGTATACATTTGATTTATGCATCTATACTATATTTAAAACTCATTATTTCAAATTGAGAAACTATTTTATTTGATTAATTATATCATATTAACACAATACAAATAATGTGTGTGTGCATGTGTATATATATATTATCATATAAATAAATGTGTACATTATTGACTAAAATAAAATTTGGATGATCCTCATAAAAAAAATCTAGATGATAGAATAAAAATTATGAGAGAAATTTTAAAATGTCATTGTTAATATTCAATATGAAAATTATTAGAAATCAAGAGAACTACAGTAAAAAAAATCATATATTAATTTTTCAAATAAAATTTTATCTTTATTTGTAGAAATTAAAATTTTAGATTTCAAATATTAGATAGAATGTAAATGACCATATATACAAAAATTCTTTTACTAAAAGTAATATATATATATATATATATGTGTGTGTGTGTGTGTGTGTGTGAGAGAGAGAGAGAGAGAGAGAGAGAGAGAGAGCACATGTATACAATATTGAATGTGTGAGAGAGGGAGAGAGAGTGTGTGTATATACAATATTGAATTGAATAAAATGAGTTATTTCTATAAAAGAAATCTAGACAATAGCATCGAAAAAGGGATAAACCTTTAAAATATCACTTAATTGTTAGTATGGTAATTATTAGAAATCACGAGAGATAAACATTTAAGGTAAAAAACAATCCTCTATTAATTTTTCATATCGCGAATAAAATCAAGGTGATGCCAATAAAACAAATTAGATGATGGTATGTAAAGTACGAAAGAGGACCTTTGTGGGGCCCAGTACTTCTAGACGCGGCGGTTTGACCGATTACCGACTTGGCGTGTGAACAAAGCCTTTGGCAACGGCAAACATGTGCTCTGTAATTAAATGCTTTTGCCCTTCTTTCTGGTGCTGCGTTTCATAGGTTGATTGTTCAGCAAGTTTACCCAGATATAATGCATACCATTTCAGTTTCGTTACACCACGTTTCAACACACCATGAACACAATTAGCAAAAATAAAATAAAATCTCTTAATAAAAGGATTACAGTAAAGAAAATCAACATGCCAGAATGAATTTGAGCCCGCAATCATAACAATAAATCGAATGGAAAGAAGAATATCAATAACAATTGGATACATTACTCAAATATATATAGTGACGAAGGAAAATAATATATGACAAATCAATCATCAATCATGGGGAAATAATGGAATATCTTTTTAAGATTTATCTAATTATAATTATTTATTATTTTAATAGTTTAATTTACATTTTTTTGGTAAGTAATGATTTTATTTACTAACTATAATAATATTATGTCATACTAAAAAGATTTTATAAAATATAAGAAATTGATATAATACTCATATTTTTCAGAAAAATAATTACATATTAAATTTTCATAAAGGAAACTTCGTCATGTATCAAAATTTTTCTAAGAATAGATTTCTAATTGTATTATTATTGGATTGGATTTAACGTATCTTTTTTAGTATATCTGCATGTGGGGAGGGAGTGTATGTATATTTCTTTCATACTACATTTTTTTTCTGTATTTTCCATTGTTTCTTTTTTATATTCCTTATTTTTCTTATTCTATCTCCTGAAGCAGTTTACTTATTTGTAGTAACATTTTCAAGTATTTTTCTTTGTTCTCTCCTCTCTCTCTTATATGTTTTCTAGATATAGAATTTGGTTGAGCCTTATTATTTCAAATAATTAATTGCAAGTAAAAATTTAATTGAAGAGATTGACATTATAAAATAATAATTCATTTAATTATTTTAGTATAGGTTAAGAAGAAAATAATATTATTTAAATAGTATTCATTTGTAGCACGAAAATAAAATTGAATTGGTATTATTTATTCTTCTTATTTTTTATTATTTAACTTATATTAAATGATATTTATTATATTTTTATGTTTTCTAATAATTATTTTTATTTTGACAAGACATAAAAGTAACAAATATATAATACTTTTTGTTATATATTAAGTTTTTTCAGTTTTCTATCTTAAATTTGATTTATTAAAATTTTATTTGATTATTATATAGTTATATCTTGTATTTATATATATATATATATATATATATATATATAATTTTGTAAATTTATAATATGCAATTATAATTTATATTAAATTATATTTCTTATATTTTATATATCACTAAAAAATATTTTCGCTTAAAAGATATTAAAACTATCAAATATGCAATACTTTATTTTGTTATATATTAAGTTTTGTTTCTGAATTTTTTATTTTTATTTTTATTTATATATATAGCTCACTTGTGACTTGTACTGCAATTACAACTAGTTATTATATAAAGCATGGGTACTATAACTGGTTATTTTAAAACAAAAATAAAATTCTAAAGAGGCTTTTATTTTAAAATTGACGGAGGAAAAACACAATACACCTAGCGCTTTAAGATGCAATAATTTCTCACAAGATTCCTAGAAAGCTCCTTCAAGGTCCAAACGCAATTATTACAAACACAAACTTCAAAATATATAAGCCACTTCATTTTTTAAACAAACACAACTCATTTCAATAGAAATAGAAAAATTGGAATAAAGCTCAATAGTTCTGTGTAAATTAATAAAAAATAATAATTCTGTCTAAACTAATCATTTATTAAAAAACAAATGTAATCTTTCTCTCTGGAAACCGGAGAGTATGTTATATCGATCACGGTTGGCTTCCTTGCTCCTTGGAGTTGCATGCAAAAGCTTCTATGATATGACCAATTCAGATGTTCTAGAGTAGATATTACTTGAAGGCATACTTGACTATACCAGGAATATGGATATTCATGAAGTAGTCCTCCCAATCAATAATTTTTGGGTCAAAGTAATACAAATCCATCTCTACACCACCTTCTCTGGCTGCTATTTGCAATTTTTCTGTGTTCATGTTATCAAATCTGTGTGCAAATCAAAACAAGCTTGTCTCAGCTAACCAATAATATTAAGCATATGTTAGCACTTTAGTGTCTTATTTTAGGTACTAATTTACTATTTAATTACTTACACGCCATTGAAGAACAAGTAGGGCTTGTAAAGGTCAACCAGCCGCTTAACAATATAGATCTTCCTGTTGATATCTAGATACATTCCCTGAAAGTACTGGCAAAAAGCTGCATTTACTAGCTCTAGCCCCTGTTATATTGCAAAAATATGTAAGCACATTTTGATTTTAATTGTTGATAGTAAAGCTGAACCTGGGTGCAGTAGAAAGAAAACACTTCGATGAAGTTTCTTATATCTATTTATTTATAATATATAAAATCAAAGGTACGTGATACCATATACCTTATTTGTTACCATAATTTGTCAAGACTGTATAATAGCCAAGTTGTCATTTTTTTTTTCTGGTAATTTTGAGATTAGATCCTAGAATCTCATATTAATATATCCAAACCCCTCACCAGTCACCGCTAGACTCTTCTTCTCTTCCTCGATAATGACCCATTAATTTTGATTTCACAGTCATTTATCCATTTAAGTCATTTTATGTAGTCCATTTCTGCTTTAATTTACTAATACCTTAGATCATCTTTAATGAGAGTTTTACTTTTGATCTCACTTTTTGTCCCAGTCCATATTAACGAAGCCTAATCTGTGCATCTTAAAAAATAAAAAAGTGTGTTAAAATAGAAACTCTTTTCTCCAATAGAAATGATTCATTGCAGTTTCAACTTTGAGCCAACAAGATTTTCAAATTAAAAGAAGTTTATACCAAAAGCAACTAGCCATATGTCGCTCTCTCACGAATTTATCACAATTCTGTCCCCCTTTAAAGGTACTCTGACTAGCTAAGAGAGGAACTCCAATGGTTGGAGCCCCACACCCTGAAAATGGGACGATGTATATATGCCATTAGAGTTGCCCTTACATGGAGTATTGAGATATGAATAATGTTACATGTACAATAAAATTGTACAACAAATATACACTACACATCTTATTATCACTAGATGTGATGAGTGATTTCCACTTATTAAACACTCATCATATCTAATGATAATAAGGTGTATGTATTTGTTATATAATTTTATTGTACACATAACATTCCTGTTGAGATACATTTATGGACATCCAATCAAATTAACACTAATCACTGCTTATCTCACTTTATCTTTACACAATGCCCTGGCCTCAAAATGCTAGTTCTATATAATTTTGAAATCAGATGAGGATATATGGTTTTTTTTTCTTTAAGTACATACTTGGGGATTTTAAGCTGCTTATTTAAGAAAAATACCCTTTATCCTTGTTTGATTTCAAAATTACATGAAATGTATGAAAGAAAATTGATAAAAGTCTTGTCAGTATTCAATTTTAGCATGAATGGAGTGATCTGAACCCTGAAGTATAAATTAAATTAAAGATAAGAAGTAACCTTTAAAGGAAGCAAGTAGCGAATGAACAAATATCTCTGGAAGCTAGCCATATTTTCCAGCACCGTAACTTTGCCAACTTTGATTGGCTTTCCTTCCTTGTCTAAGCATGGTTTTGCAGTGAAATATCTGAAGTTGTAGTCTTCGAGATTGCGGTATCTGATTGGATTTGCAACAGAGGAACCCACATGATATATCATATCACATTGCTGATTAGCATGAGCTACCATGGCCGCAAGGATTGCATTCACCACCATGTCTGCCGGTATCTGCTTCAAATTCAACATAAATACACATCCATATTGTGCATGGAAAAAGTTTGATCTATATGTTGAAACCATTTCTCAAAAGCTTAGGGGGTTAAAATAATGAGTGATTTTATATATATATATATATATATTCTACCACGCCCTCATGCAAATGTTCTTTTGGGCTTGAAACGTGAACAATTTTATATGTGAGAATGAGGGTTTGAACCTCAGACAACCATTTACTCATGGAAACTCTAATCCTATATCACGAAACCATTTATGTCAAAAGTTAACAAATAGAAAGAGAGACATATGAATGATTTTATACTCTAGAGATGAATATTTGATCAATTAATAGTATAGTATATATAATCAACACTTTCTTTGCTAATTAAGAAGATCATCAAAGACTTCTTTCAGAGACTCACCACATCAAAAACTGCCTTAATGTCCGCAAGGAAGCATGTTAATTTTCCTTTCCCATAAGCAACGATTATACTGTCTATGGTTCTGCAAAATGTCACAAGATAAGAAACATTGAGGGTATGCTACCATTGCCTTAGAAAGAAAAATTAAGGAAACATAAAAATAATGGATTATTTCATGCTTGTGCTAATAAATTTAGTACTGTAACACAATACCATGCATGCATGTATGCACATGAATATATAAATTTGATGATTAATTTACCTTACACCTTCGACCCAACCAGGGAAAGGTTCTCTGTAAGTGCTGGTAACAATTGTAGGACGTACAATAACTACAGGCATGTTTTCCTTCAAAGTTCCTACAAGCATTTCTCCCATTGCTTTTGTGAAGACGTACGTATTTGGCCATCCATATTCATTTGCTCTGTTAATATGTTATGAGACCAGCCAAACATAATCAAACTTTGGTCTCTGTTAGTATATAATCCATTCACAAACTTTAAAGAGGTATAACAAGTTCCTCTTATTGCAATGTGTACAAAATTAATTTGATTCATTACTGAAACTCATGGTTTCATTTCAATGCTTTTTTCTTTTACATAATTGCCTGAATCTTTGTGCACTCTGTACAAAATGTGGGAAGAGTAAACCTGTGTGCATATGAACTTGATTTTGGAGAACAATGAAGGGGAAAAAAAGAGTTTATAGAGTAAAATTTTGAAAATTTAGGACATATTTTCCTCCAAAAGTTAAACTTACAAGGACACCGATGATTAATTTATAGTTGAGGAAGAAAAGAGATCAATAGCTATATAGCTGTAGTAAGAACACATGTCTATAGTAAGTACCATGGTTTTTACGATTATAGTACTGTGTTTTCTTATACAAATTCCTTTTTCAAGTTTTTACATGTGAAGTTAGGACTCCATAAATTAATTCTAAATCGTCATATTGTATAAGGTATATGACCTCAAAAGTATAAGATCTAATTGTAGAATGGAAGTATTAAATGCTAATTACCTTTTCAAACCTAAGTCCTTCATGGCCATTTTGATGTCATCTTCGGTGGCTCCCTCTTCTCGAAGCTGCTTCAACTTCTCCTCCACAACTTTCTTTTCCACATCTATGTCTAGTCCGGGCACTCCATTTAGTGACACACCCATTTGGTGTGGATCCTCTACTATGAGTCCTCCTCTCTCGCCACATACATATGCTGAAAGAATATTGTCAATTATTGATTTATGCCAAATCATCAAATTACTAGAGTAAGTGAAGATGGTTCTAAATTGCTGTTGCAATTGTAATGTGATGGAAAAATTGTGAAAAATATTATTGACGCGATTGCAATTGCCGCAGCGATACAGTTGTGGAGAGTATATTGTATCAGTAATAATGCAATTGCAATTGCAGTTGTGGACCACATTGTAAAAGCATTTTGGCACCATACGAAATAAGATATCAAAGAGTACTACAATTCAGAACACAATTGCTTGATGGAGAATGCTATCCACATTTCAGTATATTTCATGACCACTGCTACAACGTATAAGACAGCTAGGAATACATGTTAAGTTCTTGCAACAACTTCGAGTTGACGATGCACCTATTTAAATAATACAGAGTGGATTTTGATAAGAGACTTCAATCGTATAAAATTTGTATACCAACCTGTTGATACGTGGACAAGCACCTTCAGCTTAGTACAATTTTTGGCGAAGCATAGGACATGCTTAACTCCTAATGTATTTAAGCCCAATGCAACATCGTATCTGCATGTAACAATGAGTGCATTACAACTTCAATTTTTCTAACTAGAGAGAAATAATAAAACGATTCTAAAGGTATATGATCCCAAATTAAATATATACCTTTCGTCAAAGTTAGTTGTTGCAGCTAAATTAACTATGACATCAGTTTGATTGCAAATCTCCTCCCGTAGAATGGGGTCCTTCAAATTCAAGTCCTCTTGAGAAATGTCCCCAGGCACCAGAGTCAACTTTTCTGAGACAAAGGAATTGAATTTCGCACCAAGATTTTCCTTCAACAATCTAAACAAGTCCTTCCGTAAAATCTAACACCGTGAAGGAAAAAGAAAAAAAAGCATTAATGATACATAATATTATTAAATGTTATGTCAAAGATTTTATTAGGATTAGTTTGTTGTCCAAAAATCCGCATCAATTGTAACTGTAATAACGAAAATTGTTAAGTGTGCATGAAGTTATGCTTAGATGAGAGAAAGATATCGCTATTTTGATATATAAAAGTAGGTGTTTAATTTGGAATATTAGACACCCATTTTATTATTTGTGAATGTAATAGATGAGTAGAGAAAGTTAAAGTTACCATTACATTCAATGATGATGTAATGGTTGTCCCAATTGAATACATATTTTTTGATTTTGAAATAATATTATTGTTTTTTTTTTAGTCACCTCTGGTCGTTCACTATGGGCACAAAAGGTTTATATGTGTGGGGGCACGCATGAGACACGTGACATTGATGTGTTGGTACTTGGTAGTACTTACCATGGCAAAAATCCGTTAGCATGACATATAGAAATTATAACATTTTGACAACTTTATGACATAAAGGAAATAGGACACCTAAATAATACTGAACTCTAAATATGATATATATCTTAATTGAGAGTTTAGGATTCAAACTTTATTAATCATATTGAGAGGAAAAAATGGGAGACAAAACACAAAATAGATATAGCGACTATAATAATCATTCCCTGCCACGCAGAATTAATTGATAACACTTAACATTTTGACATGAAAAATGTTATTTGTATATTCACCTCATTGCGCAATCTTTGAGCGGCAGATTCGGCATCTTTGGCTCTCAAAAGAAGATGAAGTTTCTTTACATTTGGTTGAGCTCTCAGTATCTTCTCCACAAAAACTGCGAACCGTACAAGTAATTAAACACAGCGTTACTAATTAATAGTGACATATAATATACCAAAGAGCATGAACAATAAGCAAGAAGAAACAAAGAAAAGCACTTTTTGCAAGGAAGCCTGTGGCACCAATGACCAATACATTCTTGTCCTTAAGGAAGCGGGTTATGCTTCCCAATTCCATTGGAGATTAATTAAAATTATAAAAGAAAATGAAGTATATGATCGACAAAGATATCAAAGTGGATCTTCACATGAAACAAGAAAGAAACTTGAGATGTGATGAAATGTGATATGCCCCAAATGGCAAATACCATATATATAAAAAAAATTTGAAAGATTGATCCAATGATATGGCAATGGCACATGATTGCGGTCCTAACCCTTCCTAACCTTTGACTGTGTGAAAACTTGTGTTCTGTGGCCACAGTCCCACGTGCCAATCCCTTATAGAGCAACAAGAGCGGTGTCGTGCAGTACTCAACAAACTGTCCCCAATGGCTCTTTGAGCCTAACCTAGCTAGCTGCCACATTTCTGCAAATATTAACTCTCAGCACGTTATTTTTCTGCAACACTGCTGACTTCACAGTCTGAATGCCATGTAAGGGGCCTCATTCCCCACCAATTTGCATGCATCAATGCACATTATAAGTCAAATTTCACGGCCGTCCAAAATCATTGTGACTTGAGGGAACTAGCACTTAGGCATACACACAACTAGACAATCAGTGACAATATTTTATATCGTATCCTAAAAAGTGCATTGATATATGATGTAAAATAATAAAAGGAAAAAGCTTGAATCGATTCGTTTATTAAAGAAAATTAAAAAGCTCTAACCACTTTAAATTATTAGTAATCTCTACCATAGTTTTAATCACGATTTGCAACCACAATTGCAATCATAATATTGTTACTGTGGTGCAATCCATAACTGCATCGCAATAGTAATTGTGGCTATATCAACTGTAACGTGGCTTGCTTTTCTTAATTTAGCCATGCTACATGCAAGCTACAAGTAGGCATGCACTTAATGCAATGATGATTTGCCACAAAAGTCAAATGCGGCCACGGAATGTTTGCAACCTTTGGGCACCAAAGTCAAGTGTTGAAAACAAAATGCATTTATTGCAAGATGATTTGCATGTCAACAAAAGTCATGGAACGGTGCATATTCCTGCAAGCATTAAATGCTTGATTTTGAAAGCTTTACAACGGAAACTCTATGAAAGGATCACACGTGGAGTTTGTGAAAAAGACAACAACGGAGAAACAAAAGAAAATCCTCTCCTCCTTAGTTATTGAGTAGAACTATCTGTTACTTATGAGTTCTTCACTTTTATGAGTTAAGAGTATATACTAGTGACAAAATAAAAATTGTGAGATACTTTGGTAGTATTTGGGACTTGGGTTGAGTGAAGTGTGTTTGTCTTTTGTATCTTCATTATATTTCTATAGTGAAATATTTAGTTATCGCCTTTACCCGTGGACGTAGGCTTTATCCGAACCACATAAATTGGTGTTATTTATTTTATGTTTCCACCTATTTATTTTGCACCACTCGTTTATGTCTTCTTTTGGGCCCCCCACATCACAATAAATTGGTATCAGAGCTCTTATAGAGTTCACGTCATTCGTCACAGATTTGAAAAATATAGATGGGACATTTTTAAGTGAGCAACAAGCAATGATGTTGCTTTGTTCCTTACCTTCTTCCCACAAGCATTTTCGTGAAACGCTCATCTATGATTGTGAAAGCCTCAAAATTGATGAAGTTAAATATGCACTTTTAAGTCGTGACAAAATGGAGCATGATACTGGCGGTCGTGATAATATTGCATCTGGCCTAGTTGCCAGAGGGAGGTCAAAGGAGATTCGATCGAGTAGTAGTAGAGGAAAGTCTAGATCTAAGTCTAGATATCGAAAAGGCAAGTGCCGATATTGCAAGAAGGAAGGGCACTGGAGAGCAAAATGTCAGAGGCTCAAAGACAAGAAGGACAAAGAGTCAAGTGACACAGCAAGTGTTGCTAAAAGTCCTGATAATGTTCTCGCAGTATCAACCAGGTTCAATTGGTGATACTTGGATACTTGATTTTGAGTGTTCCTACCACATATGTCAAAGGGGACTGGTTTACATCTTACCTGTCAATAGATGGTGGTGTTATCCTTGTGGGGAATGATATGCCCTGAAGGTCATTGGCATTGGAACAGTCTAAATCAAGATGCATAATGGAGTTGTGAGAACGCTATGATATTTGGTACATACCAGACTTGAAGAAAAATCTTATATCGTTGGGCATCTTTAATTATCAAGGTTATAAGTATTCTGCTAAAAGTGGAGTTTTAAAAATCTCCAAAGGAGCTCTTATTGTGGTAAAAGGCAAGTTGGTCAACTGCCTTTATTTACTTCAAGGAAGTACAGTTGTTGGTCCTGCCTTAGTATCATTTTCATCTATTTCAGATTTCAGAAACTATTCGTTTGTGGCATATGCGTCTAGGGCATATGAGTTAAATAGGAATGTCAATTTTAAGCAGCAAGCTTGCTAGGTGATCACAAAATTGGGAAGCTTGACTTTTGTGAACACTTCTATGGAAGCAGACCAAAGTCAAGTTCAACACTCTATCCATAGGACTGAGGCACAGTGGATTATATCCACTCTAATTTATGGGGCCTTGTGCCTCTTCTCTGCAAAAGGTGGTGCTAGGTACCTATTGACGTTCATTGATGATTCTCGAGGAAGGTATGGGTTTATTTTCTGAAACACAAGAATGATGTGTTCCATAATTTCAAGAAATAGAAAGTGCTTATTGAAAACCAAACCAGGAAGAAGATCAAACGTCTTCAGATAATGGTTTGGAGTTTTGTGGAGCTCATTGTCCTGTGCGAAAGACTCGCAACAAAATGGAGTAATAGAACGTATGAACAGAACTCTTTTGGAGAGGGCTCGTTGTATGCTCTCTAATGCTGGTTTAAAGAGTTTTGGACTAAAGCTGTCAATATGACTTGCTATTTGGTGAATCGGTCTCCATCAACTTGATCGATTTGAAGACTCCTATTAAGGTATGGTCCAGTGCTCCTGTTGATTACTCAAATCTAAGAATTTTTGGTTGTCCTGCATATGCTCCTATTGATAATGGAAAGCTTGAGCGAAAGGCACTAAAATGCATATTTCTCATGTATCAAACTGGGGTGAAAGGTTATAAATTATGGTGTACAGAACGTAAGTCATCCAAATTCATAATCAGAGATGTCAAGTTCAATGAATCATCCATGCTTCATCCGAAAAAGAAGGTTAGCGATGAAAAAAAGACCAAGGTGGAGTTTAAAGCTGAACCACCAAAGCGACGGAAGAAGATTCCTCCTGATCATACCATCCAAGAAGAAGAACAAGATATTGTTGATGTTGTAGATGCACGACAACAATTGCAGCATTATAGCCTTACTAGGGACAGAGAAAGAGGCAAGTGAGCCACCAGAGGTATGGTCATGCAGACATAGTCTCTTTTGCATTAGCAGTTCCAAGAGGATACGGAGTCAAAAGATCCTACTACATACCACGAGGCTATCTCGAGTGAAAAGTCTGCACAATGGATTCCTGCGTGAGCGAAGAGATGAAGTCTCTTCATAAGAACTAGAATTGGGAGTTGGTGAAACCGCCTAAAGAACATAAAGTTGTTGGTTGCAAATGGATCTTTAAGAAAAAGAAAGGATCCCTGGAGTTGAACCAGTTCAGTACAAAACACGCTTAGTTGTAAAAGGTTTTAGCCAAAGGGAAGGAATAGACTTCAATAAAGTATTCTCTCCTGTTGTGAGACATAGCTCTATTTGCGTGTTGCTTACTAGGGCTGCACTTGTTGACTTAGAGCTTGAATAGCTTGATGTCAAGACAGCTTTTCTTCATGGTGAGCTTGAAGAACAAATCTACATGCAGCAACAGAAGTTTCACCGTTCAATGCAAGTAGGATCATATATGTCTCTTAAAGAAGTCATTATATGGCTTAAAATAGTCTCCTTGCCAATGGTATAAGAGATTTGACACTTTCATGGTAGGTCGTGGTTACTCGAGGAGTGACTATGATTGTGTTTATCACAGAAAGCTCTAGATGGTTTATTTGTCTATTTGTTACTCTATGTTGATGACATGCTCATTGCTGCTAAGAGTATGTTCGAGATAGAAGCTGAAGGAGCAATTCGAGTGGTGAATTTGAAATGAAAGACTCGGGTGCAGCTAAGAAGATTTTGGGCATGGAAATTCACAAGAATCGGTGTGTTGGCAAATTATATTTGTCTCAGAAGAAGTATATTGAGAAAGTACTTGAGCGCTTTGGAATGCAAAATGCAAAGCCTGTGAGTACTATTTGACAACCCATTTCAGATTATCAGTTGCACATTCACCACAATCCGCTGAAGAAGGAATAGATGTCACATGTTCCCTATGCTAGTCCAGTTGGAAGAATCATGTATGTTATGGTATACACTCAACAGATATTTCACATTCCGTTAGTGTTGTTAATAGATATATAGTGTAGTAACTTAAAAAAAAAAGTGAGGACAAGGTGCACCTTAAGTGGTATAGACTACCATAGACTTTCCTTTTCTTTATTTTTCTCTTCTCCTTCTCTCCTCCCGTAACTCTCCCTCATTCTCTTTTCCTTATTCTTCCGTTTCTTCTCTCCCTCTCTTCCTTTCTTCTTCTATTCAAAATAATAATAATAATAATAATAATAATAATAATATCTCCACCAACTTCATCATCATCATCTCCTCCTCCTCTTCAACATTGTCTATCGTTCTCTCTCTCCTCTACCTCTATTTCTCTCTAAACTCTATTAGAGAGCTTGAAACTTTTACAAGAAATTGGAGTGATTTTCTTCACCAATTCTACTCTTTAAGTGGTAAATAAGCTTCTACACTACTCTATTTTATTTATCAAATTTTTTAGTTAATTTATGATTAATATTAGATTTTTTTTAACCCTATAAATTAGGGATTTTAGTGATTTGGGATAACTCGTGTAAATTGATAGTATTGTTAGCTTACTAATATTGTATTTATATTGTTTCTAGAGTTATAGAGCATTTGAGCATCAATTTAGATTGGTGGCACCTGGAGTTGATCTTGAATTCTTTAAATCAATTTGTGAGTAGACATTATGTCTATAATTGTCTTTAATTATTCTAAATTAGTTAAAAATATATTTTAGTAAATTAGAGGCTAGAAATAATTATTTGGCTATGTTATATAAATTTTTTATGAAAATAGATCTAATGCAAAGAGTTTATGTTTTATTTGAAAATTTACACATGAGACAATATGATATGATTGGAAATTTAATAACGAAATATTAAATTTCATAGATTGAACTAATTGAAAGCTATTAACCCCTGATATGGATTTAAGAAATGATTTATGGATAGTGGACATGACCCCTTTTTATTAATTTGTATAAAGTAATTATATGTTTTGGGAAGAATTTCTACAAGTCTGTCGCTAACGACGTAGGTGTTAACCTTGGTGCACCTTGACTATAATTGTAGGACCATACAATGGATCCTTCTATTCTATGGCTACTCATATGGGTAGGAACTGTTATGTTTCAGGATCACGCGAAAGAATGGCCGTCTGAGTGTGAATCCTTCTGTTATCCTGAATTTGATGATTTCCTATTATTTTATATAAAGTGGGATGTTTTCAAGAATCTTTCGTAAATAAAAGGATTTGTTGAATTTATATGAACTATGAAGCTATTATTGTTCTACTTATAGATTATATATTGTCTCATGTAGGTTATAGACATCCTGTCTACACAGTTGTAAAACTCACTTCGTTGTTTCTCTTTTCTAGATACCGGTACAACTCCAGGTTCCAATTTTACGGCTCCTTAGTAGCCTATTATCTAAGTTGGTGAGCCTTCCTAGAAGGTTTCTTGGCATATTGGAACCTATTTTTTTTAGTTTTATCCTGTTAGAATTGTTTTAATTCTCCGTATGTCACAGGGTCATTGGATTAGTTTTGTGTTTATGTATATATTTGTGCTTAAGCATGTATAGTTAAGACTTAGATATATATAGACTATATAATAGAAAGGATTTGTAAACTAAGTTTAGAATTATATTTTAAACTATACTCCTAGTTATGGTTGGACATATATTTTTCTAAATTTTGATAAGTTGATTATTCTGTTGTTGGAGGCGCATTCTGAGAATGCTTGAAGCCCAATTATGTATTTTATCCTTATTTTCATACAGGTTATATTTCTAAATTTGGGTATGGAAAAAGGAGAAAATTCTACCCGTTTTCTGTAAAATAATATATGTTAAGGCTTGCTAGGGAAGATGTTCCCTATGCACCAGTCATAACCTAAATTGGGTCGTGATATATGAGGTTACTTGGCAAGATGCATTGGAGGCGTGAAATGGATACTACAATATCTTCAAGGTACGACAAATATTGGTTTAGTGTATGACAGGAATTCTAACATGGTGGTAGTGTTATTGGTTATGTTGACTCTAATTATGAGGGAGATGTTGACAAAAGGAGATCTCTGATAGGATATATCTTCAAGCTCTCAAGTAGTGCAATTAGTTGGAAAGCGACTTTAAGTCTACTATTGCGCTATCCACTATAGAAATCGAATACATGGGGAGGAAGCGGTGAAGGAAGCCATTTGGCTGGAAGTTTGGTAGGCAATTTGGGCTTGGAACAAAATATTACAATTATTTATTGCGATAGCCAAAGTGTCATACATTTGACCAAAAATCAAATGTATCATGAGGAATCAAACATATTGATGTAGATATCATTTTATTAGGGAGATTATTTCTCAAGGTGCAATTACAATGAAGAAGATTGGTATCTTAGGACAATTCAGTAGATATGTTGATAAAGTCAATCACAGTTGTCAAGTTCAAACATTGCTTGGACTTAGTTGGCATTCATAATATGTGAGTTTGCCCTTATGAGCACATTGGAGAAGGCGACTTCAGAAACTTGAAGATGGATGAAAAATCAAGTCAAAGTGGAGGTCTTAATTTAGCCACATGCTACATGCAATCTACAAGTAGGCATGCATTTAATGCAATGATGATTTGCCACAAAAGTCAAATGCGATTGTTTGCAACCTTTGGGCACCAAAGTCAAGTGTTGAAAACAAAATGCATTTATTGCAAGATGATTTGCATGTCAACAAAAGTCATGGAATGGTGTATATTGCAAGCATTAAATGCTTGATTTTGAAAGTTTTACAACGGAAACTCTATAAAAGGATCACATCGTGGAGTTTGTGAAAAAGATAACAGAGAAACAAAATAAAATCCTCTCCTCCTTAGTTATTGAGTTGAACTATCTGTTACTTATGAGTTCTTCTTTTTTATGAGTTGAGAGTATACACTAGTGAGAAAAGAAAAATTGTGAGATACTCTAGGAGTATTTGGGACTTAGGTTGAGTAAAATGTGTCCACCTTTTGTATCTTCATTATATTTTCATAGTGAAATATTTAGTTATGGCATTTGTCCGTGGACATAGACTTTAAACCATGTAAATTCCTGGTTCATTTATTTTATGCTTCCGTCTATTTATTTTGCGCCACTCTTTATGTCTTCTTTTGGGCCCGCCACATCACAACATCAACAATATTTTTCACAATTTTTCGATTGTAATGCAACCAAAATCGCGACTGCTCTTGCAATTTAAAACTATGATCCCCATGTTATTTGGTCCACGTTTAGGCTCTTTACTAGATAGACAAGGACTGATTGGGTTGGTTATTTCCCTTTGGTTTTTGTTCTCTTTGGGGAGTTGGGACTTGATGATTCCTGCTTTTATTCCCTTCATCAATTCCTTATCCTATGTTGTGTTGGCACAAATTATTATTCTATATATAGAAATATTGATTCTTTAAGGTATCACTTTGTTGAGATGGACCAACCATTTCCAAACAGAGGGAGAGAGTGCTTTGCAAGTGAGAAATTTCCAAATTCAATCAACTCCCCGCTATATAAGTTCATCAACTGTTTTTGCAACAAGGGTAGGCTGACACAGCTTTATTTAACATTTGAATCGACGTCATCAAGCCACTTTCTTAGGTAAGGTACGTACCCATACAACCCAATCTCCTGCTAAGTTCAAACTTTTTTAACACCCTATTTTTCTTCTCTTACTGCCTCGTATCTTCTTAGGGGTCACCTATCACTAGTGCCCATATCTCCAAAGTCAAACGCCCCAGCATCCTGCCATTCCTGTATTTCCCTTTACCCATGTCATGCAGTATGCAGTGGATAGGGATTCTAAGCCAGGTGCAATGTATGGGAAACCCAAGGAGCCGTTCAAGTTCAATGCTTCTTCATGTTGCAAGATTCCTTAATTAACATGCATCATGAACATGACAAACTTCTCTGCTACATTAAAACTTCGTCCATTTCAATTTAATATTTAAATGAAGGATTTTACTAACTATTACCTAACGCACTTATTAAGGAACCTAGAAGTAAAAAGTCTTTATGAAAAAAAAATAAACTTGTTATAATTTTAATGCATTCAATACATTAGTTAATTCAAAACTTTATATTTTAACTCTCTTAGTTAGATAAACCCTTAGGAAAAAAAAACACATATATTAAGAAAAATAATAAATTGATTTGGGTAATGATACTAAAATGTATAAGTAAACAAAATTATTCCTATCCACTTCTGTCTAGTGCAATAAATATACTATAAATGTCTTTTTTGAAGTCTCATTTTTTTTTAAAATAACTCTCACTCTAGAATTTCAATAAAGGAGTTAATGTTCATGTTAGTCTTTAACTTTATACTCATGAGTCATTTTAATCTCTGACTTTTAAAATGAGTCAAATTAATACAGAGATTACAAAACATGAGCCAAGTTAATTCCTCATTTCACTCTTATTTAACATTTTATCAATTAAATAATGATGTACAATATTAAGTGATGCATTGATATACTATGTATAATCTGAAATAGAATGAAATTTAAAATGACTAATTTTAGTGCCTAAGATTCACGAAATGAGTCATTTTATTACTTGAAATAGATATTTAAATGACTCATTTTGTATAATTTTAGACACTAAAATAAATTATTTTAAACTTTATTCTTTCTCAAACCACATATAGTATGTGAAGATATCACTTAACTTTACATATCATTATCTAGTTGATAAAATGCTAAATAAAAATAGACTAAGGGACTAACATGAATCATATTTTGTAATGTTAGGGATTAATTTGACTCATTTTAATAGTTAGAGATTAAAATGATTCACAAATATAAAATTAGAGACTAAAGTAAACATTAACTCTTCAATAAAGTATTAATTTTTTTATATTAATTTTATCCTTATCTATATTAGATTAGGTAACATTTTTCTCTTTTTTTCATCACTCTTTTAACTAACCATCATTTTTTCTTTAAAATGTTAATTTAGTCTTTTGATTTAGATTAATTTTTTTTTCAAGAATCAAGACTATTTAATAATTTCCTTTATATTTGTGCAATAACTTTAAATGATATTTGTTTTGAAATGGAGGTAATGCTATTTCATCTTATACTTCATCTATTAACACTATTTGATTTAACCCAAAGTTCCATATTAAGAAGAAATAGAAGTTTTGCAAGAGTATTGAGCTATAAATATGGCTTAGATTATTTGGCTTATATATATCCTCAAAGAATGGGAATGATCTATTGCATAGGTAATTTTTAAAAGCTGCTCATGTGATGAAAGATCTGATAAGGAAAGTTTGTAATTTTAGTTTAAAAATAGTAGATAATAAAATATTTTGGATTGATTTCTGAAGTTATGGACAAAGACAATGAAGATCAAATCACACTAAATTTTATATGTTGTATTTCTTTTACTTTCATCACCTAACAAATACAATTAATTAGACAATATTATTATTATTATTATTATTTTGGTAATTAACTGAAGAAGTTCCACAATCAAGTGGAAATAAAGTAAATGAACAAGAGCATTCAAAACAAAAAAATATAGATGCATAATACTTTAACAGCTCAGACCAACTTGATAGGCTAAACAGAGTTTACAATGAGTCTAGGCCTAAGATAAATAGGTTTTAAAATAAGTCTAAGTCTGACTTATTTTTTAAACAAGTGAGGCCAGGCCACATGCCGTCTGATCTGTTCTCACACCTATCTCCGCCTAACAAAATCGGAACATCATAGCTACGTTTCTGATATCAATACTCCCAATGACACGTACACCAGCTTATCATACACGACACCAACACTCCAGAGATTTAGAATCACCAAACTTCCACGCGCTGTGAGCACTGTATTTCCTCCACTTTTGCGGAAAATGAGCTATCATGACCTTTTTGCATTTTGATAATTTGCTGTCCAAACCTCAAATATTCAAAAAAAAAAAAAATGTAAAATGCCAATACAGTAATAGCTGAAAGCCCTGCAAAGGTGAATCGATTTTCAACTACTCGCCACAACCAGCAGTCGCAACTTGCAACCCAGACCAAATGACACAAATATTCAATGCTAGATTGACTTATCTCTCTTTCTTTTATGTCGAAGATTCACTTATCTTTTTGAGTTTTGTCATATTCTTCGAATGATATTCCTACAAATTCTCCTAATACTAAAATAAATAGGAGAATAAATATAATTTATGTCTCGATAAAATTTAACAAGTGAGTAATATTTATTTTATTTAGCATATAAGAAGATTTGTAGGCATATTTAGTAGGAGGATTTAGAATTAGGGATAAATATATTTTATTTTCTTAAATTTTAAATTATGTACAATTTATCCCCTAACTTTTAAAATGTGTATTACAATACCTTGAACTTTTTAAATTGTGTAAAATACTCCTCAATATAATTTTGGCATCTAATAAAGGTAAGATTATGTGCACTTAACCCGCAAAGTTTCTAATTTATGCAACCCAACACTTGTCTGTGAATACTATGTATAATTAATTCCTCTGATTTTTTTATTATGTGCAACCCGATACCTTACTACAACTTAAATTTTTTAGGGATTTTTTACATAGTTTAAAAAGTTCAGGATATTGTAATATGCTATTTGAAAATTATGGAGTTATTTACACAGATTGAAAAGTTAGAGTATCATAATATATATTTTAAAAAAATCAAAATTTAAATTATATATAATATAAAATTCAAAGAATAAAATATATTTAATCCTTAGAATAATTCCATATCCTTGTGATTGTTTTTGGTCTGGACTCACTCTTTTCAATCTCCGTGCTCAAAAAGGCTTCACAATTAGGAGTATTATACTGACAGGCCCATTGTCTTCCGTGTTCAGAGAGGGTTCACAATTGGGAGTATTAAATTCACAGGCTCATTATCTCAGTCCCGTAAAGGATAGTTGATGATACTCTCTCTATTTTAAAATAAGTTTCTTTTTAGAGTTTTATTTTATTTTAAAATAATTGTCATTTTAGGGTTTTAATAAAATATTAATTAATTTATACCAAGTTTATTCCTATCTGCATTAAATTAGATAACTTTTTCTTTTTCTCTACCTCTTTTTCAACCAATTATACTGGGTTCATATAACAAGTTTCTTAGAAATAAAAAGTGTTGTATTGAAAATATGTATTTTTATGTTTTCGAAGTATAGGATTCAACAAAAACTTTTATATTTTACTCTTTATAATATCCTTATAATATTTCTCAAAAGGGATAATCTTTTTTCAAAAATCAAGGTTATTTAATGATTTTCTTAGTCCGTGTGCAGTAACTTTAAATAATATTTATTTTGAAATTGAGGGAATAATAAATTAATAATGGGTCATTACCAAAATTAAAATCATAATGGGTGGGTATTATCTTAGTCCTAATTGTTTAAGGCTACCCCACAAATTTAAATGGGCTGGGTTATTCGCTTTTTCAAATCACAACTTGGATAATATCATATCTACTTTGACCATATAAAAAACAAACAAAAGCTTTAAAGTTCAACACATCAAAAAAACACACACACGCATCAAATTATATGATAAGTTTAATGATCATGAAAAGAACAAAAATTATCTTCTGAAAGCAATTTTGAAGAAGTTAATTTTTTTTTCCTCCTCTTTTATCAGAGGTCCTTTTTCATACTTATTGATAATGTAAACCAAACATGCTATAATTCTTTGATAGGCACAACAGCACAAGTGTATACCAGCACATTAACATAGAGCAAATTTGAATCTTTCCATTTAGAGTTTGAGATTTAAGGTTTGCCTTTTATTTTTTCAATAGACTGAAAAAAATCACTTTTTATAGATGTTGATATGAATAGCTTTTATGAAAAGTTGTTTTAAAAAATCCGAAACAAATACATCTATGTCTAAAGTATATATAATGATCCTAGCTAGTGTAATAAAAGTGTCTGAGACTAACATTAATGTATGGATCCTTTGCATAGTGAGAGAGAAGAAAGAGACACATGAATATTAATCAAATATCAAGTGGCATTAGAGGAAAAGCGGTGTATTTTTTTTTAAATACCTATGACAAAATGATATTGATCAATAGTAGTTCGTCGAAGGTCTAGCAACGATTCCAGCAGTCCAACGGAGGTCCTGGCCGTAACACCTAGTAGAACCCAATTACATTTAAGTTCGTATTTGCATTCTATTAGTTGTCACTTATGCCTTGCGTTCATTTTCTTTAACTTAGAAAAATAGTTGATAACTTTTTTATAAATTATTTTTTAAAAGCTTGAGCCTATAATGAGAAGTAAAATACATAACGCTTATGTAGATGGTAATCAAAGTTACTTTGCACACTTACTTAATTTAAATAAGTGGAATAAGAAACTAAATGTAGAAATATCATCACATATACTGAAATATGGTAGTTAATACATAAGTCATAATAGGACATACACCATAGTGATAATTTATTACAAATAACAATATAAATTCTACTATTACTTGTCTGTTTCTCACAACTATAACATAACTAAAAATCAAAATGTTAATTCTTGAAAGGTCTGAAATCTTCACGTATTACCTCCTTTTAGCTATAGCTCCATTGCTTTAAGTGGACTCGTCTACGTCTAACGACAACGGAAAAGAAATATAGGAGTGAGAAATACAAGATTTCTCGGTATGAGTTTCTACTTGTACTAAAAGCGTCATCGTTGCCATCCTAGTCACTTCAGGTTTATTATAAAAGATGAACAGGTAAGGATTCAATTATCAAACTTTCACAAATGTGATTAGTCGAAGTGCAGTTGCTTTTAAACTACTCTTATAACAATAATAGAAATATTCATTCCGTACTTCATCAAGCATACACCCAAACATATCATATAAAATTAATAATGGGCAATAATAATTTAGAAGATGCATGCATTTCATGATTACTCATCAACAAAATAATAATCATCTTTCTTTCATTCCATTTTTCTTTTCATTAACATATTTCTCAATCATCCATGGAATGAATGTATCAACGCCGTAGATCACCCTAAAGGATAATGAGCTCATACCGTGACTGTCACCACAACCTTTTGGTTTTCTTTCCGTTGCCGTAATCTCAACAGTTTAGGGGTTAAGCCGTGGGCTTAAGTCCAATTTTCTAGACTTTACTTTTATTTTCTTTCTTGTTGTCATAATCTCAACGGTTATGCCATGAGTTTAGCTCAAGTCCACTTTTCCAGACTTTTATTGCCAATTTTCTAGACTTTGCTTTTATTTTCATTTGAAAATGAATATATGCATATTATCACGTAATCATAAATAAATCATGGACAATCATTCATTCATCCTCATCATTTCATAACTCATCACTATACATTTACATAGACAACATCTCATATACATCCTTATATCAAATATTAGGCTTTTTATGCTAAATCGCATGTCATATTTCATCATTTGAAGCCAATAAATCAAGTACTTTAAGATTCTTAAAAGGTTATGGAAGTCTTAGTATTTACATATTATAGAGTATTTCTTTTTATTCTTACAAATTCTAACCAAATCTTTTTCTCTTAGTTATCTTTGTACTCTTAGCATTCTACAAATATATTAATATAATTTAAAATATTATCCTTAGGTATTTAGAAGTTTTTTATATATTTTCAAGCTCCCTCATGAGTGTTATATACATATTTTTCCTCTTGAAGTTTTATTGCAACTTAATCCTTAAAACTCTTTCTCTTTATAAGACTTGAATCTTCTATTTACAATTCTAACATATTTACAAGAAAATTTATAATTTTCTGTATACTTGTTATCTCAGCCTCCTAAAAGCAGTTCCAGATTCCTAACTCATCAAGCTTTCCATCAAGGGTAATTTCATTAACAACACATTTATTGTTATGTTATAGTACCCTTGCAAAGTTACCCTTTCCAGATCCTTAGCACACTGTCCAACAAATTTATTTCTTATTCTGTATTTTCGTGGTGTAAAGCTTTATACATGGCATATATGGATGTGTTCCTCTGTGTGTTAGCTTTCCAATAGAGTTGAAATTAATTCATTTGCATTTTTATAGAGTAAGTTACACCTATTTTACAACTATAAGGTCATATTTAGAGTTTTAGTCTTTGGCTTAACTTTGAAAATTTATATTTTGAGCTAGAGAACTCCGTTTTGGGTGATTTTTTTTTAGAGTGTTCTATAATATGTTTAATTTATGATAAAAATATTTTCATTTCGAGATGCTTCATATTTTATGAATATTACTTTTCGAAGTGCCTCCTGCTAGAAACAACAAGAAATTCCAACACCTACCATTTTCATGTCTTAAGTCACCTCTATCAAATTAAGTTTCACATACCATTTTTTAAGTTATATTTGAGTATGATAACATCATACAAGTATTCAGAACAAAATGGAACATGTTGTGCCATCTAAAAATATATTTTACAGATAATCATTCAAAACTTTTGATAATAACTTAAATTTGAGGCATTCTATCTATGAGTAAGGTTAAAAGCTAACAATACTTGAACAATTAAAGATAAAGCTCCTATCTCTTATGTAGGGTCTAAAAAGAGTCATTCTCTTCTTCCTTGAGCTTGAGCAAGAGTCCTTGGAGTGAATGACTCTTCTTGAATCTTGGCTCTAGAACTTGAGTGCTTAAGAAAATATTTTTCACTAGAGTTAAATATTGCAACTCTTGCGAGGGATGGTAAAGGTTTGAGTTTAGAATTTAAGTATTTAGATGATGTTTAGAGGGTCAAGAAAAGTCTTTGAAGAGAAGAATATAAGAAGAAATGATAGAGATAAAAATAAGAGAGAAAGAACACTTAGGGAGTTTCTAAGGCTTGAAGACTAATAAGAGTGTGTTATGAGCAATCAGTTCACACACTTCCTTCCCTTTTATAGGCCAAGAGGCCATGACTTGAGGGTGTAATGTAAGGGTTTTAGTGCTTCAATTTGTTATTCTTGAATGCTCTTGTAGGTGGAGTAATAATTGTTTTAGATTACTAAGTCATAAGCACAATCATCATGTTAGAAATAGTGGCTAGTGTAGAGCCAATTTTAGTGGGAATCAAGAGCTCTTTATAACACAAATTTATTCATCAAATCAATTTTGTTTCCTATCATGATGATGCTAATTTTTTACTCATACATACATAATGGGATTGTAATATGGAATTTCATTGAGTCTTGTCTTGTTTCATGCACTTTGTCATGCATGGTATGATATGTATGTGTGATGTATTTTGTTTTATCATAATTTATTTAATAAATGATATTATAAGACATTTTAGTTTAACCAAATCATGACAAATCTATTATATTTTATTTTTATAATTGAAATCCCATGTTAATTATTTTAACATAATCATCCACTAACTCCATTATCTAGCATTAATCCAATGACTTAGATTCATTCTTGTTTAGTGACAAGTTTAGAGATTAGTATAATGACATTGTTATAATTATTAAAGTAGTGACATATGTAGTAATTTCTTCATTCAAGACAATGATATTTTTATAATTAGACAACGAAAGTGGCATTCTTCTAATTTCATAAAATAATAGTATTTTTGTCATTTATAAATAAGACAAGAGTAGTTTTGTAATTTTTTTTCATATAGTAAATGTATTTTCATAATTTCAACTACGTTATGACATTTTTATAGTTCTTTGTATTTTTCTCTAGACACACTTGATTATTCTAATATTATTTGTTATATTTCATAACACCTATTTGATTTCTATTGGTTTTCCTCTTTTTCATCTTAATCATTAATTTAATCTAGTTATGAATTTGGAGATGTTACAACAGTGATCCAACAGCAATCCAGCTAGGGGTAATTTAGTCTTTTTATTTTCTAAAACATTCTCTTCCCATGGATATTAGTGTAGGTTGGGAATGAAACTTTCTTGAATTTTTTTTTCCTATCCTAACCAAACATGAAAACCTTGCATTACCCCTGAACTTCCTAGAAATGTAAAAACCTTTCACGAACCAAACAACCCTGTAGAAAACTAAAGGACTGTGTTCTAGTGATGATCACTTGAGAATGAGAACTTGATCTTGATGGAAGAAGAGAGATTATGAATTGTAGATTGTGAAATCTGTAATGCAAGTTCTGAAGCTACAAAGTACAGTTGTTGTACTTATATACAATCTGAGATGAGATAGCTAGATGGAGATAACTAGCTAACAGATTGTGTAAGAGATAAGAGCTAACTCTAGCTAATAAAACCAACTGCAGCTAAGCTACGAAACTGATTCCAGCTAAGCCAAGTATATCCACAACACAACCCTCAAGCTAGCATATGAATATTGAGCATACCCAGCTTGGAATAAAGTGCAGAGAATAGGCCAGGCGCAAAGGTTTGGTGAGTATGTCAGCTACTTGGTCAGTAGAGGAAACAGGGATCAACTTGACAACTCTACTTTGCACCTTGTCTCAAACTAGATGGCAATCAAGCTCTATATGTTTGTTTCATTCATGAAAAACAGGGTTGGAGGCAATATGAATTGCTGACTGATTGTCACAGCAAATGATTACTAGATGAACATTATTAATAAGGAAATCTTGAAGTAGATATATGAGCCACCGAGCTTCACAAGTCCCTAAAGCTAAGGCTCGATATTCTGCTTCTGATGATGAACGAGAGATGGTGGTCTACTTTTTGCATTTCTAGGAGATGAGGTTGGGGTCCAAGGAAGAAGCAAAAGCCTGTGATTAACCTTCGGGTACCAAGGGAGGCCCCCCAATCTGAATTAGTGAAGCCTTTGAGCTTCAGATCAAATTGAGCTAAGAAGAAAAGACCTGATGTGGAAACTGACTTGAGATATCTGAGAACTCAATTTGCTGCTTGCATGTGAACATCTATAGAACAATCTAGAAATTGGCTTAATCTCCCTACTACATAGGCTATGTCAGGCCTGGTATTGGCAAGATATAGTAATTTGCCAACTAGCTTTCTATATGATGAGGGATCAAATAGAGGAGTACCACTTGATCTAGTGAGTTTGTGTGTGCAGTCCACGGGAGTGGACATTGGTTTGGCTGCAAGCACGCCACAAGACTCAAGTAAATCTAGTGTGTACTTTCTCTGATAAAGTGTGATGGCTTTACTGGACCTGGCAATCTCCATCCCAAGGAAATACTTGAAATTGCCAATATGCTTAAGTTTAAATTTATCATCTAGAAGAGACTTGATGGAAGCAATCTCTGGCCAATCATCACCACTAAGTACCAAACCATCACCATAGACAAGGATAGTAGTAAAACCGGTTGATGATTTCTTTGTAAATAATGAATAGTCTGCCTTTGATTGATTGTAGCGCGAGCTAAGTAAAACAGAAGTCAACTTCTTATTGCATACTAAACCATGATGAGGAACAAGTAGGCCAGGTGGGACCTTCATATATACTTTCTCAAGGAGATCTCCATGGAGAAAAGCTATATTTACATCTAGCTGGTGTAAATACCCTCCTTCGGTAGCAGCTAGAGACATGAGAACCCGAAGTGTAGTCATCTTGGCAACTGGGCTGAAAGTCTCATTGAAGTCTATACCTGCTACTTGTGTATACCTTTTGCAACTAATCGTGCCTTGTGTTTTTTAATGCTTCCATCGGGTTTGAATTTGAGTTTAAAAAACCATTTACACCCAATTGTCCCTTTCCCAGCAGGAAGAGAGGTGAGAGCCCAAGTAGAATTCTTCTCTAGTGCAGAGAGCTCAGCCTTGACACCTTCTTTCCAGCAGTCATGAACCAAAGCCTCTTGGTAGGTCTGGGGCTCAGGGACAGAAGAAATAGCTCATGAAAAATGCTTATGGTTAGTGGATAAGAAATTACATGATAGGTGTTTAGTGATTGGATACCTGGTGGAATGTGGAGGTGGAACAATTGATGAGGCCAATGTACAATGATATTCCTGCAAATAACTAGGTATCTTTCTGTACTTTTAAGATCTCCTAACAGGTTAGGTTAATTGTGTTTGTGATTCAGGCTGAGTGAGCTATAGGTGCTTAAACAGTGAGTGAATTAGGTTGATTAACATTTGATGTATGATTTGGAGATGAAACAGGAATGTTAATAGGTGCCGTGTTTGATGCAGGTTGTGATGAAGGATAATGAGCAGAGGAAGCTGGAGATTCTATATGATGAGGGTGATGATCAGAAATAGGTGTGTGAAGTTGTGGGACTGTAGGTAATATAGGAACATGAGAAGAAGACAAAACAAATGTATCTGGTTTATTTACAATATAAGGGAAGATGTTTTCATATAAATGTACATGACTAAACGAAAATACCTCAAGGTGCTAGATCAAACAATAAGAAACCTTTTGTGCCGTTTTTGTACCCTAGAAATATGCATTCTTTTACCCTTGAACCTAATTTCTTTGTGTTGTAAGAGTAGATGCATATGCTAAGCAACCAAAAACTTTTAGATGATCTTAAGAGGGTAAAGTGCCATACAAAAATTCATATGGAGAATGATTCTGTAGAAAAACGATGGGAAGTCTATTGATAATATGCACTGCATGTGCTATGGCAAAATGCCGAAAATAGTTTGGAATGTGTGAATGGAAAAAAAGCTCTAGCAGTTGCTAGAATATGTTTGTGCTTCCTCTCAACTCTGCCATTTTGTTGAGGGTCTCGACACAACTAGTTTGATGGAGAATTCCTTTTCTTGATTAAAGGAAGTGAGTGTAAATTCTGGTCCATTGTTAGACCTTACACATTTGACTTTTGTTGCAAATTGAGTTAGTGTTTCAATAGCTGTGATGCTTCTGATTTTTGCTTCATGAAGTATGTCCTAGTAAATCGTGACTTGTCATCAACTATAGTTGGAAAATATTTATATCCCAATATAGAAGGAGTAAATAAGGGACCCAATATATCTACATGAATGAGATAAAAAATAGGCCCACTTTTATTAGAACTTGCGGCAAAAGGTAACTTGCGTTGCTTGGCAAAATGGCAAGCATCACAAGGATCTTTGTTTTTAGTACATTTGATGAAAGGATAAACTTTGTGTAACCTATCTATTTTTCCTAAGGATGGGCGGCCTAACCTAAAGTGCCACAGTTTGAAAAAAGAAGAAGTACACATTGACAGTTGGAGGAATGAAAGAGCTAGGTGCAACAGAATTTCTTAGAACATATAGGCCTTCTCTTTGATCATTTGCACCAATCCTTCTCATCGTATGCAAGTCCTGTATCTGGCAAAAATGTTCAGCAAAGGTTAATTGACAATCAAGAATATTTGTAATTTTGGAAATTGATATCAAGTTGAAGGTAAAAGATGGAACAAACAGGACATCAACGAGATACAAGTTTTCAGAAAACTTGATTGTACTAGAGATTGAAGTAACAGTTTGGATACCATTAGGCAAGTTAATGAAAATTGGTTTAATGGATTTATGACAATGAAATTGAGATAAAATGTGACAAACATGATCTGTGGCTCCTGTGTCAAGGATCTAAAGATCAGTTTGTTTCCAATGAGTTGCAAGAATGTAACAAGTGATACCTAAAATGTTTAATGAGTTATTAGAAGGGTTAGTAACAAGATGGTTTATGGTGTGTGGCTGTGGCTGTGGCTGTGGCTGTGCTTCACTTTGCTGAAGAAGGGCTATCAAAGCTCTCTTTTGCTCTGAAGTGAATGCTATCTCAGAAACCTTACCCAAATCCTGTTGAGAAATGACACTACTAGTTTCATCAATGTCATCACTAGTAGTTACATTATGTGCTGATCTGTGCTTGAGGTTATAACAAGAATCAATGGAATGGCCAGGCTTGCCACAAAATGAACAAACTTTGGTGCCTTGACCTCTTCCTGAAGAAAATCTGCCACCTGCAGAATGGAAACCCCCTCTGGAGCTTCTTCCATGGCCGCTGCCTCTTGAATTAGAAACAGAATCTCCCTTTGATACAGTAGCTAATACTTTGGAATCAACTCTTGTGGAGCTGTTAATACATTGCCTTTCTTCTTGCAGCAGCATAGCAAGAACTTCATTGATGTCAGGGACAGGTTAATCATGATCTGTGATCTAACTCTGGCAAATTGTTCAGTCAATCCGCTTAAAAAGTCTAATGACTTATTCTTTTTCCAAAGAAGAAGAAATTTTCTTTGAACTCTAGGTCCCCAATTTCAATGTATAGCAGCATAGCATAGTAAATGTTTTTTTCAATTAACAGTATGCAGAGGCCCCGTTCGAAGTCCTTGCTTTCAAAGTCTATCGGCGCCATCACAGGGAGACAGTGACATGGACAAAAAAATTAGCACTGACAAGATGCAAAATTCCAAGTTTCAACTTTCCAACATCCTACCAAACTTCTGCCCAGCCCCTTACAAAGGCAAGAATCAGATACAAGGACTTTATGAAATGCAGAAATCTTTGCAGGATACATAGGGAGAGCAGAGGATTGATTATACAAGAAAGTTAATCAAGATCTTAAGAAGTTATTAGTTCTTAGGCTACCAATGCTTGTAAGATCATTGAGGAGAAATTTCAGAACTTACCTATTATTAAACCAAATCAGGAATGGGGATTGGCTTCATTGAGTTACTCATTCAAATTTGCCTACCACATAAAATAGGATTTAATTTTGATGCAACGGTAATCCAATCATGTAATGTCATATTTAGCTAATATGGTTAACTTATATCTCCACTATATGAAAAATCATGCAAACAAAGAGATTTGAGAATAACAATATGATTAGTGCATCAAAATTAAACTCTAAATTATATCAAATTCAATCAATATTGCTGTTGTTACACAATATATACTTTCATTATGTTCTTGATATCTACTAAGTATGTTTGCTTCAGGAACTAGGGGTGTTCAAGATTTGGTCTACCCGCTAATCCGTCCTAACCCGAAGTTTATTGGGTCGGGTTCAGGTTCTTATATTTGACCCGATACACTTTTTGGCTGATTCGGGTCATGCTTGGGTTGGCTCAGAAGTCAAAATTTCTTTTATAGTTATATTTTTTTCTTAATAGTTAGTGATAAATTATAAGAGTTTATGTTCACTACATTTTGGATAACTTGATATTATTTTTATAGTCAAATAGTTTATTTTGAAATATGTATATCAAAATGTCTCTTGAATTTTGTTTATTACTTGTAAAATTTTATAACTTTACCTATATAATGTCAAAATCTTCATAGGTTATTTAAAAGTCGAGTTAATCTGATTTAACCGATCATTTATTGGGTCATTATAGGTTAGATTAATTTCAAAAAATGACTTGAAAGACCTTGAGATTTGATTCAATCCATCCCAGCCGTCTCTTGTACAACCCTATAAGCAACAGGGATTCATAGACCGCGTTGCGAGACACTATGGGTTCAAGAGCTACAAGATGCTATTGTCTTTTTTTTTTTTTCCTTCATTAATATAAATTCAATTAGTCATAAACTAAATTTTATTACCAAATATAATCATCAGTGATGTTAACGATACTTTTGGTAGAGAGTATACGAGAATGAATATTAAACCAGCCTTCCCTTATATATAGTTAGCAAAAAGGAAGGAAGAAAGAAAGGGAAAGAAAATTAAAACAAACATTAGGAACGTATATTTCAAGAGACAATATATGATGATTTTGGGTACACTTGATCAAAGTTTTGAAACATATTTGGCAGCTTGCTAACACCGATCATTGTGTACTGCCTTTAAGAAATAATAAATAACACAACTGTAATGTGCTTCCTCTAGCACAAATTTGAGATATTGATAAATTAAATATTACCAGTTTCACAAAGACAAAGAAAAGCTATATATATAATTCATCATCACTTTTATAGTTATCATCATCACTTGAAAATGTACTTCACTACACCAGGAAGATGGGTGTTCAAAAAGTAATCATCCCAATTGATCACTTTGGGGTCGAAATAAAACAAATCTGTCTCCACCCCACCTTGTCTTGCTGCCATTCTCAACTTCTCTGAGTTCATATCATCAAATCTGTGTACCACAACATTCTTTGTCTTAATTAGTGTACACTTTATGAAGCAAGTCAATAATATATACATGTTTTGAACTGAACCATATATATATATATACAATGAATATTCTAATAAATAATACTTACACTCCCTTGAAGAACAAGTAAGGCCTGTAAAGGTCCACCAACCGCATCACAATCTGGATCTTCCTGTTGAGATCAAGATAGGTTCCTTGGAAATACTGGCAAAATGCAGTATTTGCCAGCTCAAGTCCCTATTACATGCAAAAATTGTTAGCACATATGACATATCCTTGTTAGAATTGTAATACAGTTTGTGTTAGAGCATGTGATTATTAGATATTAGAAATTGGTTAGAGTTCGTTGAATTGGCTTAGATATTAGTTGTTTGTTACACCTCTTAGTCTATATAAATTTGTTATCTCACTTGTATGACTCACTTCTTTCATCATTAGTAAAATTTACCATTTGAATATTTTCTCAATCCTCTCCATTTTTATCTTCCTTGCTCCACTCTATCATGGATTTTAATATAGTATCAGAGCCATATCACGTATCTTGGACTTTTATTTTTGCTAGATTACTCTGAGTTCTTGGGACTCATTTTCTTTAAGTACACACAAATCTAAGACATGATATATAAACACTTCCATAGTAAAGTTAGTGAAATCTAGTCAGTAAATCAATACATCTTGAATAAAGTTAGTAGGATTCACTTAGTCGGATATTAGAGTTTTTATCTATTTAAATAGATAGAACTAGTTAGTTATATAGGAAGGAACCTTTAACAGAACCAGGTAGCGGATGAACATGTATCTCCGGAAGCTATCCATGTTGCTCAACACTGTACACTTGCCAACCTTGACAGGTTTTCCATCCTTGTTGATCCATGGTTTTGCCGTGAAATATCTGAATCCATAATCTTGAAGATTGCCATATCTGAGTGGATTTCTAACTGAGGATCCAATATGATATATAGTATCACTAGGATGATTTGCATGAGCCACCATGGCCACTAGTATTGCATTCACCACCATGTCAGCTGGTATCTGCTTATTTGATTAAATTGGAGGTATAATCAGAGATGAGATTGGAAGTTGATAAACCAGATTAAGGAATTAGTAATTCATAATGGTTTTGATGCAGCAACTCACCACATCAACAACTGCCTTGAGATCTCCAAGGAAGCATGTTAATTTTCCTTTCCCATAAGCTACAGCTAAACTATCAATGGTCCTGTAACAGCACCCAAAAATTTTAAAAACAGAAACTATATATGCACCTTTAATTTATGAACAAGTATTTGAGATTAATTTTAATGTAATGACAGTGTCATCCAATCATATGCTTTCATTTGTAAGACTTTCTAGGTAGTAAGTGATTGAGTTGAACACTTTTATTGATATGTTAATACATATGGTTAGTTGTCTGTATAAAATTCTTTTACACACGGTGCATATAAATTAAATCCGAGGTATATTTTCACTTCACATTTCACTCTCTTGTACAAATTTCACTACTTTCATTTCTTTGCAAAATGAACACGAATGATAGTCATTAAAATATATGGATTTAGCCACGTACACTGAAATATGTGAAGTAACTATACAATATTAAACGCTGAAGAAAAAAATTAGGCGGATGGACTAGTGTACATGTAGTTGCTGGATCTTATTAGAAACTTATACCATTAATTTCCTTATCAACGATTGTAATATTGAACTTTAATTTAGCCTTCAAAGTATATCTTGCAATTTAGAAGAGATAAATTCTAATTGCACTATTCAATACTTAACACATGGTAAAAGACAAATTATAACTAAGACTTACCTTACACCTTCAGCCCAACCAGGGAAAGGTTCTTTGAATGTACTAGTAATAATGGTAGGACGAACAATAACAACGGACAAGTTTCCTTTCAATTGCTCCACAAGCATCTCTCCCATTGCCTTTGTGAATACATATGTGTTTGGCCATCCATACACTTTTGCCCTGCAATTGTGTCAAGTTTGGCTTTTAGAATCTAATCAAATGCAAATTTTGAGAAGAAAAAGACAATGAATGGATAATGAACAAGTGTAGATTGTTAAGCAATCTTATCTAGACTATAAGTTGATTTAATTTTAGATATGAGTGTAATTCAAACATATTTATCTGTATTTGGACCCCTTAATAAGGTCCTGGCAAGGTCTTTCAAGTTTCAAGCAATTAACACTACACAAACTTCAAAAAGCCACATTACTACCTTTAAAATGAACACAACTCATTTAAGCGGAAATTGGAAAATTAGAATAAATCCCTTGGTTTTGATTATGTCTAAACTGATAGTTAAAGAAAGTGTGTATATATATATATATATTCTTTCGAAACCACAGAGTATGAAGATCTTTACAAAGGTTTTTCTAGCGACTGCCTAACACAATAAAGATTTTCACGATAGACGGATCCAAAAAAATTTTACGGATCACATCATATACCTTAAAAAAATTAATAATCACACTTTTTAATAAAAAAAAATTGTATCGCTTTTTGAAATCTTAATCAGTGAAGAAATTCAGGTCACGGATTAGAAGAACATTGTTATGTCACTTCAATAGCAATGCCAGTCAAGAGAGACTGACCCGATCAACCGTAGTACGGCTGTTTGTAGAAAAATGAACAATTGAACACTAGGGACCACTTTTTAAACATCACTTTAAGGCATAAAGTTGCATTTAATTCTGCTTATTTTCTGTATTTTCCCTTACATTTTTCTGCAAATCTATCTAAATATTAAATTAAGTAAATTTTAATCACTTTTTTAAGTTCTGAAATATGAATTATATTTAAATTTTTACTGTATTTAATATATAGACTGATTTGTAGAAAACTTTAGCATTACTCATTTAACATATTGTCTCCATTCTTTAATAAATATTTATTTATAAAATTTTAATCACTTTTTAAAGTTCTGAAATATAAATTGAATTTAAATTTTTACTCTATTTAATGTATAGACTGATTTGTAGAAAAATTTAGCATTACTCTTTCTACATATTGTTTCCATTCTTTGATAAATATTTATTTATAAAATTTTATTTTTCTATTAGGTAATATTAATTATTTTTTCTTTGAAATCTTTATAAAAGAGATAGTTAGTGGATTAAATATGAGAGAAAATGTGTTGAAGTAGGGGATAAGAGTACGTAGAAACTATTTTTTTTATTTTACAAAAACACAAAAAACTAGCATTACCGAGAGATGTTATCATATTCACAAGTTCAACTAACTAATTTTTAATGAAATAACCAAATATTTATTTAATAAAATGAAATCATTTCAGAGTGAATATTTAGATGCAAAAGATGATTTATCAACAACTAAAACTGAAAAAAAAAAGATGATGTAAATCAAACAATTTATATAGCTGCAGTTTCCTCTAGCTGAAAAGGAAACTGTGCCACAATTGATGGTAGAATATAATTTGTAGGAAAAAAAAAAAGAGTTGCAACATCTCATGTGAAAGCTTTAAAGAAGTACCGTATATTCATAACAGTGACACAGTTAGAAACAGATGATATGTCATCAATCTCATAATATCCCACAACTAAAATATGCACAAATTTTATTTATTGATCATCACCATACCATATAGTTCGTCTAACAACATTAATTGAGCCCTCTTTTCTCCTTATTATGTTCTTCAATAATAATAATATTTTAATGTGTCTTGCAGGGAATAGGGTCCATGTGGGGAGTCATTATCCCTGCTCTGTCCTGCTTGGACAATACACATACATCTTTTGATTTGGAGCTCACGCTTGGCCTCATGTTATCCTTGTGCAGGAAAGGGCTATTTATGAAGGAGCCATAATTGGACTGGCAACTCTCCATAAAGGTTTCTTGTAAGAGAGTGGCTGTTTTATTGTCCCAAGTTAATTTAAGTTTCCCGTTTCTAGTTTGAAGCCTGACCTGTAAAAGATGTCGGTCTCTCTCATATGTGAACAACATTTCGAGCTATCCTATCCTATCTTCTTCAATACAGAAAAGAGGGGTTGGTCGTGTTTGGTAAGATAGTTAATTGGGGATTTAATGGTCCAAAAGCTCCCCAACATTGATGGACAGAAATCACCTGCTACAAAATTTTTAAAACAATTATCCAATTCTCCCTCAGTTTTATAATAAGTTAATAACCGATCCGATAATTTTTGACATTTTAATGTTTTAAAATATTTATCTATTTAGATTATTTGGATTTTTTAATTTTTTTCTTCTATTTATATTCTTAGTGTAAATATATTAGTTGAGTAATCAACACATTTATTAAGATAAGTAAAAATAATTATATAAGAATAGTTTTACCAATTTATATAATTGTTATATTTATCAAGATATTTTTTTTCCTTGATATATATATTGTTTGGTTTTTGAAAATTATTATAAAATAAAAGGAGTATAGGTTATTATATGTTCTCCACATGACATTGATGAGATAGGAAAATGAGACATGATTTGAGAATACATCCCATCTAGTATTGACTAACTATTTTCATGAGTAGTTCTACTGCTATATTAGAAAACAAAACAAAATAAAATAAAACAAATTTTATAAGATTTATTATATAGTAAAATAGAGCACTGGTTCAATACATTCAAACCCCGCTGTTTTTTGCTTATTTTTTTAACTTATTTTTCATGTCTTATTTTCAGCCTGTTATCTATTTTTCAAAATTAAGAAGAAAACAGGAAATATTAAAAATAAAAACCGAAAACATGAACGATTTTAAAAATATAAAATATTTTCTGAAATCTAACATATACTTTTCTATAAAAAAAAAAAAATTGTGTACTCTGTTCCATAGACAGTGATTTTATAACATTTCGGGAAAAAAAATTAAAGAAATCTCCAAAGTCCAAACATTTCTCCTACGTTGTTTGTCTACAACATATAGCAATAAGTACACCTGCTATTTGAACCAAACAATAAGGTCTATGTTGGTTTACCATTTTCTTTTGGTGAAAGATCGACGCATAACGCTTTTTCAGTTATGAGAACGAGCAACAAAACAAAGCTTGTGTCGGAGGCTACACTTTCACCCATTGATTCACCCGAATCACTAATGAACAAAGACACGGTTGGTTGGTTATAGCTAATTCTCACTATGAAGAACCATTATTTTATTTGGTTCGTGTGTGTAATGCTTCCTACTCCATCTACCACAATCATCATTATCCGTTCATTTGCTACATGTGTCGTGTGTAAGGTAACGCTACGCCCCTACTCCATCTAAAATTTTATTGTTCAACTCCCTGTGGATCGGTACGTTATATACATATAAAATATTTCCATCCCCCAATCTAGGCCTTCTGGCCCTACATAACCCCAATTATTCCTTCTGGGTTGTTAGAGGTACTATAGTCCTATGCATTGATTTATTCCCCAAAGGCCTTAACATTTTGGATATTATTCTTTATATATATATATATATATATATATAACTTATTCCGCAGTTTCTTTGTATAGAAAATTGGTTTAATGTCTTATATATATAGGAAGGAGTCCCACATTTGTGTTGTGGGTCCTGGGTAAAAATCAATCATTGTGTGTGGAGAAGTACCTAAAATGGGTGCAAGAGCTCTTGTTTCCTCGTCATATCAAGGAAAATCCTAAAGGCGGTTCCATGGTAGGCCAAAACAACATACTAAACTTGAACATCAGTGTCAACTGGACCATGCCGGTTCGGAAGACCAAACTCTGTGTGCCAACCTAATAGGTCACTAATTGAACCTGCGATGTGCCCTTTTTTTTGTTACATTGCGATGTGTTTTAAAAGAGCTACACCTAGTTGGTTGGCCTTTTCCACAGGTAAATACCATTTATGATATGTAGCTAAATTCAGAACCTGTACAAAACCAAATTTGCCTTCACTTAAATAATTTAAATGTTTCGAATACAGTTGATTAATAATAAATTTGTTTACATTAACATTTTGTCTGGTTGGGTTAAAATAGGAAAAAAAAATTATGAATGAGCCCAATGTCTAATTTACTATTGCATGAAATTCATTTATAAAAAAACCCCTTGAAGAGTGATTATAGAGATAATTACAGAAATACTTAAATATAGATTTGAGATCTCTCATCAGGAGAATCTAGAAATTGAACCCCATGACAACGCAATGAGTATAAGGTTGATGAGATGAGTCAAACCGTAGACATATGATCAATAATGAATTAAATCATTGTCAACTCATGCGTTTTTAAAATTGTTGGGGTCTAGTGAGGAAAATGATAGTATAACTTTAGGTAAAATTGCAAACAAAAACATATATAAATTAGTAACATGTGTATATAACACAAACCTGGTAATACCCAAATCCTTCATGACCACTTTTATTTCATTCTCTGTGGCTCCCTGTTGTCGTAATTCACCCAATTTATCACGCACCGCTTTCTCTTCAGCATCTATGTCTAATCCAGGCACTCCATTCAGTGAATCTCCCAAGTGATATGGGTTCTCCAACATTAGCCCTTCACCCTCTCCACATACATAAGCTGAAATCAAAGGTGTATTTAACAATCATTAATTGTGAAGCTGATATGTTTTTCCTATATTGAAATCAATTGATACTAACCTGTCGATACGTGCACAAGTACCTTGAGTTTAGTACATTTTTTGGCGAAGTTGATGACATGCTTAACTCCAAAGGTATTTAGGCCCAACGATATGTCATACCTTTTTCAATTGTAGGGGAGAAAAAATAAAGAGGAAAATTATTTTATTTTAATTTGGCTAATACAAATATTAAGCAGGTATAAAAGTACTTGATCTTTAAGTACATATACCTTTCATCAAAGTTTGTAGTTGCAGCTAAATTAACAATAACGTCTGTTTGGCTGTAAATCTCTTCCCTTAGAATGGAATCCTCCACACCCAAATCTCCAACAGAAATGTCCCCAGGCACCAGTGTCAACTTTTGTGAAACAAAGGAATTAAAATTTGCACCCAATTTGTCCTTTAGAGGTCTAAACAGTTCCTTCCCTATGATCTACACAGCAAAATATACATCATAAACTTATATCAATTAATTATGACACAGAGAAAAACTGGTGTGTGAGCCCACTTTATTAATGACTGAGAAAATTTTGAAGCAAGACATATTTATATCTACTTGAAGCCTCTAATTTCGACCTTAAAAACCACAAATGCTCATGAATAATTAATTAACTAGCTGTAGAGTGGAAAAAAGAATAAAATTAATTTCATGATTACGTGTAAACAACTTTCAAATCAAACCAAACGACCAGAAACCAATAGGAGTGGGTAAGTGATGACGGGTTTAAATAATATAGACAACATCATATGATCAAATCTCTTGTCACTGATGTATCAATAAAGAAAACAAATAAACAGACTAGAAAATTAAGTAAAAAGGCACATTAAAGAATTGGCCTTCCTGCACAAAGGAGAAAAATAAAAATTTGTGATTTTACCTCATTGTGCAAGCGATGAGTAGCAGATTTGGCATCCGCAGCTCTTAAAAGAAGAAAAAGCTTCTTAGCATTTGGTTGAACCCTCAATATCTTCTCCAACAGAACTGTGAAAAACGCACACACACACAACACAAAGTACAAACCAAAGACATCATCACACGTATGTATACATCTCATGACACAAAGTGCACCCATTACATAACACTCTTTGAAGGGAATATAAAGAGAGGGACAAAGAGAAAAAGGGAATATAGGAGCATACTTTTGGCGAGAAAGCCAGTGGCTCCAGTGATTAAAATGGTCTTGTCCTGAAGAAAGTGGAGTATGCTTCCCAACTCCATTGTTGTTGAATGAAAAAAAAAGGCAAAAGCTAAGAGAATTAAATTGAGAGAAACAGCAGAAGAATAGTATAGTGGCTTTTCAGAGGAAACAGACACAATGGTGTGGGCAAAATCTGAAGCCCATTTGGCCATTACATATAAGCGGAGAGAAACAAGCAAGTAGCAGCAATTATGATGATGGAGTGTACGCAAGCTGTTGGTGATTGTTTACTGCCTTTAGGTACAACGAAGTAAAAGCAATAATAACTTTCATTTCTTTTCTTTCTCGTACCATGTGTGTATTTTTTATTTTTTATTTTCCCTTTTTCCGTTACAATACTATGTGTGCATTTCATTTCATGAGTAATGCTGCGTATCTAAATAAATACATACAGAATTTATGACAGAAATTATAATAATTATTATATGAAATAAGATAGCTGATATAGTTCACTAACTTATTTAAAGGTTAACAATTATAACACATCATTATGCATATAAAATTCTAACAATATTTATGATTGTCTAGTATTTTTCTTTACATGTGTTTCGTCTATTTTAAATTAAATGTTGTTTAAGATTATGTATATAAATTGAGAAAATTATTAAATAGTAATGATTTCTTAAAATGCTAAATTGGATTGTTAAATTATTTCTTTAAAAAAAATTTATGATTGATTAGAAAAAAGTAAAACAAAAAAGATAACCAAATTTAATGCGAATCAGTATAAATTAATTAATTAATGCGTTATTAAAATTCTAAAATGATAATTATTTTGAAACAAAAATAAAATATTAAAATAAAAATTAATATGAAATGAAGGAGTAGTTTCGAAATTATATATGGTTTGATGAATGAAAATGTAATTTTATTTTTTAGTTTTGCTTAAATTATGGCTTAAAACCAAAAATCATGTTAAAATATAATTTAACATGATTTCATTAAATATACTAGAATAAACTGAAACTCGGTTAATACATTATACTCTAAATTATATATATGATTTGAGATGGGCAAAACCAAAACTGAAATTACCTTGCTATTTAATCTCTGCTTGAGAAAAGTCAATGAAACTGATACAAAGAAAAGTTGACAATCATGGCACCATCGCAAAAATTTCATATTCAAAATGTCATTTTACGTGTTCATAATAGGTTACCTATTGATTCCATCACTAGATATATGTCTCGAATACTTTCTTTTTCATTAGTATTTTCCAACTCAAATGTACATATCAGACAAACCGTCAATGGTTTGGTCCTGGAATTTGGAAGGCGCGATTGTGAAGTCTCAAATGTCAATTGATGAAGCCACCACCCTACCCACCACCGCCACACTACACAAGTTGACCTACGATACGCAAGTCAGCAATGGAGAGATCCTACAGTACTTTATCATCACATCGCTTCAGACATGTATAAGTGGCAAACCTTTAAGTGCTGTGTATTATTATTATTATTATTATTATTATTTGTCTTTTAATGAGGGCATCACTATATGAATCTTATGATAAAATGTTAAAATTTAGAATAAATCCTGAGTTGATCCTTGATAAAAATTATGTCGAATAAAATAATCTCTTAAGAGAAAGAAATATTTTGCAATTTCTCATAATTAAAAATATAAAATAAGTTATTTCATTTTAATATTTTAATAGATTTATTTGTCTATTTGTGTTTTATTAAAAACCATTTTGATACATTTTTTTATAATTAAAATTTAATTAATTTTATTTTAATCATGAAAAAATCACATACAATATTTTTTTTCTCAAAGGATTAATTTATCCAATACTATTTTGATGGTAGCTAAATTAGAGATTTACTCTAAAATTTAGTAATGTGTGAAGAGATCGGTCAAAATGTGTGTAACCTCTGTTTCACGACTCACGAGTCAAACCTGCCAACGCTGGAAACATTGATGATGTTGAACTAATTATAGTTGTACATACGACTGTTCTCATTTTTTATTTATTTATCATAATATTCTTTTATTTAAACATTAATATTCTTTTAGATGCACATAATTCGCATGATGTGCTACACTATACTTTATTTTTATTTTTATTTGGTTAACCGTTGATTACTAAACTTGTGTAATTCTATCAACTCCCAATGCCATCCCCTCGGTGTTAAGAGAACAAAAAAAAAAAAAACACTTGTGATTTTATATGTGCAACAAATCATTAAAATGCAACCAAATATGTTGAAAAGAATTATGTGAGATACCTTTTTTTCGTTGTTTTTTGTGAAAATTTTCCATACACTTTTAGTATAGTGCCTACTTAGTTTGGTAGAACTTTTTAAGAGAGTGCTCTTACCTTTTTTTTTTATTTCCTTCATAAATATATTTTCTTCCTTATAAGTTCTAGTTTGAATTCTATTTGATAGGCAAGTGAAACAAGTTCTTATGCGAATTAAAATTAAATTAAAAAATTAGGTGAGGGCGTCGTTTACGGGTGAGGTCTTTGGTTCAAGTCCAGGATGACCTAGCTGCATCAAGGAAAAGAATAGAAGACTGACTCCTTCATACATATTCTACTTGGCTCAAAGTTAAAAGCATAAACCAATTTTTTTCAATTTTGGTGAATTGAAAAGTTGGGGTCTTTATTTAAAGTTGACTTATATTCTATAAAATTTAAAAGATTAAGAAAATCTTGTTTTTATTAATGACAATAAAAATAAAAATTATCTTCTTAAAGATCCCGAAAAACAATCTTAGAGAGCCCAAAAAGTTCAATTGTTCTAAGAAAATTACAGCAATACCCAAAGCAAGCCTTGATTAGGCTTCCTCTTCTTATAAGTAATTACTTGCAATTTCAACTTTGTAGAAATTTCTCAACCACTAAACTCATATTTTCTTACTACTTGAACTCTTCTAATTAATTTACTCATTTAGCATTTGGTGCATTGCATAACAAGATTACCTATAATCTAGATTACTACTCGAAAATAAAGATTGTCGCCTTTTAAATTACTAGTAATGTTACAATGCAGTATTTGATATAGATAATCTAACTTGCAATTCACATTATCATGTTTGATATGTCAAAAAATTACTCGATAACATATGTTTTTAATAATAATACTACTACTAGTAGTAGTAACAATTAATAGTAATAATTAATTTATTTTTATTAATGTTATTACTAATTATTATTAATTATTATAAGAATGTATTAAAGAAATTAATATTAAGTATAATATTAATAATAAAATAATATTTTTAATTATTAATTTATAACAATTATTAATATTAATCAACAACTATAATTAATATTAAAAACTAATAATAATAAATAAATAATAAAATAATTAATAATATTAATTAGTTATTGTTAATAATAATACAATATTATTATTAATTATTAATAATTCACTAATAATTAAAGATAATATTATATAGTAATCATAGTTAATATATAATGATTATTAATATCATTTAATAATAATTTTCATTTATTAACATTATTAGTTTCATGACTAGCCGGCATCGCCTCCTTGCCCACCTAGTCCCAGTGCCAGCGCAATTTCAATTTCAATTTGTGTTTTTGTTCACACTGCAGGAAGGAGAAGAGCGTCGCTGCCCGTCGCTACTCGCAAGGAATTGAAGGAAGAGTGTTGTCGCGTCGCCATGAAACCTTTGCCACTGCAAATTAAATGATAGGCGGGAGGTGTGAGTTTTTACTGTTTCTGTTGAATATGTTGTCTTGTTTGGTTGAGGTGGATTTTGAGGAGCAGAGTGGTTGAATTTTCAAAGGTTGTTGGGCTTTTTTCGATTATTAATTGGCTTTTCATATAATTTTTATCTCAGTCCGTTGAGCTCAAACATAATAAATTATTAGGCTCAAAATTATATCCATACATATATAGTCATAAAAAAAATTATTAAACTGTATTCGGGGCATAAGGCCCCAGTATTTTGTACGTAGATCTGTCTTTGAGTCTCTTGCAGTGCACATTTGATCAAAACCAAAAGAATGTCCAAAATGATATAGTAATATTTCCAAGTGAACACAATCTAACCAATAAACTTTGAATCTCAACCTCCCAAAAAAAAAAAGGCAGAAAGTTACAGGCAAGGGCAGATTTTAGGGGGAATATATATATATATATATATATATATATATATATATATATATATATATATATATATATATATATATATATATATATATATATATATATATATAAATTAATATTAATATAAAGTGTAACATTACATAATGTGTAAAAAGATGTCGTGGAGTAGTAGTGATTTTGGAGTTTTTTATGATTTTTTTAACTATGTGGGTCAATAATGCAATATTAAAATATGGAGTAGTAGTAATTTATGTTTGCTAGTTGGTTTCATGCACTAATATAAAGTGTAACATTACATAATGTGTAAAAAGATGTCGTGGAGTAGTAGTAATTTTGAAGTTTTTTATGATTTTTTTTAACTATGTGGGTCAATAATGCAATATTAAAATATGGAGTAGTAGTAATTTATGTTTGCTAGTTGGTTTCATGCACTAATATAAAGTGTAACATTACATAATGTGTAAAAAGATGTCGTGGAGTATTAGTAATTTTGAAGTTTTTTATGATTTTTTTTAACTATGAGGGTCAATAATGCAATATTAAAATATGGAGTAGTAGTAATTTATGTTTGCTAGTTGGTTTCATGCACTAATATAAAGTGTAACATTACATAATGTGTAAAAAGATGTCGTGGAGTAGTAGTAATTTTGAAGTTTTTTATGATTTTTTTTAACTATGTGGGTCAATAATGCAATATTAATATATGGAGTAGTAGTAATTTATGTTTGCTAGTTGGTTTCATGCACTAATATAAAGTGTAACATTACATAATGTGTAAAAAGATGCCGTGGAGTAGTAGTAATTTTGAAGTTTTTTATGATTTTTTTAACTATGTGGGTCAATAATGCAATATTAATATATGGAGTAGTAGTAATTTATGTTTGCTAGTTGGTTTCATGCACTAATATAAAGTGTAACATTACATAATGTGTAAAAAGATGCCGTGGAGTAGTAGTAATTTTGAAGTTTTTTATGATTTTTTTAACTATGTGGGTCAATAATGCAATATTAATATATGGAGTAGTAGTAATTTATGTTTGCTAGTTGGTTTCATGCACTAATATAAAGTGTAACATTACATAATGTGTAAAAAGATGTCGTGAAGTAGTAGTAATTTTGAAGTTTTTTATGATTTTTTTTATTTATGTGGGTCAATAATGCAATATTAAAATATGGAGTAGTGGTAATTTATGTTTGCTAGTTGGTTTCATGCACCATCACCGTGTCACAAATTTGTGGACAATCCAATTTGTAAACTTAAAATATTAATTTTGATATATTTTAAAGTATCAAAATATCAATATCGGTAACTTTCATGAAACCTCTTAGATATTAAGTATATTGAGACTATAGAGTATTGTTGCTAACATAGCTTAGAAGCCAAAGATTTCCCCTCAAATAGCAAAAAACAGTTATGTAAATGACGGGGCCAAGACTATGGACACCAGCTGATGTATGGTGTAACATATGTAAGACATTTAGTAACATTTAAAAAGTAAAGTTAAATTCATTAAAAAAATATAGTGAATAAATTTAACCATCCTTTTCAATCTAGTCACTTTATAAATGTGACTAAAAAAGAACTATATTTGATACCCCATAGTTCACTTTGTGAGCCATAGACAAAATCAATAAAGAAATATAACGGTCTCACTTCTTCGATCGTACTAGTTGCCATGGCAAGGGTTCCATCTCACCTGACAAGCTTAAAAAACCTCCAAAAAGATGATAGAAAAACTACTGTACTCATTGAGATATTTTATGTAAATAAAGATTACTTAGAATAAGTTGATTGAGGTTGTGGTACACCACAACCGTGATCCAAGGATGCAGAGTGGAAGGATTATCGCTCAACAGATAAAAATTACTCTAGTGATAACAAGTTAATCTACCTCAAGAGCTCGTATCGACGAGAATTTTTGAAAATTAATTTTTTGAGGGAAGAGTATATAAATCGTATGGTTTCATAGTCCAACAAAAGTTAGCCCAATAAATTATTTAATAAGGGGTCAAACTTGTGTTAGAATAGCTAATGATCGATAACAATTTTGTTAACTTTACATTAGCCACCCAAAATCAATAATTTTTGTCATGAATGATCTTCTTTAAAAATTTAAGTTGATGCAAAGATATATATAAGTGATTTAACATTTAATATGGCTCTTATGCGATTGACTCTTTTAAAAGTTAAAATAAAAATAATTTATTAGAATAGAAAATAAAATCGAACTACTGATTATTTGATCATGGATAGCCTTAATGTGCATCTTTTAAGCTTGAGTTTATTTATTGGGAATGCTAGAGCGAAAATCAACAATGCCAACTGCCAATCTAGGCATGAAGCATGGATACTGATGAAAGGGATAATTAATAATGAAGCAGGAAAGAGAATGAAATTTAGGTGGTTATTGGTTGGTTAATAATGAAGCAGGAAAGAGAATGAAATTTAGGTGGTTATTGGTTGGTCAGATGCTAGCCGAACACATCTTAAAGAAAAGGTCGCTGAGTCATGAAAAATTGTTCTCCGGTTGGTTCTTCCGAGTGTTATGTGTTCCCACCTATCCTTATTTCAATTCGGATTTTCTTCTAAAAACACCTTTGTGGTGCTCCTACCTAGCTAGCATGTCCCTCTTATGAAGCAAGTAATGTTAATATAATCACATATTCACAGTAAACTCTCCATGTGACAATATTTAAACTATTCAAAATATAACTTAAAGCTAAACATATATAAATATTATAAAAATATTCGTTAAAATCATGTCGCATGCATGATTCATTATAAATTAATTTATATTAACATTTTTCTTATGAAGCTCCAAGACACATAAGTAGTCAACCAACCAAAAAGATAGAATGACAGCTAACATTGCTTATAGTAATAACCAATCAAATACATCATCATGTACATACGAGTAATGGATTTCATAAATGCTTTCAAATTAATGACAAAGAAGTGTAGGATTGAAGGTTTGGCACATTTCCTCAATTTAGCACGTTTGGGTGAGCGATCAATCGCGTCTTTTGCAATAAGGCGGCTTATACAGTGGTTTTGGCTTTTGGGATCACCCGTGATCCCTCAATCTTTGATCATTAGATAAAAACAATACTTAAATGAACTAATATTTAAATATCAGATATGTTACATATTTTTTCGAAACATCAAAACTAAAAATATTGAAAGGTATAATATGATCAATAAGGCAGAAATACGATTATATCCTTTTAATAATTATACACCCTAAGTCAATTTTAACTACTATTATCTAAACACTATTTTTTTCATCTAAATTATTTCTCAGATAAAAGTTGCTAAACATAATTAGGCTAAATTTTTCCTAAAAAACTCACATTTAACTAAAATCAACTTTACAAAACAAATTAAAGTATGCTTCATTTTTTTAATATATATTTAAAACCCCTAAATTATTGGCAAAAGTACTCTCTCCTAATTTTAGCTGCTTCATTTTTTTAATATATATTTAAAACCCCTAAATTATTGGCAAAAGTACTCTCTCCTAATTTTTGCTCAAACCATGCATGGTTTGTGTTTCAAATGAAAAATAAAAATAGATCCTCTAAAATGATTGTGGTTATAAAGTGAGAGAACCATGACAGATTTACTACTCTTGAATTATTAATTATTATTGCGTACCATCGTATTAATTGATTTAAGGATAACTAATCTTTCACTTACTCAATTTACAAACACCATTTTTTAGATGATCAAAATCCAACATGAAACATACTATAAATTTATCCAAAATTAAATTTACAAACTATTACTCACCCACACCCTATATTGGCCTACACACTATATTGGCTCTATTATATTTAATGGGCGAAAATTGTCATCATGTGTAAAGTTGGGAAGCCCACATGTATATTGAACATTAGGGACTACATATTATTAGTCAATAATCGCTATACCTCGGTCTAAAAAGCCATAAAATTATTAATTGCATGCAGGGATAAACTATTCCAGTTAAGGCCATTTAGGTGATCAGTCCCTGTGGGTTTAGGTCCGGGGGGAAGTTGCCAAAGATATGCTGACCAAACAGTATTACATTTACATAACAAACAAAGTCCCACCTCCTATTTATCAATTGGAATAAATGATAATCCTCTAACTTTCTGAGCAAACGTTTTTCAATGCGCTGATTAATGTGCTCTGCTCTTGCCACGTGCTGTAAGATTTTGCTCACATGAACAAGTATTGGACAAACTATGCATATTTATTTTTGGTGGGCACCCACCAAAACTATGCATATTTACAACATGAGTGCTGCCATCGATTAATGCCATATATCCAAAAATATATATACATATTTTTTAACAGAAACTACCATAATTACATGATGAAATAAAGCTGCATAACCCACCAATTCATCCAAAAACTAATAATTATATCATATTATTATTAATACAAAATTCTAGATGAGTTTTTTTATTGTGTAGCATAAGTGCTACTCCTTAAAGCCTACTCTTTAAGGATCTTAATGTAGCAGGTTTTTGATAGACAAGTCAAATTTTTAAGTTTTAAATTAACACATTTGAATGCATTAAAAATTTCAAAATCTTTTCATTTTAACTACTTTAAGGGTGTGTTTTTGGGTGTGTTTTTGGTTGAGAATTAAAAATGGAATTAAAAATTACCTAGATAAGTTTCATGTGATATTTTATAAATAAATGTCATCTAGATAAATTTCATCTCTATTTTTACTCGCCTCAACCAAATACACCCTAAGAGTGTAATATTTGTCAGCAAAATCCTTATAACATATAATGGAAGAAATTAATAAATGTCTCGATAGCAACCAGCAATATCCCAGATTGCTTATGGGTTTCCGGAAAATAAAAATCTTGAGTCCCTAATACCATGTGGTCTTTAAGGAGTAGGTGATAAGAAGGGCCTTCAGCAAGCTGGATTTGGACAATGATGGATGTTAACTCGAGGGGTTGTACACATTTAGTATTTGAGGATATTTTTTTGCATTAAAGAAAACTCAGGAATATCTTATTGAGTAGCTAGTGAAAGAGTAAAAGGTATAATGTGAAGCAAAAATATGCATATGATATGATTTGATTTTACAAAGTGATAGAAAGGGCCAACCACAAGCAACTCAAGTCAATTTCTTCCTCGCGGCAAGATAACTTTTAATTTCAGGATCTATAAACTCACACAAAGAAGTCTTTTTTGTTATTTCTTGTTGCTAGGGGTGAAAATTACGTTTGTCGTTTGATTGTTTGACAAAAGCAATGAAGTAAAAGCAGCCCCGTGCGTCTTTTGCGGACAAGAGAGATCAAATTGGAATTGAATTATAAATGAGATATAAATATGAGGTGTACAATAAATTTACATAGTATAAAAATACATAAAGACAAGACAAGTGTGTATCCAACAAAATGTTTTGTCTTTTTTGTGTCTTTATACTTATAAAAGTGTAAACTTGTTATAAAGAAACGTTATATACCGAATATTTTTAGAAATAAGAATATGCCAGTTAAGTCCAGAGATACCTAGTGGGTGGACCAATACAATAATTTTCTTTTTCTACTTTACACTACCAATAATTGCCAGAGAACATAGTAATGTACAAGAACTCAGCCACTCCAGAATGAAGGGAGCAGAAAAAAGGTCATAAGACAAAACATAAGGTCCACCAAGGCCACATATACATAGGCCATACAAAGAAGTTAAAAAAAAACAGAAACGCAAAACCAAATCCAAAAGGAAGAAGAGCAAAGCAATGCAATTATAACATAAAGAGCAAAGCAAGGAAGTTCTAAAACTGTAGGCCGGGATGAAGCAACCTTTCATACAGAGATGGCTATGGGTATTCATGTGCGGGGATATACCCCTCCCGTGCCATACTCGATTAGTATTTTGTCTTCATCGTCATCCTCATCATGGTCTTCATTCTTCATTTCCATAGGAATTTGAATCCCAAGGATATCTATGGGTTTATTAAAACATCTAAAAAAAATCCAAATGAAAAATTTTAAAAATATTTTGAAATTCAAAACATAAATATCCATAATATTACAAATATAATATAATCCAAATTAATAACAAAAATATATACACAATGTAAATCCAATATAGATAATTTAAAAATGAAGGTGTGTTGATGTTTTCTTGGTATATATTTATATATATATGCAGGGAGTAAAAGCATATTCGCATTTAGTTTACCAAAAGCATTGAGTGGTTACAGGGTACTTACAAATCACCCATCAATAAAAAACACCTGAGAATCAAAACTAAGCTATGACAATGTATGAGCGGAAAAATTGACCAAGTCAAAGCAGCAACTCTAATATATTGCAAGAAAAGTTTACTCCTAGTGACAGTGTGCTTCTACTACAACCAAAATATTTGAAACAAAGATTACAGAAAATAGCAACTTATTAATCAAGTAATTGTAGATTTAAAGATAAATTAATCGTTAAAATACATCTTATTACTATGTAATTACAATTAGTTCTGAACAGTTAACTTTTTATTAGAGTGAATATCAAGTTGGTACTTAAAAGTGCATGTAATTTCAATTTGATCCTAAAGTTTATGTGGCATTAAGTAGGTTATTAAAAATTAAACATCACATTAATTTTTTGCTTGTCCCAATTATAACGCTTACAAACGGTAAGGCGTGGATGTCCTCTAAGATTGCTATGATTGGCGATTTAAGTGCCAATCCATACATCTTCACTGAAGAAATGAAGATGGTTATCGAAATAGAGGAGAAATATTTATTTGCATTGAGAGTAATAAATAACACTTGTTTTGATCTATTTATTATTGACATATAAGTTTTGCGAGTCATTATTGTCTCTCACCTCCCCATATTTTTAATGGAAATAGCTGATTTGTCAATTACTAAATGGAACCGAACAAAATATTTTGTCTTGCTCTAAGAACACATAAATAAAAAGTGAATATTCAAATTGGTCTTTCAAAAATATAGTATAGGACAAATTGATCTCTGAAAAAAAAAAAAGATTTTGTAGTCCTTTGCAATTTGAAATATAGAACAAGTTAATTTCTTTTCTATGTAGTTTTGTTTGGTTTGCTCCCAAAAGTACTTTTAGGCAAAGTAAACAAAATCTTATTTTCTATAGAAGTATATTAGGAAAGTACATTTTTCATTCTCATTCTACCAAGAGTGTTATCCAAACAAAAACTATATCAATGGCCTTTATTTGTCTTATTTATCTTTTTATTAAAAATCAATTAAAATTATCTTTTAAATCGTCAAGGATTAATTTATTCTAAATTTTTTTGAAAATATTGAGAAAAGATTAATTTGCCCTATATTTTAATTATGATGGACCATAAGATATGTTTTTATTTTAAAGGATCAATTTATCTGACGCTATTTTCTTTGAGGACTAAGTGGGGGATTTATTTGCTTTGAAGGCTGAGTCTTTAGTGTTTATTGCTGCAGGTTTCGTAATTCAGGACGAAGATGCTCTAATTGCAGGCTACACCAGTTTTATTTTTCATGTCTGGGTTTTGTTTTTCTATTCTTTGTCCTTTTTTTTGGGGTTTGTTTTTGTGTTTTGGAGTTAAGCACCCCCTCTGTTGTTTTGTTTTGGCCATTTTCTGCTGTGTGTTTTGTGCTTATGCGGGTAGGCTGTTTGTATGAACTGCTTCTTTGTTGTTGTTGCTCCCCTGTCATAGGGTTTGAGCTGTTTCCTGAGTTATATATATATATATATATATATATATATATATATATATATATATATATATCACGTTCACAAAAGGTTAGATAATAAATAATTAAGTAATGAAAATAATATTATAAAATATATGTAAATTTCTCTAAAATTTAGACTTTTCCAATTATTTCCTTAACATATTATATTTAGTCCTCATTTTCGAAGCATTATGAATCAATATAATAGCCATTATATGTGCATTAATACTGTACCAGGTGATATTAACTACTATCTCCGTTTCAAAATAAATATCTTTTCACTTTTTATATTCATTCATAAAGTGAAAAGGACATTTATTTTGAAACGAATGAACCTAAAAAGTAAAAAAATATTTCTGAAATGATTGACATTTATTTTGAAATAAATGACATCACTTTATGAATTAATCTAAAAAGTAAAAAATAACATTTATTTTGAAAGGAATAGAAAATTAAGTAACCCTCCAAAAACAAATGTGCATGATGGTTATGTTAATATAAATTTGGGTAAATAATACTCCAACCCTTGAGGTTTGTGAAAATGACACTCAATCCTAAACTTATAGAAAATTGACACTCCACCTCGTTGTCTTGTCTCACTAACTACACTTTTACATATTCTATCATATCCTATAATCCTATTAATCATATCCTATCCTATAATAATAATAATACAATTAGAAACTTAACAGAGAGAAAGTTTTGTCATATGTTGAATTATCTTCAATAAGAATTCAATACATGATTATTTTTACTTAAAAAATGAACATGCTATCAACTTATTATATTTTTCTCAAATCATTTTATTATGGTATAATATTATCATAGCCAAAAAATACTATATAATATCAATCAATCATTTCTTAATTAGATAATTAGAAAACTATTATAGAGAAAATTTTTACACATTGCAATTTTCCTTCAATGAGAATTTAATACATGATTATTTAAAAAATAAAATTCTAAACATCCTATCAATTTATTATTTATAAAATTTTATCAAACTCAAAATTTTATTATTTGTCAAATCCATGTTTGGAAATGCAATTATTTTTCAATAAAAGTTATATTGAAATAATTTTATATGTTTGGGTAAAAAGATAATTACATTGAACAAGTACAAATAAAAAAGATAAAAGTTAACATACTTGATGTTTAAATGCAAAATTTTAAAATCTTATAAATGAATTAAAAAGATATAAATGATTGAGTGGTTGAGTGACATGTTTGAGTTTTAAATTGAAATATAACAAAGATGAAAACTAAATAACCAAACAAATTATAATAAAAGTTTAAGTTTACTAAATCAATTTAATTCGGTGAACACTTTTAGTTATAATTTTTAAACTATATTACATCTTAGTAAAAGAAATAGTACGAAAGTGACTTTCTTTTTATTATTTTGTTAGTAACATTATTTGTATTACTTCTTGAGGAAATTTTTAAAAGAGTACTAAAACTATCCCTTAAATATATTTAAATGACACGTTATGATGTCCTTCAAAGATATCCAAGGGAAATGACATTTCTCTTAATTTTTATGTATATAATTTTCATCAAAAAAAGAATTGCATTTCTAAATATAGATTTGGTAAATAATATTTTTTGAGTTTGATAAAATGTTATTATAAATTGATATGATCATATTTTTTAAAATAATCATGTATTAAATTCTCATTGAAGGAAAATTTTGAAATGTGTCAAAATTCTCTAGAATAGGTTTCTAATTATGTAATTAATAAGAAATGATTGATTAATAGTATTTATGTGTTAATTGATAGTATTTATTGGCTCTAATAATATTATACCATAATAAAAATGATTTGCTAAAATATTATAATAAATTAATATGATGTTCATATTTTTTTAGGAAAAATAATGATGTTTAGTATTCTCTTTGAAGGAAATTTATCATGTGACAAAACTTTCTTTTTGATAAGTTTCTAATTATATTATTATTATTATATAATATAGAATAAGATTAATAAAATTATAGAATATGATAGAACATGTAAAAGTGTATATACATCTTAGCTATAGTTAAATGAGTTTTTATTAAGACAAGATAATAGGGTGGAGTGCCAATTTCCTATAAATTTAGGATTGAGTGTTATTTTCACAAATCTCAAGGGTTGGAAGCGTTATTTCCTGATATGATATGCTACTAGCTAGATCTTTCAATGGCAACTGAGATGAAGTAGAACATGGCAATTGGCATTAATCTAAGAGTTATAAATTCCTACCTAGACGAGATTTTCTTCTGTTGTTTCGTGACTTGTGCGAATTAGATTACTTAACACTATTCAACACAATAAAATGCAACTATTTATTAAGTCAACCAGTCTCCGTAAGCTGGATTTGGGTATGCAGAAATAATTAATTAATCCATTAAAAGTATGTTTGGTTGGACAGTAAAAATGAAGGTAACTTTTTCATAAATAAGATATATATGTAATTTTACATATAGAGCTCATCTATGAAAATTTATCCCCTAATCAAATATACCCTAAATATTAATTCTCTCAAGATGGGCCGTCAACGTATTTGCCAAGCTTAAAGTCTTCAACTACGTTTTGAACATGGCTTTCACTTTTTCAACAAGCCTTTTTCAAATTGCGTCTCTTTCATTAATGCTGTATATGATAGAAAATATTGTGAAAGAGATAATAGAACAAGAATTAATCGAAATGCAGAAGACGGTGAGTAATTATGCGCCAACTCGTGATCAGCCTTACCAGCATGATTGGTTCTAATAAATGAGGCCTCACAGCCCAAACAGCAACTGCATGTTTATGTCAACTGAATTAAGAGTGTTAGCAGCAAATCTACCCCACAATCAAGAATACCAACATTTTCCAAATACTAGAATTATAAGCAAGCGGAACAGAAATTTGGGTCACAGACTCACAGGTAACTTTCCATGAACTGTCCCAACTAGCTAGCATAATCAAGAATTATATATAGGTACCGATTTTGCTGACTTTTTTCCTTTTTCAATATATGTTTATGTTTAAATTTTTTTTTAAAAAAACCAAAATTATGGGAGACACTGCTCTCTAATATAATGAGATGAAACATTTATTTAGGGTTCCCAGGCCCTTTCCACAAATGCGCTTTCCAGGATTCCTAGAATTTGAACATATGTTCTCATCCTTACATGGGGATCAAAATTACTTACCACTCTTTCAATAGTTTGGTTTTATGTAAACTTTTCTTTTTTGTGTGTCATGAATACAACATTTTTTGTTTTTAGTCAAAATACAACATTCATTGTATTCACAAGACATCATTAATTGCTTCGACGAAGGTGGGCCAACTAAAACTATTCGAGACTTTATTTTTTTGGCTCCTCAATCATGCTCAATCCAATATGCAGTCTTGTAGAACTACGCCTAAGAAGCTATCCTTCATTTGTTTCAGTAAAATATACAAGCAGGCCCATACCATACTCTAGAATCACGAATCACACATGAATAATGCTACAACGGTTTTTAAAAAAAAGAAGTTAGTGCTAACTTTGGTTTCTAAAATTATGAGTCAGTTTGGTCTTAAAATTTGAAATCTAACTAATTAGTTCGTAATTTTATAATTATGAATGACATTAATCCCTAATGGAGTAATGGGCAAATCCTAACAAACTGCTGAATAGATTTGAGTCAAAATTATTATTTTTAGAGACTAATTTAATTTAATGATGTATGTTTAAAGGACTAATAATGAATCATTTATACTTTCATAAAGTGATTAATCTAGGAAATCTTAACAATAAGGGCAGGAATCATACATTGGTATATTCTGTTATTGTCTCATTCAGAGTTAGTGTTTGGTCAAATTTAATAAAATTATGGGATCAAAAATTAGTATCTCTATATGATCTATACTACTAATAATTTAGATTCATTTCAAGAAAAGTTTTATCAACTGTCATTCATTGAGCAATTTATGCCCCATCATTTTCTCAATATTTCTATTTAAAGTAAATTTTTAAATTTTTATTTGCATTGTAATTATTAATTATTTTTTCTAATTATACTTTCATAGCTCTCTTCTATTAATACATACCCTATATTGAATATTAAGCCAATTATCAGTTCCATAATTGTTAAACATTCAACATGTTACAAGCTTTAAAATATTATAATTAAAATTTTTTATAACTTATATTTGACATTGCATTGAAAGGTATTATAACATTTAATATTATTTAAGAAAGGAAAAAACTTAAAAAGCATAAAAAAATAAAAAATAAATGCATTAATATATTTGAAGAAAAAAAAAGTAACCTTAGCACAAATATAGTTTTTGAAAACCACCATAAAAATAATAAATCAAACCAAAAATTTAAAATTTATTCCTCAATTTAAATGTTCAAAAATATTTCTTCATTCATTTTGCATGGTTAATTTTTACATACATATTTTTTCACAAATCATAACATGTTTTTTCCCAAATTTGTCTTTTTCCTAAACAGTTATATCAACTTAATATTTTTCAACTCTTTCTCTTTTCCAAAAAGTTTCTAACTTCAAATCAAGAGATTTTGAAAGTATAATATATATATATTACAACTTAAATAGTCCAACTATAAATTCCACAATTTTTTCATATTAATTTTTTTGAAAAAAAAGACTTTAACTTTTCAACATTAAAATATTTAAAAAAACCATTTCCACAATTTACTCTTCTTTAATAATGATACTAATTATTTATTAAATTTTTTAAAAAAATTAAATAATTACATTTCTTCTTTTTATTGGAAATAATTGGATAATTGATGCACTATTCTAATAATTAAGATGACATAAATTAACATTGTTTATATATTTTTTTTATGAATTATAACACATTAATTATAGCATATATCTTAAAACTAGTATTTTAATTTACTAAAAGAACGTACAAGGAAAAGAGGTGTATTGAAATCACATAAATTAAATTCATTTATTATTTTTAATTATTTAGAAAATATATTTTTTATGTTTTTATAAATGAAATATGATAATTTACTAAAAAGATTTAAATTGTTAGGGGTTACAAAAATCTGGTTAAAGCGGTACAACAGGGACTACTTGCAATGTGAACGATTTAGTCTTCATGATAATAGGGGGAGTCCTTGTTTACTAAACGGGAAGTTGGGGAATGAGGTCCCCACCCTATAAAACCCACTAATTTTTTATTTATATAAATGATTTAAATATCCACTTATATATATAACTTTAGCACACCTTAATTTTTTTTAATTATCTTTGTTGAATTTGCATAATGTGTTTTCATTTTTATTTTGAACTATATTATGTCAGTAGTATTTGTTGTTTTGGTTTTCTATGTTTTGAATTGCAAAGTATTTTTGAAAATTTTCTCTTTTTGGAATTTTTTAATAAACTTGCAAATACCCTTATGGGATTCAAATCCCATAGGAAATGGGGAATGAGGATAGTGACGGGATGATAAAGGGGATGAGAGGTAAAATTCTAAATGGGGACAAGGGATGGGGGACATGTCCGTTTTCTTATGAATACCTATTGTCATCTAGAAATAGGTTATAATATAGTAAAATTATTCACTTATTCTTTTTATTATTCAATAATTTCAACTTTTGAAACATGTAAAATTTGCATAAAATAAGCTTGTTTTTGTTGGTTAAAAGTTGTCTATCAAGATTTTTCCAACCTTATAAACATAATATTCAACACAAGATATAAAATAGAATGAAACATTCATTATTTTGCTCATTTATTTTTTATTTAACTATTAATTTATTTTTAAAATAAATTTATATATTCAATTTTCTATAAGATATATTTAAATAAATTATTATTTATTTTTGGTAATGGTTAACAAGCTATTTTTTATTATCACTGCATGCATCAACGGATTAAATGACTAATTATTAAAAGATTTAAAATTGTTGCGTGGGTATAAGCCCCCACCTTCATCAAGGTGGATCCATCTTTGCTTTCATATACTAACATGATTCATAAGTATAAAGTTAAGAACTAAGTCATATTTAAAATTTAAAGGATTAAAATGATTCATGTATATAATTTCAAGAACCAAATTGAGCATTAATTCATTTGAAAAATCTAAATTTTATGATAAAAAAGAATAGTTATCAAATGGAATGAAGTAGTATAACTCAACACATAAGTATATAACTCTACAAAGCCAACATATTACCACATCAGTCAAAATAATACAAACGAAAATCCTGACCCTCATTCTTCATCTTACAATGCCCTATGATATTTACATACACCTAACTAAACAGAGATAGCACTAAGGACCTTGGTAAATTATTTTTTTATGCTACAATTGGAACTATACTGTATCTTATTCAAAGAAAAAAAATATACAAGTATAAGATTCTAAGTCAAATCTGGTTGTAAACATGAAACATTGCCTTTCTGCGGGAAAGCATGAATTCAACACAACACCCACTCAATAATGGCAATTTTTTTCATTCGAAGAAAAAATCAGGTTAGAATCAATTTTATCTAAAATGAGACAAGTTTCAGGACTCAACTAACACTAACAATCTATATTGCATGAATACTATAACAGGAGTACGTTAAGAAGATACATCATAAATAAAATCAAAAGAATGTAAAATGAGTTTTGCTATATCCTTTTAATAATATTCGTACAAATCCTCCTGATATTAAAACAAAAAACTTACTTTAGTTACCATGTAGGAAGATTTGTAGGGATATTTAGCAGGAGGATTTTGAATTATTTGTGTAAAGTATAATTAGGCGTATTTAAAAGTATCAATAAAATATATGATACGATACGTATCTAGTAATGGGTATATTGAGTCCACTATTTTATAGTATTCATGCTGCATGCACCATAGCTTACAATCTATACTACAAATTAGGGGCGTGCATGGGATGGGTTAGGTTAGGTTAGATCAAATTCAAATCCAACCCGATTTTAAATCGGGTTAACTTTTAAAGCCTGAACCTAACCGATAATGGCCTAAATAATGACCAAGTTATCCTGGGTAAATCGACCTTCAAACAACATATGAAGATTTTAAAATTATACATATTAAAGTCATGAAATTTTATAGGTAAGAAATAAAATTTGAAAGATATTTTATCATATATATTTTAAAACAAACTATATCAATATAAAAATAACATCAAGTTAAATAAAATATATTAATCAAACTCTAAAATCTTATAATTTATCAATAATCATTATAAAAATATTTCTTAAGATTTACTTGACTTTGGACCAAGTTGGGCAACTCAAAATATGACTTGAACTAGAGGAAAAGTCCATCTGATCAAATTTTAAGACTTGAATTCATCAATAAATTTCATCATGCTAGGCAGGGTTGGTGGCGGACCAGTTGTGAACCCCTGCTACATATAAAGTAATGTTGTATTCACAGTTCATCTACAGTGCTCCTAAATGCCACTCCTTTACTTTCTCCGCGATGCGTGCACTCCTCTTTTCAATTTCTCTTTCTTTCTTTTTTTCCTTATGTTATAATAAAAAATATATTAAAATATATAAATGAATACTATAATATAGTAAAAATATATAACAAAATAATAAAATAATTATACATTACCAATAAATAATTATATTACATAATAATAATATATAAATAAATAATGATTAATTAATAAAATAAATACATTATGATAAATAATATTGATATAATATAATTATATATAATAAAATTTAAAATAATAGAAATAATTGTTAAAATGATTATTTTAATATCATCATATTTTTAAAAATTATATGGAAAGAGTTGTTAAAATTAGTTATTTTTATATCTTTTCTTTTTTATTTCATAAGTACAAATAGAAATTGTCCAAATGTATAAAAGAAAAAAAGTGTTATATTCTATCAGATACAAAATTATAAATTTTTCTCTTTCATCTCATCCATGAACAACACCCAACAAGGAGAAATGTTCGGGTTTTTTTTTCTTTCTTTTTTACATATTCTTTTTCTTACATGTTATTTCTTATAAAATATAAATGAGTTATGTTTATCCTATCTTTCAATTATTTCTTACGTATTATATAAATTGCTGTTGAGTTATCTTTTTTTTTTCCTAGTAAAATAACTTAAATCTCTTGAAATATCAATAAATAACACTCCACCCAATTAGTTTATAAAACCTACAATACACACCATTTTGTGTACTAAGAATGTATTTGGAATGTTGTATAAGATAATGATAAAATATGATACCAATATTATACATTATGCACTTATTTGTTGTTTGTTACCAATCCTGCGTTCAGAAACTTAAAAACTTATACATTGTACAAACTCTTTCATAAATAAAAATAATTATGAAATCAAAAAATGAGTTTCATTTTTTTACACTAACAATACAAAGTAAATATTAGTTCATGATTTGCAATTTTTTTGGATTTTTGTTGGTTGACAATTGATAATTGTTTTACAAGATGGGTGCATAGAAATTAAATCATAAATAATATTAAGGATTCACAATAATTATTTAAATTTAAAAATGATTAATAAATACTTTTTATAAAACGTGTATAATAATAAAATAAATATTTAAAATAATATCACAATGTCTAAATAAATAATCATTAATTATTAATCATTAATCATTCATTATTAAAAATAAGTAATTTATGATATTTAATATGAAGTAATAAATAATATTCAATATAATAATATAATTACATTCAATAAGATAAAAAAATTTAAAATAATGCTTTGAATCAGTATTCGATAATCATATTTCTGAAAAACAAATGATATATAGTCTCATCCAAATAACTAGATTATATTGGATGACAATATAAAATAAAAAATAAATTTTACACCATCAATACATTAAAATTAAACTTTTGTTTAATCATAATTTTAATTTTATTTTCATAAATTGTAAAAGTAAAAATATTAATAACTTTATTTTTCTTACACATTTTGATATTCTACTTTCGTCATAATAGGTATAATGAAAACATAAAATATATACTAAAGTAATAAATTTTATTAATCATTTATATATGAATTTTAAAAAATATGGTAATTAAAATGTTAATTTTAACAATTAATTTAAATATATTGATTTCTTTATAATTTTTCCTCTATAATTTTTTTCCAGCATATTAGTTCTCTTCAAGATCCATACAACAATTATGGTTACGGCTGCTCACTATTTGATTTTTATTGATAATATCTCTCTCCATATTGTGTAGTATCTACAAACTGTGGTTGTTATCATTTGATAGTCTTACTATAAATTATTGATTTGCCAATTTTTTATGTAACAGGTTTCAAGAAAAGTTATTTTATTCTATATTTCTTTGCAATATTTTACGGATTTGTAATCTCTTTTATTAATTATATATTATTAATATGATATGACATAAAATATTTTATTAACCATTTATAAATAAATTATAAAATATTAATTTGTTACAGTTATTTTAAACATTTATTTTATCATATATATAATTATGTAATATGATAAATATTTTCTATGCAATTTTTTTTTTTTTGGCATAATGATTTTCTTCAAGACCTATATACATCAATTATGATTATGGTTAACCACTATTTGGTAATATACAAATTGTGGTTGTTTCTATGTAATATTCCTACTGTAAATTATTAGTTTGCCAGTTTTTTAATGCAAAAGATTTAAAGAAAACTTCTTCTTCTTCTTTTTTATACTATATTTTACGCATTTTTTATGGGCTATAGTCCCTTATAGAGTTGGGCTTTGGCCCAAGCCTATAAAAGAATTATGCTTTTTTTTGTTATTTATGTTTAAATTACTTTACTTAGTTTTAATGTCCAAAACAAAATAGTTCACTTCGGAAAAGATATATTTATTCGTAGTATAAAAATTTTAAATGAAGAATTTTTAAATAAATTTAATACGTGGTAAACATTTTATTTTCTAATACTTTATCTTTCCAACCAACTATAAACTAAACCGTTGATTGATTATTCCCATATTAATAGACTTACGTCCATAAAAACAAACAAATGATAAATTGCATATTAATTTAATACTTTTTATCTTTCAAAAATACAATATTGTATATTTTTAAATACAACATTTACATCAAATAATATTTAACTTAATTTGATTATATATAAGATGGTTATTTTGTATACTAGTGTTATCAAATAACTGATCAACAGCAAACATTCTAAAATCAATATTAAATCAGGACAAAGCATGAACTAAAAGCTAGGTAAACAACTCAACTCGGCTGGAAAATGTGAAGACATTGAACATACTAAGCCAGGGTCCCCCATACAGTATCTTATACTAAGACAAGTAAGATTTCAATACCTTAACATTATTACTATACTACCATTCCTAGCACAAATCCGTAAGGTAAACTTTCATATATTCTTAAGATACCAAAGTACAGAAAAATTCAAAAAATACATAATATTAGGATGCAGGCCAGAGGAGTCTTAATGTGTATATATGAGAAATACCTGTGATTAAAAGAAAGAAATAGATATATGTTTAGAATGCAAACCAACATGGAATCATTTTAAAGCATATATATGTGCTTCCTTGTTGCCATCCCTACCCTACCACCAGCATAATCAATCTCAAAACCAAACAGCTAACAAAACTATCAGCAGTCACATATTATACAGAGACGGATTTTACCTTACTTGTTAGACAAAACTAACACGAAATTTCGGATTTACAACATTAAGCAACTCTAATTTACCAGAACTTCAAATTGTATAAGGCGTTGCTTGGTGGAAACTAAAGATCTAAATTCAACCTTAGCTACTTTAGAAGAAGTGCGCCTCTGTTAGTGGATCAGATTTAGATGAAAGCTCTAAGTGTACAGGCAGACCGTTTGAGCATCAATATAAAGAGTGCTTCCTATTGGGAAATGCAAACTTGAAGCAGAATCATCAATCATTCAGGCCACTTAAATAATATCCCAAGTAGTTGTTACACTACTAGGTAGAATACTACCTCCAATGGTAGGATGCAGAAGTCAAGAACCGTCTTCCTTCGCTCGCGTATCCTTGTTAACTTGATCAGTTATAAGGGCATCTGCAATTACTTCATTTGCATGTGCAGGAGTGGAATTTGTTGGATCTTCGCCACCTCAGGACCGTCTTTGTATTCAGTGGCTGCATGCTCAGGAAACTTCTGACCTGGTTTTGGTGGGGTGTCGTCAACTTTATCTGTTGCTAGTGAACCACTCTCTATTTGATTGGTTACGGACGAAGATGGCTTGGGTAATGCAGGATTTCTTTGGTCTTGGTTAGCATCGCGATCTTGTATTCAGACAGCAAATCCATGAATTCATTAAGCAATCTCTGGACCTTCCTGTTTGAAGCCATTGATGGAAGGATATCCTCCATAAGGAGTTTGTGTTTCCTCATTCCCTGCAAAAGACCAAAATGAAGAATTTCAGATGATGAGGTGATCATGTGGTTTGACAATTACAGCATTTATGTTGGTGCATATAAATTCCAGCATCTTCCTGTTAGCCTTGTGACATTTGTTTCAGGATAAATAAATATGTCAAGTATTGTCAGATCTAGATAACCATCCAATGAATCTTATTTTGTGCTACCATCATCTACCATTTCAGTTGTCCAATAAGAGCACTTTTTCACTGTTAGGCTCTCGAAGCATGATAAGTTTCAGTAATGATCAAACCCACTCTGGCAAGATTTACCTCTATTGCTGTGTCATTTTATTTCACCATTCCTAGCTTTTTTTTAAAAAAAGTTAATAATAACATCAGTAACAACAGTAGTAGTAATAGTAAGTTTAAAAATAATAAAGCTAGCCTTACAAGCACAAAAGGATCCCATGCTAAGTTATTTGAATCTGAAGATGCTTCTTCAGCCATCCCTGTTGGAGGTCCAAGGAAACTCTCACAGACCTCTCGTAGTCGAGATTCATCTGCTTCTCTGCAATTATGTAATATATAGTCTTTGTTTAGTCTGCAGCTAGAGTCACAGAGACCAGAGTGTGTATGCATAATTACCAAGTAACTAAAACTATGATTTATAACCAGCTAACCACATTCGTTGAATAAAAGTATGCATGACACCCTTCTTGAGAGGCATTCATCTTAAAAGAGGTTATTTGGAAAATAAAATAATTTAGTAAGCACAGAGTCAAAGGATTTTAGCAAAAATAAATAAATGAGTGCTAACAGTTTGATTGCTGAGAGAGAGATAGCAAGAGGTAAAACACAATGGAGGGAGAGACCATGTCACTCTTTTAGAAGCAAATTTTGGGAGACTAAAAGCATATAAAGCATAGCATGCACATTATTAAATGCAAGAATGATAAGGTTCCAAATTGCATTTGGAGAATATATCTAAGAAAATGAGAATAGAATAACACCTTGCAAGAAATCGAACATAGGATAATAAACACTGGCGATATTCATTGGGGGATCCCAAAGCCAAAGAAGAGGCCAGCTGAGATTCCAAATGAGCACGTGTCTGCACTCCATCATCAGTCAATCTGTATCAAAATATTCATGTTTAGGAAGTGCTCCATTAAACATTAGGATACTACCAAAAACAGGGTGGCAGGAAGAATAAAATTACAGACACGAAATGAAAGCTGCAGAAGACAACAATGTTTTGTCTTCCTCCTAAAAAATACGAATAAGGAAATAATAGTTGTATCTATTGTCCGACTCACGTATGTTTGGACATATCCTTTTTGTTTATATAAACAATTTCATGATAAGTATTTAGTAGCAACTTCAAAGCAAGGACCAACACTAACAACAGGCTGTATCAAATATAGATACCAATAAATACACACCTAGTCCAGCCTGGCTTCCGGGCCAAATATTTTCTAACATCAACCTGCAAACCAGCCAGCTCGCCACTATGAATTGAACCCAAACTCCAAGTGCTGGCAAAATTTGATGCAGGGAAGCAGTCATCTGCAACCCTTAGCCAACACTTGAGACTCATGTCAAATAGAAAAGCATGGCGAGTGGCCAAAACAACAAGAGGAGAACCAGACTTTGATAGCTTTGCAGATATAACTTTGATGGTGCCTGGAAAAAAATTATACCAAAACATGAAGAATTGTCAGAAAAATCAAGACAAGTTGCATCAGGGAAACGATAAGCTCCAAGACTAAAGTTAAAATCCATGAATCTCCTAGATCAAACATATGCAGATAATTTATGGTACCTGAATCTTTAGTAGATGAGCCAGGACTTGAAGTAACAAGAGATGCCAGTGAGTCTTGAAGAAGACAGGTTCGGTTAAATAAATCCCATAAACAAATGGACCCTTTTCTTGTCACTATCAACAATTTCCAGCACTCATCACAGTCTACAAATGTTGCTGCAGAACCCATCATCATGGTAGGTATTGCTCTTCTCCCACACTTTGTGTAAATCTTCTCAGGAGCAAATCAAAGACAAAAAACAAAAAGGGTTAGAACTACACATCACACAACATATACAAAAATACTAATTAGTCATTGTGACTTGGAGGACAGAAGCACATCTCCAAATTGAAACTTAATCAAACCTTTTGTTCTGAATACCAAAAGATAACAGGGAAAGAGAAAAAGGCAAGCATTGCAAGAACCATCTGCAGAAGATTATAACAGATAGTTGTCTTCATGCATTGGCCTGTTTTTTTGGCCACTTAGATATCAATTAATATAGAATAGGTCTCATTCTATAGAGCATGGATAGAACACATGATACAGATATGAATCAACATAAACACAAATACGGAAAATTTTAAAAATTACAGGACATGACATGGCTGCAATATATAAATTAGTATAAAATTAACATAAAATTGCAAATCTTAAATTGAAAGAGAGAAACAATGTTTAAAAGTTAGCGTAGGTCATTGAAAACACAAAAATATGTGGCTATTTATCTAATTATTGTGATATTTTCATCTATATTGATAAACTGTCCAAAAGGAAAATATAGAAAAAAATTAAAAAATAAATAAAAAATTGCAGAATATTGCTAGGTATATCCTAAAATTTTCAATAAGTGTCTGACACAGGTACGCCCACTATTTTTAAGTGTCCTTGCTTCTTAGGTCAGATTTACAGGATATTTTTAAGTATAAGCAACTTCTCAAATCAATTATTACAGTGTCTGTGAGCATGTGCACGGTGAATGCAGATGCTAACAACTTGTAAGACTTGATAGGTACAAAGGAGATGCTTTCAAGATAAAGTATCTTAATTTGAAGACACAAGACAGTTATTTTCAAATAATTTTGGATAATGCAAGAGGAACTTTGCAAAGGTAGCTTTGTGATGACTTACTAGCCGCAAAGGAGATGCTACCAAGATAAAAGGCATAAAACATGTGCTTCATACATAGCAGATGTGTTTTCAAATATTAACATATAGTACAATGACATTCTGCAACGTTAGACCATTGGTTCAGTATCTAAAAGTTTTTTGTCATAAGAAAACCAGCTAAATAATATTTAAAAAAATAAAATAAAAGTATAAAGGATGTATGGTACAGCTATCATGGGTAAATGATACAATACAGTAATGATACCAATGTATCAGAAATTTGAACAAAATTAAGTAGTAAAAAGAAAACCATAGAAAGACTGTTTACCTGCAGACATCCATCTTCACACCCAACTGCCCAAAAGTTTGCGTTTCCAGCTAAAACAGTGACTTTTCCTGAGATCCTATCAGACCAAACTGTTTGAGCCCCCTTGTGCAAGCAATTTCTGTTTCTTTCATGGTGGATGTACTTCCAACCCCTATAATGTCATTCACAGCATGTTCTCTTGAGTGTGCTTCCAAACAAATTGGTGAACTATCCTCGCCGCCTTTCTTATCAAATACCCTGATGGAAAGAGTTGCACAAGAAGCAGTCAAGGAACTAGAAGCCATCGAATTTCCCAACTGCTTAACATTGATGTTTCCATCCCCACCAGCAGAAGCCAGAACCTTCTCAACCACTAGGCTCTCAGATATTGTGGCCCTAGCAGTGACCCCAGAACGTTCTTTTAGGTCTGAATTTCTGCCAAGTGCTCCTCCCAAAGTACTACCTCGTATTCCATCATCATTAGATACAACTCCATTAGTACCCTTTCTGTTATCAGATGGCATGAGAGGGAAATCGAGCAGCTGGGACTGAACTGCACTAGAAATGTTATCCTGCTGAACAGGCATTCCAACTGCTTCTGGAATAATTCTTTTTCTGCCATCAGGTCGCCTATATTCTCTTTGCTTGACAGGGCTAGAAATCCGGCCAGAGTTTGTAACTTTACTTAACCCATCACCAACAGGACCTCCACTCTTCTTACTATTTTCAACTTGAGGCTCAGCAGTCTTTGTAGCAATGCCAACATCAACATGAGCTTTCGCCAATGTCTGGTTCGGCTGGACATCAGAAACCACTTTTTTGCTAGGTGTTTGCTTGGCGGAAGCTGCTTCTAACAATAATTGTGCTGGACTTTCTGCTAAGTTTGCTTGACGACCTCGCACATCACCATAGCGATTTCTCTTCAATTCATCTAGTTCAGCATCAGTTAGTCTCTGACCAAGTTCAGTCACCTCAAAACGAACTCTACCCACAGATCCATCCAAGGAACACGCAAAAAGTGTATATCCATCAGGGCTCCTGGTTCAAAATGGGGAAAGAATAATACAGAAGAATCATTCGAATAAATGAAAGAGCCAAATAAATTACAATAGAAATATCATAAATGAAGAGCCATAGATTAAGAGTAATACCAGGATAAATCCACTACACTCTGGGCAAAGAAATGCTTAGCCACAAAAAGAGGACGGGCACTTGCAGTAGTCCATACTGTTACAGTTCGATCTTGACTTCCAATGGCAATAACATTGTATGGCTGTGCCTCTTTGCTTCCTGTCTTGGATGCACCATTAGACCAGCCAACAGGTACAGGCTTCACTTCCTGAGAATCAGAAAAATTTCTTCTGAACATTGAATTGTTGAACTTCACCACAATAATCGGAGCATTGTGTCCTAAGAAGTCAAACGTTGCGGACCATTCCCCCTCTCTAGCACAGGAGCAGAATGCCTTGGCTTCTGGAAACCATGAGTAGTGGTGATAAAATGACCACAGGGAGACCATCCAAGCCGCCTGAAAAAGGTTGATCCAAGCTGAAAGGGACACGGTTCAATTAGAAAATAGAAATTTTTAATGCACCAGAAGATATTTCAAAATAAGATACATACTGATTTTGCCCAGTGACCATCTGTCCTGTGAGCAAGACTCCAATCACTAGTTCGCCAAATAATAACAGTTTTATCATCAGATTGACTTGCTATAAAAGAACCAATAGGATCCCAAGCAACCCCCTTAACCAGGCTAGAGTGGCCCCTTAGAACAGCAGTGCACATGCCATTGCTCATGTTCCATATATGGATAGTGTTGTCCAAGCTCCCGCTAGCCAATGTGGAGTCATCAGGTGACCAATTAAGATCCACCTACTTTAAGCATGGACGAATGTATCCAAGTTAATGGTGCTCATTGAAAATGTAAAGGTATTGAATGAGCACGGTCATGATAAAATAATGATATAGCCCCATTTAGATCAAAGGAGCAAATGTAAGTTAATTTGACTGAAACTTGAAAGATTTTTCTTTGAAAACAAGAAGAGGTTGAAATAATATAACCAATTGCATTACCACATCTGCAGTGTGCCCTCTCAAAGTCATTGCAACTTTCCAGTTCTCAATATCTGGCGGCTCTCCACTGCCGAACTCCGTGGTTCCGGAACCAGGCTTTCTCTCATGAATCAATATCACTTGATCATCAGACCCTGACGCAACATACCTTCCATGCTTAGCCCACCTAACACAGTTAACAGACCCGAAATGATCCCGCAGGGTTGCAAGAAGCCTCTGAGAACAGTCATCTTCTTCCAAGTCCTCAGAAACACACTTCATATTCCATATCCGAACCTACATGAAACACAACATATCTCAGAAGCTGTATTATATTAAAACCAATTAACAAACAATCAAATCAACTATGGCTCTCAGTCTCACAGCACCTAACTAACAAATAACAATGCATCATATAGCACTCTCTTCCCCAATGAGTTCAACAACAATATAAAACAAAATGGCACCAAAAAAAAAAAAAATCCATTTATATCAATTAAAAAACAAATTGAACACAACAATGGTATGCCATGTCCTTAAACACCAAATAATAACAGACCCAAAATTCAAAAACCATCAATAAAATTAAGACTCTCAAGAAGGGAAATAAATAAAAAAAATTTAAACAAAGTTCATACCTTATGGTCACCACCACCAGTAGCGAACCTTAACCCGCCGGGTTGAACATCAATGGAGAAAATTTGCATGCCCTCATGCCTAACCCAGCAAGGTTTCTCAGCTTTCATCTTCCAAAATCTCTTCTTTTGCACCCAAAACAGCTAATTTTTTTTTTTCACTATTTTTCGCTGCAAATTCAAAACCTTTCCCCTTTTTTTTTTCTCCCAATGGGGGAGTGGAGGGAGCTAAGAACTTCACACAGTTTCGTTCAAAAACCTAAGAGAATCCTACGGAAAAATCGAAGGTTCTGAAATTCTGAAACACCCCTTTTACCATTCAAACCACTGTGAATCTGGAAAAAAAAAAGGTCAAAAACCCTAGTGAAAAAAAAATTGGCATGTAAAATTCTAGCAATATTACCTTGCCCCACCAATAAAAAAACAACTAAAAACCCTAAATTGAAAACAACCCTGAAAAAAAAAAGCTTTTTTTTGGGTTTCAAAGAAAAAAAAAAGGAAAATAAAAGTGAAAGACCAAGATTTGGGGCTAGTGAGCACAAAAACCCTACAAAATCATGGGGTGATGTTGGTGGAGCACATGGATGAGTGATAATTTCCTCTTTTAACGGTCAAATCTCAAAAGAATCTAAAAAAAAATAAAGGGACAAGAGCAAAATTGAAAAATATTAAAAAGGTGAAGAGAAAGACTAGTTAGTAGATAATAAATAGTTATTAGTTATGCTGAGTAAAGCAAAATAAAGAGGGTTTTGATGGATTGAAAAAAGATGCGGTCATGCGAATGGTAACTTGAAGAGATGCTGATATGGGCCAAAAAGAGAGTATCAAACAATATAAGAAACAATTGAAAGGGGATACAAGAATGTTGCTAACATTAAAAAAAAGATAGTGAGAAAAATTATGCCAAAAAAAAAGAAGAGATACTAGAATTCCTGATTTGTCTCTGTTTATGTTTTTGTTATATCATACCACTTTAACTACTTTGATTTAGTACGGCCAAAATAACTAGTGGTGTTTGACTTGCTTCTAAAGCAAGCCATCAACATATTAATATATTGACACTAGTATCTGAACAAAAGGTCACACTCTAATTGAAAAATGTCATGGACACAAGCATTGTTGATAAGAAAGAAATGGATCTTATTCCACGTTAAAAACAAACAAAAAAATCTTATTAAAATTTTCACAGCAACAATTGCATTTGATAATTTAGTTAATGGAGACGTGTGAACTAATGTTCTTGAAACAAGAAAATATGTTACCTACTAGAAAATTAAGTAATCTACCCACAAATTGTATAAAAGCACTCATGTTTTAATCCAATGAAGCTATCTTTCACTTTAAAAAATATAATGATAAAGTGTGTGGTTTATTGAGAAGATTCTGTCAATTTTTAACTTGAAGTTTAAGAGTACAATTGGGTTGGCGTTCCAAATCTTAAATGACGGTTGCAGTGCACTGAAACTGAAGAAATATTTTGTATGGATGTTTTATATTATCTCTCTTTTCATTCTCTTATTACTTGTGACCCGATGCACTTGTCGGAATCCAATTTCACACATTAACTATTAAGTGGTTTATATGAATGCATTCTTTTAAGGTGTAACGTGTAAATCCAATAGTAATACATGTCAAATCAATTGGCCATTGGAAGAGTGGTAAGCAACTTAATCCCTCGTAAGCATGAGGACATAAGTTCAAATCCTAAGCAGTGTGTTTGTTGGAAGGAGAGTGACCGCCGTAGATGCTCCATCCCTGAAATTGCGAGCAATGTCTCTCACAATTTCTTTATCTAAAAAAAAGTAATACATGGCAAGAAACACTTAACATTAGGTAGAGAGTACATTGAGACCAATTGGACTCCTAACCCTTTGAATGCCATTGTTCCATGTCAAGGCACCAAACACAAAGTTACCATCGCTATTCCTGAAAGGCTTGAAATCAATCCTAAAAGTTGCCTTCTCCCCTTCTTTCCCAAAAGTCAATTCTGCTGGTGTGACTACAACACTCACACCATCTGGATTCTCAACACTTGCAACATACACTGTTGGTTCCTTGCCATAGAAGGTAACCGTACGGTAAACAGATAAGCTTCCACTCAATTTGGACACACCAATTGAAGGGTAATTGAAGTTGTAGGAAGATGTTGGAATAGGATATTTCTGACATTGAGTTAGTACCCCAGTGAGGTTCTTAAGCTGTGCTGTGGTTGCCCCAGTGCTGCACAGAAAATTGAGAACATCTTGTGCATCAAAATCATATACTAGTCCAGGATTTAGTGATGCAACTGGGTTAACATGTCCTGATCCATAGTCAAAAGGTGTGGTTGAAGTATCATTTGGATCTCTTCCTATAAGGTGATTTGTGTTGTCCATAACTGTTGCTGTTAACATTGAACAAAGGCATTAATTTGAGACAACAAATACAAGAGTATCATTATATCCTTATAATAATCAACGTAAAAATCTTCCTAATTTAAAATCTCACTTGTAATAGCATTAGTTGCAATTTACACAGGACTGTCCATTATATGTTCCTGAGATTTTAAATTAGGAAAAAGTTCTAGTCACACCACTTAGGAGAATTTATCATTTCTTATAAGCAACTTACCTGTTGTCATTATTGCAGACATTATGGCTGCAGGACTCCAAGAAGGATAGTGAGACTTTATGATTGCTGCAACAGCAGAAAGGTGTGGGCAAGACATTGATGTTCCTGAAATGATATTGTAGTCGACAGATCTTTGTTCAACTGTGTCTTCAGTTGCCACCGGAGACCATGCTGCCAAAATATTCACACCCGGTCCTGTGATGTCAGGCTGCATAGTTGGATAAGAGTAAACTATTTAGCATATGTAGTAAGTATAATATCAACTAACAAAAAAAAGAAGAAAAAAAGATATATCATCAACTTTCAACACTGTATCCTCTTTACCCTTATGTAAAATTCAACTAGAAAGAATCTGCAGCTAAAGCAAGTTTTCTTTTCTTCTTTTCCCTTAATCTAAACCACCAGTATCTTCAAATCCACTGAACTCTTTACTAATTTGACTTGAGCATGGTGGACTTACTACGGTACCAAAGCTCTCTCAACTCCAATTTTTTTTTTTTTCATAAAAAGGACTTGAACTTTGGACTTTACTTAAAGAGAACAAGTGTGTAATGCGAGTGAGTTTAAACATAGATTTGAGTAGACTTGCCTTAATAATGTCTGGTGTTATTACATTTGGCCCCATGGAAGAGAAAGCTGCCACTTCTGGAGCAGGTTTGGTACCAAGAACAGTTATTGTTGGATAGATTCTCGCAATGGGATTCCTGACACAATAAAAGCATTAAGAAAAATGTTGCACTAATGAATCTTTTGACAGCCAAGTGTGACTAACGCCCAAATTGGAGATTTTCTCTTCTTTTTTAGCGAACTTTAAAACTCACTTCTCTGTCTTTATATATGCCTGAAGCTCTTGTTCTGTATCCTGACCAATGAGGGTGCTTGGGATGACAAACTCAAAACCAATGTCTCTGGCATTGTGATCAATAAGTATCATTCCAACACCCCCACCTTGCTTCACTACTATGGCCATCAGTTGTCGGTTATCAGTGAATTTCTCAATGGTACAGATCACAATTTTGTCCTTGATCAGGGTAGGATCTAGAGTATTGTTCTTGCAGAAGCTGGTAGCAAAAGAAATCAAAGAATTTAGATTAAACACAGTTGTAGAATGCTGGTTGGAGATTGGAATATTGAAGTGATCAAGGCATAGTTTCACTCAAAAGGATTAGACACCAAGAACCAAAAAGTTATGTAGAAATATGTATCAAAATTAAAATTTATGCTTTGTTATCTAATGGACAAGATACCTTGCATTAGATGCTGGAACTCCTGGGGCTGCGGCTGCACTCCCATAAATCAAACCATGCCAACTGTCCATTTTTATTGGATTCAAAGATAATCCCTGAAGGCACATAAACCTGTCTTAATAATTTACTAACTTGCCGTGATATGTGATAATGCAACTACAAATAAATTGGGCTTATAATTTAGAAATGGTCTGTGCTTTTGACTTCACCTTCAAAACTTTTGAATTACCAAGGTAGATATCTGATCTGAATTCTCTGTCTACTGTGCTTGCAGCAACAGTAAGGATCCAAGGAGCAACATTGCATGCAGTACTTGGAAAAATTGAGTTTCCAGCTGAAGCAGAAACAAGAATACCCTTTTGGAATGCATGGAATGCTCCAACGGTGATTGCATTCTCAAAGTAACTTGGCTGTGGAGGGCTAGGGCCAAGGGAAAGGGAAAGAATGTCAACACCATCATGAATGGCATCATCCATGGCAGAAAGAATATCAGCATCACTACAAAAGCCAAACCAACAGGCCTTGTAGATGGCAAGCCTGGCACTTGGGGCACCACCTCTAGCAGTTCCTCTGGCAATGCCAAATAAGCTGGCATTTGCAACAAAGGATCCTGCAATGGTGGAAGCAGTGTGAGTTCCATGTCCATCACTATCTCGAGCTGACTTGAAGTGTTGCATGTTAACCACATCTTCCAAAGGACCAATTTCCGCTTCAAACCCTTTGAAGTAGAACCTAGCACCAATGATTTTCCTGAAAAGTCCAGATGAGATAACATAATTGGCAATGTTTAAACCTCTAACTCTTCATAAATGATAATCTATCTATGGCCTTCACTGCCTTTTAAAATGTTATAATCTGGGATAGAAATGTTACAGGACATGAAACCATTTTTTCCAAAAACTTAACTTGATAGATAGAGACACATAAATGATTCTATATCTAACACATGAAAAATCACAGTGGTGTGAAATGTGTCCTCTTACATATCACTCACATCGTCTAGGATGTAACAAATACTACCAATGCAGCAACTTTTCTATCCCTCCGTGGAATACTGAAGTATGCCCCTTTACAAAATTGCATAGTATATTTCTGTAATATACCATTAATTTGATTCAAATTCATATTATATTTACTTCTATATAGGCTTTGGTCATCAATCTTAGAAACCTGTATGTTACGGATTTTGAATTACAACATGTGTTCTTACTTGTTGCAATTGGCTAGTGTAAAATTATCACCACTGACACACTTTCCTTTGAATCTCTGGGGCACAGGACCTAATCCACAATCATTGAAGCTTTCTGATTCCGGCCAAACCCCTGAAAAACAATGTTTTAAGTCATTGCAATCCAATTTGAAAGAAGAACAAAGGAAAGGGAAGTAACAAAGAAATAAAGTACCAGAGTCAATGACTCCAACAATGACATCAGATGCAGCGTCCAATGCCACATGGCTTCCCATGTAGGCAGAGTTTAATCCAAGAAAATCCCAAGAATGTGTTGTGTGGAGCTTATTCAATTTGCTCTCAAAAACGGACACCACCGAGTCATATTCTGCTTTCAAAGCATCATAGAAAAGCACCTAAATGGTTAAAGGGTTCGATATAGATTCTACTTGTTCACTGAATATATATACTGCTTCACTTTGGAGCGATACCCCATTCAAATTTTATTATCTTTTCTCTAATTTCTTCAACTAGGGACCTCATTGATGAACAAAAAAGCAAGCTGAATTAGTCTTCCATCTCTTGCCTTAAGTGCTTTCTTGTCTAGAAAAATATAAATATATAATATTGAAAAACAATACCTGCAAGTTGATTAGCTTGCTCTGGAGTAAGCATGGCCGAGAAGCCTCTGAAGCTTTTACTGTAATGGTGGAGTGCTGCTGCTTTTGCTTCACTGAGACTGAAATGTGAAAAGAATTAATGTAAAAAATTTATTTTAACATAAATTATTTAGTTTTGAAATGTTGACAAACATAAATCAAGCTTAAAAGTAACACCAGTAGTTATAATTGATTCAGGGAATTTGTCTTAAATTAAGTGCCATGCCTTCCTGTGACTGAAGCTAGCATCTCATGGTTTGCTCTGATTACGGATTCTGAATTAGGATGTGAATGATCTCCCATGTAAACTACATAATGCTGCATCAAGGCAAATCCCAAAGTTACTTTCCTTTAATACAAGAAATAATGTTTTTTTGCACATAAGTTTCATGTTCACCATTTTTGCTGGTGAATCATATATCCATGGTTAGAAATTTAAGTTACCACTTGTGAATCTAGTGAAAACAATTTCTTATTCATCAAAAGCGAGAATTTCTTACCTTACTAATAAATGTAACTAAACTCTCAATTATAAATACAAGATTCCCTAGGGGCGTGATGCAGTAAAAATAGGGAGAAATTTTGGTATGAGGTTAAAATACAGATTATTTTTTTTATGGACGAGCTTTGTGTGTAAAATTACATATGAAGTTCGTTCATAAAAAACTATTTTCTATTCAAACACTCCCTAAATGTTAAAATGATGCATTTAAAACTGATGCACGAACAATAGAGCTCTTATATGAGTGTTTTTGTGTTGCTAATGTTGTACTATTCTTTTTTTTTTCATTTTAGGATATTCACCGTTGAAAGCATATAAATAATTCCTAGAAACGTAGAGTTCATAAATATAGATTTTGCTTTAAACTACGAGATTTTTAAAAGGAGGTGCAACATGATAATTTCCTAGAAGGTCAGCCATAGTATATTGTACTGATTTAAAACAATACACTCCCCAAAAAATAAAAATAATAAAAAGCCACAATACACTAGCTTGAAGTATGGAAAAATAAAATGAACAACAGTTCACACTAGGCCAGAAGAGAATAAACATTAATACAGTGATATATAACTCATGGGCTTTGGATATGCATGCAGCTCACGTAGACAGCATGCATTCCTTACCTTCATGGTGGATCCATTCACCAAAACACATCCAATAAACAGGAGAAGGGTGAAGATGAAAATTTTGGCAAACCCCATGATGAGCCAAAAAGGGTTGAGAAGCCAATAGACACAGAAATCTAATGTTGGAAATGGTGACTCTTATGGTAGGTTATTCGTCCATTTATAGCCAAAAAGATTTACATATAAATAACTACGAGGTCTAACATAGTTCATAGTTAGATTAACTCCTTAAACATCTAGTTAGAGATTGGATTCCTGATAATGTGTGAGAAAAATCTGTGGCAGAGATTTACATCTTTAGTAGAACTCCTGTCTCAAAGGGATTAATAACAGGTTGAGGTAGATAACTTGGAAACAAAAAAAAATTGCATATGAATACAAAAAATTCATTTGCCGGCTTTTATAGGTTTCTGCTTATAACTTAGTGCTGCATTGGGATTCTTTGAAAAGTAAAATGAAATTTAAATAAAGAGGTGATAGGTTCAATTGAACGAACTTGCAGCATTTGGAAGAATTTTAAATGGCAATGATTGGATACATTTTAATAATAGACTTGGACGGGTGTTCCCCCTTGTCTGAATTCAAAAATATGCTATGGGCGATACTAAACTACATATGCTAAAAGACCAAGCTTTAGGATGTTCCTGCATGCCAGAGTAGCTAAAAATGATTGATTCTTATGTGAGTCTGGAGGAATGCCCATAACACTAGATTGGGGGCAGGTTTGGATAAACTTTTAAAGAAAGATCATTTTTAAATTATTTAAAATGATTATTTGCAAAATAGGTTATTTATATTTAAAAATGAAATTAATTTATATTTTGATATAATAATAAAAAAATTTCATTCATTTTTTAATATATTTTCATCTTTTCAGAAGATAAAAACTTCTTGCACTTTTCTGTGGAGCTCTTGAATTTTTAACATAAACATATCAAAAATATGAAAAAGTATGATTTAATGAGTTTAATTTTTATGTACTAATAGTATCAAATATTTTTACACTATCATCTAATAATACACTTCTACATTAATAAAAATAATTAGATTTTGCACTCACTACTTGAAAAATCATATAAATGTAATGATTTGATTGGATGACACATAGAAATTAAACACTTTTTTAATAAATTTTTTTAATAAAAATAATGACATGTACACATATCATCCACCATTCAATAAGAAATAAATTCTTCGGGTTCCATACTCCCTCCATTAGTGATGAAATATAAGTCGAAACAATTTCTTGTATACTAATATCATAACTCAGTGTGTTTAGATGTCAATTTGGCAGAGCACGTCCCTTCTATCTCCAAGTGGTTGTGTACAAATTCTTGATAAACTAACGGCAAGTCATCAACTAGTCTAAAATGCCATCCATACGTAGCAATTCCAAACAATTATAAAGAGACAGCAAAACTAGTCAATTTACTTAAACTCATGAGAAACGTGGCAAGTTGAATTACATGTGCAACTCATTTTGTCAAAATATTTTCTGACATTTTATATAAAATTCACCAGAACTTACAATCCACTACTAAAGTGACCAATACTTTGTCTCGATGATCATTTATTTTATTTTAAACAAATTAAAAAGATCAACAAATTAACGTACTTAACCACCGTCATGTCTTAATCACTTTTGAATTAAATTAGACAAAATGGTACATCACCCTATTTAATCTATCGCTTTTATTTAGTTTTAGACAGATTAATCTATCTATTAGTCATTTAATTATGAAGTTGCTATCAAGAGTCTCCAATATATTTCAATGCAAAAAATTTATTTTGGTTTCACAATAAATAAAGTAACATATACTTTATTTATTGAAAAAAAGAGATGGATGTATCGATTGCCATTCTGCATTTATTGTCTTTATTTGTCATATTTCTCAAATGTCCTTCATAAAAACTTGTATACTTCAGCAGCAAATTGTATTCTCCTTCATAAATACTCACAAACAATTACAGGTACCAATTCACTCGAGTTGGACGCAAAGGTTTTATTATTATTCATTTTTTTCAAAACTTGAAGAGAGACCCGAGTCCTAAAACAATATGCCACCATCACAATAACAAAGAATCCAAACTAGAAAACTGCTCGACCAAAAGCACTTCTGGAGCATTATGATTAATGCCAAACACTGCCCGAAGAATGCATTCAGAACTTGAAGCTTAACAAAGTATCCATCCTTCAAACTTCAGTGCTGTTAAGATGCATTATATCCACCTCCAAAGCATATTAGTGTACCTATTAGTCGAAATAACAAAGTGATGAACACCACGCCTAAAATACCTCGAGCGAAGCTAACATCATCTGCCACATATGACATAGTCCAGGACTGTCAACCATCGATTACACGATCAATCATTTGTGTTGGGACAGCAAAAGCAAAATAAACGAAGTACACAAAATATTTAACGTGGTTCGATGAATAATGCCTACGTCTACAACTCAACAAATTAATCCATTAATTTTCTGGGAAGAATACAATCAACAATCTAATAATCTCTCATAAACCCAAATCCAACGTTCCTAATCTTACAAAATAATTTCTCCATCTAATAAAAACCCACTCAAACAAAACAAACTGAACACAAAAATGGCACACACTAAATTTTCTTTTCTTTTCTGATACGGTGCAACACCACACACAGAGAAAGAAGGAGCAGCTTTTTCCTTTAGAAGTGATACAAATTTGCATCTCCCTAACATAGTCATGTGCAGTAACTAAAGGGGCCTTATCATTAATTTTTTTCAAATGGGCTTTTAAAACAATCCAAGGCAATAAACCAAACAAATCTCCACCTTGTCTTGTGATTGGAACAAATTGTATATGTCAATAACAAGAGCCAGAAGGCCTTGTCAAAGGACTAGCAAATGTTACTTTTTTCTCTACCATACGCTTTGTCTTCTCCACATTCCTGTATACTTGGTCATTGTCTTTATTCACAACAGTCTCCCATTAACTTATCCAAGTTACTAGAAGTCTTCTTACCCTTCATTATAACTTGCATTACTCCATCTCTTGCAGAATGTCCATTGTCCAAACCATCAATTCTACTCGAAGAAATCAAATTTCTTAAGAGTCAGGTACGTACTTAACATCACAAGTGTTTGCACACAACCATTATGCATTTTAATTTTCACAGTACCCTTTTCAACAATATCAAAACGTCCTCATTAGCTAATCTCATAACCTCATCATCACAAGCATCATAAGTATCAAATAATTCCTTCGTGCAACAAACATGATTAGAACATGGAGAATCTAAAAGTTAACAATCACTATAAACACCTTTCTCCTCTTCAACCATCATCACATTGGTTTCATAATTGGCATAATCTTCCATTGTTGCGGTAGCATCTTCAAACTTCTCTTTTCCTTTTCCTTTACTCCTTTCAAATTTTTCCATATTTGCTTTCAATTTCCTGCAATAAAAATTAGTATGACTCATCTCATGACAATAATAACATTGTTTGTCTTTATAGTCTAGTTTTGATAGGAAACCTGATCTTGAATTATCTCTGCCAAAATTAATACCACAAGACATGCTTCTACCATGACTAGTTCTAGCAACAAAGACACTTTTTTGGGATTGATCATTCGATCTTTTCAAATTTTTATTCTCTAATAAGATAACAATCACATTATCAATTTTCAAAGTATCTTTTCCAACTAGCAATGTGGTTATTACACTATCATAATTATTTGGAAGAGATGATAATAATCACAGTGTTTTAACTTCATCATCAATTTTCACACCAATACTAGCAAGTGTGTAACCAATCTTGTAAAAAATTCACATGATCTCAAATGTCACCACCAACATCCATCTTCAACTGATATAATTCTTTCTTTAAAAATAGGCAGTTGGTAAGGGATTTTGACATATACATGTTCTCTAATTTCTTCTATAAGTCAACAGCGAAAGTTTTATTCAGAACATTAAATTTTACCTTAAGACTTAGGCATAGGCGAACCGTATTGACGGCTTTCATCTCTATCTCTTCTCATTTTTCATCTATCATCTTATTAGGCTTTTTCTCCTTCCCATTTAAAGCTTTAACCAATCCCTATTGCACTAGAATATCTTTAACATTATTCTCCATAGACTAAAATTATTTTTTCATTAAAGAGCTCCACCTCAAATTTGTTCATTGAACCTTGCATCCTTGCCATAAAAAAAAAAAAAATTACAGAAGTAGGATCAGAACCTTACTTCTGATACCACTATTAAGCAGCAGAACAAAATAAATGAACTACACAAAATATTTAAAGTGGTTTGGTGAATAATGCCTACGTCCACAACTCAACAAATCAATCCGCTAATTTTCTGGGAAAATACAATCACCAATATAATAATCTCTCACAAACCCAAAACCTTTATACGTCTAATCTCACAAAATAATTTCTCTACCTAATAAAAAATCACTCAAACAAAACACACTCTCTCACAAAAATGGCACACACTCAATTTTCTTTTCTTTCTCTGATACGCCGCAACACTACACACACACAGAAGGAGAAGCAACATTTTCCATTTTAAAAGTGATACAAATTTGCATATCTGGTCACGTGCAGTAACCAAAGGGGCCTTATTATTAATTTTTTTTTTCAAATGGGCTTTTAAAACAATCCAAGACAATAAACTCAACAATTTGCTAACCGGAAATTCCATCTAGCTAGCTGCAAATTGATGGTCCACATTAAAAATTGCTGAGCCATTCTTCTATGCTTCCAACAGCAATCCATCTCTTATTTCAAAGAATTTACTGTATTATTGATTCTACCAATTTACTGAATTTATTTCTTTGTAAATTACATCACTTAACTACTGCCATGTTCAACTTCTACTTCAATTTACTTCATGCATTGGCGCCTGACCTCTTAGTAGAATAAAAAAAACAAGTTTTTTTTTAAAGGGTATTTGAGTAATATTATACATAAAGGTAATAAATATGGAGTGACAATAGACAAATAGGAGTGACAATAGCCACTTTCCACATGCATAAATACTAATTTTATTTTAATACAATTCTCATTTTCCTTACATCCAAATATATAAAACAAAACTATATATATATTCTTACCTTCCTTTATTTTTTATATTTAATCCAAACATACCAAACCCAATAGTAATACAGGTCAGCTCATCAAAAATAGTAATACAGGGCCAAGATGCACTTAACATTAAGGGTATGGTTTGGTTTAAAGATAAAATTCTGGGTAAATTTTATTTGATTGAGTTTAATGTGTAAAATTACAAAAACCAATCATAGAAAATTTATTCTTATTTTTATTCCCCTACCAAATATAACCTAAGTAGAGAGTACATTAAGACCAATAGGACTCCTAACCCTTTGTATGCCATTGTTCCATGTCAAGGCACCAAACACAAAGTTACCATTGCTATTCTTGAATGGCTTGAAATCAATCCTGAAAGTTGCCTTCTCCCCTTCTTTCCCAAAAGTTAATTCTGCTGGTGTAACTGCAACATCCACACCATCTGGATTCTCAACACTTGCAACATACACTGTCGGTTCCTTGCCGTAGTAGGTAACCATACGATTAACAGACAAGCTTCCACTCAACTTGGACACACCAATTGAAGGGTAGTTGAAGTTGTAGGAAGCTATTGGAGTTTGACATTGAATTACTACCCCGATGAGCATTTTAAGTTGTTTTGGGGTTGCCCCAGTGCTACATAGAAAATTCAGAACATCTTCAGTATCAAAATCATATACTAGTCCAGGATTTAATGATGCAACTGGATTAACATGTCCAGATCCGTAGTCAAAAGGTGTGGCTTGAGTATCATTTGGATCTGTTCTTATAAGGCGTTGTGCATTGTCCATAATTGTTGCTGTAACATTGAACAAACGCATTAATTTCATAAAATTACTACAAACATTAGGGTGCATTTGGTTTGAAAAACAATTTTCAGTTTTCATTTCTTGTCTTTCTGTTCTTGAACTGAAAATTGTGATAACTATAACATTTAGTTTTCAGTTTTTATTTCAAATTTTCAGTATTTCTTTCACAACATTCTGAAATCAAAAAATTTGAAATATATTTTGAAACCAAATGCACTCTAGATCTTCTGTTTTGTGTGTTTGGCTGACATTATTGTGATGAGAAATTCTTACATGTTTTTGCAATATTAGGTGGATGTGCTCATACCCAATAATAAAGTGACATATCAACTAAAAGTGAAAGTTTAAAGTGGATCCTTCTATTATGAGTATGAAACACATACACCTGATGCTCTAGGTGTATGTAAGAATTTCTCTTTAAGTGATACAAGCAAGTTACCTGTAGTCATTATTGCAGACATTATGGCCGCAGGACTCCAAGAAGGATGGTGAGACTTTATAATCGCTGCAACAGCAGAAAGGTGTGGGCAAGCCATTGATGTTCCTGAAATGATATTATAGTCGACAGATCTTTGTTCAACTGTGTCTTCGGTTGCCACTGGAGACCATGCTGCCAAAATATTCACACCCGGTCCTGTGATGTCAGGCTGCATAGTTGGATGAGAGACATTATTTAGCATTCGTAAGTATAACATCAACGTGATAAATGTTATTTTAACATCCAAAGTAAGTGTTATTGAAACACCTATTTTATTACTATTTGATGTAATGGTGGTTCCCACTCACTATATATATCCATCACATTCAATGGTGATAAAATGAGTATTCCAATAGATATCCACTTTTAGATTGTTAAAATAACACTTCTCGCATCAACATTCAACACTAAATCCTCTTTTTCCTATGCAAAATTCAATTAGGAAGAATCTCCAATGCATTTGGTTTTTTTTTAATTATTATTTTAAGTTTGAACCACCAGTGTTCTTGAAGTCCGGGAGACTCTAATTGATCTTATTCGACTATAAAACTCAAATTCAAGACCTTATTTAAGAGGAACAAGTGTCCAAACACTTGAATCAACCAAGCATGGGTGGGTGCATAGGTGCATGCAAGTTTAAACATAGATTTCGAGTAAACTTGCCTTAATAATGTCTGGTGTTATTATATTTGGCCCCTTGGAAGAAAAGATTGCCACTTTTGGTGCAGTTGTGGTACCAAGAAAAGTTTCTGTTGGGTTGATTCTTGCAATTGGATTCCTGACACAATAAAAGTATTGGCAACAATAATATACTGCATTAGTCATTAATCTTTTGACAACATAGTGTGGCTAAACTCTCATACTGGAGATTTTTTCTTCCTTTTAAGCAAACTTTAAAACTCACTTCTCTGTCGTTATATATGCTTGCAGCTCTTCTACAGCATCTTGATGAATGAGAGTGGTTGGGATGACAAACTGATTGGTGTCCATTGCATTGGGATCAATTAGTATCATTCCAACACCTCCACCTTGCTCTACTGCTCTGGCCTTCAGTGGACTGTAATCAGAGATATTCTCAACATTGCAAATCACAATTTTATCCTTGATTAAGGTAGGATCTAGGTCTTTGTTTCTGCAGAAGCTGGTAACAAAAGAAAGAAAAGAATTTAGACTTATTAAAACAATCAAACGTTTCCTATGCATTTATGCAGAATATAACTATGCAGGCTTGCTTATGATACAAAAATCAAAGGAATTACATTACAATATGACACAACAAATAATTGTGAGATATATGGGGATATCAAATTATTTTTGTTTGTGGGAGTCAAACAACACCCGTGACCATGATTCTAAATATCTACATATATATTTGTTTGCTAAGGGTTTATTGATGTGGCAGATAGAGAAATTAGATTTGTATATCTCCAAAAGAAAGTTTTAGGTTTACAACAAATATCATCTCATTAATTTTCCCCATAAGATTGGAACTTGGAATATTGAAGTGATTAAGGAAGTGTCGCTTAAAAGAGTAGACACCAAGAAGCAAAGATAAAGTTGATACCTTGCAATTGTTGCTGGGACTCCTGGGGCTGCGGCTTCACTTCCATAGATCAAACAATACCAATTGTCCATTTCAATTGGGTTCAAAGAAGAACCCTGAGGGCACATAAACATACATGTCTTAATTTACTATGGCATGCAACTATATATACTAACATTGCGCTTACAATACAATTAAGAAATGATTGTGCTTTTGACTTCACCTTTAGAAATTTTGAATTACCAAGGTAGATATCTGATCTGAATTCCCTGTCTATAGTGCTAGCAGCAACAGTGAGGATCCAAGGAGCAACATTGGTTGCAGTTCCTGGGAAAAAGTTGTTTCCAGCTGAAGCAGAAACAAGAATTCCCTTTTGAAATGCATGGAATGCTCCTATAGAGATTGCATTCTCAAAATAACTTGGCTGGGGAGGATAAGGGCCAATGGAAAGGGAGAGAATGTCGACACCATCATTAATGGCATCATCCATGGCAGCAAGAACATCATCATCACTGTAAACACCAAACCAAAGGGCCTTGTAAATGGCAAGCCTGGCACATGGAGCACCACCTCTAGCAGTTCCTCTAGCAATACCAAATAAGCTGGCATTTTCCACAATGGATCCTGCAACTGTGGAAGCAGTGTGAGTTCCATGTCCATCACTATCTCGAGCTGACCGGTAGTATGTCCTGTTAACAACCTTCTCCAAAGGACCCTTTATAGCTTCGTACCCTTTTGAATAGAATCTGGCACCAATGATTTTCCTAGAAAGTCCAAACTCCAAGATGAGATGACAATACAGCATGGTTGGCATTGTGCTAAATTAAATAATTAAATTTTAACACAAGATAAGATAGGCACATGCATTGTCTATGCTTCACAGGTAAAAAATATATTTGCATAGAGGGACGAGTTAAATATAAAACTATTTATATGTCTCTGGTCAATGGCTTAAACTTTTGACAGTGGTTGAATGGTAAAAATTGGGGTAAGGGCATAAAATTTCATAGATAAATTTCATGTATTATTTAACACATGTAACATAATTTTTACCCTCATAATTTTTACTTCTCAAACAAGGTATGGAGTAAATACTAATCACACTCTTATAATGTAACTTCTAAGGAGGGTACGATCCTCCTTTATCGGCAACTGTGGCTTTTTTGGAGTAGCGTATATGCCAAATTTTTGTAATGTACCATAAATATGATTCTAATTCATATTGTTTTTACATTAAAAAATACTAGGCAACCAAAAATTTTGCTAGAATTTTGCATCTTGAATTATGTGTTATTATTAGTCTTTAGATGAATTAATGAATCACACACAAACACACACACACACACATATATATATATATATGTGTGTGTGTGTGCGCATATATGTATTGATTTCATCTAATAATTACCATAATTTTTTTTGAATATTCTGTGTATATATTTTGTATGAGTAGCATCACTCTTTTACATTTATAGACTTTGGTCATCAATCTTAAATACCAGTATGGTATAGATTTTGAATTATCCAAAATGTGTTCTTACTTGTTGCAATTGGCTAATGTAAATTGATCACCAGTGACACACTCTCCCTTGAATCTCTGGGCACAGAACCTAATCCATAATCAGTGAAGCTTTCTGATTCTGGCCAAATCCCTGAAACCCAATGTTAAGTCATTTCAATCCAAATGAAAGAAGAAATAAATAAAAGAAAGTAACAAACAAAGTAACTACCAGTGTCAATGACACCAACAATGACATCAGATGCACAAGCTATTGCCGCATTGCCTCCCATGTTGCCAGAGTCCAAGTGAAGAAAATCCCAAGAATGTGTTGTGTGAAGCGTATTTAGTTTGTTCTCAAAAACGGACACGATCGAGTCATGTTCTGAGAAATAGATGAAAACATCAAAGAGAAAAGCACTTAAGCGGTTAAAGGGATCCACATAGATTACACTTCTTTATATCTACAATAACTTCATGTTGATTGGAGCTACCCCATTTAAATTTGAGAATCTTTTCTGAAATTTCTTTAACTAGGGACCTGCTTGATGAACAAAAAAGCAAGTTGAACTAGTCTTCCATCTCTTGTTCAAAGTGCTTTAATTTCTTGCCAATATATAGAGTGGAAGGAACAAGATAGAAAAATATAAATATATAATATTGTAAATATTATACCTGCAAGTTGATTAGCTTGCTCTGGAGTAAGCATGGCCGAGAAGCCTCTAAAGCTCTTACTGTAATGGTGGATTGCTGCTGCTTTTGCTTCACTGAGACTGAAAAGTGAAAAAAATTTATACAGGAAAGTTATTTAGCCTATATTATTCAGTTTTGAAATGTTGACGCACATAAATCAAGCTTAAAAGTAACAACAGGAGTCATAACTGAGTCAAGGAATTTGTTTTAAATTAAGTACCATACCTTCCGATGACTGAAGCTAGTAACTCATGGTTTGCTCTGATTACGGATTCTGAATTGGGGTGTGAATGATCTCCCATGTAAACTACATAATGCTGCATCAAGGCAAATCCCAGAGTTATTCTCCTTCCATACAAGGAATAATGTTTGTTCCTACGTAAGTTCTATCCAGAAAAAATTCCATGTATACAACGGATTTGGATTACCTAATGGAAGGCGAGTTGTAAAATGAGTGTCACGGTATCGGAGGGCACCCTAACTTTTGATTTGGTTAAAACTGGTCTTTTGAAAATATTTAAATCTAAAAGTCTAATTATGATTAGGAAGGTAAAGCTTAATCTCACACCCTAATACATCTATATAAATACGTTACCCTAAAACTCATTATGTAAATTAATTTATAACTTGATAATATTTATTTTTCCTCTTAAAATCACAACAATTATGTACAAAAATAATAAAAAGAAATGAAAGAGAATTAAAAAGAAACCAACGAAAATTTAAAAAGAACAAAATTTAAGAAAATATTAATTTTATCTTGATAGTTGTTAGCTATAGACATATCCTCTGGTCCAATGAAAAATTCAAAATCATATCGTTCTTGTAAAAAATAAGTGTGCATTGGATTGATTTTAATTATTCAAAACAAAAATTAATTTTTTATAAAAAAGAATAAATTCACTCTCGCACATGACTCAGTCTGCATGAGCTATATAATAAGCTCCTACAATTCTTGCAACCCTTGAAAATGGTTAGACCATACATTAATGTTACTTACCGTTGCATGGATTACGATCATTAAAGTTTTTTTCTTTTATTTTTTTTCAAACATTTAAAAAAAATTAAAAAAAAATGGGCACTGACAAAAGCCCATCACGTTTCCTGACTGGGACTAAAACTTATTTTGCCTCATGTTATTTCTACATCCACATCGGTGTAGATGTCCATGTGATGTCATATGAGTATGAGAGGAGTGGTGAAAAGAATTAAGTTAAAAAAAATACAAGTGGTGAGATCTATATATTTTATAAGTAGGATATTTAAGTATTTGAAAATGTTAAGTATTAAAATAGTAAAATTGTAAAAATAACACGTACACACACACAAGGACTTCAAAAGAATTAAACTAAAAAACAATGGAAGCATGGCCCATACTTGTCAAATTTTGTGTGCTCAAAATGGACATACAAGAAATACTCATTCAACAGTTCACACAGGTCGGAAGAATAAACAATAAACTCATATATATAGAGTGTATATGCATGCAGATAGCTCACGTAGACAGCAAAGCAAGCATGCATTTCAAGTAGTCTAGTGTAGAAGTTGATCAATCATTTAATGTCTCTAATCAAAGTACTCCCTCCTTACCTTCGGGGTGGATCCATTCACCAAAGTCGTATATCCAATAAACAGGAGAAGGATGAAACTGAAAATTTTGGCAAACCCCCTCATGATATGCCAAAAGGGTTGAGGACCCAGTAGAGACAGAAATTAAGCTAGTGCTGGAAGTGGTGAGTACTCTTATGGTAGGTCATTCGTCCATTTTATAGCCAAAAAGAATCATGTTGCATAATTCATTTCCGGCTAATGTCTTTGAAAAATAAAAAGAAATTAAATATAGAAAAAAGGTGATAGGTTCAATTTAATTAAGAAAAGGATTGGAAGAATATGGCAGCTATAACTTGGACTGGTATCCCCTTGTCTGAACTGAAAAATGTGCCATGCATGGGAGTGTTAGTCGGTATGAATTGATTGACATCTTATGAAGTGTGACGAAACTTCCATGAGTAGTTGTGAAAATGGCAAAAATGAGAGGAGAAAAAACAAAACAAAACCAAAAAGTCGAAAACAATAATTTTGTTTTTAGAATGATTTGGTAGGATTATTAGGTTTTACATGAATAAGTAGGTTCATATCAGGTAATTATTTCTATTAAAGGTAGTCGGTTGTTAATATTTTGAATGTGTAGTGTAGTACTTCTTCTCTTGTAATATATCTATTAAATTTGGATAAATATGGGTATTAAGAAAAGTGATAAATAATATGGTAGTAGAGTATTTCTATGCAAAATTATGGTGTATGAACTAATATATCCTAATGGTCATTAATTGTGGAGCACATCAAATAGTTGAAAATGAAAGGTTATACTAATGGTCATTAATTTCTCAGAGATGCTATTGGAACAAAAAAATTTAAAGAATGACTCTGTTTAAAAATTGATAGATATTCTAAAAGGGAGGAAGTATTTCTTAAATATTCTTTGTATGTAGTTTTACATGATGAGCTTTGCAGCTTTTAAGCAATTTTTAACTACTTATGCTTACTGGCCAAGTAGGAAGAGATTTTTGCATGCTCATAGAGCAACTAATGTGTTTCTTGTGGAATATTTATAACCATTTATACTCTAGATGTTTTATATAACTTTTAAATATTATAAAATAAAATGAATTATTGTGAATGTTCTTGAAACATATATTAAATATGCTCCAGATACAAATTGACATACAATGAAAAGTGAAAAACCTTCCATGAATAGATGCAAAATCATGGAAGTGAGTCGTATCAAGTTTTTTTATTTTGTATATAGTAGTCATGATTTTTGTAAAAAATTATGTGAAAATTTTGCTGAATACGAGCATTCCTTGAAAAAAAAAAAAAACGCATAATGATGTAGTTCTATTATGAGTTTCGTATGTGTATAGTTTTACAAAATGAGCTTCAGATTTTGAAACATTTTTCAACTACTTAATTATGCTTACCGACCAATGGCTTTAGTAAAATTCCTACATGTTTAGCTAGCGGAGCTAAAACGCTTGACTCTTCGATTCTTTTGGCAAAGCAAACCGCCACATCAGTGTACTTCAATTGTGCTTCTTGGAAACATGAATGATGTAGCCACTTACCAATAATTATCGCTTAATTCTTCCAGTGGTTTCAGCTTATCTTATCTTAGTACTATACAATTATAAAAGATTAGGCAGCAAGGCGTCAATTAGCCTAAGATAATGCCATATGCTACACGCCATCCAAACAATTGGACAGAAACGGGCAAAACGGGGTCAACAAGTCAACTCGATCATAAAAAACATGGCGAGCTGAATTGCCTTGTCATCTCATTTTGCCTTGAGCTACTTCTCTCAGAGAAATAATTAAGTGCATCGAGATCAATAGAAAGCATTTATTTTAATTTATTTATTAATTGACATATAAATATTATAAGTCATTATTATTTTCTATTTTTCTTATATTTATAATATAATAATGATTTATCAATCAACAAATAGAACAGAATAAATATTTTATTTTACTCTAATAACACCTAACAATATCTCACTCCTCACATTGACATTGTCACTGCTGAAAGTAGGGACCCAAAAAGAACTACTTCTTCTCACATTATAATTGATAGGGAAAACTTAGATATTATTTCCTTGTATATTTCATCCAATCTTCCAATCAAATTATAATATATGGATTTTTTTTAATTTTTTTTAGACGAGTGAATACTTTTAAATTTTAAATTACCCATCTTAATAAAAAACAATTTCTATTTCACTACTTGTCATGATTTAATTGGTAAAATAGATGAAATTGATATAAAAAATGAATCTAACTTTTATCGTAATTAAAATTCGCTTGAGGTAGAGTCTTCTAATGCGACGAACTACTTTTTGGGTTACTTATCTTTTAACAAATTAAGTAGATCATCCCAACTTTATTAGTCTGTCGTTCATGTAAATTCATGTGGATCTAACTTTACCTGTCTTGACACGTTATATGATGCGAACAAAATAATATATAAGACATGATATATCATATAAGGTTTTGTTATTTTTGTTTATTATCTTTGTTTGTATCATTAATTTGTTTTGGATTCTTCACCGGATTGGAAGTGCATTTATTTGTGATTATTTTGAATTAAAAAAATTTAACTATAAAAATGACTTTTTGTATATTGAATAATTTTTAAAAAATAACTAGAATATTAAAAAAATTTAATTTTTAATTATATATAAAATCTAAATTTTATAATCACTTTTTACTTCTCAGCTCGCTAATTAATTTTAATTTTAAATGAAGTAATCCAATAATACATTCGAGTCTAACCGCGTGGGATCACCTCTGCTTAGCGTTGAGTCTTCTCTCCTTGAATGGGGGCGCTGGCGTTATGTTTCTTCCTATTTTGTTTCTTTCATTGGTACCAACACAAACAAAGAAAGAAAAAATCCCTTAGTATGTCATCAAATAAAATTAATTAACAACTTGAGTACATTACTCATTCCGTCCACTTTTAAATATTTTCTAGTAAATCGATGAAAATTTAGTATATTATAAAATTAATGTATTTGGACATAAATTGTGTTAAGATATATTGATTTGTGTCTAAATACATTAATTTTGAGTATTTAAAACAAGTTAACTTGTCCTACCTCATTTTTATATCGAGTAAAATCCTGAATTGAATATGTGATGATATGATTTAGAGTTGAAAATTAATTTCTCAATTACCAAATTGAGATGACCTGCAACTCTTTGAAAATCAATATAGGATTCATCTCCATAGATAGGTAGATGCATCATTGCATAATGTAATACAAAAGATTCAGATCAAAATGCGAATTAAATTTACAAAGATCAGACTAAATTAATATCATAAATATTTTTAAAGATCAAATTAATGAGTCACAATTCTTCTAAACCAAAACAAGTACTCTTTTTATATTCACTTTAGTATAAGGGCTTGTTTGGCCCTATGATAGGATAAGATAATAAATACATAAAGGTTTTATGCGTTGTTTGAATCATTCCTGACTCCAAAAAAAACATGTCATATTTGTCCTGGACTAGAAATATAAACCCCATACCTCTGCCCAACCTTAGAGGACTCTCCAAGGGGTTCCATAACTTGTCCATATGGCATAGTGATTCTTAGAGATTCTCCACTAATTTAGCCAATGATATATTTCTGGATTGATTACCTGATTATACGAGATTCTCTAATCTATCTCCTATTATTATTATATTATATATCATATATTATGTCATATCTTCTGAAATACGGAATATATTTAATATCTATTAAATTACAGGAATATCTCCCTTAGACAAGGAAAATTATCTCCTAACTTATCAGGGTTACCTCACACTATATAAGGACTCAATGCCCTCAGGTATCATAGGCTTATTAATTACATGCTATTCTTTTATCACTTTATGCATCATTCATTCACTGACTTGAGCATCGAGTATCTTTGCAGGTACCCACCTCCCTTGCACGACGTTGCTCCTGGCACCCTTACCGCATTTAGGTAAGAACAATATCCAAAGGTTGGAGCAAGCCATAACTCATTCCCTTGGAGGCTCTTCATGTCTCACAAAATTGCATTTCTTCTTTTTTATGGCTCCAGAAGTTTATAAGCCAGCTCTATTATACCATAATTATTTGAATTGCTCCCTATTCGTCGAAATACTTGATCATGGCAAGCACCAAATCTTTGAGAACTGACATTAATCCTATGTCATCGTTTCTTCATCGCAATTTTCCTCTTTTGATCAAACCATGATTGCTTTCCTCGTAATCATCATGAATATGGTTCAAAAAATGCATCACCTTTTTGGTCTACCAACCACATGTCCATTGATTCATTCAACTATGCACTTATTAGCACTTATCATCTTCTAATTTCCAATGACCACTTTCTTGCCTATCATATTCAATTTGCTCATTGTTGAGGTTGATAGCATCTAGACCATTGTGATTGGAAAATTGTGAATATTGTGAACCTAGAGTTAAATTTATGACAATTTGAGGACATGGGTGAGATTATCCCTAATATTAGCAGATGTTGATCTTGAATCTCCAAATTGTGTTTGAAACAAGGAAGATGATGTACTGGTATTTCTGGGCCAAGTGGATTAAAGGCGAGAGGAAATGGAAATTGAAATGTTTATGGATTATAATTGTTTTTTTTAAAAGAACTTGAAAATTTGATGAAAATTGAAAATTAGAAGGATTTTGAGTATTGGAATTTTGAATGTTTGGATTGAGGAAGGAATTTGGAATTAGGAAATTAGGATTAGGATTAGGATTTGAGGGTTTGAACATTGTGCATTTTGGATATTTGAATTTTGAGGGAAGTTGAAATTTTACAAGTAATTGTGAAAATAATTTACACTAAATTGCTTTAGATCCTTTTTTTTTCCCAAAGAATAAAGGGGTAGAGTTTGTGTAATGGAAAAGTAGAATTTGTGTAAAGAGAGTTTGAATGGTATTGAAAAGGATAGAAATAAATTATGAAGAAAGAATGAGCAGAAATTGATATTTATATTGTAAAATACGAATAAAATAGTAATATAAAAAATTGTTTCCGGTGAAATCATCCATCATATTAAGAGATACATTACAAAGATGAAAACAGGTCACTTGTGACCACTTCAAGTGTTGCATGTCCAAAACTGGTCCAAGCTTCTCATGTGGGACTGGTCCCAAATTTTTTTGTTGCTCTAGTGCACTCCTCTAAATTGGGACCATCTAATTTTCAATGCGAGCTGGGGCATGCTCTTTGATGTGCTGGAAGTGTTCTTAGATCATGTTTAGTTTATAGAAAAACCTTATTTTATGATCAAAACTCTATTATCTTTGGATATGATGGTGACCTTATTCCTTGAATCATCCATCATATTTAATGGTAATAGAGTAGGTAGATATTTATTTTTAAGTGTTAAAATAATAATATTCTAAAATTAAAAATTGAAAAAACATAAAATAAAAATTATTTTTGTGAAACCAAACAAACCCAAATCTTTGGATGCATTTCGACAGGAAGTAATATTTTTCCTATTTCCACCCAAAGTACTTTTACACCTGTGATGATCTGTCTGGCTTTGCAAATGGAATAAACCAGGATTTCCTATGCATGTTATTGATTTCCAATGCGTGTTAATAAAAAAGAGAGAGTAAAATATAACCCATTTCTTAAGAGACAATAATGTTATACTATTTTCCTTCTTTTAAAACACATAGTACTCTATTCCCTTTAAAATACGTTACTCTTTAATCTATTTTTAGTTTTTATTAAATCTCTATTTTTCTCAAGTTTGTTATTTTATTCTTGACTAAACTATTCTTTATTTATAGTTATACATATTAAGTTTTTTAATAAAATAAAATATTTATGACTTATAATCATATAAAATATTGATATATATAAAACTTAATGTGATTTCCTTTTTAAAATTTTTACTAAATTAATAAAATAAATTATTAATAGCAACAATAATTTTTAATAATTATTTTCTTTAAAATAAAAAACTTTGTATTTTCTCGAATATTAATTTTATGATGTTGAAGTAAAATTTTCTATAGTAAATAAAATCATAAAATTATTCTGATTATCTTCTTCGTAATTCATCTTTATTGCAATATTCACAAATAATTTTTTTGTGTATTAATGTTCTAAAATTATTAGCTGCAATTTTGATCTTTTAAAAATATTAAATTATTATTACTATTAGTTATTTGTTCTCTTAGTATAGCTAAAATTTTAAAAATTAAATTATATATGTCAATATTTTATATTTTTATAAGCCTCATATATTTTATTTTTTAACAAATAAACTTAATATGTATATTTATTAACTAAGGGTATTCTCATAAAAAAATAATACTATGAAAAAATAAAGAATGAATTAAAAATTTGAAAATGAATGGATTAAAGTGCAGCTTATCTTTAATTTTTTTAGGGGGAAGGAAGTGTATATTTTGTAAATGGGAGAATATAATAAAGTCACTCATAGAGGATTGTATTTTACTAAAAAGAAAATAGCTTGCATAAAAAAAAAAAAAAATTGCTTCCTTCCTTCCCATTCTGCCTGGGATACACGCTATTCCAAACAGGGACCAAACTGAAAAACAAAACGGAAAAAACAAAAAAGAGAAAAACGGAGCCTGATGTAGTCTTCCATCTTTGTAGTCAATGTGCGTCCTTGTCCAATATATCAGATTATCAAATGAAAAAGCAGTTATACAATGAGGATATTTTAGCGTAGCCTGCATTATTCAGTTTGCAAATGTTCACACGCATAAATCCAGCTTAAAAGTAACATCGGCAGTCATAATCAATTCTATGAAGCACTGACATACGACACCCATCACAGATCTGACATGACACGGATAGGGGGATGACAATTTTTATAAAATATAGAACACAGTCACATCACGGTTAAGATACATTGAATAGTAAAAAAATAATACGATGAAAAATAACAAACCGAAACACCCTTATGGATGAAAAAGTACATACCCCACAATCAAGAATTGACAAAGAAAAATACAAGAATGGAAAAAAATCTACACAATTTTTTATCTATAAAAAATTTAAAAAACAAATATTGCACATAATGAAGATGGAGTTTATCGACTATTCGCTTAAATCAGATCTGTGGATGAAGCAGCACGACAGGACTTGTGTGTCCACATATTGCCAAAGTGTCGGTGTTGCATATCCAACACAGGTGTAGCAAGGTTTTGGGGGTATTTGTAGTTCATAGAATTAAATCCAGGAATTTGTATAAAATTATGTCATGCTTTCCGGTTACTGTTGCTTAGCTATAGATAGTACTAGTATCTTTCGAGTATGCTGCTAAACCTGCTTCGAAGCAGAATGCTATACCTGAATGCAATAATTGCTTACTTCTTCAATTCTTCAGTGTGGTTTTTAGATGTCAATTTTGCAGATCACGTCCGATCCATCTCCAGCTGGTTGTATACAAATTCGTTATCTATATTAGCTAAAATGTCATTCATGCCATCCAACAATTAGATAGATTAAGCAAAACGAGTCGACCTCAAGTGAAAATGCTTTATTTAGAACTTGAACCCATGATCTTAAATTACAAGATAACAACTTTATTGATATAGTGCATGTTTGATTTTATGTTTGTATAATTGATTTTGAGGTGAAGTGATTTATATTTGGTAATTTAATATGAAAAGTGGTTTTGACAAAGATTGAAAGAGTAAAATCCTAGAAGCAATAATTTTTTACTTCTATTAGCAAAATCAATTTAAAGATTGTATGCACATGTAAAACCAATCAAAACAAAAACTATCCAAACATGGTGATAATTTTTTAAATCACGTCTTTCAACTCATTTTGCATTAAGAATCTCTAACAATTAGGTAAAGTTTGACTGAAATTATAGCCAGCTTTCAATATGGCCAATTACTTTTGATCTAGTGATTATTTATACTATTTTAAAATAAGTTAAGTAAATCAACCCATGAATTGACTTACCTAATATGTTATTTTTTAAAAAAATTTATGTTAAAACTACTTGGTAAATTAACTTGTTTAATCCATCGTTATTGTTCCCCTTCAAGAAGGTTAACATACTAACCTGCCATGCCAAATCATTTTTTAAACAAATTAATCCATTAATAATCTGTCATAAATCAACTTGTAGCAACTAGCAACATGTCTAACCCTTTTTTATTTTCAAATTAAGATATAGCAAAACGAGTTCAAACAAACAGGTTGGCTAGCTCATGATATTCCTCCTCCTACGTACTTCTTCGTCCTTACTCCTTAGAGATAACATGAGCTACTGTGATCTATGGCTAGCCACAAAAATCCAAACCCAACTGATCACACTCGAGCATATGGATTAAGCAAGTTGACTCTCGAAAAATAAAAAATCAAAACAATCCCTAGGCCATGGATATTCTATCCCATGATCTAAACGATCGCATACAGAATATAAAAATCATTCATATTCCTCATTCTGTTGAGGACATGAATGATTTTTATCTAACACACAATAAAAAGCTTCAAGAAAGCTAGGTACCAACTTAACCCGGTGGTTCCCGTTGTTGACAACAAGGAATAGGAGCCCCCAGCATTGAAGAGTTGCATGAATGAGTCTTGGTGTTGCAACAATGCTGAGAATCCTGTGAAAGTGTAGTTTGTAGTATGGTGTGTTTAAACAAGTGTAGGCCGTTGTCTAGCAAGCACCTTGCCCCTTCCCTCAAATCTTTTATTAAACATATATGTATCTATATTTAATTAATTAAAAAATATTTATTTATATTTATATATATTAAAAAAAATCCACTGCACTTTTATTTCTATTTTTTTTAGATACACTTAGATCCAATTTTATTGATTCTTTTGAAATATATTAATTAGTTTATGAAATAAGATTTTAAAAATTGTTATGAAAAAATTTGTGTAGTATATTCTTGAGAGAAATGCTTTTGTTATGTTACTTATTTATAGATAACTAAATTTATACTCAGTTATAGTATGGTAAAAATATACAGTAAATTTAAAATACCTAATTACAACTCTCAAGGCATCTAAGTAATTAAGATAGGATAACATATATATATATATATATATATATATATATATATATATATACATATATATTTTTCATATTAACATATATTGAAAATTTTATTTTATGGCACAATTATGATTTAATTCTCTATGTAACTTTTGGATTTGTTCATAGGGGTTTGGGTAGTATGCATCAGGTTCTAAGTTCAAACCTTGTTGCAACCAATATAATTTTAGAGGTACGAAAAAAAAGATCATAAGAAAGAACACGTAAATTCACAAGCATAAATACTAGTTTTATTTCAATACAAATCTTATATTCATTATATTCAAATATATAAACCAAAACAAAATAATATATCTATATTAGTTTTCTTTCCTTCTTTTTTTTCATGTTCTCTCTCTCTCTCTAATCCAAACATTCGAAACCCAATAGTAATACATTTCAAGAAGCACTTAAACATTAGGTAGAGAGTACATTGAGTCCAATAGGACTCCTAACCCTTTGTATGCCATTGTTCCATGTCAAGGCGCCAAACACAAAGTTACCATTGCTATTCTTGAAAGGCTTGAAATCAATCCTGAAAGTTGCCTTCTCCCTTCTTTCCCAAAAGTCAATTTTGCTGGTGTAACTGCAACATTCACACCATCAGGATTCTCAACACTTGCAACATACCTTGTTGGTTCCTTGCCATAGTAGGTAACCGTACGATAAACAAACAAGCTTCCATTCAACTTAGACAGACCAATTGAAGGGTAATTGAAGTTGTAGGAATATATTGGAGGAGGAGAGTTTTGACATTGAGTTAGTACCCAAGTGAAGTTTTTGTTAGGAAATAAAACACACAATTCCCTACTTGCAAGAACAAGAGGAGCAACTATACCCAAAATAATCGCAGCAATCAATACACAATCAAAAACCAGGAATAATAGGACAATGCACCAAGATTTTTAACGTGGAAAAATTCCCTCAATGTGAGAGATAAAAATCACGGTCGTCCAACCAAAGAAATAGCTCCACTATGATAAAACAGGTACAAGAGAGTCTCAAATATGTGCACAAATTGTGCTAACAATAAGCAAGCCAACAAAACACCAATACTCAAAATTTGAGATTAAGGAATTATGAAATACCCCAAAATTGGAGCTGCTGTCCGAAACCAATACCTCACTCTCCAGACCACTTCTCAACGATCCAACCGTTCAGAATGAAGAACCATATATCTTGAACCTTCTGTCCAAGTTTCAGCCCAATCCAACGGTGGACGGCTTCACAAACACCGATTTACGGTGACAGCTTGAACTAAAGAAGTGATTCTCCAAGCAAAAACTGAACCTCTGTGCGAACTGAATATCTCACACTCCAGAGATTTTCACGATCTAACCGTTCAGAATGAATAGTTAGACACCAAGAACCTTCTGTAAACGTTTCAGCTCGATCCAACGGTAAACAACTTCAAAAACACCAATTACAGTGATAGCTCAAACCAGAAAAACTGATTCTCGAAACCAAAATAGAACCTCTGTACGAGCTTAATATCTCACACTCTAGACTTCGTCTCAACGATCCGACCGTTCAGAATGAAGAGCCACCTGTTAGGAATCTGCTGCTTAAATTTCAGTCCGATCCAATGGTGAATAACTTCGAAAACTCTGATCTACGGTGGCTGTTCGGACAAGGAAGGTGAAAAATGGGTGGTTGTGTTTTCTCTCCTCTCTCTCTCTTTGTGGCTGCTCTCTCTCACAAATGATCACACACACACACAAACCTAACTGACTCCTCTCATTAGATAAGTGGGCTAGCTTGGTTTTGGGCTTTCTCCACATAGGAAGGGAGCCCAACCCAACAAATCTCCCCTCACGACTATGTGGAGGTAACCGCCAAACCGATCAAACAACAAACTTCAAACTTCCATCTTGGCAAAGATTTTGTCATCATGTCTGAACCATTCTCATCAGTGAACCTTTTCAAGTTCCAACAACTTAGCATTCAAAACATCACGTATCCAATGATATCTTACATCAATATGTTTGGATCTTGAATGAAAAGTTGAGTTTTTACCAAGATGTATAGCACTTTGACTATCACAAAATAACACATACCTCTCTTGAGTAAACCCAAGTTCTTGTAAGAACTTCTTCATCCAAAGCATCTCCTTGCACGCTTCGGTAATGGCAATGAACTCAGCCTCTGTAGTGGATAAAGCAACACACTTTTGTAACTTAGATTGCCAAGCTAGCTCCACCTCCAAATTTAATCAAATAACCTGAAGTAGACCTTCTGAGTCAACATCTCCTGTCATATCTGAGTCAGTGTAGCCAACTAGAAAAGGCTTCTCATTTCCAAAACATAACTTCAAACTAGAAGTACCACGAGATATCTCATAATCCACTTCACTGCATTCCAATGCTCTCTTCCTGGGTTTGAAAGAAAACGGCTAACACTACCAACAGCATGAGCTAAGTCTGTCTAGTACATACCATAGCATACATCAAACTACCCACGGCTGAAGCATATGGAACTCTCTCCATGTCTTTCTTCTCTTCTTCATTTGATGGACTTTGCTTGCAACTCAATTTGAAGTGTGTATCAAGAGGAGTGCTAACGCCTTAGCTTTCTCCATTTGAAACCTTTGCATCACGGCTTCAATGTATTTCTCTTGTGACAACCAAAGTTTCTTCTCCTTCTATCTGGATGATTCTTATACCAAGAATCTGCTTTGCTTGTCGAGATCTTTCATTGCAAATGACATCCCAAGTTGCTTCTTCAACCTATCAATTCTGGAAGCATCTTGACCAATAATAAGCATGTCATCAACATATAACAAAAGGATAATAAAATCATTACTAGCAAACTGTTTAATAAAAACACAATGATCTGAAGTAGTCTTCTTGTAGCCTTGCTCTCCCATTACGGACTCAAACTTCTTATACCATTGCCTCGGAGCTTGCTTCAAGCCATATAAGCTCTTTTTGAGTTTGCACACATAATCTTCTTTCCCTTTTGCCTTAAAACATTCAGGCTGCTCCATGTAGATTTCCTCCTCAAGATCACCATGGAGGAAGCGTTTTACATCCATTTGCTCTATCTCTAAATCTAGACCCGCAGCCAAACTGAAAATGGTCCTGATAGAGGACATCTTCACAACCGAGAAATATCTCGTCGTAATCAATCCCTTCTTCCCTAAAGCCTTTAACCACCAATCTAGCTTTATACCTTAGGGAAGAGGAATTTTCTTCATGTTTCAGTCTATATATCCACCGTTTTGCAAAACTCCCTTGCGTTAGGCAATTTGACAAGCTCAAATGTTTGATTATCATACAAGGACTGCATTTCATCTTGCATAGCATCAACCCATTTTTGCTTCTGGTCACTATCCATAGCCTCCTCATAACATTCAGGTTCTCCCCAAGTCAAGGTCACATACTCATCAGAAGGATACTTTGTTGAAGGTTGTACCTTTCTAGTAGACCTCCTCAGTACAACAGGTGGATCTGTAGGTATTGCATGTTGATCATCAACATCATCAGTTTGACCATCTAAATGGTCTCCCATCTGCGGTCATCAGGAACATCTTCTTGCATATGATCCTGGGCTTGATTCTCTACTAGTTCTTCTGCATGTGGTGGTTGAACTGGATCTCATCGATCAAGTCACTACTATGCTGGATTTAGTCTTCTCCACTTTCTCAATATCTTCAATGGTTTGGTCTTCTACAAACACCACATCACGGCTTCTTACAAGCTTTTTAGAAATTGGGTCATAAAGCCTATAGCCAAGCTCATCCTGACCATACCCAACAAAGATGCATTGTTTTGTCTTCACATCCAACTTAGATCTCTCATCCTTTGGAACATGAACAAATGCTTTGCACCCGAAACTCTCAAGTGATCATAAGAGACATTCTTGCCAAACCACACATTATCTGGAACATTACTATCCAAAGCAATTGCAGGACTCAGATTAATCACATGCACCGCCTGAGCAATGCTTCTCCCCAAAAACACTTAGGTAGCTTTGCTTCAGTAAGCATACACCTAACTCTTTCAATTAACGTCCTATTCATCCTTTCCGCCAAACCATTTAGCTGAGGTGTTTTAGGAGGTGTCTTTTCATGCCTAATGCCTTGCAGTTTACAATACTCATCAAATGATCCACAATATTCACCACCATTATCAGGACGAATGCATTTAAGCTTCTTACCTGTTTGCCTCTCAACCAAAACTTGGAATTCTTTGAACTTCTCCAAGACTTGATTTTTAGTCTTCAAAGCATAAGCCCAAAGCTTCCTTGAGTGGTTATCAATGAATGTCACAAAGTAAAGAGAACCGCCAAATGACTTTTCCTTCAATGGACCACAAACATCAGAGTGCACCAACTCCAAGAAATCTGATTTCCTTGAAGGAGGATGCTTCTTGAAGGATAATCTTCTCTGTTTTCCAGCCATGCAATGAGAACATTTCTCCAACTCTGCATTCTTCAAACTAGAAAGTACATCCTTTTTAGCCAAACAATTTAGTCCCTTTTCACTGATATGACCAAGCCTTCTATGCCATAAGTCTGAAACTTCTTTGCTTTCAATTGCATTCACACTGCCTTTTGAAATTGTGGATTTCATCACATACAAACTTGAAGTCTTCTTTCCTCGAGCTACTACCAAGTGCCTTTAGTAAGCTTCCATTGACCACTGCCAAAGGTACTAACATAACCTTTATCATCAAGCTTTCTAACGGAAACCAAATTCAAGCGAGATTCTGGAGCATGTTTAGCATCCTTCAGGCAGCTTCATTCCAACATTAGTTTCTAAACAAACATCACCTATACCAATCACCTTGGCCAAGCCATCATTGCCCATCTTTAGCACTCCATAGTCACCTGAAGTGTAAGATGTGAAGAACTCCTTCCTTGGCGTGACATGTATTGAGGCGCCACTTCAATTACCTAGTCAGACTCATCAGATACTATATTAATCATATTCTCATACCCTACAATGAGAAGATCATCTGATGTACAGTAGGCACACGATCATTATTATTTTCTTTCTTCTCTGCTTACCTTTGTTCTCCTTTTTCCAAAGAAAGCAATACTTTTGGATGTGCCCTGTTTTATGACAGTAATGACATTCAAGATTTTTGTACCTTGTTCTGGACTTGCTTCTACTTTTACCTCTACCCTTTGTGTCTTTGTTCTGACTCCTCCCCTATTTTCTATCACTAACATCTCTGAGTGAGATGAAGAACCTTGAGTCTTTCTTCTCACTTCTTCATTCAAGACACCACCTTTGACAAGTTGCATGATTACCACACCATTAGGAGCAGAATTAGTAAGAGAGATGCGAATGTCTCCCAAGAATCTGGTAGAGTATTTAACAACCAAAGTCCTTGAACCTCATCTTCAAACTTGATTCTCATGCCTACAATTGATCTAAAACTCCTTGAAACTCATTCAAGTGATCAGATATGGAAGACCTTTCCTTGTATCTCAGATTCATCAACATATTCAACAAATACAACTTGTTGTTCCCAGACTTGGAAGCATACAAGGATTCAATCTTTTCCCACATAGTTCTAGCATGAGTCTCATTAGTAATGTGATTATAAACATTATCATCTACCCATTGCCGAATAAAACCACAAACTTGTTGATGCTCAAATTCCCATTCTTCTTCAGTTTTGAATCTGGTTTTTGTGTAGCAAACACATGCATATGCAGATTTTTAACAAACAACAAATCTTTCATCTTGCCTTTTCATATATGATAATTTGTACCATTCAAGCTCACCATTCGACTAGTATTTGCCTCCATCATTCAAGCAAGTTACAATCAATAATGCCCAAGAACGAGCTAATGCCAAATGTTGGGAAATAAAACACACAATTCCCTACTTGCAAGAACAAGAGGAGCAACTATACCAGCCAAAATAATCAGCAATCAATACACAATCAAAAACAGAATAATAGGGACAATGCACCAAGATTTTTGACGTGGAAAAATTCCCTCAATGCGAGAGATAAAAACCACGGTCGTCCAAACCAAAGAAATAGCTCCACTATGATAAAACAGGTACAAGAGTCTCAAATATGTGCACAAATTGTGCTAACAATAAGCAAGCCAACATAACACCAATACTCAAAATTTGAGACTAAGGAATTATGAAATACCCCAAAATTGGAGCTGCTGTCCGAAACCAATACCTCACTCTCCAGACCACTTCTCAACGATCTAACCGTTCAGAATGAAGAACCATATATCTTGAACCTTCTGTCCAAGTCTCAGCCCGATCCAACGGTGGACGGCTTCACAAACACCGATTTACGATGATAGCTTGAACTAAGGAAGTGATTCTCCAAGCAAAAACTGAACCTTTGTGCGAACTGAATATCTCACACTCCAGAGATTTCTCCACGATCTAACCGTTCAGAATGAAGAGCTAGACACCAAGAACTTCTGTAAAAGTTTCAGCTCGATCCAACGGTGAAAAACTTCAGAAACATCGATTTACAGTGATAGCTCAAACCGAAAAACTGATTCTCGAAACCAAACAGAACCTCTGTACGAGCTTAATATCTCACACTCTAGACCTCTTCTCAACGATCCTACCGTTCAGAATGAAGAGCCACTTGTTAGGAATCTGCTGCTTAAATTTCAGCCCGATCCAACGGTGGATGACTTCGAAAACTCTGATCTACGGTGGCTGTTCGGACAAGGAAGGTGAAAAACGGGTGGTTGTGTTTTCTCTCCTCTCTCTCTCTTTGTGGCTGCTCTCTCTCACAAATGATCACACACACACACAAACCTAACTGATTCCTCTCATTAGATAAGTGGGCTAGCTTGGTTTTGAGTTTCTCCACATAGGAAGGGAGCCCAACAGTTTTTAAGTTGTTCCGGGGTGCCCCAATGCTACTACATAGAAAATTGAGAACATCTTGTGTATCAAAATCATATACTAGTCCAGGATTTAGTGCTGCAACTAGGTTGACATGGCCAGATCCATGGTCAAAAGGTGTGGCTTGAGTATCATTTGGATTTCTTCTTATAAGGAGTTGTGTGTTGTCCATAATTGTTGCTGTAACATTGAACAAAGGCATTAATATCATACAATTACAACAAACATCACAACTCCTATTTTGTGTGTTTTGCAGACATTTTCGTGATAGAAATTCTTATATACTCCTAGAATACTAGGTGGATGTGCTTATACTCATTAATAATGTGACATTTCAACTAAAAGTGAAATTTAAAAGTGGATCCTTATTGAAATGTCAAACTATTATTGGGTATGAAATATTCCACATGATACTCTAGGTACATGTAAGAATTTCTCTTTTTGTGATACAAGCAAATTACCTGTAGTCATTATTGCGGACATTATGGCTGCAGGACTCCAAGAGGGGTGGTGAGACTTTATAATTGCTGCAATACCAGAAATATGTGGGCAAGACATTGATGTTCCTGAAATGATATTATAGTTGACAGATTGTTCTGCAACTATTTTTTCAGTTGCCACTGGAGACCATGCCGCCAAGATATTCACACCAGGTCCTGTGATGTCAGGCTGCATATATAGTTGGATGAGAGACATTATTTAGGATATGCAAGTATAGCATCAACACACAACACTAAATCCTCTTTACCCAATGTACTACGAAGAATCTCCAATGCATGCAGTTTCTTTTTTATTATTACTTTCTGATTGAGCCACTGGTGTTCTTGAAGTCCAGCGGACTCTAATGATCGGATTCGAGTAGAAAACTCGAATTTGAGACCTTATTTAAGGAGAACAAGTGCCCAAACACTTGAATCAACCAAGCGTAAGTAGGTGCATGCAAGTTTGAACATAGATTTTGAGTAAACTTGCCTTAATAATGTCTGGTGTTATTATATTTGGCCCCTGGGAAGAAAAAATTGCAACTTTTGGTGCAGTTGCTGTACCAAGAGTAGTTTCTGTTGGGTTGATTCTTGCAATGGGATTCCTGACACAATAAAAGCATTAGCAACAATATGTTGCACTAATTAATCTTTTGACAACATAGTGTAACTAACTTCCATATTGGAGATTTTCTCTTCCTTTTAAAGTTTTAAGCAAACTTTAAAACTCACTTCTCCGTTGTTATATATGCTTGAAGCTCTTCTACAGCATCCTGATGAATGAGAGCAAACTGATTAGTGTCTCTTGCATTGGGATCAATTAGTATCATTCCAACACCTCCACCTTGCTTTACTACTCTGGCCTCCTGTGGCTTGTTATCGGTGATGTTTTCAACATTGCAAATGACAATTTTATCCTTGATTAAGGTAGGATCTAGAGTGTTGTTTCTGCAGAAGCTGGCAACAAAAGAAAAAAAGAATTTAGACTATTTAAAATAATCAAACGGTTCCTTTACATTTATGCAGAACATAACTGTGCATGCTTATCATACAGCAAATCAAAGTAATTACATTACAATATGACACGATGAATAAGTGTGAGAAATATGGGGATATCGCATTATTATTTTTTTTTTTTGTGTAAAAAAAACATAGGATTCTAAATATCTACAAGATTGGAACTTGGAATATTTAAGTGATTAAGGTGTAATTTCAAGTGAAGGTGTAGACGCCAAGAAGCAAAAAATTATGCAAAAACATGTCTCAAAGATAAAATTTGTGTTTTGCTATAAGATACCTTGCAGTTGTTGTTGGAACCCCTGGGGCTGCGGCTTCACTTCCATGGATCAAACCATACCAATTGTCCATTTTTAATGGATTCAAAGAAGAACCCTGAAGGTACGTAAACCTGTCTCAATTACTAGTTGACAGTGGTATGTAACTAAGATTACAATTTAGAAATGGTTGTTCTTTTGACTTCACCTTCAAAACTTTTGAATTACCAAGGTAGATATCTGATCTGAATTCTCTGTCTACTGTGCTTGCAGCAACAGTAAGGATCCAAGGAGCAACATTGCATGCAGTACTTGGAAAAATTGAGTTTCCAGCTGAAGCAGAAACAAGAATACCCTTTTGGAATGCATGGAATGCTCCAATGGTGATTGCATTCTCAAAGTAACTTGGCTGTGGAGGACTAGGACCAAGGGAAAGGGAAAGAATGTCAACACCATCATGAATGGCATCATCCATGGCAGAAAGAATATCAGCATCACTGCATCCATCAAACCAACACGCCTTGTAGATGGCAAGCCTGGCACATGGAGCACCACCTCTAGCAGTTCCTCTAGCAATACCAAATAAGCTGGCATTTGCCACAATGGATCCTGCAACTGTGGAAGCAGTGTGAGTTCCATGTCCATCACTATCTCGAGCTGACCGGTAGTATGTCCTGTTAACAACCTTCCCCAAAGGACCCTTTATAGCTTCATACCCTTTTGAATAGAATCTGGCACCAATGATTTTCCTGGAAGGTCCAAACTCCGAGATGAGATAACAATATACCATGGTTGGCATTGTGCTAAATTAAATAATTAAATTTCAACACAAGATAAGATAGGCACATGCATTATCCATGCTTCAAGGGTAAAAAAACGCATAGAGGGGTGAGTTAAATGTAAAATTATTCATGTATCTCTTGTCAACAACTTAAGCTTTTGAGAGTGGTTGAATGGTAAAAGTTATGGGTGAGGATATAGAATTTTATAGATGAATTTCATATATTATTTAACACATGTAACATAATTTTTACCCTCATAATTTTTACTTCTCAAACAAGGTATGGAGTAAAAATGGGATAAATCTTATGCATAAAAATTTTACTTCATTTTCACCTAAATACTAATCACAGTCTTATAATGTAACTTTTAAGAAGGGTAGGATCCTCCTTTATCGGCAACTGTGACTTTTTCGGAGTAGCGTATATGCCAAATTTTTGTAATGTACCATAAATATGATTCTAATTCATATTGTTTTCACATTAAAAAATACTAGGCAACCAAAAGGTTTGCTAGAATTTTGTATCTTGAATTATGTGTCATAATTATTAGTCACTAGATAAATTAGTGGATCACACACACACACACATATATATGTATGTGTTCATTTTATCTAATAATCACCATAATTTTTTTTGAATATTCTGTGTACATATTTTGTATGAGTAGCATCACTCTTTCACATTTATAGACTTTGGTCATCAATCTTCAATACCAGTATGGTATAGATTTTGAATTATCCAAAATGTGTTCTTACTTGTTGCAATTGGCTAATGTAAATTGATCACCACTGACACACTCTCCCTTGAATCTCTGGGGCACAGGACCTAATCCATAATCAGTGAAGCTTTCTGATTCTGGCCAAATCCCTGAAACCCAATGTTAAGTCATTTCAATCCAAATGAAAGAAGAAATAAATAAAAGAAAGTAACAAACAAAGTAACTACCAGAGTCAATGACACCAACAATGACATCAGATGCACAAGCTATTGTCGCATTGCCTCCCATGTTGCCAGAGTCCAAGTGAAGAAAATCCCAAGAATGTGTTGTGTGAAGCGTATTTAGTTTGTTCTCAAAAAGGGACACAATCGAGTCATGTTCTGAGAAATAGATGAAAACATCAAAGAGAAAAGCACTTAAGTGGTTAAAGGGATCCATATAGATTACACTTCTTTATATCTACAATAACTTCATGTTGATTGGAGCTACCCCATTTAAATTTGAGAATCTTTTCTGAAATTTCTTTAACTAGGGACCTAATTGATGAACAAAAAAGCAAGTTGAACTAGTCTTCCATCTCTTGTTCAAAGTGCTTTAATTTCTTGCCAATATATGGAGCGGAAGGAACAAGATAGAAAAATATAAATATATAATATTGTAGATATTATACCTGCAAGTTGATTAGCTTGCTCTGGAGTAAGCATGGCCGAGAAGCCTCTAAAGCTTTTACTGTAATGGTGGATTGCTGCCGCTTTTGCTTCACTGAGACTGAAAAGTGAAAAAAATTTATACAGGAAAGTTATTTAGCCTATATTATTCAGTTTTAAAATGTTGACGCATATAAATCAAGCTTAAAAGTAACAACAGGAGTCATAACTGAGTCAAGGAATTTGTTTTAAATTAAGTACCATACCTTCCGATGACTGAAGCTAGTAACTCATGGTTTGCTCTGATTACGGATTCTGAATTGGGGTGTGAATGATCTCCCATGTAAACTACATAATGCTGCATCAAGGCAAATCCCAGAGTTACTCTCCTTCCATACAAGGAATAATGTTTTTTTCTACATAAGTTCTATCTAGAAAAAGTTCTATGTATATAATGGATTTCGATTATCTAAAGGGAGACGAGTTGTAAAATGAGTGTCACAGCATCCTGAATGTCCTAACCTTTGATTTGATTAAAACTGGTCTTTTGAAAAGATTTGAGTCTAAGAGTCTAATTAAGATTAGGGAATGATGAAAACTTAATTTCCTGCACCCTAATACATCCATATAAATACAGTTACTTTATAAAGCTCATTATGTAAATTAATTTATAACCTGATAATATTTATTTTGCCCCTTAAAATCACAACAATTATGTACAAAAATAACAAAAAGAAACAAAAGAGAATTAAAAAGAAACCAATGAAAATTAAAAAAGAACAAAATTTAAGAAAATGTTAATTTTAACTTGATAATTGTTGATTACGCTCCTATCTTTTGGTGTGATGAGAAATTCAAAGTCATGTCATTCTTGTAAAAAATGAGTGTGTATTGATTGATAATTGTTGATTATGCCGACGCATCTTTCGGTGAATGAGAAATCTAAAATCATGTTATTAAAATGAGTATGTATTAGATTGATTTTAATTATTCAAAACAAAAATTAATACTTTTATGAAAAAGAATAAATCCACTCTTATACAGGACTTAGGATAACTTGAGCTATAAAATAAGCTCTTACAATTCTTGCAACCCTTGAGAAAGGCTAGACCATACGTCAATGTTACATGCCATTGCATGGATTACGATCATTAAAGTTTTTTTCTTTTCTTTTATTCTTTTCAAACATTTAAAAAAAAAAAATGGGCACAGACAAAAGCCCATCACATTTCTTGACTGGGACTAAAACTTATTTTGCCTAACATATAAGAAGAAGGGTAACGTTATTTCAACATTAATGTCGGTGTAGATATTCATGTGGTGTTATGTGGGTGTAAAAGGAGTGATGAAGAGAAAATAAGTTGAAAAAAAATAAAATAAGTGATGAAATATATATATTTTATGAGTAGGGTGTTTAAGAATATTGAGTATTAGAAATAGTAAAATTGTAAAAAGAACGCGTATGCACACAAAGACTAAAAAAGTAAGACTAAATTAAACTAAAAAACAATGGAAGCATGGCTCATACATAAAAAATAGGAAAAAAAAATCCAAAGAAAGAAATAGAAAACCAAGGTAGACCCAAAGCCAAACAACGACCTTGAGACTATACGATTGTTGTGCACAATGGATTGGTAGGCTACAACGGTGGCTTCGTGTTCGACATCGAATGAAGTCGACCTCGACATTGGGATTGAAGTTGTCAGGGAGGGATGTGGTGTATGAATGGGACAGTGGTCATGGGTTACGGTGGTGGTCCTGGTTTGGTTGATGATGATAATGGCTGTTCAAAAGCTTTATGGATTAAGCTTGATCGTGACGTGATAATGGCTGCAATGGTTAGAGGGTCAAATGCCGCTACTGTGTGAATGAGTTTGCAAGAGGGGCATGCGTGAGCTAGGGCTTGAACGGTGAAAGGTGACGATGTGCCTCTAACCAGTTGTTTCGGTCTTGTCACTCCATTATTTCTATGTTCGCTTGCCTATTTATAAAATTTTTTGTCTAATTGACTAGAATGATTTGAAAATAAAATTGATTAGAATTAATTGAGATTTAGTTGGAATTTTGATTGAAATTTAAAAATATTTTATTGATATCACTAATTAAAAAAAAATAAAACAAATGCTGATTGAACTAAAAAGATTTAATTGATGCTAATTTTTTTTTAAAAAAATTGATTTTAAAAAATGCTAATGAAAAAAGGAATTATATTTTTTATTTTCAATTTTTTTATTTTATACAAAAAGATCATAACAAAATACAATGTTTACAATGAGAAAATATTGATCCAATGATGATTAAAACCTCATCACTTTTTTATTTTACAACTTTCACTTTAGAGGATCTTTAATGGAGAATCATATATCTTTGGGGATTTCAATTGTGTTACTAGCAAATTGGTGAAAATATTTTATATTAATCATATTCACCACTAACATATATAACTGAAATCATCAACTATAATAAGTATATATGATTCCTTACTTGTCAAAATTTGTGTGCTCAAAATGGACATACAAGAAATACTCATTTAACGTTTACAGGCCAAGAAGAGAATAAACAATAAACTCTCTCTCTCACACACACACACACAGAGATATATATATATATATATATAGAGAGAGAGAGAGAGAGAGAGAGAGAGAGAGAGAGAGTGTATATGCATGCAGATAGCTCACGTAGACAGCAAAGCAAGCATGCATTTCGAGTAGTCTAGTGTAGAAGTTGATCAATTAATTAATGTCTCTAATCAAAGTACTCCTTACTTACCTTCGGGGTGGATCCATTCACCAAAGTCGTATATCCAATAAACAGGAGAAGGATGAAACTGAAAATTTTGGGAAACCCCATCATGATATGCCAAAAGGGTTGAGGACCCGGTAGAGACAGAAATTAAGCTAGTGCTGGAATTGGTGAGTACTCTTATGGTAGGTCATTCGTCCATTTTATAGCCAAAAAGAATTATGTTGCATAATTCACTTCCGGCTAATGTCTTTGAAAAATAAAAAGAAATTAAATATAGAAAAAAGGTGATAGGTTCAATTTAATTAAGAAAAGGATTGGAAGAATATGGCAGCTATAACTTGGACTGGTATCCCCTTGTCTGAAGTAAAAAATGTGCCATGCATGGGAGTGCTAGTCGGTATGAATTGATTGACATCTTATGAAGTGTGACGAAACTTCCATGAGTAGTTGTGAAAATCGCAAAAATAAGAGGAGAAAAAACAAAACAAAACCAAAAAGTAGAATGATTTGGTAGGATATTAGATTTTGCATGAATAAGTAGGTTCATATCAGGTAATTATTTCTGTTAAAGATAGTCGGTTGTTAATATTTTTTCAAATGCATAGTATAGTACTCCTTCTCTTATAAAATATCTGTAAAATTTGGATAAATATGGATATTAAGAAAAGTTATAAATAATATGGTAATAAAGTATTTCTATGCAAAATTATAGTGTATAGACTAATATATCCTAATAGAGGAAGTATTTCTTAAATGTTCTTTGTATGTAGTTTTACATGATGAGCTTTGCAACTTTTAAGCAATTTTTAACTACTTATGCTTACTGGCCAAGTAGGAAGAGATTCTTGCATGCTCATAGAGCAACTAATGTGTTTCTTATGGAATATTCATAACTATTTATATTCTACATGTTTTATATAACTTTTAAATATTATAAATTAAAATGAATAATTGTGAATGTTCTTAAAACATATATTAAATATGCTCCAAATACAAATTGACATACAACGAAGAGCGAAAAATCTTCCATGAATAGATGCAAAATCATGGAATCAAGAAGAACCTTTTGCGAGTAGATGCAAAATTATAAAAATGAGAAGAAAAATGAAAAATGAAATACTAAACCGTGAAAAATTTAATCATAATTTTATTTTTAAAATGATGTAATATAGTTATTAGTATTTAGATGAATAAGTGAGTCGTATCAAGTTTTTAATTTTGTATATAATAGTCATGATTCCTGTAAAAAATTATGTGAAAATTTTGCTGAATACGAGCATTCCTTGAAAAAAAACGCATAATATTATAAGTTTCGTATGTGTATAGTTTTACAAAATGAGTTTCAGATTTTAAAATATTTTTCAACTACTTAATTATGCTTACCGACCAATGGCTTTAGTAAAATTCCTGCATGTTTAGCTAGCGGAGTGTACTTCAATTGTGCTTCTTGGAAACATGAATGATGTGGCCACTTACCAATAATTATCGCTTAATTCTTCCAGTGGTCTCATCTTATCTTATCTTAGTACTATACAATTATAAAAGATTAAGCAGCAAGGCGTCAATTAGCCTAAAATAATGCCATATACTACGCACCATCCAAACAATTAGACAGAAACGGGAAAAACGAGGTCAACAAGTCAACTCGATCATCAAAAACATGGCGAGCTGAATTACCTTGTGTCAGAATTGTGTGGCTTGACTTGCATTAATGATGGCTTGACTTGCATGCCTAGGTAGGGACAATTGTATTTATTACATATTGTTATGTTGATGGCTTGTCGTTTTACAAGTGAAGGCGTGCACCTCATGTATAAAATCCAGCCTGCAAGTCATTTGAAAAACCGAAGCCGTGAATCACTCAATTTCGAAGGACTGCCAAGATGCCTTGGACCTTATGGTATTTGGATAGTTAGAGAAGATTTATTTATTTATTTTTTATATATTAATACCATCATGAGTGGTCATTTTAGGTTCATTTAACTCATATAGTAGTAGAAAAATTTAGTTTAAATCTGTGGTTATTTCTCTGTGTATTAAGCGTATAACTTGATTTTTATGTATTTGGTCATAAAATATTTTTAGTTCATAAAAAATGTTATTTAATTCATTATAATGAATGGATTTTAAATCTTTGAACATGTAATATTTAGCTTGCTTTATGTGTTATGTTTATCATAGGACCATTAAGACTTGATAAGACATAAAAGACACTAAAATTTATTTGTATTAATTAATTATGGCCTTCATTATGGACTTATAAATTCATAGACATTATTTAGACAATTATGAGTTAAGACTCACTTGGACTTTATTGAGACAATTTATGATCATAATATTTGGATTTGAACCATGTACCTTGAATTATGGACCCTGGACTATAAATATTATTTGACTTGAATATAAATTTATTAATAGTAAGAAATATTATTTATAAAAATTTAAGTTAAGGTCCCATTAGGAACATGACATATAAACTAACTAGTTTCATGCTTGAAGTGATTTATTAAAGTTTGGCTATAATTTCAATTATTTCTTTTTTATTTCTTAGATTTCATTACTCTTTTTATTTACCCTATAATTATATCTTTATATAGATAAAAATATTTTTTTCACTTATGTTGAACATGTAAAGGTAATTTACCTACATATTTTCTAAAGATAGATTGGAAATAATTTTGGGTGTATTTAGGCTTATGGAATTAGTAATATATTATTACTTGAAATTAGATTATTATATGATTAAAAATTAAGTTAAGTATATTTTATTATAAAGGAAATGAATTTATAAAAATAGTGTGATTTGGTGCTTCAATAATAATTACAAGAATATGAGTTTTATGAGTATTTTAGGAATCCTATATTGTTTGGGCTTTATGTGTAAATATGAAAAATCTTGTGGTCTATATGTAAATATGAAAGAAATCATGTAAACTTTATATAATTTTCATTCTTTATGTCTCCTGTATGCACTATGTAAAATGAATACATAAATAAGTGACACCTCGGCCTCGCCTTATAGCGGATAAGGACTTGGTGTACACTTAGCTCTGTTTAAACGACACCTGGCCTCGCCTTGTACGACAGGACTTGGTGTATGTTATAGTGATATCTTGGGCCCCGCCATGTTAGCAGACAAGGACTTAGTATTCACTCTCTGACTAGGAACACCCACAATGAAAGCTCTCACAGATCCAACATGAAACAAACTTTGCAGACTATAACCATTAGAAGGGAACAAGATAGTATAAAAGGGAGTTTACAGGTACACTCATGATTATTTATTATACTTCTTTTACTGAACTTTTATTATGATCGATATTGTGCACTTCTATCTTTCTTGACATTAGTAAAATATAATTTGAGTTGATATAAAAGAATTGCATCTTCCTCACTCCCGTGTTATTCTTAGTATTTTTGGGATGAAATGGGACTCCCCTGGAAACATCACCCTCCTGGAAGACTCTCTCACCCATTTTCTTTGATGTTTCCAAATAGCATGGATCATCATCAGCAGTGAAATGGATGTAGCCTTGGACTTAGTTTCTAAATAATTCAATTCTATTATGTGTGCTAAATAGAATCTTTACTATCTGTTACAGACTTTGGTTATGTTATATTGTTATATTAAAGTTTTCCTTAATATATCTTAAATGTGTAATATGTATTGTATCCTATGGATTGATGTTAGTAGTGAAGTATGTTTCTATAGATGATGGTTGTCTAAACTGTGGGAACTCCTGATTAACAAAACATAGTAATATGTTAGAAAAGAAATATTCTTTGTCATTTAAAAATTACCCTTGGATTGCTGGAAGAAAGTGTATTCCTGTGAAAGTGTAATTTGGAAAGGTTCTGACTAGGAAATACTTGGTATTTAAGCGTGTCCATTGTGACCCACCTCTCTTTCCTGGGAATCTACAGATGCATGATTTAGTTGGTATACATTATTCAGTATAAAACTATGAATGAGAAATAATCATAGTAGTTTAAAAAAAAAATTCTTGTAACATTTTAGATTAAGGTTAATAATATTATGTTAGCTAATTGTTGTTTAAAATAATAATAATATTAAAAAAAATTGGAGCTTATTTCTCCTAATAACATTTTTTTATCGTCTTTGCTCGTGGACATAGACTTTAAACCGAACCACGTTAATCATTTTGTGTCATTTTTATTTTACGCTTTCGCATATTTATTTTACGCTACTTTGTTTCTGCCTTTGGACCCACCATTTCTCAACACCTTGACATCTTATTTTGTCTTGAGCTACTTCTCTGAAAGAAATAATTAATAAGTACATCGAGAGTAAGAGAAAATACTTATTCTAATTCATTTATTAATTGACACATAAGTTTTATGGGTCATTATTATCTCCTATTTCCTCTATATTTTTAATGTAATAACTGATTTGTCAATCAATAAATAGAACAGAGTAAATATTTTATTTTACTATAAGAGCACCTAAAAATATCTCACTTCTCACATTGACATTGTCACTGGTGAAAGTAGGACCCAAGAAAGAACTACTTCTCACATTATAATTGATATGGAAAAATTTAGATATTATTTCCTTGTATATTTCATCCAATCTTCCAATCAAATTATAATATATAGATTTTTTTAATTTTTTAGATGAGTGCATATATACTTTTAAATTTTAAATTACTCATTTTAATAAAAAAAAAATTTGTATTTCACTACGTGCCATGATTTAATTGGTAAAATAGATGAAATTGATTTAGAAAAATGAATCTAACTTTTACCCTAATTAAAATTCGCTTGAGGTCGGAGTCTTCTAATGCGATGAACTACTTTTTGCTAGGGTACTTATCTTTTAACAAATTAAGTAAACCATCATATCCCAACTTTATTAGCCTGTCGTTCATGTAAATTCATGTAGATTTAACTTAAGCCTGTCTTAACACGTTATATGATGAGAACAAAATAATAAGACGTGATATATCATATAAGGTTTTGTTATTTTTGTTTATTATCTTTGTTTGTATCATTAATTTGTTTTGGATTCTTTATTGGGTTGAAAGTGCATTTATTTATGATTATTTTGGATAAAAATAACTTTTTTTACATATAAAAATAACTTTTGTATATTGGATAATTTTTTCAAAATAACTAGAACATTAAAAAAAATTAATTTTTAACTATTTTAATTATATATAAAATTTAAATTTTATAATCACCTTTTACTTCTCATCTAGCTAATTAATTTTAATTTTAAATGAAGTAATCCAATAATACGTTCGAGGAAGGAAGCAAACATGTGTGGTGACTTCTTGGCTAAGCATGGAGTGTGCACCACGATCCACAATGATAGTCTAACAGCACCTCTACCTAGCCTTGAGTATTCTTCTCCTTGATGTAAACGCTGGCGTGATGTTTCTCCTGTTTTGTTTCTTTCATTTGTACAAACACAAAAAAGAAAGAAAAAATCCCTTAGTATGTCATTAAATAAAATTAATTAACAACTTGAGCACATTACTCATTCCGTCCACTTTTAAATATTTTCTAGGAAATCAACAAGAATTTGTTATATTATAAAATCAATATATTTTGACACAAATTATGTCAAGATACATTGATTTGTGTTCAGATACATTGATTTTGAGTATTTAAAACAAGTTAACTTGTCCTACCTCATTTTTACATCTAGTAAAATCCTGAATTGAATATGTGATGATATGGTTTAGAGTTGAAAATTAATTTCTCAATTACCAAATTGAGATGTCCTACAACTCTTTTGAAAATCAATATGGGATTCATCTCCATAGATAACTAGATGCATCATTGCATAATGTAATACATAAGATCCAAATCAAAATGCGAATTAAATTTGCAAAGATCAGACTAAATTAATATCATAAACATTTTTAAAGATCAAATTAATGAGTCATAATTCTTCTTAGAACCAAAACAAGTTCTAATCTTATTGAATCCACTTTAGTATAAGGGCTCGTTTAACACTATGATAGGATAAGATAATAAAATATGTAAAGACTTTATGTGTTGTTTGAATTATTATTGACTCCAAACAAAAAAAAGCATGTCATATATGTCCTGACAGGAAATATGGGCCCCAAGCCTAACCTTAGAGGACTCTCCTAAGGGGTACCACAACTTGCCCACATGGCATAGTGGTTCCTGAGAGATTCTCCACTAATTTAGCCTAGGATATCTTCTAGATTGATTACCTTTATACGATATTACCTAATCTATCTCCTGTTATTATTATATCATATTTCATATGTTATGTCATATCTTCTGCAAATATGGAATATATCTAATATCTACTAAATTAAAGGAATATCTCCTTTATCCAGGAAAGATTATCTCCTAACTTATCACAATGTTATCTTACACTATATAAGGGCTCAATGCCCCAGGTATCAGAAGCTTATTAATTACATGCTATTATTTTACCACTTTATACCCCATTCATTCACTGACTTGAGCATCGAAGTGTCTTTGTAGGCACCCGCATTTGCACAACGTTGGAGCTCCTTGGCACCCTTATCACATTTTTAGATAAGAACAATATCCAAAGGTTGGAGGAAGCTATAACTCATTCCCTTGGAAGCTCTTCTAGTGTCTCACAAAATTGTATTTCTTCTTTTTTATGGCTTCGAAAAGTTTATAAGCTAACTCTATTATATCATAATCGTTTGACCTACTCCCTATTCTTCGAAATACTTGATCGTGGCAAGTACCAAATCTTTGAGAACGGACACTAATCCTATGTCATCTTTTCTTCATCACAATTGTCCCTCTTTTGATCAAACCACGATTACTTTCCTTGCAATAATCACGAATATGGTTCCAAAAATGCATCACCTTTTTGGTCTACTAACCACATGTCCATTGATTCATTCAACTATGCACTTATTAGCAACTTATTATCTTCTAATTTCCAATGACCACTTTCTTGCCTATCATATTCAATTTGCTCATTGTTGAGGTTGATAGCATCTAGCCCATTGTGGCTGGAAAATTGTGAATATTGTGACCTAGAGTTAAATTAATGACAAATTGAGAAGATGGGTGAGATTATCCCCAACATTAGCATATGTTAATCCTGAACCTCTAAATTGTGTTTGAAACAAGGAAGATGATGTACTTGTATTTCAGGCCAAGTGGATTAAAGACGGGAGGAAATGGGAATTGAAATGTTTATGGATTATAATTTTTTTTTTTAGAAATAATAACTTGAAAATTTGATGAAAATTGAAAATTAGAAGGATTTTGAGTATTGGAAATTTGAATGTTTGGATTGAGGAAGGAGTTTGAAATTGAAAATTAGGCTTAGGATTAGGATTTGTGGGTTTGAACATTGTGCATTTTGGATATTTGGGTTTTGAAGGAAGTTAAAATTTTGCAAGTAATTGAGAAAATAATTTACACTAAATTGCTTTAGATCCTTTTTTTTCCTAAAGAATGAAGGGGTAGAATTTGTGTAATGGAGAAATAGAATTTGTGTACAGAGTTTTAGAATGGTATTGAAAAGGATAGAAATAAATTATGAAGAAAGAAATGAGCAGAAATTGATATTTATATTGTAAAATACAAATAAAATAGTAATATAAAAAATTGTTACCGGTAAAAGCATCCATCATATTAAGAGATGATGCGTTCTCAGGTAAAGATGAGATGGTTATCTTCATTTCCAGATCATATGTGGCCTAATAATAAATTGACATGTCTAAGTGGTAAAGTTGTTGATACAATGTGTTGAAATTAATGCGCGTAAAACAAAAAGTTGACATGCTCCAGTTTACTTGTTTCTTTTTCTCTTATTTCTCTCTTTTACCCAGGTTTACAACTTTTTGCATATAGGTTTATAACTTTTTGTGTCCTGGTTTATAATTTTTTACATCCTGGTTTACAACTTTCTGCATATGGTTTTACATTTAATCTTAAACTTGTTTAGTTTATGTTCTCAATTGGTTTACAACTTTTGTGTACTGATTTGCAACTTTTTACTTACTGATTTACAACTTTTTGACATTAGTTTACAATATTTCGTAATACGCATTTACAATTGAAAAAATTGAAAAAAAAATCATTCATATCTTAAGACATGAACATAAATACATGAAAAATCAAATTTTGCTATTTTTATCAACATATATCTTAATAGTGTTGATTAAAGAATTAAATTGAAGTAATTTTAAAAGTAACAGTAAATAAATCCAATTCAGTAATTTTAAAAGTAACAGTAAATAAATCTAATTCATAAAGCATGCTTACAATACATATAAAATTCAGAACATTCAATTTTATATTATTATCGTGCATCTTGTTTAATTGTAAATCAGTTTATAACTTTTTGCATATAAGTTTACAACTTTTTACATCCTGATTTATAATTTTTCTACATATGGTTTAACATTTAATCATTTACCTCTTTAGTATATACCCTCAATTAGTTTACAACCTTTTGTACTTGTTTATAGCTTTTTGGGCATTGATTTACAATATTTCGTAACACGCATTTAGAATTGAAAAAATTGAAAAAAAAATCATTCATATCTTAAGACATAAACATAAACACATGAAAAATCAAATTTCACTATTTTTGTCAACTTATATCTTAATAGCATTGATTAAAGAATTGAAATTGAAGTAATTTTAAAAGTAACAGTAAATAAATCTAATTCATAAAACATTCTTACAATAGATATAAAATTCAGAACATTCAATTTTATATTATTATCATTCATCTTGTTTAATTGTAAATCGGTTTACAACTTTTTATATATAGATTTACAACTTTTTGTATATAAATTTATAACTTTTCATGCCGGTTTATAACTTTTCTACATATGGTTTCATATTAATCCTTAACCTGTTTAGTATATGTTCTCAATTAGTTTACAACTTTCTATACTAGTTTACAACTTTTTACATCCTGGTTTACAACTTTTGGATATTGGTTTACAACATTTTGTAACACGCATTTATAATTTTTTAATAAATTATCTACATGAAACTGGAGTTAAAAATTGTAAATGCATGTTAAAATGTTGTAAACCAATACAAAAAATTGTAAATCATTATGTAAAAAGTTATAAACCAGTATACAAAAGTTGTAAATTAATTGAGTACACATACTGAACAAGTTGAGGATTAAATGTGAAACCATATGCAAAAAAGTTATAAATCAGTATGCAAAAAATTGTAAATCTATACACAAAGTTGTAAACCTATATGTAAAAAGTTATAAATCTAGGTGAGAGAGAGAGAAAGAGAAATAAGTAAATGTAGCATGTTAAGTGATAACTCCAATTTATGGAGTTATTTAGCTTCTAATCTAGCTTAAATTGCATGCTTTGTCCTTAGTTTTTCAAGTGAAACACTTTAAAATGAGAAGAATTGTCTTGCTTTTGTCTTGGAACTTTCGTTGAAAATTCAATATCATAAATCATGATTATTGAGATGAATTGTAAAGTTCAAATTAAATTCTCATTTGATGATTTTTGACACTGGAAATGGTGATTTTTGGAGCTTGAAGATAATCCAATTGGAAGCCAAAATGATGGAAGCAAGGAATGAAGAAAATGAAGTTTTTGCTCCTGAGTCGCAACTTGAAATCTGATGGGTTGCAACCTGGGCGCATCAGCATTTGGTCATTTTTCAAGTCAAGTTGCGACCTGATGTTTTCCTGGGTTGCAACCCAATGTAGCCCAGACCCATTTTTAGTAAAGTTTTAAACCAGTCTTTAGGGTATTAGAGATGAGTTCATCTTTTCGTCTTTTTTAGGACATTTTCAGAGAGGAAAACGGAGCGATTGACAAAGGCTAACACTGAGAGAGATTGATCTTGGAGATTGAAGACCAAAAGCTTAGAGGAGGATTGGACCACCATTTGTTCTTCTTTTCCTTTCCCTCATTTTGTGTCTTTAATGTTCATTATATTTCTTGAACTAGTAGTTAGTTTGTTTACTATTATGGATAACTAAACTTGTAGCTAGGGATCCTTTGGACCTCTCTATGAATCTTGGATGTTTGTAGATTTACTTGTTTAAATGTTAATGATGTTGGTTTTGGCTACCCATTTCTTGCCTTAATGCTCTTATATGTTTGGCCACCATTTAAGTTGATTTGGAGTATTCCCTTGAACTAGACATAGGAATAGGGATGTTGGACCTTGGTTATGTGTAATGCTTGTTCTTTTACACTTAATTGGCTTAGGTGTGAGGATTAGTCAATGGGATGGAAACATACCCATTGGTCTTGCATAATAGATGATTGATGTTAGTTCTCAATGGGTTGATTTCACACTAATTCACAAGGACACTTAGTGCTTTAGGTGAAGGAGACACGGTTGATTGACCTAGATATAGGCTTTTAACTATAATTGGCATGCTAACAAAACTAACATGTTGATATTTAATTGAGTAATTTGCTTATCCAAGTGAAGTAGAGGGTGAAAAAGGTCCCTAGGCCTTTAATCCTAGTTGTCTCTCATTTTATTTGTGTTATTATTTTCTATTTACTTGTTCTTCTAGTATTTTCGCTTAATTCTCATTAAATTGTTATTGCTTGGGCCTGAACACGGTAGTTTAACTGATCGATAGCATACCCTATCCAATCCCTGTGGATATGATACACTTCACTCATATTATATTGCTTGACGACCCGTACACTTGCGGTGTTTTACCTACTCTTGTAGGCGGCCATCAAGTTTTTAGCACCGTTATTGGGGATTGGTTATAGTTGTGTGCTACTTTTGTTTTAAATTACTAGTTCTTGGCTTGAGCCTTCATTTTCTTTTATTTTCAAGTACTTCTATATTTGCATGCGACACTCTAGAAGCTTTGGAGATAGTCCTGTTCGTGTGGATTTAGAAAGAGTTCTTCAATTTCCGCGCCAACCTCGTTCTCATCGCACTAGACGTGACATGGCAGATCATGAGGACCCAAACTGCTCCGTGAGGGATTATGCTTCCCCACAACTCCAGGATGTGCACTCTAGCATTCGCAAGCCTGCCATCCAAGCTCATAACTTTGAGCTTAAGCCTACACTGATTTAGATGGTGTAGAACACAGTTCAGTTTAGGGGTTGCCTGTGAAGATCCTGTGCTCATCTCTCTAGCCTCCTGGAGGTGTGTGATACCTTCCGACACAATGGTATTTCGGAGGAAGGTATTCGTTTGCGCCTATTCCCATTCTCTCTAAGGGATAAGGCTAAGGCATGGCTCTCCTCACTTCCTGCCAACTCTATCACTACATGGGAGGACCTTGCCTAAAAGTTTCTTGCCAAGTTCTTCCCACCAATTAAGACAGCTAGGCTACACTTGACATCACTTCTTTCAAGCAAGCAGATGATGAAACTCTATATGAGGCATGGGAAAGGTTCAAGGAGATGCTTAGGAAGTGTCCTCACCTTGGCATTCCTAGGTGGCTCCAAGTTCAGACTGTGTACATGGGGCTGCTTCCTCAAGAGAGAGCTACTATTGATGCTATAGGTGGTGCTTTGATGGCTAGGCTAGTGGATGCTACTCTTGACCTCTTGGAAGAAATGACAGCCAACAATTATCAATGGCCAACTGAACGGATGAATACAAAGAAGGTAGTGGTATGTATGAGGTGGATGCCCTCACTTCTCTCAGCTCAAGTAGGGGCTATTGCTAAGAGGTTGGATAATATGAATGTGAATTTGGTTGAAAGCTCTTCTACTATTTGTGACTTGTGTGGAGACCCACACTCAATGATCAATGTCCCTACACTATGGAGAGTGTACAATTTTTGACTCAACATCGCAATCGGGACTTAACCAACCATTCAACAACAACTACAACCAAGGAGGGCATAACCAAGGCAACTATGCTTGGGGGAATAATAAACAAGCATCTTTTTCCTTCACTCAACCCAAGTCACTCCAAACTTTCCATCTGGCTTCCGACTACAACTTACCCTACCTAAGGAGCATTTTCATGATCGAACTTCAACACTTGAGAGTATGTTCATGACCTTCATTAATAAGACCGATGCTTATATGGCCAAGACGGATGCTCACTTAGCTAGCCAAGATGCTCATTTAGCTCGTCAAGATGTTTTTTTGCAAAGTCAAGTCGCCTTATTAAGAAATTTGGAGACTCAAATTGGTCAAATTGCTCAAATAGTGAGTAATTGCCCTTTGGGAACCTTTCCTAGTGACGCAATCAATAATCCCAAGGGTGGCAACAATGAGCAATGTAAGGCCATAACTCTTTAGAGTGGGAAAGAAATTGAAGGAAATCCAAAGACTAAATTTTTGCATCAAGAGTTGGAGCATGAAAAAAATGATGTTGAAGAAGTGATGGTGGACAAGAAAAAAGAAGTGACCAATGAAAAGGATAGTAAGAAGAAAACGAGAAGCCCACTCCTCCTCTCCCATTCCCCAATCCCTTTGCCAAACAAAAGCTTAATACACAATTTCAAAAGTTCTTGGAAGTCTTCACGAAACTTCACATAAACATTCCCTTTGCTGAAGCCTTGGAGCAAATGCCAAGTTATGTGAAGTTCATGAAGGACATTCTTTCAAAGAAGCACAAATTGGGAGACTTTGAGATTGTTGCTTTGACCGAGGAGTGTAGTGCCATTTTGCAAAATAAGCTACCTCCCAAATTGAAGGATCCTGGAAGCTTCACTATCCCTTGCCATATTGGAACTCAATTCTCTGGGAGAGCTTTGTGTGACTTAGGGGCAGGCATAAATCTCATACCCTGTCAATATTCCAAAGATTAGGTTTGGGGGAATGCAAGCCAATCACTGTCACGCTTCAACTTGCGGATCGTTCTTTCACTTATCCTAGAGGAATTGTTGAAGATGTCTTAGTTAAGGTAGATAAGTTCATATTCCCTTGAATTTCATCATCTTGGACATGGAGGAAGACCGCAATGTGCCATTGATTCTTGGTCATCCTTTTTTAGCCAAGGGTAGGACGCTTCTTAATGTTCAAAAGGGTGAGTTGACTATGCGTGTGCAAAACCAGGAGGTAACATTTAATATTTTTAAGGCCATTAATTACCCACATGAGCTTGTGGAGTGTTCTTATGTAGGTATTTTGGACCATGGCAATTCTGATTCTTTTCATGAGGAACACCCTCAAGACCCCTTTGCATTGTCATTAACTATTGCATGTGAGCATGTTCATAGCACTGATGATGATGTTTATAATCATGATAAATTGCTTGACATGTTTCCTAAGTTTTTCAGGTCACCTCAATTTGAGCCCTTAGAGCTTCTTCATCTAAAGCTTCTATTAAGCCTTTAGTTGGAGAACATCGAAAGGTAGATTTCAAGCTCCTCAAGCCCTTTGCATTGTGCCCATCTTGGAGCTACTGCCTTTCTATTGATACTTTCATCAATTCCAACTGAGGAACAAGTAGACAAGCTACTCTATGTGCTTAAAGATCAAAAATAGGGTATCGATTGGATCAAAGAAGACATTTGTTGTGTTAGCCCAGCAATTAATATGAAAATGATCTTGTTAAGGGTGACCACAAAGCTTATATTGAGCACCAATGGTGTCTAAGCCCTATATTGAGTGAGTGTGTGCCTAAAATGGAGGGAATGACCATTGTGTCTAGTGAAAACGTGAATTGATCCTCATATGCAATACTAGACTCAAACACCCCTAATGAGGCCCAAATTTGGGTGCTCAAGTCCAATTATGGTGAAGAAAGTGTTCTCCCATGGATTTAATCCAATCTTCCAGTCAAATTATAATATATTATTTCCTTGTATATTTCATCCAATCTTCCAATCAAATTATAATATATGGATTTTTTTATTTTTTTAGATGAGTGCATATATACTTTTAAATTTTAAATTACTCATTTTAATAAAAAAAAATTGGATTTAACTACTTGTCATGATTTAATTGGTAAAATAGATGAAATTGATTTAAAAAAATTAATCTAACTTTTATCCTAATTAAAATTCGCTTGAGGTCGGAGTCTTCTAATGCGACGAACTACCTTTTGGGGTTACTTATCTTTTAACAAATTAAGAAGATCATCATATCCCAACTTTATTAGCCTGTCATTCATGTAAATTCATCTATAGATCTAACTTTAGCTGTCTTGACACGTTATATGATGCGGACAAAATAATAAGATGTGATATATCATATAAGGTTTTGTTATTTTTGTTTATTATCTTTGTTTGTATCATTAATTTGTTTTGGATTCTTCATCGGGTTGAAAGTGTATTTATTTGTGATTATTTTGGATAAAAATTATTTTTTTTACGTATAAAAATAATTTTTGTATATTGGATAATTTTTTCAAAATAACTAGAACATTAAAAAAAATTAATTTTTAACTATTTTAATTATATATAAAATTTAAATTTTATATTCACCTTTTACTTCTCAGCTGGCTAATTAATTTTAATTTTAAATGAAGTAATCCAATAATACGTTCGAGGAAGGAAGCAAACATGTGTGGTGACTTCTTGGCAAAGCATGGAGTGTGCACCGCGATTCACAATCATAGCCTAACAGCATCTCTGCCTAGCCTTGAGTATTCTTCTCCTTGATGCGGGCGCGCTGGCGTGATGTTTCTCGTGCTGTTTTGTTTCTTTCATTTGTTCCAACACAAAAAAGAAAGAAAAAATCCCTTAGTATGTCATTAAATAAAATTAATTAACAACTTGAGCACATTACTCATTCCGTCCACTTTTAAGTATTTTCTAGGAAATCAACAAGAATTTGTTATATTATAAAATCAATATATTTTGACACAAATTATCTCAAGATACATTGATTTGTCTCCAGATACATTGATTTTGAGCATTTAAAACAAGTTAACTTGTCCTACCTCATTTTTACATCTATTAAAATCCTAAATTGAATATGTGATGATATGATTTAGAGTTGAAAATTAATTTCTCAATTACCAAATTGAGATGTCCTACAACTCTTTTGAAAATCAATATGGGATTCATCTCCATAGATAACTAGACGCATCATTGCATAATGTAATACATAAGATCCATATCAAAATGTGAATTAAATTTACAAAGATCAGACTAAATTAATATCATAAACATTTTTAAAGATCAAATTGATGAGTCACAATTCTTCTCAGAACCAAAACAAGTTCTACTCTTATTGAATTCACTTTAGTATAAGGGCTCGTTGACACTATGATAGGATAAGATAATAAAATATGTAAAGACTTTATGTGTTGTGTGAATCATCATTGACTCCAAAAAAAAAAAGCATGTCATATATGTCCTGGACAGAAATATAGGCCCCATACCTCGGCCCAACCTTAGAGGACTCTCCAAGGCGTACCACAACTTGCCCACATGGCATAGTGGTTCCTAGAGATTCTCCACTAATTTAGCATAAGATATCTTCTAGATTGACTACCTGATTATACGATATTCCCTAATCTATCTCCTTTATTATTATATCATATTTCATATATTATGTCATATCTTCTGCAAATATAGAATATATCTAATATCTACTAAATTAAAGGAATATCTCACTTATCCAGAAAAGATTATCTCCTAACTTATCACAATGTTATCTTACACTATATAAGGTATCAGGAGCTTATTAATTACATGCTATTCTTTTACCACTTTATACCTCATTCATTCACTGACTTGAGCGTCAGAGTATTTTAGGTACCCCACCCCTCGCTTGCATAGATGTTGGAGCTACTAACATCCTTACGCATTTCCAGATAAGAACAATATCCAAAGGTTGGAGGAAGCCATAACTCATTCCCTTGGAAGCTCTTCTATGTCTCACAAAATTGTATTTCTTCCTTTTTATGGCTTCAAAAAGTTTATAAGCCAGCTCTATTATATGATAATTGTTTGACCCACTCCATATTCTTCGAAATACTTGATCGTGGCAAGTACCAAATCTTTCAGAACTGACATTAATCCTATGTCATCTTTTCTTCATCACAATCGTCCCTCTTTTGATCAAACCATGATTACTTTCCTTGCAATAATCATGAATATGGTTCCAAAAATGCATCACCTTTTTGGTCTACCAACCACATGTCCATTGATTCATTCAACTATGCACTTATTAGCAACTTATCATATTCTAATTTCCAATGACCACTTTCTTGCCTATCATATTCAATTTGCTCATTGTTGAGGTTGATAGCATTTAGCCCATTGTGGCTGGAAAATTGTGAATATTGTGACCTAGAGTTAAATTAATGACAAATTGAGGAGATGGGTGAGATTATCCCCCAACATTAGCATATGTTAATCTTGAACCTCCAAATTGTGTTTGAAACGAGGAAGATGATGTACTTGTATTTTTGGGCCAAGTGGATTAAAGACGGGAAGAAATTGAAATTGAAATGTTTATGGATTATAATTGTTTTTTTATTAAAAAAAAAGAACTTGAAAATTTGATGAAAATTGAAAATTAGAAGGGTTTTGAGTATTGGAAATTTGAATGTTTGGATTGAGGAAGAAGTTTGGAATTCGAAAATTAGGCTTAGGATTAGGATTTGTGGGTTTGAACATTGTGCATTTTGGATATTTGGATTTTGAAGGAACTCAAAATTTTGCAAGTAATTGAGAAAATAATTTACACTAAATTGCTTTAGATCTTTTTTTCCCCAAAGAATGAAGGGGTAAAATTTGTGTAATTGAGAAGTAGAATTTGTGTAGAGAGAATTTGAATGACATTGAAAAGGATAGAAATAAATTATGAAGAAAGAAATGAGCAGAAATTGATATTTATATTGTAAAATACAAATAAAATAATAATATAAAAAATTGTTACCGGTAAAAGCATCCATCATATTAAGAGATGGCGTGTTCTAAGGTAAAGATGAGATGGTTATCTTCATCAGTCATATGTGGTCTAATAATAAATTGATATGTGTAAGTGATAAAGTTGTTGATACAATGTGTTGAAGTTAATGCGTGTGAAATAAAAAGTTGTTGCTAACATGTTACAGTTTACTTGTTTCTCTTCTTTTATTTCTCTCTCTCAGGGTTTACAACTTTTTGCACATAGGTTTACAACTTTTGTGTCCAGATTTATAATTTTTACATCCTGTTTACAACTTTTTGCATATGGTTTCACATTTGTTTAGTTTATGTCCTCAATTGATTTATCACTTTTGTGTCCTGATTTACAATTTTTTACACCCGTTTATAACTTTTTGGCATTGGTTTACAACATTTCGTAATACAGATTTACAATTGAAAAAATTGAAAAAAAAATCATTCATATCTTAAGATATAAACATAAACACATGAAAAATCAAATTTCACTAATTTTTGTCAACTTATGTATTATTAGTGTTGATTAAAGAATTCAAATTGAAGTAATTTTAAAAGTAAGAATAAATAAATCTAATTCATAAAGCATTCTTACAATACATATAAAATTCAGAACATTCAATTTTATATTATTATCGTGCATCTTGTTTAATTTAAATCGATTTATAACTTTTTGTGTACAGATTTATAACTTTTTGCATACTGGCTTATAAATTTTCTACATATGGTTTCACATTTAATCCTTTCCCTTTTTAGTATATGTCCTCAATTAGTTTATAACTTTTTTGTACTGGTTTATAACTTTTTGAGCATTGATTTATAACATTTCGTAACATGCATTTACAATTGAAAAAATTGAAAAAAAAATCATTCATATCTTAAGACATAAACATAAACACATAAAAAATTAAATTTCACTATTTTATCAACTTATGTCTTAATAACGTTGATTAAAGAATTCAAATTAAAGTAATTTTAAAAGTAACAGTAAATAAATCTAATTCATAAAGCATTCTTACAATATATATAAAATTTAGAATATTCAATTTTATATTATTATCATTCATCTTGTTTAATTGTAAATCGATTTACAACTTTTTATACTGGTTTATAATTTTTCTACATATTGTTTTACATTCAATTATTAACCTATTTAGTATATGTCCTCAATTGGTTTATAACTTTTATATATTAATTTATAACTTTTGATATATTAGTTTACAATTTTTTGAATATTAATTTATAATATTTTATAATACATATTTATAATTTTTTAATAAATTATCTGTATATAAGATCTCACCTAATTATTTGATAAATTATCCGTACATCAAATTGGAGTTAAAAATCAACGTCCGTCATGCCTGGTATAAACGCTATTCCAAACAGGGACCAAACTGTAAAACAAAACGGAAAAAACAAAAAAAGAGAAAGAGGGCGCCTGATGTAGTCTTCCATTTTTGTAGTCAAAGTGCGTCCTTGTCCAATATATCAGATTAACAAATGAAAAAGCAGTTATACAATGAGGATATTTTAGCTTAGCCTGCATTATTCAGTTTTTAAATGTTCACACGCATAAATCCAGCTTAAAAGTAACATCGGCAGTCATAATTAATTCCGTGAAGCACTGACATACGACACCCATCACAGATCACAGATCTGACATGACACGGATAGGGGATGACAATTTTTACAAAATATAAAATATAATGCGATTAAAATACATTAAATAGTAACACATAAAAAATGATATGATGAAAAATAATAAATCGAAGCATTCTTGTGGTTGAAAAAGTACATACCCTACAATCAAGAATTGATGAAGAAAAATACAAGAATGGAGAAAAAATCTATATAAGTTTTTATCCACAAAAAATTTGAAAAACAAATGTCACATATAATGAAGACGAAGTTTATCGACATATTCGCTTAAATCGAATCTCAGGATGAAGCAGCACGACAGAACTTGTGTGTCCACATATCGCCAAAGCGTTGGTGTTGCATATCCAACATGGACGAGGCAAGGTGTTGGGAGAATTTATAGTTCATAGAATTAAATCCGGGAATTTGTATAAAATTATGTCATGCTTTCCGGTGACTGATGCTTAGCTATTGATAGTACTAGTATCTTTCGAGGATGCTGCTAAAAGCAGAATGCTATACCTGAATGCAATAATTGCTTACTTCTTCAATTCTTCAGTGTGGTTTTCAGATGTCAATTTTGCAGATAACGTCCGATCCATCTCCAGCTGGTTGTATACAAATTCGTTATCTATATTAGCTAAAATGTCATTCATACCATCCAACAATTAGATAGATTTAGCAAAACGAGTCAACCTCAAGTGAAGATGCTGTATTTAGAACTTGAACCCATGATCTTAAATTACAATATAACAACTTTACTGATATAGTGTATGTTTGATTCTATGTTCATATAATTTATTTTGAAGTGAAGCGATTTATATTTAGTAGTTTGATATAAAAAATGATTTTGACAAAGATTGAAAGAGTAAAATTCTAGAAACAGCAATTTTTTACTTTTATTAGCAAAATCAATTCTAAAATTGTATGCAAACGTGAAACCAAACAAAACAAAATCTATCCACAATTGATTTTTGAGAGCTAAAATCGATTTTAAAGACTCGTACTGCTCCCCCAAACATGATGATAATCTTTTAAATCGTGTCTTACAACTCATTTTGCATTAAGAATCTCTAACAATCAGGTAAAGTTCGATTGAAATTATAGCTAGCTTTCAATATGACCAATTACTTTTGATCTAGTGATTATTTATACTATTGCAAAATAAGTTAAGTAAATCAACCCATGAATTGACTTACCTAACATGTTATTTTTTAAAAATTTTATGTTAAAACTACTTGGCAAATTAACTTGTTTAATCCATCGTTATTGTTCCCCTTCAAGAAGGTTAACATACTAACCTGCCATGCCAAATCATTTTTTCAAACTCTAACCTTTTTTTATTTTCAGATTAAGATATAGCAAAACGAGTTCAAACAAACAAGTCGGCTAGTTCATGATATTCCTCCTCCTACATAATTTTCGTCGTTACTCATGAGAGATGTATAACTCGATTCACCTGAATTGACTTACCATGGGTTAAACAGTTGACTCCTTGAAAACAAAAAAATCAAAACAATCCCTAGGCCACTAGATATTCTATCCCCCTAATCTAAACGATCACACTTTAGATATAAAAATCATTTATATTCTTCCCAACGGTGGTGTTCCCGTTGTCGAACAAGCAATAGGAGCTCCTAGCATTGAAGAGCTGCACATGCTGAGAATCCTGTCAAAAGTGTAGTTTGTAGTATGGTGTGTTTAAACAAGTGTAGGTCGTTGTCTAGCAAGCATCTTCGCCCCTTCCCTCAAAAATCTTTTATTAAACATATATGTATCTATATTTAATTAATTAGAAAATATTTATTTATATTTATATATATTAAAAAAATCCAATGCATTTTTATTTATATTTTTTTTAGATACACTTAGATCCAATTTTATTGATTCTTTTGAAATATATTAATTAGTTTATGAAATAAGATTTTAAAAATTGTTATGAAAAAATTTGTGCAGTATATTCTTGAGAGAAATGTTTTTTTATGTTACTTATTTATAGATAACTAAATTTATACTCAGTTATAGTATGGTAAAAATACACAATAAATTTAAAATGCCCAATTCCAACTCTCAAGTAGATTAAGATAGGATAACATATATATATATATATATATATATATATATATATATATATATATATATATATATATATATAATATTTTCATATTACCGTATATTGAAAATTTTATTTTATGGCACAATTATGATTTAACCCTCTATGTCACTTCTAGATTTGTTCATAGGAGTTTGGGTAATGCATGAGATTCTAAGTTCAAACCTTGTTGTAACCAATGTAATTTCAGAGATACAAAAACAAAAGAGATCATAAGAAAGAACATGTAAATTCCCAAGCATAAATACTACTTTTATTTCAATACAAATCTTATATTCATTATATTCAAATATATAAACCAAAACAAATAATATATCTATATTAGTTTTCTTTCCTTCTTTTTTTTTCTCTCTCTCTCTCTCTCTCTCTAATCCAAACATTCGAAACCCAATAGTAATACATTTCAAGAAGCACTTAAACATTAGGTAGAGAGTACATTGAGTCCAATAGGACTCCTAACCCTTTGTACGCCATTGTTCCATGTCAAGGCGCCAAACACAAAGTTACCATTGCTATTCTTGAAAGGCTTGAAATCAATCCTGAAAGTTGCCTTCTCCCCTTCTTTCCCAAAAGTCAATTTTGCTGGTGTAACTGCAACATTCACACCATCTGGATTCTCAACACTTGCAACATACCTTGTTGGTTCCTTGCCATAGTAGGTAACCGTACGATAAACAGACAAGCTTCCATTCAACTTAGACACACCAATTGAAGGGTAATTGAAGTTGTAGGAATATATTGGAGTAGGAGAGTTTTGACATTGAGTTAGTACCCCAGTGAAGTTTTTAAGTTGTTCCGGGGTTGCCCCAGTGCTACTACATAGAAAATTGAGAACATCTTGTGTATCAAAATCATACACAAGTCCAGGATTTAGTGATGCAACTAGGTTGACATGTCCAGATCCATAGTCAAAAGGTGTGGCTTGAGTATCATTTGGATTTCTTCTTATAAGGAGTTGTGTGTTGTCCATAATTGTTGCTGTAACATTGAACAAAGGCATTAATATCATACAATTACTACAAACATCCCAGCTCCTATTTTGTGTGTTTTGCAGACGTTTCCGTGATGAGAAATTCTTATATACTCCTAAAATACTAGGTGGATGTGCTTATACTCATTAATAATGTGACATTTCAGCTAAAAGTGAAATTTAAAAGTGGGTCCTTTTTGAAATGTCAATCTATTATTGGGTATGAAATATTCCACATAATACTCTAGGTACATGTAAGAATTTCTCTTTTTGTGATACAAGCAAATTACCTGTAGTCATTATTGCGGACATTATGGCTGCAGGACTCCAAGTGGGGTGGTGAGACTTTATAATTGCTGCAATACCAGAAATATGTGGGCAAGACATTGATGTTCCTGAAATGATATTATAGTTGACAGATTGTTCTGCAACTATGTTTTCAGTTGCCACTGGAGACCATGCTGCCAGGATATTCACACCGGGTCCTGTGATGTCAGGCTGCATATATAGTTGGATGAGAGACATTATTTAGGATATGCAAGTATGGCATAAACATTCAACACTAAATCCTCTTTGTCCAATCTGCTACGAAGAATCTCCAATGCATGCAGTTTCTTTTTAATTATTACTTGATTGAACCACTGGTGTTCTTGAATTCCAATGGACTCTAATTGATCTGATTTGAGTAGAAAACTCGATTCGAGACCTTATTTAAGGAGAACAAGTGTCTAAACACTTGAATCAACCAAGCGTAGGTAGTAGGTGCATGCAAGTTTGAACATAGATTTTGAGTAAACTTGCCTTAATAATGTCTGGTGTTATTATATTTGGCCCCTGGGAAGAAAAAATTGCAACTTTTGGTGCAGTTGTTGTACCAAGAGTAGTTTCTGTTGGGTTGATTCTTGCAATGGGACTCCTGACACAATAAATTAAAAGCATTAGCAACAATATGTTGCACTAATCAATCTTCTGACAACATAGTGTAACTAACTTCCATATTGGAGATTTTCTCTTCCTTTTAAGCGAACTTTAAAACTCACTTCTCTGTTGTTATATATGCTTGAAGCTCTTCTACAGCATCCCGATGAATGAGAGTGGTTGGGATGACAAACTGATCAGTGTCTCTTGCATTGGGATCAATTAGTATCATTCCAACACCTCCACCCTGCTTTACTACTCTGGCCTTCAGTGGCTTGTTATCGGTGATGTTTTCAACATTGCAAATCACAATTTTATCCTTGATCAAGGTAGGATCTAGAGTGTTGTTTCTGCAGAAGCTGGCAACAAAAGAAAAAAAAATTTAGACCATCTAAAATAATCAAACGGTTCCTTTACATTTATGCAGAACATAACTGTGCATGCTTATCATACAGCAAATCAAAGTAATTACATTACAATATAACACAATGAATAAGTGTGAGAAATATGGGGATATCGCATTATTTTTGTTTGTGGGTGTCAAAAAAAACCTATGATTCTAAATATCTACAACACTGGAACTTGGAATATTTAAGTGATTAAGGTGTAATTTCAAGTAAAGGTGTAGAAACCAAGAAGCAAAAAATTATGCAAAAACATGTCTCAAAGATAAAATTTGTGATTTGCTATAAAATACCTTGAAGTTGTTGTTGGAACTCCTGGGGCTGCGGCTTCACTTCCGTAGATCAAACCATACCAATTGTCCATTTTTATTGGATTCAAAGAAGAACCCTGAAGGTACGTAAACCTGTCTCAATTACTATTTGACAATGGTATGTAACTATACTTAGATTACAATTTAGAAATGGTTGTGCTTTTGACATCACCTTTAGGACTTTTGAATTACCGAGGTAGATATCTGATCTGAATTCCCTATCTACCGTGCTGGCAGCAACAGTCAAGATCCAAGGAGCAACATTGGTTGCAGTTCTTGGGAAAAATGAGTTTCCAGCTGAAGCAGAAACAAGAATTCCCTTGTGGAATGCATGGAATGCCCCTATACTTGTTACATCCTCAAAGAAACTTGGCTGGGGAGGATGAGGGCCAAGCGAAAGGGAGAGGATGTCAACACCATCATTAATGGCATCATCCATGGCAGAAAGAATATCAGCATCACTGCATGTATCAAACCAACACGCCTTGTAGATGGCAAGCCTGGCACATGGAGCACCACCTCTAGCAGTTCCTCTAGCAATACCAAATAAGCTGGCATTTGCCACAATGGATCCTGCAACTGTGGAAGCAGTGTGAGTTCCGTGCCCATCACTATCTCGAGCTGACCGGAAGTATTGCCTTTTAATGTTTTCCAAAGGACCAAATCTTGCTTCAAACCCTTTTGAATAGAACCTGGCACCAATAATTTTCCTGAAAAATCCAAACCTCAGATGAGAAAACATGGTCGGCAATGTGCTAACCTCTAAGCTTTGATAAATGACATATAGTAGGTTCCAAGCCTTGGTAAAAAAGGTGCTTATGTTTGGCATTCGATAGCTAAAATAAAAAATTTCTCAAATCTTCATGGACATATATCAAGGATGTGATTGCCTGATTGGGTTAAGGCCAAGTTGTTACCTAAAAGCAATGCAATGAAAATTTTGAATAGTGTTAAGCAAATGAACAAGTGCCATACCTTATCTATAGACAAATTTAGTGTTTATACACAATGGTTTGTTTTACTTTTATCCATGTGGCTGGCTCTACCTAGTGAGTAAAGACTTCGGTGTTGTTGTTATAGTTCTTTAGTGAACCATGGGTATGATTCATGTGCTTCTTGGGTCATTAATCTTAAATTCCAGTATGTAATGGATTTTGAATTCCAAAATGTGCTCTTACTTGTTGCAATTGGCTAGTGTAAAATGATCGCCAATGACACACTCTCCCTTGAATCTCTTGGGCACAGGGCCTAATTCATAATCAGTGAAGCTTTCTGATTCCGGCCAAATCCCTGAAAGCCAATGTTAAGTCATTATTGCAATCCAAATGAAAGAAGGAAAAAAAAAAAATGAAGAAAGAATCAAACAAAGTAAGTACCAGTGTCAACAACACCAACAATGACATCAGATGCGCAATCCAGCGCCACATTGCTTCCTACTATGCCAGAGTTCAATCCAAGAAAATCCCAAGAATGTGTTGTGTGGAGGCTATTTAGTTTGCTCTCAAAAACGGACACGATCGAGTCATGTTCTGAGAAATAGATGAAAACATCAAAGAGAAAAGCACTTAAGTGGTTAAAGGGATCCATATAGATTACACTTCTTTATATCTACAATAACTTCATGTTGATTGGAGCTACCCCATTTAAATTTGAGAATCTTTTCTGAAATTTCTTTAACTAGGGACCTAATTGATGAACAAAAAAGCAAGTTGAACTAGTCTTCCATCTCTTGTTCAAAGTGCTTTAATTTCTTGCCAATATATGGAGCGGAAGGAACAAGATAGAAAAATATAAATATATAATATTGTAGATATTATACCTGCAATTTGATTAGCTTGCTCTGGAGTAAGCATGGCCGAGAAGCCTCTAAAGCTTTTACTGTAATGGTGGATTGCTGCCGCTTTTGCTTCACTGAGACTGAAAAGTGAAAAAAATTTATACAGGAAAGTTATTTAGCCTATATTATTCAGTTTTGAAATGTTGACGCATATAAATCAAGCTTAAAAGTAACAACAGGAGTCATAACTGAGTCAAGGAATTTGTTTTAAATTAAGTACCATACCTTCCGATGACTGAAGCTAGTAACTCATGGTTGGCTCTGATTACGGATTCTGAATTGGGGTGTGAATGACCTCCCATGTAAACTACATAATGCTGCATCAAAGCAAATCCCAGAGTTACTCTCCTTCCATACAAGGAATAATGTTTTTTTTCCTACGTAAGTTCTATCTAGGAAATATTCTATGTATACAATGGATTTGAATTATCTAAAGTGAGACAAGTTGTAAAATGGCACAATATCGAAGGGCCTAACCTTTGATTTGATTAAAACTGGTCTTTTGAAAATATGAGTCTAAAAGTCTAATTATGATTAGAGACAGTGAATATTTAATCTCACTACCCTAATATATATATATATATAATTACCCTAAAATTCATTATGTAAATTAACTTATAACTTGATAATATTTTTTTTCCTTAAAATCACAACAATTATATACAAAAATAATAAAAAGAAATGAAAGAGAATTAAAAAGAAACCAACGAAAATTAAAAAAGAACAAAATTTAAGAAAATATTAATTTTATCTTGATAGTTCTTAGCTATACTGTGTATCCTTTGGTACAATAAAAAATTCAAATTCACATTATTCTTGTAAAAAATGAGTGTATATTGGATTGGTTTTAATTATTCAAAACAAAAATTAACTTTTTAAGAAAAGAATAAATTCACTCTTGCATAGACTCGATAGCATAAGCTATACACTAAGCTCTTGCAATTCTTGCAACCCTTGAGAATGGTTAGACCATACATTAATGTTACATACCATTGCGATCATTAAAGTTTTTTTCTTGTATTTTATTTTTTTCAAACATTTAAAAAAAAAATAAAAATGGGCACAGACAAAAGCCCATCTCGTTTCCACTGGGACTAAAACTTATTTTGCCTAACACATAAAAAGAGCGGTAATGTTATTTCTACATCCATATGGGTGTAGATATCCATGTGGTTGTGATGCTATATGAGTATGAGAAAAGTGATGAAGAGAAAATAAGTTAAAAAAAATACAAGTGGTGAAATCTATATATTTTCTAAGTAGCGTGTTTGAGTATTTGAGAATATTAGATATTAAAATAGTAAAATTATAAAAATAACACGTACACACACAAAGACTCCAAAAGGAAGACTAAATTTAACTAAAAATCAATGGAAGCATGGCCCATAAATAAAAAAAATACGAAAAAAAATCCAAAGAAAGAAATAGAAAACCAAGGTAAGACCCAAAGCCCATAAAAGAATTATTTCAACATCTAACTTATTCTTTCCTCATCATTTCTCTCACACCATCATGGGTGTTAAGATAATATCCTGCATAAAAGAAACACATGCCTGTTAACTGATTGGGAATGATTTGAAAATAAAATTGATCAGATTTAATTGAGATTTAGTTGGGATTTTGATTGAAATTTAAAAAGATTTTATTGATATTCTAACTAACAATGATTAAAAAAAAATACTGATTGAACTAAAAAAATTTAATTGATGCTAATTTTTTTAAAAAAAAAATCCATTTTTAAAAAATTCTAATGAAAAAAGAATTATATTTTTTATTTTCAATTTACAAAAAGATCATAACAAAATATAGTGTTTACAATGAGAAAATATTGATATAATGATGGTTAAAACCTCATCACTTTCTTATTTTACAACTTTCACTTTAGAGGATCTTCAATCGATAATCATATATCTTTGGGGATTTCAATTGTGTTACTAGCAAATTGGTGAAAATATTTTACATTAATCATATTCACCACTAACATATATAACTGAAATCATCAACTATAATAAGTATATATGATTCCTTACTTGTCAAAATTTGTGTGCTCAAAATGGACATACAAGAAATACTCATTTAACAGTTTACACAGGCCAGAAGAGAATAAACAATAAACTCTCTCTCTCATATATATATATATATATATATATATATATATATAGAGAGAGAGAGAGAGAGAGAGAGAGAGTGTATATGCATGCAGATAGCTCACGTAGACAGCAAAGCAAGCATGCATTTCGAGTAGTCTAGTGTAGAAGTTGATCAATTAATTAATGTCCCTAATCAAAGTACTCCTTACTTACCTTCGGGGTGGATCCATTCACCAAAGTCGTATATCCAATAAACAGGAGAAGGATGAAACTGAAAATTTTGGGAAACCCCATCATGATATGCCAAAAGGGTTGAGGACCCGGTAGAGACAGAAATTAAGCTAGTGCTGGAAGTGGTGAGTACTCTTATGGTAGGTCATTCGTCCATTTTATAGCCAAAAGAATTACGTTGCATAATTCACTTCCGGCTAATGTCTTTGAAAAATAAAAAGAAATTAAATATAGAAAAAAGGTGATAGGTTCAATTTAATTAAGAACAGGATTGGAAGAATATGGCAGCTATAACTTGGACCGGTATCCCCTTGTCTGAACTGAAAAATGTGCCATGCATGGGAGTGCTAGTCGGTATGAATTGATTGACATCTTATGAAGTGTGACGAAACTTCCATGAGTAGTTGTGAAAATCGCAAAAATGAGAGGAGAAAAAACAAAACAAAACCAAAAAGTCGAAAACAATAATTTTGTTTTTAGAATGATTTGGTAGGATTATTAGGTTTTACATGAATAAGTAGGTTCGTATCAGGTAATTATTTCTGTTAAAGATAGTCGATTGTTATTATTTTTTCAAATGTGTAGTATAGTACTCCTTCTCTTATAAAATATCTATTAAATTTGGACAAATGTGGGTATTAAGAAAAGTGATAAATAATATGATAATAGAGTATTTTTATGTAAAATTATGGTGTATGGACTAATATATCCTAATGGAGGAAGTATTTCTTAAATGTTCTTTGTATATAGTTTTACATCATGAGCTGTGCAACTTTTAATCAATTTTTAACTATTTATGCTTATTGGCCAAGTAAGAAGAGATTCTTGCATGCTCATAGAGCAACTAATGTGTTTCTTATGGAATATTCATAACCATTTATATTCTAGATGTTTTATATAACTTTTAAATATTATAAATTAAAATGAATGATTGTGAATGTTCTTGAAACATATATTAAATATGCTTCAAATACAAATTGACATACAACAAAGAGCGAAAAATCTTCCATGAATAGATGCAAAATCATGGAATTGAGAAAAACCTTTTACGAACAAATACAAAATTACAAAAATGAGAAGAAAAATGGAATACTAAACCGTGAAAAATTTAATCATAATTTTATTTTTAAAATGATGTAATATAGTTATTAGTATTTAGATGAATAAGTGAGTCGTATCAAGTTTTTAATTTTGTATATAATAGTCATGATTCCTGTAAAAAATTATGTGAGAATTTTGCTGAATACGAGCATTCCTTGAAAAAAAAAGCGCATAATGATGTAGTTCTATTATAAGTTTCGTATGTGTATAGTTTTACAAAATGAGTTTCAGATTTTAAAATATTTTTCAACTACTTAATTATGCTTACCGACCAATGGCTTTAGTAAAATTCCTGCATGTTTAGCTAGCGGAGTGTACTTCAATTGTGCTTCTTGGAAACATGAATGATGTGGCCACTTACCAATAATTATCGCTTAATTCTTCCAGTGGTCTCATCTTATCTTATCTTAGTACTATACAATTATAAAAGATTAGGCAGCAAGGCGTCAATTAGCCTAAAATAATGCCATATACTACACACCATCCAAACAATCAGACAGAAACGGGCAAAACGAGGTCAACAAGTCAACTCGATCATAAAAAACATGGAGAGCTGAATTACCTTGTGTCAGAATTGTGTGGATTACATTAATGATGGCTTGACTTGCATGCCTAAGTAGGGACAATTGTATTTATTGCATATTGTTATGTTGATGGCTTGTCGTTTAACAAGTGAAGGCATGCACCTCGTGTACAAAATCCAGCCTGCAAGTCATTTGAAAAACTGAAGCCCTCCAATTTCGAAGGTTTCCAAATGCCTTCGAGTTTATGGCATCTAAATAGTTAGAAAAGATTTTATCTTTTTTTTATTTTATTTTATTTTTTTTGTATATTAATACCATCATGAGTGGTCATTTCAGGTTCATTTAGCTCATATAGTAGTAGAGAAGTTTAGTTTAAATCTTGGTTATTTCTCTTTGTATATTAAGCATATATACCTTAGAAAAACCTGTCAAGTATTTGGATGTATTGGACTTGAGTTTGAGTGAGTGTAAACTCTTTATCTCCATCATATTTCCATAATGAAGGATTTATTTCTTGTCTTTGTCCGTGAACATAAGCCAACCACGTTAATAATTTTGTATCATTTTTGTTTTACGCTTTCGCATATTTATTTAAGCTACTTTGTTTATCCCTTTTAAGCCCACCATTTCTCAACACTTTGTCATCTCATTTTGTCCTGAGCTACTTCTCTAAAGAAATAATTAATAAGTACATCGAGAGCAAGAGAAATATTTATTCTAATTCACTTATTAATTGACACATAAGTTTTATGGGTCATTATTATCTCCTATTTTCTCTATATTTTTAATGTAATAGCTGATTTATTTATTAATAAATCGAACAGAGTAAATATTTTATTTTACTATAAGAACACCTAAGAATATCTCACTTCTCACATTGACATTGTCACTGGTGAAAGCAGGGACCCAAGAAAGAACTACTTCTTCTCACATTATAATTGATAGGGAGAAACTTAGATATTATTTCCTTGTACATTTCATCCAATCTTCCAATCAAATTATAATATATGGATTTTTTTTTTTAGATGAGTGCATATATACTTTTAAATTTTAAATTACTTATTTTAATTAAAAAATTTCTATTTCACTACTTGTCATGATTTAATTGGTAAAATAGATGAAATTGATATAAAAAATGAATCTAACTTTTATCCTAATTAAAATTCGCTTGAGGTCAAGTCTTCTAATTTGACGAACTACTTTTTGCTGGGTTACTTATCTTTTAACAAATTAAGTAGACCATCATATCCCAACTTTATTAGCCTGTCGTTCATGTAAATTCATGTAGATCTAACTTTAGTTCTTGACATGTTATATGATGTGGACAAAATAATAAGACGTGATATATCATATAAGGTTTTGTTATTTTTGTTTATTATCTTTGTTTATATCATTAATTTGTTTTGGATTCTTCACTAGATTAAAAGTGCATTTATTTGTGATTATTTTGGATAAAAATTATTTTTTTTACGTATAAAAATAACTTTTTGTATATTGGATAATTTTTTTAAAATAACTAGAACATTAAAAAAAATTAATTTTTAACTATTTTAATTATATATAAAATTTAAATTTTATAATCACCTTTTACTTCTCAGCTGGCTAATTAATTTTAATTTTAAATGAAGTAATCCAATAATACGTTCGAGGAAGGAAGCAAACATGTGTGGTGACTTCTTGGCTAAGCATGGAGTGTGCACCACGATCCACAATGATAGTGATAGTCTAATCGCGCCTCTGCCTAGCCTTGAGTCTTCTCCTTGATGCAGACGCAAGCGTGATGTTTCTGCAGTTTTGTTTCTTTCATTTGTACCAACACAAAAAAGAAAGAAAAAATCCCTTAGTATGTCATTAAATAAAATTAATTAACAACTTGAGCACATTACTCATTCCATCCACTTTTAAGTATTTTCTAGGAAATTATCAAAAATTTGTTATATTATAAAATTAATGTATTTGGATACAAATTATGTCAAGATACATTACAAAGATAAAACAGGTCACTTGTGACCACTTCAAGTGTTGCATGTCCAAAACTGGTCCAAGCTTCTCAAGTGGGACTGGTCCCAAATTTTTTTGTTGCTCTAGTGCACTCCTCTAAATTGGGACCATCTGTCCCAATTTTCAATGCGAGCTTGGCATGCTCTTTGATGTGCTGGAAGTGTTCTTAGATCATGTTTAGTTTATAGAAAAACCTTATTTTATGATCAAAACTCTATTATCTTTGGATATGATAGTAACCTTATTCTCTTGAATCATCCATCATATTTAATGGTAATAGAGTAGGTAGATATTTATTTTTAAGTGTTAAAATAATAATATTCTAAAATTAAAAATTGAAAAAACATAAAATAAAAATTATTTTTGTGAAACCAAACAAACCCAAATCTTTGGATGCATTTCGACAGGAAGTAATATTTTTCCTATTTCCGCCCAAAGTACTTTTACACCTGTGATGATCTGTGTGGCTTTGCAAATGGAATAAACCAGGATTTCCTATGCATGTTATTGATTTCCAATGCGTGTTAATAAAAAAGAGAGAGTAAAAATAACCCATTTCTTAAGAGACAATAATGTTATACTATTTTCCTTCTTTTTTAAAACACATAGTACTCTATTCCCTTTAAAATACGTTACTCTTTAATCTATTTTTAGTTTTTATTAAATCTCTATTTTTCTCAAGTTTGTTATTTTATTCTTGACTAAACTATTCTTTATTTATAGTTATACATATTAAGTTTTTTAATAAAATAAAATATTTATGACTTATAATCATATAAAATATTGATATATATAAAACTTAATGTAATTTCCTTTTTAAATTTTTTACTAAATTAATGAAATAAATTATTAATAGCAACAATAATTTTTAATAATTATTTTCTTTAAAATAAAAAACTTTGTATTTTCTCGAATATTAATTTTATGATGTTGAAGTAAAATTTTCTATAGTAAATAAAATCATAAAATTATTCTGATTATCTTCTTCGTAATTCATCTTTATTGTAATATTCACAAATAATTTTTTTGTGTATTAATGTTCTAAAATTATTAGCTGCAATTTTGATCTTTTACAAATATTAAATTATTATTACTATTAGTTATTTGTTCTCTTAGTATAGCTAAAATTTTAAAAATTAAATTATATATGTCAATATTTTATATTTTTATAAGCCTCATATATTTTATTTTTTAACAAATAAACTTAATATGTATATTTATTAACTAAGGGTATTCTCATAAAAAAATAATACTATGAAAAAATAAAGAATAAATTAAAAATTTGAAAATGAATGGATTAAAGTGTAGCTTATCTTTAATTTTTTTAGGGGGAAGGAAGTGTATATTTTGTAAATAGGGAGAATATAATAAAGTCACTTATAGAGGATTGTATTTTACTAAAAAGAAAATAGCTTGCATAAAAATAAAAAAAAATTGCTTCCTTCCTTCCCATTCTGCCTGGGATACACGCTATTCCAAACAGGGACCAAACTGAAAAACAAAACGGAAAAAACAAAAGAGAAAAAACGGAGCCTGATGTAGTCTTCCATCTTTGTAGTCAAAGTGCGTCCTTGTCCAATATATCAGATTAACAAATGAAAAAGCAGTTATACAATGAGGATATTTTAGCGTAGCCTGCATTATTCAGTTTGCAAATGTTCACACGCATAAATCCAGCTTAAAAGTAACATCGGCAGTCATAATCAATTCTATGAAGCACTGACATACGACACCCATCACAGATCTGACATGACACGGATAGGGGGATGACAATTTTTATAAAATATAGAACACAGTCACATCACGGTTAAGATACATTGAATAGTAAAAAAATAATACGATGAAAAATAACAAACCGAAACACCCTTATGGATGAAAAAGTACATACCCCACAATCAAGAATTGACAAAGAAAAATACAAGAATGGAAAAAAATCTACACAATTTTTTATCTATAAAAAATTTAAAAAACAAATATTACACATAATGAAAATGGAGTTTATCAACTATTCGCTTAAATCAGATCTGTGGATGAAGCAGCATGACAGGACTAGTGTGTCCACATATTGCCAAAGTATCGGTGTTGCATATCCAACATGGGTGTAGCAAGGTTTTGGGGTATTTGTAGTTCATAGAATTAAATCCAGGAATTTGTATAAAATTATGTCATGCTTTCCGGTTACTGTTGCTTAGCTATAGATAGTACTAGTATCTTTCGAGGATGCTGCTAAACCTGCTTCGAAGCAGAATGCTATACCTGAATGCAATAATTGCTTACTTCTTCAATTCTTCAGTGTGGTTTAGATGTCAATTTTGCAGAGCACGTCCGATCCATCTCCAGCTGGTTGTATACAAATTCGTTATCTATATTAGCTAAAATGTCATTCATGCCATCCAACAATTAGATAGATTAAGCAAAACGAGTCAACCTCAAGCGAAAATGCTGTATTTAGAACTTGGACCCATGATCTTAAATTACAAGATTACAACTTTATTGATATAGTACATATTTGATTTTATGTTTGTATAATGTAAAACCAATCAAAACAAAAACTATCCAAAATTGATTTTTGAGAGCTAAAATCGATTCTAAAGACTCATACTGCTCCCCCAAACATGGTGATAATTTTTTAAATCGCGTATTACAACTCATTTTGTATTAAGAATCTCTAACAATTAAGTAAAGTTCGACTGAAATTATAGCCAGCTTTCAATACGGCCAATTACTTTTGATCTAGTGATTATTTATACTATTTTAAAATAAGTTAAGTAAATCAACCCATGAATTGACTTACCTAATATGTTATTTTTTTAAAAAATTTATGTTAAAACTACTTGGTAAATTAACTTGTTTAATCCACCGTTATTGTTCCCCTTCAAGAAGGTTAACATACTAACTTGCCTTGCCAAATCATTTTTTAAACAAATTAATCCATTAATAATCTGTCATAAATCAACTTGTAGCAACTAGCAACATGTCTAACCCTTTTTATTTTCAAATTAAGATATAGCAAAACGAGTTCAAACAGACAGGTTGGCTAGCTCATGATATTCCTCCTCCTACGTACTTCTTCGTCCTTACTCCTCAGAGATAACATGAGCTACTGTGGTCTATGGCTAGCCACAAAAATCCAAACCCAACTCATCACGAGCATATGGATTAAGCAAGTTGACTCCCGAAAACTAAAAAATCAAAACAATCCCTAGGCCACGGATATTCTATCCCCTTGATCTAAACGATCGCATTACCAATATAAAAATCATTCATATTCCTCAATTCTCTGTTGATTGAGGAACATGAATGATTTTTTCACACACATAAGAAGCTTCAAGAAAGCTTGCAGGACCAACAACTTAACCCCAACGGTGGGGTTCCCGTTGTCGACAACAAGGAATAGGAGCCCCAAGCATTGAAGAGTTGCATGAATGAGTCTTGGTGTCGCAAACAATGCTGAGAATCCTGCGAAAGTGTAGTTTGTAGTATGGTGTGTTTAAACAAGTGTAGGCCGTTGTCTAGCAAGCACCTTCGCCCCTTCCCCTCAAATCTTTTATTAAACATATATGTATCTATATTTAATTAATTAAAAAATATTTATTTATATTTATATATATTAAAAAAAATCCACTGCACTTTTATTTCTATGTTTTTTAGATACACAGATCCAATTTTATTGATTCTTTTGAAATATATTAATTGGCTTATGAAATAAGATTTTAAAAATTGTTGTGAAAAAATTTGTGTAGTATATTCTTGAGAGAAATGTTTTTTTTATGTTACTTATTTATAGATAACTAAATTTATACTCAGTTATAGTATGGTAAAAATGTACAGTAAATTTAAACTACCAAATGACAACTCCCAAGCAGCATCTAAGTAATTAAAATAGGATAACATGTATATATATATATATATATATATATATATATATAATATTTTTTCATATTAACATATATTGAATATTTTATTTTATGGTACAATTATGATTTAATTCTCTATGTAACTTCTAGATTTGTTCATAGGAGTTTAGGCAGTATGCAGATTTTATGTTCAAACCTTGTTACATTCAATGTAATTTTAGAGGTATGAAAAAAAGATCATAAGAAAGAATATGTAAATTCACAACCATAAATACTACTTTTATTTCAATACAAATTTTATATTCATTATATTCAAATATATAAACCAAAACAAAATAATATATCTATATTAGTTTTCTTTCCTTCTGTTTTTTTACATGTTTTCTCTCTAATCCAAACATTCGAAACCCAATAGTAATACATGTCAAGAAGCACTTAACATTAGGTGGAGAGTACATTGAGTCCAATAGGACTCCTAACAATTTGTATGCCATTGTTCCATGTCAAGGCGCCAAACACAAAGTTACCATTGCTATTCTTGAAAGGCTTGAAATCAATCCTGAAAGTTGCCTTCTCCCCTTCTTTCCCAAAAGTCAATTTTGCTGGTGTAACTGCAACGTTCACACCATCTGGATTCTCAACACTTGCAACATACCTTGTTGGTTCCTTGCCATAGTAGGTAACCGTACAATAAACAGACAAGCTTCCATTCAACTTAGACACACCAATTGAAGGGTAATTGAAGTTGTAGGAATATATTGGAGTAGGAGAGTTTTGACATTGAGTTAGTACCCCACTGAAGTTTTTAAGTTGTTTGGGGTTGCCCCAGTGCTACTACATAGAAAATTGAGAACATCTTGTGTATCAAAATCATATACTAGTCCAGGATTTAGTGATGCAACTAGGTCGACATGTCCAGATCCATAGTCAAAAGGTGTGGCTTGAGTATCATTTGGATTTCTTCTTATAAGGAGTTGTGTGTTGTCCATAATTGTTGCTGTAACATTGAACAAAGGCATTAATATCATACAATTACTACAAACATCACATCCTATTTTGTGTGTTTTGCAGACATTTCCGTGATGGGAAATTCTTATATAATCTTGGAATACTAGGTGGATGTGCTTATACTCATTAATAATGTGACATTTCAACTAAAAGTGAAAGTTAAAAGTGGGTCCTTGTTGAAATGTCAATCTATTGTTGGGTATGAAATATTCCACATGATACGCTGGGTACATGTAAGAATTTCTCTTTTTGTGATACAAGCAAATTACCTGTAGTCATTATTGCGGACATTATGGCTGCAGGACTCCAAGAGGGTGGTGAGACTTTATAATTGCTGCAATACCAGAAATATGTGGGCAAGACATTGATGTTCCTGAAATGATATTGTAGTTGACAGATTGTTCTGCAACTATGTTTTTAGTTGCCACTGGAGGCCATGCTGCCAAGATATTCACACCGGGTCCTGTGATGTCAGGCTGCATATATAGTTGGATGAGAGACATTATTTAGGATATGCAAGCATAGCATAAACATTCAACACTAAATCCTTTTTATCCAATGTACTACGAAGAATCTCCAATGCATTCAGTTTCTTTTTTATTATTACTTGATTGAACCACTGGTGTTCTTGAAGTCCAATGGACTCTAATTGATCTGATTTGAGTAGAAAACTCAAATTCGAGACCTTATTTAAGGAGAACAAGTGTCTAAACACTTGAATCAACCAAGCGTAGGTAGGTGCATGCAAGTTTGAACATAGATTTTGGGTAAACTTGCCTTAATAATGTCTGGTGTTATTATATTTGGCCCCTGGGAAGAAAAAATTGCAACTTTTGGTGCAGTTGTTGTACCAAGAGTAGTTTCTGTTGGGTTGATTCTTGCAATGGGACTCCTGACACAATAAATTAAAAGCATTAGCAACAATATGTTGCACTAATCAATCTTCTGACAACATAGTGTAACTAACTTCCGTATTGGAGATTTGCTCTTCCTTTTAAGCAAACTTTAAAACTCACTTCTCCGTTGTTATATATGCTTGAAGCTCTTCTACAGCATCCTGATGAATGAGAGTGGTTGGGATGACAAACTGATTAGTGTCTCTTGCATTGGGATCAATTAGTATCATTCCAACACCTCCACCTTGCTTTACTACTCTGGCCTTCTGCGGCCTGTTATCGGTGATGTTTTCAACATTGCAAATCACAATTTTATCCTTGATTAAGGTAGGATCTAGAGTGTTGTTTCTGCAGAAGCTGGCAACAAAAGAAAAAGAAGAATCTACACTATTTAAAATAATCAAACGGTTCCTTTACATTTATGCAGAACATAACAGTGCATGCTTGTCATACAGCAAATCAAAGTAATTACATTACAATATGACCCAATGAATAAGTGTGAGAAACATGGGGATATAGCATCATTATTTTTTTTTTGTGTCAAAGAAAACCTAGGATTCTAAATATCTACAACATTGGAACTTGGAATATTTAAGTGATTAAGGCGTAATTTCAAGTGAAGGTGTAGACACCAAGAAGCAAAAAATTATGCAAAAACATGTCTCAAAGATAAAATTTGTGTTTTGCTATAAGATACCTTGCAGTTGTTGTTGGAACCCCTGGGCTGCGGCTTCGCTTCCGTAGATCAAACCATACCAATTGTCCATTTTTAATGGATTCAAAGAAGAACCCTGAAGGTACGAAAACCTGTCTCAATTACTAGTTGACAGTGGTATGTAACTAAGATTACAATTTAGAAATGGTTGTGCTTTTGACTTCACCTTCAAAACTTTTGAATTACCAAGGTAGATATCTGATCTGAATTCTCTGTCTACTGTGCTTGCAGCAACAGTGAGGATCCAAGGAGCAACATTGCATGCAGTACTTGGAAAAATTGAGTTTCCGGCTGAAGCAGAAACAAGAATACCCTTTTGGAATGCATGGAATGCTCCAACGGTGATTGCATTCTCAAAGTAACTTGGCTGTGGAGGTCTAGGGCCAAGGGAAATGGAAAGAATGTCAACACCATCATGAATGGCATCATCCATGGCAGAAAGAATATCAGCATCACTACAAAAGCCAAACCAACAGGCCTTGTAGATGGCAAGCCTGGCACTTGGGGCACCACCTCTAGCAGTTCCTCTGGCAATGCCAAATAAACTGGCATTTGCAACAAAGGATCCTGCAATGGTGGAAGCAGTGTGAGTTCCATGTCCATCACTATCTCGAGCTGACTTGAAGTGTTGCCTGTTAACCACATCTTCCAATGGACCAAATTCCGCTTCAAACCCTTTGGAGTAGAACCTAGCACCAATGATTTTCCTGAAAAGTCCAGATGAGAGAACATAATTGGCAATGTGCTAACCTCTAAGCTTTCATAAATGATAATCTATCTATGGCCTACACTACCTTTTAAAATGTTATAATCCGGGATCGAAATGTTACAGGACATGAAACCATTTTTTCCAACACATGAAAAATCACAGTGGTGTGAAATGTGTTCTTACATATCACTCGCATCGTCTAGGATGTAACAAATACTACCAATGCAGCAACTTTTCTATCCCTCCATGGAATACTGAAGTATGCCCCTATATAAAATTGCATAGTATATTTCTGTAATATACCATTAATTTGATTCAAATTCATATTATATTTACTTCTATATAGGCTTTGGTCATCAATCTTAGAAACCTGTATGTTACGGATTTTGAATTACAACATGTGTTCTTACTTGTTGCAATTGGCTAGTGTAAAATTATCACCAGTGACACACTTTCCTTTGAATCTCTGGGCACAGGACCTAATCCACAATCATTGAAGCTTTCTGATTCCGGCCAAACCCCTGAAAAACAATGTTTTAAGTCATTGCAATCCAATTTGAACGAAGAACAAAGGAAAGGGAAGTAACAAAGAAATAAAGTACCAGAGTCAATGACTCCAACAATGACATCAGATGCAGCGTCCAATGCCACATGGCTTCCCATGTAGGCAGAGTTTAATCCAAGAAAATCCCAAGAATGTGTTGTGTGGAGCTTATTCAATTTGCTCTGAAAAACGGACACCACCGAGTCGTATTCTGCTTTCAAAGCATCATAGAAAAGCACCAAAATGGTTAAAGGGTTCGATATAGATTCTACTTGTTCACTGAATATATATACTGCTTCACTTTGGAGCGATACCCCATTCAAATTTTATTATCTTTTCTCTAATTTCTTCAACTAGGGACCTCATTGATGAACAAAAAAGCAAGCTGAATTATTCTTCCATCTCTTGCCTAAAGTGCTTTCTTGTCTAGAAAAATATAAATATATAATATTGAAAAACAATACCTGCAAGTTGATTAGCTTGCTCTGGAGTAAGCATGGCCGAGAAGCCTCTGAAGCTTTTACTGTAATGGTGGAGTGCTGCTGCTTTTGCTTCACTGAGACTGAAATGTGAAAAGAATTAATGCAAAAAATTTATTTTAACATAAATTATTTAGTTTTGAAATGTTGACAAACATAAATCAAGCTTAAAAGTAACACCAGTAGTTATAATTGATTCAGGGAATTTGTCTTAAATCAAGTGCCATGCCTTCCTGTGACTGAAGCTAGTATCTCATGGTTTGCTCTGATTACGGATTCTGAATTAGGATGTGAATGATCTCCCATGTAAACTACATAATGCTGCATCAAGGCAAATCTCAAAGTTACTCTTTCAACAGTTCACACAATCCAAGGCCAGTAGAGAATAAACAATAAAGTGATATATAATGAACCAAGTGTAGATGTTGATCAATTAATGTCTCTAATCAAAAGTACTCTCCTACCTTGGGGGTGGTGGATGCATTCACCAAAGTATATCCAACAAACAGGAGAAGGATGAAACTGAAAATTTTGGAAGAACACATGATGTAGCCAAAAGGGTCGAAGAGCTAGAGACAGAAAAGGTAGTGTTGGAAATGGTGACTCTTATGGTAGGTTATTCGTCCATTTTATAGCCAAAAAGATTTGCATATTAAAATAAAAATTCATTTCCGGATAGTGTCTTTGAAAAGTAAAATGAAATGATAGCAATTGGAAGAATTAAGTGGCGATTATTGGATGCAATTTTTCCCTCAAACTTGATCGAGTCTTCCCGTGTCTGAAGTCAACGATAAGCTATAGGAGTGCTAGTTGGCGCGAATTGATATAGTATGAAAAGTGAGGAACCTTCTATGAGTAGATGCAAAATCCCGGAAACTAGAGAGGAAAAAATTTCTGTTCATTACTTTACTCAATAATCACCGTAATTTTATAAAAAAAATTTGTCAATATTTTTTTGCTGAATATTTAGGATTAAAAATTAAAATAAAAAGGGTTCTATTACAAGTTTTAAGTGTCTAGTTTCACGAGCTTCGTAACTTGTAAGCATTTTTCAACTAAATATGCTTACAGAACAAAAGCTAAATTCATACTTGTCGCTTGATTCATTGATCCTTCCAAGGCTAATGTTATTTGCGCACACATTTATTATTAAATAAGATGTGAAATCTAATTAAATTTGTATCTTATTTAAAGATAGATGAGAGTGTATCAAGATTTATGTCCCCTCACAAATTTTATTTATGAATATAATTTCTGTTTTAGCAAAGCAAACACCAAACAGGCATAATATTTGATTCATTGCATGCAGGTGCCTCTTAGAAAAACATGAAGGATGTAGCCAAATACCAGTTTTATCGGTTAATTAGTTCTTCCAACTTCCTTCAATGGTTTTGTTAGATGTCAATTCGCAGATCACGTCCCATCTGTCTTTAACAAAGTAAGTGGATCATACCAATGACTTAGCCCAGTGTCGGATCGCGAGGGCGAAAAATTATTCTTAAAATTGGAGTTACAAGTTTATTTAAATTGGGAAAACATGGAAAAACCCGTTTTGTTAAAAAATTTGTCTTTGAAACAGATTTGAATTGGAGTCGGTTATGCATAGGGAAGGGTAGGATTTAATCTTACGCACCCTAATACACCCGTCTTTAACGTACCTTAATTGATCTGTGTAAATTATTAATAACCTTTCAAAATATTCATTTTTATATTTTTATTTTACCACAAATTTTTTTTTTTTAAAAAAGGAACACCAAGCTGTCACAATTCAGTGTTCAAAATATGTGTTAACAAACCGTCACGGTTAAATTAACATTTTTATTCAAAATACAATATTTCACAAAAAGTAACAAATTTAAACTAAATATATGAAAATGAAAATCTCTTATGAATTATAAATATTTACAAATAAGATAAAAATTTATCTTGATATTTTTTACGAAACTAAAATAAAATATAAAAGAGAACATACTTTTAAAGAAAATTTGGAACATCAAGCTTCACAACAAATGTCCAAAATATTGAGTTAACAAGCCGTCTGGCTAAATTAACTTTTTTATTTGAAATAAAATATCCCCTAAAAAATGATTATTTAAATTAAATAAAATATCTCAAAACAACAAAAATTTACAAATAAGGCAAATTATGAAAATTTAATTTTGACTTGAGGGGATTGAATCTCCTTGTATCCTTCTGCAATGGGGAATTCAAAGTCACGTAGTTCTATTAAAAAATCATTGTAAGTTAATTAATTTTTTATTTTTTATTTTTTTAAGTTATTTTTAGAATATCAACCTTCACAGTTAAAATATTCAGACTATGGAATTAACAAATCGTCCGATTCAATTAATTCTATTTATTTATTTAAAAACAACTCATCAATTAATGAACTAAATAAAAACAAACACTCAAATGTCTCTTTTATGACAAAACGAAATGAATGCTTTTTATTTTAAACTCAAACTAAACAAATCCTAAAATAAGCAAGTCTAAAAAAATTAAAGTAAAACAAGCAAAAGAAACATTAACCAAATAAATAAACCTAGACCCAAAATCCAATCCAACAAAAATAAAATAATAACCTCTTAAAATAAAATTAAACCAAAGCTCCTTATATTCCTTATCCTAATTTTACTTAAACTAATCTTACAAATTTAATTTTCTAATTCTACCCCCTTCCCCACTCACACACACGTGCACTCACACACACTAAAACTAAAAAAAGGAAAACTCACTCAAACACACTCACACAAACACACGCACACACACAAAACACTATCACATTCTCACTCACTCTCTCACTAACACTCACTCATGAAGAAATAGAGAAAAGCAAGAGAGAGGATCTGAGCAAGAGACCGAAAAGGGAGATCAGAAGGGGAGGGTGTCGCGGTGGCTATGGCGAGTTCCCAGGAAAAGACAGGAGTTGAAGAGGAAACAGGCGGTGACTTAGGAGCGCGGCGGTGAGGGATCCGGGCTTTGCGCGGGCGGATGGAGGCTCGTGGCTTCGTGGTAGCGCCGCGATGCGGAGACCGCGGGGTTGTCGCGGAGGTGGCGATCAGGGGTCTTGTGCTGAAGGAGCGGCGAGAGCTGGCTTGTGCACTGGTGGCTTCGCGGCTGGTGGCGAGGTGCAAACCGGGTGCCTGAGGTCCGCGCACTAATTGCAAATCACGAGGGTGCTATCTCGTGGCACTGGACCGGAGCACTGAAGGAGGCTAGGCGGCGTTGTTCGCGGTGTGGCTGGCTTGTGGAGTGGCCGCCGCGAAGAGGAGACCACGGTCGTTGGAGGTGAGCTCCCCCTTTATCAGTTTCCTCCTTTTCCTTTGTTGCTTTCTTTTTTATTTTTGAACTGGGATCTATGTTTAAATTGAGACTTTTGTTGTAAAATTGGATTGTTGATGAGCTTTGGCTTGTAATTCTGGGATTTAATTTGATTTGTGTTTGGCTGAGAATGTTGGATTTTTAGCTGTGATTGACTTTCTCGATTGCTGAAGGGGATGTGGTTTGGCTTTTAATGGGGGCTGAAATTTGGCAAAGAGGTGTTAAGAGTCCAAGATGGTAGTGATGGCGTGATGGGTTAAAGGCTGTGGTTTGGTTTTTGGTTTTTTCTGAAAAAATGGAACTCTCCCGTGACTGAAAACCCTCCAAAAATGCCTTCCCCTTTTGTTATGTTCAAGATCACCGAAAGAAACTCATCATTATGCTAGGGAGGAATCATCATTCCGTTCCCGCAACTTTTCTTTTGTTTTGCTTTTGTATGGCTTCATGTGTGTGGAATGAGTCCGTGATAACTCCTTGTCCCTTCCTTTTTATTTTTATTTTATTTTTATTATTTTTTTGATAGAAAAAGATATAAGCATGGGCTTGAAACAAACATACATAGCAAACAGGGCTTGTAACAAAAAATGCGATTGGATTGGGTTGAAGTAGAATGGACACAACACAAAGGCTGCAAAAGAAATTTTGGGTATCAAATGATTTTTTTTTCTTTTGTTTTAATTTTTTTTGAGATAAATAAAAAAATCAACACAAAACCTCTTTTTTTTATTTGTTTTCAAGAGAAATTAGATATAATAAACTATGCAAATTTTGGATTTTTGTTTAAGAGACAAAATTGGTGTTTACAGTTGCCCCTCTTTACTCATTTCTTATAAGAAAATATGAAAAATTTAAGTTTTTATATTGTTTTCATAAGGAATGAGTAAAGACATGAACATTGATTTTGTTCGACAATGCATGAAATGCAAATGCAAGAACTGTTGAATTCTAACTTTGAAAAAGTCTAAACATTCAAGAAAATCACATGTGAACTATGCAATTCATAAATCACCTATGTATGAATCATGCAAAGAAAAAAAACACTAACAAATTTGACACAAACTCACAAATGACAAGAAATGTAAAAACCAACGGAATTAATAGGAAATTCAAAAGTTGATGGGGGCTAACAGGAAATTTGAAAATCTTGCAACCAATTGGATATGGGTCCACAAGTGACAGGAAATTAAAAGACTTGTGAGCAACTGATACGAGTTAACAAGTGAAAGGAAATTAAAAGGTGGCAATCTGAGGCCGACATGAAATGTAAATGGCAATCTGAGGCTGACATGAAATGTAAATGGCAATCTGAGGCCGACTGGAAAGTAAATTGGCAATCTAGGCCGAGTGAAATGTAAATTTGGCAACTTGAAAAGTAAATGGTGGCAATCTGAGGCCGACTGAAATGTAAATTGGCAATCTAGGCCGACTGAAATGTAAATTTGGCAATCTGAGGCCAGGAAAAGTAAATGGTGGCAATCTGAGGCCGACTGAAATGTAAATTAGCAATCTGAGGCCGACTGAAATGTAAATTTGGCAATCTGAGGCCGACAGGAAAAGTAAATGGTGGCAATCTGAGGCCGACTGAAAAGTAAATGGCAATCAGGCCGACAAGAAAAGTAAATGGTGGCAATCTGGGCCGACTGAAATGTAAATTGGCAATCTGAGGCCGACTGAAATGTAAATTTGGCAATCTGAGGCCGAGGAAAAGTAAATGGTGGCGTCTCAGGCCGACTGAAAGGTAAAGTGGCAATCTGAGCCGACTGAAAATAAATTGGCAATCTGGCCGCAGGAAAAGTAAATGGTGGCAATCTTAGGCCAATTGAAAAATAAATTGGCAATCTGGCCGACTGAAATGTAAATTGGCAATCTGAGGCCGATTGAAAATAAATTGGCAATCTGAGGCCGACAGGAAAAATAAAGTGGCAATCTGAGGCCAACTGAAAAATAAATTGGTGGCAATCTGGCCGACTGGAAAATAAATTGGCAATCTTAGGCCGACAGGAAAAGTAAATGGTGGCAATCTGAGGCCAATTGAAAATAAATAGGCAATCTGAGGCCGACTGAAATGTAAATTGGCAATCTGGCCGATTGAAAATAAAATTGGCAATCTGAGGCCAACAGGAAAAATAAAGTGGCAATCTGAAGCCGACTGAAAAATAAATTGGTGGCAATCTGAGGCCGACTGGAAAATAAATTGGCAATCTGAGGCAGAAAAAATAAAGTGGCAATCTGAGGCCGACAGGAAAAATAAAGTGGCAATCTGAGGACTGCAAAATAAAGTGGCAATCTGAGGCCGACTGAAAAATAAAATGGCGATGAAAACAATGATTTGCACTGTTTCTTCTCTTTTTGTTATATGCAAAAGTTATGAATTTATCACTCACTTGTAGTTTATTTCAAAGGTATTCTTGAAGAACTAACTGTACCCAAATCAAGCAAACCTCGAGGAAGACTTTAACCGATCAAACTCGTAATTCTTGAGCTAGACTTTCTGGCACAAGTAAAGTTTCCTTCTTTCTGTAACTTTACCCACTTCTTTCCATTCTTTCTTCTTTTCTCTTTTCCCCTTTTAAAGGATGATAATTGCTTTTCTGCCAAGCTTGGTTAAAGCTTCTGAATTCTCTTTGTGTGATGCTAGTCATTGATGTATTGCTATAAAGATTGTTAGGTTGTATAATTTAAACTTAAATATATCCTACTTGAGACATCGTAAATAAACATGCATTCAAAGAGAAAGTGGAAGAATTAACGGAATGGACATATTTATTGCTTGGTGTATTGGATGACAAAATATTTTGGAAAGAGACAATCACAAAAATAAAAGATAGGATTGTGAAAGACATGAAAATTTTGCCCCAGTTTAGGTTTTTTTTGTGACTCATTCAATTGATTTTTCGTAGCAAATTGGATGCTATAACCATTGCTTCCATTGCTGAGCCTTCAATCTTTCCTTTTCGCCAGCTTCAGCCTAGCCTGCTTTGCTCAGAGTATGAACTTATCACCAAAAATTGCCCAAGTGTAGATTGCTTGAGATGATGCTTTGCTCTAACTTTTGCTTAGGCCGCTCTTTCGAGTTTTCGACCTAACGAGCTTTCTTGTTTTGCCCTAATTTTTGCTTAGGCCGCTCTTTCGAGTTTTCAATCTAACGGTATTTTTCTCTTTTAGCATTTTTTCAAGCATAAAACCTTTTGACTCATCAGTTGATCGGTTTAGGCAATTCCTGTCCATCCATGTTTTGCAAAATCAATGCTCCGCCTGAGAGCGCTTGTTTGACAATGTAAGGACCCTCATAACTCGGAGCCCATTTTCCCGTGCGTCCTCCTGTTCGGGAGAATTTTCTTCAGAACCAAATCTCCGGATAAAAATCTCTAGGACGAACTTTCTTGTTAAAAGCTTTGACCATCCTACTTTGGTACAATTGACCATGACAAATAGCTGCCAATCTTCTTTCCTCTATCATGTTCAACTGTCACATCGAGCCTTCACCTATTCAGATTCTTCTAGCTCAGCCTCCATTAGAACCCTTAATGACGGGATTTCCACTTCTATGGGGATAGCTTCTGTTCCATATACCAATGAGAAGGGAGTCATCCCTGTCTCGATCGTATATTGGTACGATATGCATGTAAAGCATACGGCAGCATCTTATGCCAATCTTGTAATTCACCACCATTTTGGTGATGATTTTCTTGATGTTCTTATTTGCAACCTCAACCGCGCCATTCATCTAGGTCTATAAGGAGCTGAGTTGTGGTGCTTGATTTTGAAAGTCTTGAAAATTTCTGAACTTCGGCACCATTGAGATTAGGAGCATTGTCTGTGATGATTCTTTCTAGAATTCCATATCTAGAGATAATGTCCCTTTTGATGAATCTAATAAACACCTTCTGTGTAATCCTGGCATATGATGCAGCTTCCACCCATTTAGTGAAATAGTCTATTGCCACCAAAATGAAGCGATGACCATTGGATGCTTTGGGATTAATTGAGCCGATCACCTCCATGCCCCACATCGAGAAGGCCAGGGAGATACCATGTTGTGTAATGGAACTGGAGGAGCATTGATTCGGTCTGCATATATTTGGCATTTGTGGCACTTTCGAACATGATTGATAATCATTCTCCATGGTGGACCAATAATAACCACTTCTCAGGATTTTGCGTGCCATCATGTGTCCATTGGCATGAGTTCCGCAAATTCCTTCATGGACTTCAGTCATGATTATTCGAGCTTCATGCGCATCTACACATCTAAGGAGAGTGGTGTCATGATTCCTCTTGTAAAGGACTTCACCATTCAGGAAAAAGGACATAGCCAGTGTCGGATTGTCTTCTTGCTTATCTCATTTGCCCCAGCTGGGTATTCTCCCTTTTGAATATCCTGCTTGATATCATGATACCATGGTTGACCGTGGTTCAGCCTCTACATTACCACAGGATATTGGTTCATCTTGTACCTCTACATGGATAGGTTGGACATTGGTGTGGACTTCCAATTTAGTCATTACAGCTAAAGTTGCCAATGCATCCGCATATTGGTTCTTATCTCGAGTTAAGTGAGAAAATGATATATCATCAAAGTGCTCAATTAGTTGAGACAAGTGTTTTTGATAAGGTGCCAATTTGGGATCCTTTGTACGCCATTGTCCATTAACTTGGTAGATTATGAGTGCCGAATCTCCAAAGACTTTTAGTTCTTTGATTCCTAAGTCAATTGCCACTTGCAAACCGTTTGCACATGCTTCATACTCTGCAATGTTGTTGGTACATTCAAAATCTAATTTGATAAGGCTGGGTACGTTTTCCAGCTGGTGATACTACAACAGCTCCTACTCCACATCCATTTATGTTGACAGCCCCATCAAAGTACATCTTCCATGTATTCTCCTCTTCTACATCTTCTTTTTCCACCACTAATACCTCGTTATCAGGAAACTCAGCCGTGGTGGGTTGTCCATCCTCCAAAGGGTTTTCAGCTAGGTGATCAGCAATTGCACCTCCCTTGACAGACTTTTGAGTCACATACTTGATATCAAATTCTGCAGGATCACTTGCCACTTTGACATTCTCAATGACACATGGGGACTATCAAATATGTATCTCAATGGATCCATTCGAGAGATTAACCAAGTAGTGTGGTATAACATGTATTGCCTCAGCCTTTTAGAGGCCCATGCTAATGCACAACAGGTCTTCTCAATTGCCAAATAGCGGATTCACAGTCATTAAACTTCTTGCTCAGATAATAAATAGCTTGTTCCTTCTTTCCATACTCATCATATTGTCCCAACATTGCCCCAAGTGACGTGGGTAACACTGAGGTACAATATTAGAGGACGACCTGGTATAGGTGGGGTCAAAACTGGAGGTTTTACTAAATAAACCTTTATTTTGTCAAAGGCTTCTTGGCACTCTTCATTCCATTCTCCAGGTTGATGTTTTCGTAACAGCTTGAATATCGGCTCACAAGTGCTAGTCAAATTGGCAATGAATCTAGCAATGTAGTTGAGTCTTCCAAGAAAACTTCTCACTTCCTTTTCGGTTCGGGAGCTGGCATCTCTGGATCGCCTTTACTTTATCTGGATCTACTTTTATCCCCTCTCCTGACAATGAATCCGAGTAATTTCCCTGTAGATGCTCCAAAGACACATTTATTCAGGTTCAGCCAGCTTATATTTTCTGAGCCTTTCGAACAACTTTTGTAGAACTTACATGACTTTCTCCCTCTTTAGACTTGGCGACCATGTCATCCACATACACTTCAATCTCTTTATGCATCATGTCATGGAATAATGCAACCATGGCACGTTGGTAGGTGGCACCAGCATTTTTCAATCCGAATGGCATGACTGGATAGCAGAATGTTCCCACGGCGTTATGAAAGTAGTTTTTCCTTTGTCGTGAACGTCCATAGGAATCTGATTATACCCTGAGTACCCATCCATAAATGAAAACGGTGATTTCCAGCTGTATTATCGACTAGGACATCAATGTGAGGGAGTGGAAAATCGTCTTTTGGACTAGCTTTGTTTAGATCCCGATAATCCACGCACATTCTAACTTTTCCATCCTTTTTAGGCATGGGCACAATGTTAGCCACCCAGTCAGTGTGTCTTGACACCTCCAAAAATCCGGCCTCTAGCGTTTAGTCACCTCCTCTTTTATTTTCAATGACATTTCAGGCCGCATCCTTCTCAACTTTTGCTTTTTCGGTTAGCTCCGCATATAAAGGAATCTTATGTGAAGCTATTTCTGGATCCAACCCGGCATATCATGGTAGGACCACGCAAAGACATCCAAGTATTCTTTGAACAATGCAATCATTTCTGAGCGTTTCTGATTTTCCACTATTTTCAGCTCCTTTTTTCTTCTTCATGCCCATGTTAATCAGCTCGATCACCTCATTGTCTAAGTCAAATCCCTTTTCTGTATGTTCCAGGAAGTCTGAAAATTGCCCAACAATTTCTTAATCTTCATCAGATTCATGGCTATCACAATCAATTAGCAAGAGAACCAATTGACGAATTTCCAAATTCCCTTTCATGAGGCAAAATTTCTATAGCATTTAGATTCCTGGAAAGCAATTGTGGTGGGTTGGAAGGCCAAAATAGATAGTGAAAAAGTGCAAAATAAAATAAGAAAAATAAAAATTAATGATGCTAAAAATGATGGTAAAGAGAAAGCAAATAGAGGATTGAAGCAAGGAGAATGAAAGATACCAAGAAATATAAAAAATGCGAGAATAAGAAAGAAATATTGCTGAATAACCACACAAGTTTATTTATGATGTCTTCAAGTAGCATAAATAAAAGCATAAATAGTCTTTACTGATACAACACAAATAATTACTTTGCAGCAATAACATCAATCACTGGTTCAGTGTCCAGCATTAGCATTTCATCATTGTTGGCAGCATAAATCTTGTTGCTCTCTTCAGTTGTCTCTATGTCCAAGGTGTTGATGGTGAGACGGTAGCAAGGGGAATGAACTTTTCCACCTGGAATCACTTCAGCTGGACTAGGAAATGTCTCCTTCAAGTGAGGGATCTGCTTTATTTTCTTCTCATGTTTCTCCTGTTGGAGGGCCATAGCATCCATTTCCTCTTCTAACGGTGCATTATATCCCAAACCAAATCGATTAGGTTTCTTGGAGAATATAGGTATTCTAATACCTTGCAACTTGGTTCTAACCCTTTACCATGTAGGTATCCATTCTTAGCCATGATATGAGCCACTATTTGATTAACATTCTGCATTATGGACCCACTCATTCATATCGGGCTTCACCAACTCCAGGCTATGCCACAAGTTATTGTCTATCGACTCCACATTCTCCACATATGGTAGTGAGACTGGTTTGGATACAATGATGTCCCTTTCTCCATGGATTGTGACAACTGATCCATTCTCAATATATTTAACCTTTTGATGCAAGGTTGAAGGTACTGCACCGATATCATTGATCCACGGTCTTCCTAGCAACATGTTATAATCTGAGCCAATCTCCATCACCTGGAATAACACTTGTGATTTGCTTGGCCCAATCTCTAGTGGCAACACCACCTCACCTAGAATGTTTTTCGTAGCTCCATCAAAAACTTTTACAACCATCACTTGAGGTGATATATCATCCACGCTCATTGATAGTTGTTTCAAAGTGGACAGTGGTAATACATTTAACCCTGATCCTCCATCAATAAGGACTCTAGGCACTATGTGGCCTTTGCATTTGAGGGTTATATGTAGCGCTTGTGGGTTAGCCCGTGACGCCACTTCTTCATCTAAGAATGTGATCATATTGACACGTTTCACTGGATCCACCATACTTATCATGTTCTCCAATGAAGTGTCGGGCTTGACATAGGCTTCCTTCAGGATCTTCAATATTGCCTTTTGATGAGATTCAGAGGACAAGATTAGTGACAGAAGAGATATTCTAGCAGGAGTCTTCTTTAATTGTTCCAGAATATCATATTCGCTCTGTTTCATGATTTTAAGGAACTCTTCTTCCTCCTCTTCTTTTCTTTTCTTCCTGACTCTAACCTTTTTCAATACTCCCTTCATCAACAAATTTCCCTTTTTCCAACTCCTTGGGTCCATACACCCTTCCACTTCTTGTTATTCCTTTTACCTCCATGACACTGGTCACTTCCTCATCTCCTTGAGCTTTTGAGGTTTCCCCTATGTCACTTTTCATTTCAACCTTGGTCTCATAATTCCAAGGTACGGCATGTGTGTCCTCATACACAAAGGGTGTTAGTTTCTTCACAGTGATCACTACCTTTCTGGTTTCGGCGCTTGATTAAGCGGAGGCACTCGAAGTACAAAACGTTCGATCACATTCACCTCCTCAAGGATATTTTGTTTCTTTTTTGCTTGTATAACACCCAAGTTAAGCAATCCCTATACATGAACCTTGAAATCCCAACAGTCCTCAATATCATGCTCCAGACTTCCACAATGGTATGCACAACTTGATTCGCATCATATTTCTCATTCTCTTTTATTGTCAGAGTAGGTGCCTGTTATTGTAACCAGCCTCCTTCAAGCCGATAAAAATTTTCTGCATAGGGGTTTGAAGATTCAAAACCTTCTTGATCAGTGGTTCTTCTACCTCCAAAGCATTTACTCGACTTCCTCCTTCATGATTTGGAATTGGATTATGGACAATATCTGGTTTTGACTCCTCTTGAAAATCCAACCTCCCACAAGCAATTAGCTTCTTCACTGCCTTCTTGAAACCTTCACAATCTTCAATGGAATGTCCCGCTATGTCCATATGATATTTGCAAGTTAAGTTTGGGTTATACCAAGCTGGGTATGGTGGTTCTAATGGACGCACAGGATATGCCGAGACGAGATGAGCATCAACTAGTCGTTGAAAAAGATCAGCATTTGAGATGGATAGTTTCGGAAAGGTGGTAAGTTTGGGAATCGAGAACGACTTTGGTTTTGGGTATTAGGCCGTGGTGGTGTGGTATTTGGGTGATTCTGAGGATGTATGGTTGGGTTATAGGTGTATGTTGGGCGAGTTGGTTGGTATGGGCGTATATGGATGTTATTGACTTGAGGTTGGGGGTATGGAATTGTATTTGCATTTGGAGTGACTTGGTATAGTGGGTAAGGAGAGATGGATGGTATTTGGGGTCTTGGCCGTGTCGAGGTATATCTTGGAATGAAAGATTGCTGACCTTGCACATAACTTACTTCCGCCTCTTTTTCCGAGGCGGAATCCTCTTCTCGTGTCCTCATTGCTCATAGGAAGTTTCCCAGCTTTAGCCAAACTCTCAATTCTTTCACCTCGGTCACTAGCTCAGAAAAGTCCTTGTATGCTGCTCCTGCCATTGTCCCAATATAAGGAGATCCTAAGGTCCCCAAAAGTACGAACACATTTCAGAAGGGATGAGTGGCGATTGCACCTGAGCGCTAAAGTTCTCCATCTTTGAGCATATTGTTTAAACGACTCCTCCTTCTTCCTTTGCATTGTGCTTAATTGCTCACGGTGGGTGCTATTTCCATGTTGAACTTGTACTGACTCATGAATTGATCAACCAATTCTCTCCAATAGGAAATTTTAGAATGGTCTAACTGAATATACCATTCTAAAGCAGGACCACTTAAGCTTTCATGGAAAAAGCTGATGAGAAACTTCTCATCTTTGGACCATATCGCCATTTTAGTACAGGAACTCTTCAAATGGAACAAAGGATTGCCGATCCCATCATATTTTGAGAAGTCGGGAACCTTGAAGTCTTTGGGAACTATCAGATCTCCAGGAGGACATAGTTGCTCAATTTCCACATAGCCATAGGTGCTAGGTCCCTGAATGGCCTTAATTTGATCCTAAATCTTCTTCATCCATTCTTCTCTGAATTTGTCTTTATTCACCTCTGGACGGCTATTCTCTGAGGAAAATGGTTGTTTTTGGATGACAACATGAGGTGGCTCCCAAAGGGGTAGCATGCCCGTGCCTCCAGGATGAATGTTCTCTAATGGACGATAGCCTTCCCCAATTGGGATCACCAATGGCATTGTTGGTGGTGGCTGTCCATGAAGGTTATTCAGAATTTCATCCCCTCGTTCACCCCTTGAGTGACATTTACAGCCACATTTGATGTTCCCGGTATGGCTACCATTGCAGTGCTTGGTTGTACCCCCACTGAACAGTCACTATGTCTCTTTGGATTAGCTCCTAATAAATCCAATGACTCCTTCATGGCTCTCATCATTTCTTCCATCTTTGCTTGGTTATTTGACATTTCATTCAACTTCCCTCTCACTCATCGACTTCCATGCTCAAACTTTTTACTTGGTCAGAAGCATTTCTGGTTCATGATTACCACCCATCTTAGTCCGAGCTCTGGTATTGTGAATACGAGTTAGATCGGTATCTTCCTTCCTTGGGCGCCCAATTGTGACACAGTTTTACCTTTTGTTAAGAAGAAAAGAGAAAAAGAATTAGTGAAAAGATAAAAATATTGCAATTTGTTAGAGAGCGGCAAATATATCTGGTCTTGACGTGAGTATCTTCGATGATAACTGTTTCCCAGAACGTCTCGTTCAAAGGTACTAAGTTATAATTATTGCCATGAGACCAACACAATGCGAAGAAGAACCATTTTTTATTTATCATTTATCATAATCATCATTTTTCATACAACCATTCAAAAAGAAATACATCATAAATATCAGCAACATTGCTACCCAAGAAAAGCCCTTATGTGTCTTCAACGTCTTCCCGCGATTATTTGCTTCATTCTCTCAATCAAGTCCTTACAATAGCCAACAAAGTTGCTAATTTCAGTTGGGGTTTCAAAAGGGATGATTTCCTGCTCAGCCAGCTTCAAATGTCTTGGAACGTCTTCTATTGCCGCATTAGCCAACCCTGCTAAGTTTGAAAAGCGAATCTTCAACTCATGAATGACATGATCTTGGTGTTGCACCTCAAGATCCAAATTTGCAACTTTTTCCTTTTCTTCTCCTAGGGCAGCTTGATACTTCAGGATCTCATTTTTCATGTGTTGATTTAATTCCCCAGCTCCCTCTCTGATATTCCTTGTTCATTTCTTCTATTTGTTGCTTCATTTGTTCCTTTTCTCAGCGCGACTTTCTCAGCAATTTTGGCCTTTCGAAGTAGCTCTTTTAGTTGCTGATTTTCAGTTATTGCCATATCACGTTCTTGCCTTCGAGCCTTAGTTCTTTATTGGCAGCTTCAAAACATTCTTTGGTCTTTACCATGTGCTCCTGCCCATTTTTAGCCTTTTACTTGGCTCCTTCTAGAATCTGATCTTTTTAGCAATTCTCGCTTTAAAGTTGCATAATCATGCTGAGCGTTTTTCAACTCGAACTCCACTTGTACCTTTTCTTATTTAGCCTTATCTAACCTTACTTTTATTTCTTTGATTTCTTCATTTTCATCAGAATGTAAGGCCGATGTCTTGTCAGGAATAATTGTTGTCAAGATTCTGAATGGCAACTTGACCTCTTGAGCCCTACTTTTCACCCATTGACGGTAATTTTCTTTTACCGCACAGCTCCTAACTCCCAATTCTTTTCCTTTTCGGATGACATTGTTCCAAGCATATCGGACCTTCCGTAGTAGGCCAATGTCATGGGAATCTAGGTAATAAAGGACAAATGGAGTAACTGCTTGAAGGCCCCATCATGGGGTAACCAAGCTGGCGCAACACCAATGCTGGATTGTAATTTATACATCCTCGAGTACCCATAAGGGGTACATTTGGAAAGTCTCCACACTGGTAAATCAAAGTCTGCCCATCCTCCCACCAAGGGTACCATCGGATTACCTTTTCATTCAATTTAACCAGGTCTTCAGCCCATTCTCGCCCACTTTTCTTCTGATACGATGCATTTTTAGATCATCAAGGGGACATGATGCCTTGTAATTTCTTTGGAAGATATGCGCTGTAACCCACACATATAGTATTGGTAAACAACACAAAATTCTCTTACCATTCCTCTCATGACAAAAATCCAAGGAACAGGAGACATCCCTAGAGGGCCAAAGGATTGTGACCATGAAACTTTCTAGCAAGGAACACATCAATCTGCAAAATCTATGAAACCGTCAATATTAGGAAACAAGACGGTGCCATAAATGGTGAGGGTCAACACATTTGAAAAAGTGTCCCAGTCTTCGGCTTGAGCTAAGCTGTGCAAATGCTTCTCCAAATAATCTCTTGTGAATCCCTTTGTCCCGTTTCTACATTTCTGGGCTTCATGCAAATTTCTTACATTTACCTTTAGGACATTTGCCATAGTATGCAAAGAAGCATAATGTCCTTGATAATTGTAAGGTTTTTCTCCTTCCAACGGTAACCCCAAGATTCGTTCAAATTCTTCAAGGGTTGGTGCCAATGAAAATCTTGAAAGGTGAAGCATTTGAGTGGAGGATCATAGTCCTGGGCCAATGCCTGATTGCCTCTACCTGTATTTCCACTTCTAATAGGCTCAAGATTTTTCCATATTTTCTTGTGAGAGAAAGACGTTGCGGTGCTTTCAACAGCTGACTCAAGGATCTCAGGCTTTCTGTAAGGTTTCTTGGTTTTGAGTTGCAAAGTCTTTTTCAATTTCTCTTCATGATTGTTTGGTCTCATGTTTGCTTCCATTTTTTAGATACTCACAACAAGACTTCAATATTGTTCTCTAACAAACCTGCTTAGCAACGAAGAAAAAGTGAGTTTTTTATTATATAAAAAGGCAATAAAGACTTGTATGTTAAAGAATTTATGTACATAAAATAAATAAATTAATTAAAGAAAAGGTATGCTCCCTTTGTGTCCTATTTGAGGTAAAATATGGGTGTCAGAACTGTGGTCCTATGGTTGTTCTATTTTGTGAGCACTTTCACCAGGTAGGTCTATGATCTCAGGATTCTACTCTAGAGTTAAAGGCTCATTTCAGAATGTTATCCCCAAGCAGGTGAACCGCTAGATGTAGGACATTCACGAAAGAGTCACACTTTAGACGAGATTTTCGCAATAACCAACAGGATGTACATCCAAAATGGCTACCACTACACAATCTCTTACCTATCTCAAGTTGCACTTAGAACCGGTATAGGGCCCCACTCGTGTGTGATAAATGTGTGAGTGTTGTGTGTGAAGGGAGCATACAAACCTGGAATCCTATAACTACCCATGGTAAAATACCTGCAAAATAAATACAAACAACAAATATACAAAACCAACAATAGTCGCCTACCCTAAAGTTTTCACCAAAAAAACAACAAAAGTCGTCTACCTTATGGTTGTCACAAAGAAATAAAATAATATTGACAAAATTCTAGCATAAAAAGAAAATAACAAGATAAAAATATAAAATAAATAAATATAAAAAAAAATAAAATAAAATAAACTAAAAAGAAGTTATAATAATGTGCACAATCAATTATTTAGGCTTGACTCTCAGGAAGTCCCCAGTGAGTCGCCATCTGCGCGGGATCGCGACGGACGGCAAAAAATTATTCTTAAAATTGGAGTCGCCACCAAGTTTATTTAAATTGGGAAAACATGGAAAAACCCGTTTTGTTAAAAAATTTGTCTTTGAAACCAGATTTGAATTCGGAGTCGGTTATGCATAGGGAAGGGTGGATTTAATCTTACGCACCCTAATACACCCGTCTTTAACGGTACCTTAATTGATTTGTGTAAATTATTAATAACCTTTCAAAATATTCATTTTTATATTTTTTATTTACCACAAATTTTTTTTTTTTAAAAAAAGGAACACCAAGCGTCACAACTCAGGTGTTCAAAATACGTGTTAACAAACCGTCACGGTTAAATTAACATTTTTATTCAAAATACAATATTTCACAAAAAGTAACAAATTTAAACTAAATATATGAAAATGAAAATCTCTTATGAATTATAAATATTTACAAATAAGATAAAAATTTATCTTGATATTTTTTACGAAACTAAAATAAAATATAAAAGAGAACATACTTTTAAAGAAAATTTGGAACATCAAGCTGTCACAACTCAGATGTCCAAAATATTGAGTTAACAAGCCTCGGCTAAATTAACTTTTTTATTTGAAATAAAATATCCCCTAAAAAATGATTATTTAAATTAAATAAAATATCTCAAAACAACAAAAATTTACAAATAAGGCAAATTATGAAAATTTAATTTTGACTTGACAGGGATTCAAATCGCCTCCTACGTATCCTCTGCAATGGGGAATTCAAAGTCACGTAGTTCTATTAAAAAATCATTGTAAGTTAATTAATTTTTTATTTTTTATTTTTTTAAGTTATTTTTAGAATATCAAACTCACAAGTTAAAATATTCCAGACTATGGAATTAACAAATCGTCCGATTCAATTAATTCTATTTATTTATTTAAGAACAACTCATCAATTAATGAACTAAATAAAAACAAACACTCAAATGTCTCTGACCGAAAACGAAATGAATGCTTTTTATTTTAAACTCAAACTAAACAAATCCTAAAATAAGCAAGTCTAAAAAAATTAAAGTAAAACAAGCAAAAGAAACATTAACCAAATAAATAAACCTAGACCCAAAATCCAATCCAACAAAAATAAAATAATAACCTCTTAAAATAAAATTAAACCAAAGCTCCTTATATTCCTTATCCTAATTTTACTTAAACTAATCTTACAAATTTAATTTTCTAATTCTACCCCTTTCCCCACTCACACACACGTGCACTCACACACACTAAAACTAAAAAAAGGAAAACTCACTCAAACACACTCACACAAACACACGCACACACACAAAACACTATCACATTCTCACTCACTCTCTCACTAACACTCACTCACTGAAAAAGAGAGAGAAAGCAAGAGAGAGGGATCGGAGCAAGAGACCGAGAAAGGGAGATCAGAAGGGGAGGGTGTCGCGGTGGCTATGGCGAGTTCCCAGGAAAGAGGGAGTTGAAGAGGGAAGAGGACGGTGACTGGCAGGAGCGCGGCGGAGGGGGTCGGGCTTTGCGGGCGGGATGGAGGCTCGTGGCTTCGTGGTAGCGCGGCGAGATGAGACCGCGGGTTGTCTCCGAGGTGGCGGTCAGGGGTCTGTGCTGGAAGGAGCGGCGGAGTAGCTGGCTTGTGCACTGGCTTCGCGGGCTGGTGGGGGAGCAGAGAAATCCTGGCTGCCAGGTCCGCGCACTAATTGCAAATCACGAGGGTGCTATCGTGGCACTGGACCAGAGCACTGAAGGGAGGCTAGGCGGTTGTGTGCTGGCTTGTGGAGTGGCCGGCGAAGAGGGAGCAGGACCACGGTCGTTGGAGGTGAGCTCCCCCTTTATGAGTTCTTCCTTTTCCTTTGTTGCTTTCTTTTTTATTTTTGAACTGGGATCTATGTTTAAATTGAGACTTTTGTTGTAAAATTGGATTGTTGATGAGCTTTGGCTTGTAATTCTTGGATTTAATTTGATTTGTGTTTGGCTGAGAATGTTGGATTTTTAGCTGATTGACTTTCTCGATTGCTGACAGGGATGTGGTTTGGCTTTTGATGGGGGCTGGAATTTGGCAAAGAGGTGTTAAGAGTCCAAGATGGTAGTGATGGCTGTGATGGGTTAAAGCCTGTGGTTTGGTTTTTGGTTTTTTCTAAAAATGGAACTCTTCCGTGACTGAAAACCCTCCAAAAATGCCTTCCCCTTTTGTTATGTTCAAGATCACCGAAAGAAACTCATCATTATGCTAGGGAGGAATCATCATTTTGTTCCGCAACTTTTCTTTTGTTTTGCTTTTGTATGGCTTCATGTCTGTGGAATGAGTCCGTGATAACTCCTTGTCCCTTCCTTTTTATTTTTATTTTATTTTTATTATTTTTTTGATAGAAAAAGATATAAGCATGGGCTTGAAACAAACATACATAGCAACAGGGCTTATAACAAAAAATGTGATTGGATTGGGTTGAAGTAGAATGGACACAACACAAAGGCTGCAAAAAAAATTTTGGGTATAAAATGATTTTTTTTGCTTTTGTTTTAATTTTTTTGGAGATAAATAAAAAAATCAACACAAAACCTCTTTTTTTAATTTGTTTTCAAGAGAAATTAGATATAATAAACTATGCAAATTTTGGATTTTTGTTTAAGAGACAAAATGTGTTCACACCCAACTATCTCATCTTGTCTCATTCATTATTTTAGACTAGCTGGCACATTATCCTGTCTAATATCATTTTTGTTCACATTTAATGGATTGACTCAAGACGGATCCGCGTAGTATAAGGTGGTGGCTCATGCCCTCACAAGAATTTCAATTTTTCTAATAATTATATTATATTGTTATATATAAACTTTTGCCTTATTATTTTATTATAAATTTGAACTCATACTGTTTAGCTTGTATAATCAACAAACAAATGAATTCGACAAGTTTTGGTTTGCGATCTAAATTCAAGGAACAGAAGCGATTTCATTCTCAAGTTCTTAAAGTTTAAGTGTCAAAGAGGTTTTTCTATCAACTTGACGTCAACAATAGCAATGGAAATATAATGTAAATTGCTCAAACTTCAAGTATTTTTCAGGACCAACAATACATGAATAAGTGATCACACTTGAATAATGATTCCTTTTGGATTTTATGAATATTGATTGTCAAAGTACAAGTAATTGAAGTAAATGAGCAAGAAGTGAAACAAAGTTAATGAAAAGGAAAGATTAACCCTAAGAAATTAAAATGAAAGGAAATGAATGAGTCGATGAGAGAACCGTTACTCTTGTCTCCTTGTTCTTAGCATCAAAGTGACTTTGAGCTTGAGAGTGTGAGTGTTTGATATGGAACCAACTACTATTGAAAAATGAAGCCTGTTGTGTCTTATTTATAAACAACTACGCACAATAGGATTCTGCCATGTGTCCGACGGTTGTTTGAGTGCAAAATGTTCTTGACACCTATCCTGGTGGATCAGCGCTCCCTGATGCTGATGTGTCAATCTGCCCTTGTTTCTCGGGTTATCCACATCATCAACACGTTCGTGCCCCTTTTCAACACTAAAATAATTGCTCATAAAATCATAGGGTAACCACCCACGTTTTGCACCCATGATCTCAACTATCTGAGCAAGCTTTCAGCTTCTATATTTAATTTGAGCTAAGTCTTTCCCAACCAAGTGTTGATGTGTGCTTGACACTCAACAAAAATATTTCAGTGCAAATGGGAATCATCACCAGAACTTTTCTATGTCCCTAATAATTTAGGTTTCCCTTGAGACTCCTCCTGGCCTTGGGTGTTTATGTCAACCATTTCTTGACAAGTTGAATTTTGATATGACAATCTTAGAATCATGATCTCTATCATTTTCTCTTCAAGTCCCCATTTGGGTTTTATTGAGATCATGTGTACCGAGTAATGCCTCGACACCACCAGTACCTAGGAATATTTTGTACCAACATATACTACTATAACTGACAAAATAATAAGATATAATGCTTCATAACTTATTATATTTGTTTCTATTATTAATTTTTTTTTTTTGGATTTGTCACAAGATTAATTTGTGAAGTCACTAATTATTTTTTTTTTCCTATGATATGGAACCCCAAGTAGTACGATCCATGGTAGTGCAAGGTCACTATCCTAGTTCCTTGGTGAAGGAATCGGCCTCCTGAGAGGACCGGACAAGGATAGTTGCCAAGAGGGGACCTCTGACCTCCTTCTTGGGCACTCTACTTAATGGGGGCTAACCCACCATACTATAATGACACCACACATGTATGAAGAATGACAAAATGGCTAGAACTAAGAAGACAAGGAGACCGCTAGCCACAACCACTGGCCGTCACCTTGGATTAGCCAGACCATTTCGACTCTCGCTCTCTGGACGCAAATTAGCCCCAAAGGAAGAGCAAGAGCAGCACCCGTAGCTTAATTTGAAGCCTAGCACAACGGTGATGGCATCCGCCGTACAAGTCCTAAAGGAATCCATGTTGCTGGATTAGGAAGTTATCCACATCCTTCGTGAGCTGAACTTGGAAGCTAAGCCTAAGAGGAAAGGTGTAATGAGGGAAGGTACAAGCTGAAAGAAAATGAGCTATGAGGGTGGGGAGGGAAATTATAGGATCTGTGAACAAGAAAGGTTGAGGGATGCTGAAAAGCACAAGCCGGAATGCGGGAGAAGAGAGCCAAGCCACTCACAAAGGGAACAACATAACAAAGAGTCATATCGGAGGTTGGCCACCACTGCCAAGACTCGATGGATGAGATGATGGTCACCCCTAACATTGAGCTCGAAGTTGGAGATCATTGCACGAGCATGACTAGACCTAACAACCAAGAAGAAAACTAAGGTGTCAAGATTCGTGGCCTTGAGCTTCATCTTTGAGGAGGAGATGGAAACACCCTTCATAGAGCACATTATAAAATATCCCCTCCCAGCAAGGTTCAAGGCACCAACAGATATGAAGCAATATGATGGCTCTATTGACCGACAAAAGCACTTGAACATCTATAAGACTAGGATACTTCTTGAGGGAATGCCAGACCCCATAAGGTGCAGAGCATTTCCAATCACCTTGTAGGAATTAGCCCCCCAATGGTTTAACCAACTCCTCCTGAGGTCCATTCCAATATTCTCTGACCTATGCTCCCAATTTCAAACATAGTTCACGAAAAGAAGGACGAAGACCAAGTCTTTCGCTAGGCTTTGGGATTCCAACAACAAAATAATGAACGATTAAGAGAGCATTTGGACCCCTTCAATTAGGAAGCACTATAGAAAACCTAACGTCTCAGGCGGCTGGTAATCGTTTTAGGACCTGGCCTGGGACTTTCAAAAGCCACTAGTAAAGAAAGAGTCCAAAACCCTCAAGGACCTTGTGGCCGAAGCTGAGAAATACATCAACTTAGAGGAAGCCCCCACGTGGCAAGGGAAAAGGTAACAAGAGAAAGCAGAGCCCCAAGAAGGAGGACAAGGCTAAAAAGGAAGGCCGAGCTCATCAAAGGGAGGTAGGTACTCTCAATACCCTCTTCAAGGTCTCCTTGGCCCAAATTTCCATTGAAATCTAGAACATAGAAAGTTTGCCAAAACTGAAGGCATTGAAAATAGACTAAACATTGACAAATCAATATACTATGAATACCAGGAGTTATAGACACAAGATGGAAGACTGCTACAACCTCCATGATACTATAGAGGAAGTTATTAGGGTTGAAAGACTAGTTCGCAATGGAGCCATCGAATAAACCCCAAGGAAACAAAGGTCCTCCATGACCCAAGAAAAGGATAGAAGATGATACAAAGGTTGGGATGAAGATAGGAGGACCAAGAGTGAAGAACCAATCAGGGAGATCGACGTGTGGAACACATAACTTGAATGATCAATACCATAATTGGGGGCTTCGCTAACGAAGCATTTGAAAATCCTCCCTAAACAAGTCCTAATGGAAGTGAAGAGGGTAGGAAGCGATAAGCATTGGGAAGCTAAGAAAGAAAAGCCACTTTTAGCCATTGTTTTCTCTGAAGCTTCATTCTTAGACATGATGACCTGATGGTTGTCTTAGCAATCATGATGAATATCGAGGTAAGAGGATCCTAATTGATCAAGGAAGCTCAACGGACTTTTTTGAGATGTCTTTGACAAGCAGGGCCTAAAAGACAACGATATAAGCTCTTACCCTGATGAGCTTGTCAGTTCTCAATAGAGAAGATGAAGCCAGATAACTATGTCACTCTGACGTAATAATGGGATCGATCCTGTTGGCTAGAACAGTTGATGTTGACTTCCTAGTTGTTTAGTGTCCCTTTGCCTATAACGCTATTGTAGGGAGGTTAATATTGAACACACTATGAGTTATTGTGTCCACCAGACTCTTGGTGATGAATTTCACTTTGGGAATGGACACATCATCTCTGAAAGGTAATCAGGCAATAACAAGGCACTAATATAATGTCGAACTCGAAATTGAAAATTCGTCAACCAAAATAACGCCCAAGAGACATGGCTATGGTGGATCTTGATGTAAGAAGTCGTTAGCACAATGACTGACTCGAAACTAAAGGTGAGCTGGAAGAAATCCAAATCAGAACTAAAAGCACAAGATCACCCAAGTAAGCAAGAAACTGTCGATCAAGGACAAAGAGAAGCTGCTCAAGTTCTTTAAAAGAAATTCTGATTTGTAACATGCCCGGATTAGACTAGAGATTGCATGCCATAAGCTATCTGTCTATCTTGGAGCCAAATAAGTCAATTAAAGGAGTAGGAAAATGGCCCCATGAAGAAGCAAGGAGGTGATACAACTAGCTGAAGAGCACTAAAGACAAGATTCATAAGAGAAGTACTACTTGGTGTGGATTTTGAACATCATCATGGTACCAAAACCAAATGTGAAACTACGATGTGCGTGGATTTATATTGACTTAAAAAAACCTACCCAAAAGACTCATACCCCTTGCCGAGTTTTCACGAGTTAGTGGACTAAGTGTCGGGGTTTAGGTTCTTGACCTTCATGGATGCCTACTTGGGATACAACTAGATCTCTATGAGTTTTGCGATGAACAAAAAAACCTCATTCATAACTCCAGTGGCAAACTATTGTTACAAAGTTTTGCCTTTCACATTGAAAAACACATGCTCTAATTATCAGAGACAATGGGAATATATATTGATGACATATTGGTGAAAACCTTCAAGAAAGAGCACCTCATTCATGACCTAGAAGTCATACTCACCTGTCTTAGGAAACACCAAATTCGCCTAAACCCAAAAGTGTGCATTTGCAATAGATGTAGAGAAATTCCTATGGTTCATGCTCACTCATTGAGGTATAGAGGAAAACCTAGAAAAGTGCAGGGCCATCCTAGAAATGAGAAACCCTGAGAACATGAAGGAAATCTAAAGGCTTCCAGGAAGACTTGCATCCTTATCAAGGTTTTTGTCATTGTCACGAAAGTCGCTCCCCATTTTCAAGTTATTGAAGAAGGAACAAAAGTTCACTTGGATAGAGCATTGTGAATAAGCTTTTCAAGATTTTAAGAGGTATTCATCTTCCTCTCTAACTCTCACCAAGTTGGGGCCAGGAGGGTACTCGTTGTCTACTTATCAGTCCAAGGATAGAAAACATAATTGTTAATTGGTGCATAGCTTAGACCTGGGCCTAGAAATCATAATTGTTAATTGCTAATTGTCTAAGGATAGAGACTAACAATTGTGTGGGATTTGAGATTAGGATTTCATGGAACACACCAATGCCTTTGAATCTAGGGTTCATGTTAAGGAATTAAGTGAATTTTAGTTTTCCAAGAGGGTTGATATGCCCAGGAATTGGGTATTACCTAAATTAGAGAATCCCCCATCAATTAAAGTGATTGGACATTATTAGGTTAGGAATTTGACATTCATAGGAACAACTATATGAAATTGGATCCTTTGGATCTTAACCTTCATTGAATTCTCTCTATTTATTGATTCCTTGCTTTCATTAGAGCTAGATTATAGCAGATTTATTTTGATTCATTTTATTTACAATTTGAATTCTTAAAATCTTGTATTTGTTAGTCTAGATACTGTTTAGATTTGTGAAATAGTATTTGGTTACACAACCCCTATATGGACGATACTCTTCCTCACTCTTTATTACTTGTACGAACTGGTACACTTGCTAGAGCCACACAATGGACAGAAGATACAAGGATAGAGAGATTCTTTCATAAGCACAAATCTAATATCTCATATTTAACCACACTTACAATGAAAATAGGTCTCATCAACTTTATTTAAAATGCATTCACTTATTCAGGTCTCAATAACTTGTTTAATTTGTCTAATAATGAGTTGTTAGAATCGTGCTTATATGAAATTTTTTTTCATAATGATATAATACTACATATTGAAACACAATACATGTAAGGTGATTAGCTAGCTCTGTACTAAGCAGGCCGAGAAGCCTCTAAAATCTAAATTCTGATGCTTTTACTGCTGTGTAGTGCTGCTGCTTTGCTTATGCTTCACTCAGATCAGAAAGTGAAAAGCTTTTGTATAATAAGGATATTTTAGCCTGCATTATTCAGTTTTCAAATGTTCACACGCATGAATCAAGCTCAAGGTATGTTTGGTTGAGGAGTGAAAATGATGGTGAAATTTTCATAGATGAATTTCATTTGTAAATTACACATGGATCTCATTTATGAAATTTTTATCCCCACTTTTACTCTGCAACTAAACATACCCTAAAAGCAACATCGGTAGTTATAATTAATTCCAGGAATCTGTATAACTAAGAGTCATGCATTCCAGTGACTAAAGCTTAGCTATACATAGCCCGTATCTTTCGAGGATGCTGTACTTCAAACCTGCTTATGTACTACTTTGAAGCATGAATGCTATGCCTGAATGCAATAATCGCTTACTTCTTCCGGTGTGGTCATTTACATGTCAATTTTGCAGATCACGTCCGATCCATCCCCAACTGGTTGTAAACAAATTCATTACACAGTAGCGGCAATGTCATTCATACCATCCAAACAAGTAGATACAGCAAAACGAATCAACCAAAAGTAAAGAGTCTGGTTTTAGAACTTGAACCCATGACCTTGAGTTACAAGACAACTTTACTGATATAACTATAAGAAATTACACAAGTTAGATCATGTCCTACAACTCATTTTGTATTAAGAATCTCTAACAATTTGGTAAAGTTCAACTGAGATTATAGCCAACTTTCAGTAAGGCCAATTATTTTAGATCAAGCAATTATTTATATGATTTTTAAAATATGTAAATTAAGCCATGAATTAACTTACCTAATATGCTATTTTTATTTATTTTATTATGTCAAACTAATTGGTAAATTAACTTGTTTAATCCATCGTTTTTATTCCCCTTTAAGAAGGACGTTGACGTACTAACCTGCAATGCCAAATCATTTTTAAAACAAATTATTCCATCAATCCGTATCAACTTGTAGCAACATGTCTAACCCTTTTTTATTTTCAAATTAAGATATAGCAAAACGAGTTTAAACAAACAGGTTGGCTCATGATACTCCTCCAACTTTCTCATCCTTACAGCTGTCTAACTTAATTCACCCCGAATTGACTCACCATGGGTTAATGATAACATGAGCTACTATGAGTAGCCACAAAATTCCAAACCCAACCTCAGCACACTCGAGCTGATGGATTAATCCAGTTTACTCCCCAAAAATAAACAAATTGAAAGTAGGTAACTGAAAAGCACTCAAGCCTATGGCTATCTTGAAATTAGTGAAAACTACATTCAAAATGCAGAACATACGCACCCAGCTTCACACAAGTTATTTTTCTGATCATTTAAGATTCTGTTCTTATACACAATTCAGGAGAAGCAAAATGAGTATCCACTTTTATAAATCCACTTCCGTACAAAAGGGGGATTTCATCATCCCCCAAACGTAAATTTTGAAAAAAGATGCATTTCACTTGCTCCAATAGCTGAGTAAACTACAAATCATAACAATTATGTTTAAACAAGTGTGGAGATCTTTTAAGTGAGAAATTCCATCAGAATTAACCTTCCTCTCCAAACTCCTTTGTGAATCTCTCATGAACATCAAGGTCAGCTTTGCTCACTGTAGGCCGTTGTCTAGCAAGAACCTTGTCAAAATCTGTTCTCGATATAGGTGGTGGAAGGATCTGCAGAGCAAACAAGAACATAAAGCATATGCTTATCCAATTATCAGTTAGCAAAACAAGTCATAAGGTCCTACTATCATCAAAATTTGCAGCATGCCAGCATCAAGAATACCTTAGAAGCAAGTCCTTTTGCAGCAAGCTCCTGCATCGTCATTTGCACAGCACCCTGTTTCTTTGGTCCACATGGGATCCACATACCCTCAGGACTCTTGAAGAAAAACATGGCATCTTGGGTTTTGCGAACAGGTTCAAATAAAACATCCTTCACCTGAAGAAGGAGGTTGACATACCTTGAAACTTATCTAAATCAAAAATATAAAACTGCAACCAGGTCCTCATATGGAAATCAAACTTACACAAACAGCTACATCTGAACCTGAAAAACCCTCTGTCCTACGCGCCAAGTGTTCAAAATCATTTTCAGTCAAGTTATGGGGAGTGTCTCCAAGATGCACCTGCTCAGTTTATCAAGTTAGAGAAAACATAGTAAGACCATTTGCCAGGTTCACATAACCAAATAAGACCCATCCTCAAATAAACATGATCAATATATTGCCCTTGCCTTGAACATGTGCTGGCGAGCCTTCAAATCTGGTAGTGGAATATATATACGCTTATCAAAACGCCGCCTTATTGCCTGAATTTAGAAGTTGATAAATCAAAACAGTACCTCAGTGTGTGAATAAGAACAAACAAACAAAATCACTTTCTTCTTACCTGATCAAGAGCATAAGGAGTATTCGTTGCAGCAAGAACAAGAACTTTCTGGTCATTGTGTCCTACACCCTACAGTGTAAAGTGGATGAATTACATTAGGTTTGGAAATAAAGACAAAAATAAAAAAGAGAACCTACACCAAAACTATTGGAACCTTGACTATTCTGATTTAGCAGAATAAGGAAACATGATAATGGTAACTAATGTTAAGAAAGTTGGTTCAATAAAGTGAGTCAAAATGACATCATTAAATAATAACAACATGCTGACCATATTTCAAGAACATTTGAGGACTATGTGACTAAAGAAATGATGAATGAATCACTAAACAAAAGGCATATGCAACTTTCTGTAGGACTATAAATGCTCAACCAAGTTACTTTACAAATTTTGACGTGCCAAATATAGTATAATACGATAACTAAGTTTAGCCTTGTCTAGTCAAGTGACAATGGACACCAAAAAATTGCAATAACAACTCCTGCCAATGCTTTCAGCATTAAAAGATCCAATAATTTAAGTTCTTAAGCACATTATCTGACAAGAAAACCACCCAGGATTTTAAAGACTCAGGAAATGTACAGATTCAAAATGAAAATCAAGAAGAGGAGATAATGGATGTAGGTATAAGGTGATTTGCACAATGGTAGAGTACTGAAAGAACTTTGCAGCAAAAAACTTGTCAAGGATAAGAAAGAAGAAAAATTAGATGCTTTAACTGCTTATTTTTGGCCAGCAGTAATAACAAGATCCAGTAATAACTTGCTTTCCTTGAAGGTGGGCAATCGATCCCATGTCAGCTTTTGGGAGGACCATTGGATAGGAGTCTCTTCGTTTTGTATATCTTTTCCGCATCTTTATCGTTTATCTTCTCTTCACGACTCCCACATCCAAAAGTTTTATAGTGTGCAGGGCTCCACTCATTCTTGGGACATCCACTTTTTAAGAAATTTAAATGATTGAGTTATTAGATTTAGTAATCCTTTAGGGGCTCCTTGACTTGGACATTTTGTTCCCTTTTCAGATAAAAGATCTTGGTTTCTCGAGTCCTTGGAGCTTTTTCTTGTAAATCTTACTTTCACTTTTGAACCCATTCTTTAAAGTTTGAATAGCTCCTCCTTTTGTCTTGTTAAACCCATTTGGAAGGCTAAAGCTCCCTCAAAGGTCAAATCCTCTATCGAAACAGCTGTGCTCAATAGAATTAACAATAATGATATGTTGCAGGTTCGAAAACCACAAAAGGTTATTTCCCCTAGCATGTGTGTTATTTGCAATGTTAGCTCAAAATCAACTTCAAACCTTTTTTCCCATTGCTCCATGGCCAACTTTTGATGGAATGAGTTGTTTTGGTATTTTTGGTGAATATTGGGTGTGTTCGAGAGAACAATATCAAATCCTTTTAACTAGATTTGTTGGTTTTGGGAGGAGAAAAGAAGTCAGATCCTTGCGGCAATGTGCTGTCTTTGCAGTTGTTTGCTATATTTGGTTAGAGCGTAACTCTCGCAATTTTTAATGGCAGGCATTTTGATAAGCAAGTTTTGTAGGACAAGATTAGAGGTCTACCGTCTACCTGGAGTAAGGCACACGGTCTTTTTATAAGGATTTCCATCTATGATATGCTAAGAGATTGGAGGCATTTTAATCTTCTCTTCTTGTTAATGAAATTTCTTCTTTTATCCAAAAAAAAAGGAGAGTTGCATTTTACCCCCAAATCTTTAAAAGCGTGCAAATCGCACCCCAAAAAAAAACGAAAACAAAAAATCATTTCTTAACTGTGCAAATTGACCCTTCCGTTAACTTTTCCACAATTGTTAACAAAAATAGCACACATTCAAGAAAATTTAGGGTGTCAAGTTGCACAATATTTATTACTTTAGGGTATCGAATTACACCTGACCTAAATTTTGAGGAGGTATAGTGCATCTATTTTTCATTAACAATAAGTGAAAATTTAACAAAAGAGCTAAAGTGCACATTCAGGAAAAGTTAAGGGGTCGATTTGCACATTTCTTAAGTTTTGGGATAAAATGCACAAGGTGTATAGTTCAGAGGGTACAGTGCAATCCCCAACCCCTCCCCCAAAAAAAAAAAGATCTAGTTACCCTTTGAAATAGAGGTAGAAAAAACAAGCGTGTCAATGAATAAATATATCAAAATTCAAAAACATCAAAAATTCTAGAGAATATACAGTGGCTACACACAAACCAACTATTCTCTATCCAAGAACTACAGAGTACAATAGAATGCATCAGCAACTTCACTCATGAATATCTCTTCTTCAAGTAAGAACAGTAGGCTATGCCGAGTATATTGTAAAAGAGGAGTTGACAAACGTGGTGAACATTATATTTTGCTAATATGGCGTAATTTTGTGTAAACAAAATTTAAAAGAGAAAACAGCATGGTGATCAGGGAAATAATGGAGATCAGGATATTTCACGTGTAGTTATTATTTCAAACAGAAATGTAACAAGACCCAAACTACTGCTAAGAAGCAGATCCTAAATTGGCTCACACTTGTTCCACTACTCAACTACCAAGGGCTATGACGCAGAAACAACACAAATCGGGCCAGAAATTGTCTAAAATAAGGATTAGGCTCCTATAAAGTGAGGAGGTTGGTAAAGTGCACCAGTGAAGGATTAATCACCCTTGGATCATTTAGTCGGATGCACACATAATGCACATATGACAAAAGTTATTGATCCAAGGGTAATAAACCCCTCACTTTTGCACTTTACCAACCTCCGCACTTTAGAGAAACCAAATCCCTAAAATAAAGGCTTAGCTTGCCTTTTGGCAACCAAACAATAGAAGCATCAAGCATGCAATATGATCATTCAAACTTGGAAACCATTTGTGTCAAGTGCAATGACAGCCAAGAAAAACTACTTTTGAAAACAAAAGCTTAAGACAAGTGGGTGCCTAAATAGGTTAATACCGTTCAACTTACGAGTTCAATTGCATTTTTACATAGACTTTGAAAATATTTTGGTAAATAGACTTTGAAAATATTTTGATAAATGATCCATATATACAGCTATATAAACTGAAATTCAGGCTTCTTGACTTGTTTAGGTTAATGCAATTCAAATGTCAACAAACAAACCAGTTATTATTCTAATCACCATAAAATTATTACCTGCATCTGGACCAGAAGTTCAGTTTTAATTCGTCTAGAAGCTTCACTCTCATTGCCTTCACCACGCTGACCACATAGAGAATCTATTTCATCAATAAATATGATAGAAGGTGCACTTTCTCGAGCCATTTCAAAAAGGTTTGAAACCAGCTTTTCACTTTCACCCATCCACTTTGAAACCAAGTCTGATGAAGAAACACTGGTGAAGAATTCGTGAGTTAAAATATGATTTCAGAAACATGTCTACCTACAGACCTACATTCGAAACAATACACAGAAGATCTGTTTTTTATACAAATTTATTGTCAAGAAAATGTAGAACTCCGAAACCGCATGCCCACATGTGTAGGAAAGAAAACTAAATAATGCAAATAGCAAAATACTGGAGTAAAAACTTATAATATAATTTATAAACCTAATACTTTGTCTGGACAGGGGCCGTTGAGGGAGAAGAGAGAACAACAAAATACGAGGATGGCATGGGCTGATACGGGATAGAAAACAGGAAGAAAAATATGAGGTTCAATGCTAAATTTTCATCTCAAGGGAACCTATAATTTCTCAAACGCTCTAACATGATCTAATGATTCTTTGACGGCTTTTACTTAAAAGGCTTTATCAGTTTTGTAAGTTGTAACTCAAAGCACCAGGTAAATTTAGGCCTGAAAGGCCAAACCTACTAGTGAATGCTACTTGAAAAGTGAAATAAATGTAGGTCTACAATCAGTAATATGCAATTTCTTCAGCCAAACTTGATTTAGTACACAATTTAAAAAATAGAAAAAGTTTACCTGAAAAATGTGGAGTCAGCTTCAGTTGCAACAGCCTTGGCCAAATATGATTTACCTGTTCCAGGGGGTCCATACAACAAAAACGCTCTCCAAGGTCGTCTTTTACCTGAAATGGACCATGGCAAAAGCCAAACCTATTCAACATTTAACAAACGAAAGGAAATAAAAAAAAAAAAAAAAGGCAGAAACACTTCTACAAAAGCAAGCCTTTCCCCACTAGTTGAGATTAGCCACATGGATCAAATAACATCATTGCATCATATCGAGATGAAACACTTAACACACTAAATAATATCATGCTTATATAATGTCAACACAAACACAGACACTATCCAACTATCCTCATTTAGAATCACAAAAGAATGCCCCAATCAAATTGCACTTGTCCAATGGTCCCTTATTTTGAACATTTGAATTACCACATCAAAAACAAAAAAAACAAGGAGCGAAGAACAAACAAATTATCAGCTTTCTGTCATAAACATAAACACCTCCTTGCACACATCATTAAATTATACCAAGCTACAAATGCTATGCTCAAGTCGCAATACACCCTCCAGAGAAGAAAAATGCTAGGACAATAACCAATGTCATGTCATACACACACAAAATGCTTCTTATCTATCCCTGTTTACCAATAGCATCATTGTCACCACCATCCATCGGCATTGACCACATTTTAAGTAGAATCATGCAATGCCCATGCTTCAAATTCAGTACAAATTCAGTGCAGCTATCCATGACTATCATTCCATTCCAACTATAACAACAACTACTACTACATTTATAGCATGTTTGGTTTTATGTTTTAGTGGGTTAGAACTGATTTTGACCCCCCAAAATTGACTCTACCAATTTTCAATGTTGTTTGGATTTTAGTATCAAAATCAATTCATGCCTCTAGAATTGATTCTTGAAGTGAAATACCTTATGTTATAATGACTTTTTAAATGAACTACCAAACATAAATCACTTTACTATAAAATCAATCCTAACTAAATCGATTTTTACAAAATTAATTCTACCTATAACCAATTGTAAAAACACAGAACCAAATACACTAAATTGATTCCGACAAAATCAATTCCACCTACAACCAATTCTAAATAAATCAATTCTGACAAAAACAATTACACCTATAACCAATTGTACAAATGCTGAACCAAACACACTAAATTGACATGGTCGAAACATGATATAAAGATTCGACAACATTGCATGGTGCCACCTCAAAAGCCCAACACAACTCACCTACGCAAAAATTCGAAACAAATTGTGGCAAGAGAACTCACCAGTGAAGAACTGAGGGAACTTCACGGGCAAGATAACCGCCTCCTGCAAGGCCTGCTTGGCGCTCTCCAAACCCGCGACGTCGTTCCACTTCACGTTGGGCTTCTCCCTCACGATCGCCGAGTTCAGCCCCGCCCTCAGCTTCGCCTGCTCCGGATCCTCCCCGTCCCCTCCTCCACCGCTCCCTCCTTCCCCGTCCTTGGGCTTCGTCTTGGGCCGCGTGGCGACAGCCGCGTCCCCGTTGGACCCGGGCCCAGGCCCACCGTCATCGAGGACGGCCCGGATCTCCTCGGCCCGGCGTAGGTACTCGGTGAATTTCTGCGTGATGGCCTCCTTGATTTTGGGGTTCTTCTCGTACTTGAGGTGCGTCTTGAAGTACTCCAAGGCGTTCATGTATAGAGGGAAGGCTTTTGCGTAGTTGCCATTGTTGTCCTCGTGAACCGCTTGCTTCACGTACTCTATCGCTTGCTCCTTGAAATTACTGTACATCTTTCTCTTCTTTTTGTTGTTGTTCTTGTTCTTGCATAGAAGAAGAAGAAATTAAGAGGACGCTCTGAGAAGAGGTTTTCGGGGAAACCCTAGAGCTGCAGTGCGATCGAATTGAGGGGGAAATTTGGGATTGGGATTTGGGAACCCTAAGATGAAATTGGTTTGCTGTTGTTTTTTTATTTTGATTTATGGTGTATTGAGGATGAGGAAGGAAGGGAGAAAGGTTTTGTTTGGGTCAGTGGAAAGAAAGAAAGAACGCGTTTGGAAGGGAAAGGGTGGTGGCGTAAGCGGGGGCCAGTCGCAGAAGGTTCTTCTGCGGAATCGGAGAGACGAGGGAGTTGAATTTTCCTTGTTTCTGTTCTTTTTTTCTTTTTTCTTTTCTTTTCGCCCTTCTCTTCCACACACAGCTATGCTATGCGCAGTGCATTGCCTCGAGAATAAAGTCGGATGATTTTTGTATGCGATTAATCTTGTTAATCTTGACGTGTGTAACAATTTTATTTGGGCGGATAAAAAAACATAATTTTATTTGGATTCAATTTTTATGTATTGAGGAAATTTTATATAGTTATTCAATCATACAATGTCAAAGTCGATAACAGAAAATATTTAGTTCACATTTATTATTTAAAAGTTATTCAAATAAAAAGATATAATTGTAAGATATAGTGATGTATCAAAATTAAATCTATTTTATGTGATTTGTATGAGAAGTCTCAGCTTCTTCAAGCACCATAGCCTCCTATAGGAGACTTGCAATGGATTTCAATGCTAAAATCAAAAAGTAAGTGAGTGCAAGTGAAAGTGGAAGAGTATTTGTCTTTTCTCTCTTGTCTCCCATTTTTAGGAACATGATTGTAACAAAGTAATCATAAAAGATGTAGGAGTTATTTGAAGTGACCAATGTGAAGATGGATTATGGGAACACAAGAGTTTGAGATTCTTTTTGCTCTAATAAACGGAGAGTGTTTACCTATAGAGATTCCAATGCTTAAGTTAACAAAGGTTTGAGGCAGATGTGTAAGGGCTCAAAAGTGTATATTTGGTCTCCCAACCTAGTATTTGTAGAGGGAGTTACCATTATGGGCAGTTCTTAAGGCTCACTTATGCATGTGTCCATGTCTCGAGATTGTCATAGCACACTAGACAATGGAAGAATGATCTGAACCTACTCGAGGGACGACTTCACATCTTGGGGGTGTGTGATTCGCTGGATGTTTTAACATTCCTATGAATCTAAGGATGAGAATGGACGATTCTCATGTTTGGTTCGTCGATAGAAATAATATTCTTGGAAAAGTTGTATTCCTAGATATGGAAATGAGCTCATTTTAATTCACATCCTCCCTATGGGAATCCAACATTCCTGATGGCGCCTACAAGAGCGGGAAAATACCGCAAGTGTACGGGTCATTCAAGTAGAATAATGTGAGTTAAGAGTATCGTCTCCAGGGATTGGGTATAAATATGCTATCGAGTTATTAAACTACCGTGTTCAGGCCTGAGCAAAATGAGTTAATGAAGTTACGAAGGAATTCTAAAGAGCAAGTAACTAGAAAACACTAACACAAATTAAAGTTGAGAAACAACTAAGGTTAAAAGGCCTAGGGACCTTTTTCACCCTCTACTTCACTTGGATATGCAAATTACTTAATTGAATATTAAGGAATTGGTTTTGTTAGCATGTCAATTATAGTTAAACGCCTATGTCTAGGTCGATTAACCGTGTCTCTTTCACCTAAAACACTAAGTGTCCTTGTGAGTTAGTGTGAAATCAACCCATTGAGAACTAATATCAAACATCTACTATGCAAGGTCAATGGGTATGTTTCCATCCCATTGACTAATCCTCACACCTAAGCCAATTAAGTGTAAAGAACAAGCATTACCCATTCCAAGGTCCAATATCTCTATTCCTATGTCTAGTTCAAGAGAATCCCCTAAATCAACTTAGATGGTGGCCAAACATATAAGAGCATTAAGAATATAAATGGGTAACCAAAACCAAAATCATCAACATTCAAATAAACAACATTACAAACATCCAAGATCCATAGAGGGATTCAAAGGATCCCCTAGTTACAAATTTAGCTATCCATAACAATGAACAAAACACAAACTAGTTCAAGAGACATAATGAATATTAAAGATATAAAGAGAGAGGAAGAGGTGAACAAATGGGGCTTCAATCCTTCTCCTAGCTCTTGGTCTTCAATCTTCAAGATGAATCCTTCTCTAGTGTTGGCTCCTTCCAAAACCTAGGGTTCCTCTCTCAAAACCTGAAAAGGGCCAAAACCAACTCCCCTCCCTGATACCGCCCATTGGGTAATTATTTACTAAAAATGGGCCTGGGCGTGGGTTGCAACCCGACGAAATTGTCAGGTCGACCTGACTCACAAAACTGATCTAATGTTTAGGCGCCCAGGAGGTTGCAACCCAGCAAAATTCAGGTCGCGACCCAACAGCAAAAACTTCAATTCAATGGCTTTTTCTTCATGCTTTGCTTCCTTCCTCTTGGCTTCAACTTGAATTCTCTTCAAGCTCCAAAACTTCTACAATTTTCTCCAAAAATCATTCAATGAAAATTTAATTTGAATTATGCAATTCATTCCAATAGTCTTGATTTATGACATCGAATTTTTCAACAAAAGTTCTAAAACAAATATGAGTCAATTCTTCCTATTTTTAAGTGTTTCACTTGGAAAATGAAAGACAAGTCATGCAGTTTCAATCCAGTTAGAAGCTAAATAACTCCATAAACTGGAGTTATCACACCCCCAAACTTAAGCTTTTGCTAGTCCTCGAGCAAAATAATCCAAAACAAAGCAAAACACTTAGGGACTTTCAACTAGAAGCAAGCGGTCCAAAAATGAAAGCAACTCAAATTCAAGCATTGCTAGGGTCAAAATGTCATACATATCCTCAAGAACTATTTCACAACCTCAGAAAAGTATCACACATGCACTTCCAAGACCATGTTGTCACTCATATGCAACTTTCATGCACAAATGAATTTCCAACAAGCATGCATGCAAGATCTCTTCCTAATTTCGAAAGACAAGCTTGGATAGGTCTCTGAGAAAGCACATGCATATTTCATTACATCAAAAGGATTGTTTTCACCTCTCTCTCCACTAATGTAGACAAATGCACAATCAAGAATCAAAAGGGTCTTTCAAAGCTTGTAATGTGAGGCCAAGGGTGAATGGTTAAGAAGGAAAGGTAAGGATATAAATCAAAAGTTGAAATGCATAAACCTGAAAATCCTAAGATTTGGGCCAATCCAAGACAAAATTAAAAGTTGCAATTTGTGAGATTCAATGCAAAGGACCCATGCAACTGATTATTCACACTTTTTTTTTTCTTCTCTTTTTTTTATAACTTTATTTTTTTATTTTTTTTTCAGATTTTTTTTTTTTACTTTTTTTTTTCGCTTTTCGATTGACAATTCTCCACTATTGATTCAACTCACAAAATGCACAAGAAAACTAACAATTGGCTCCAATCAAAAGAATTTTACATGTCATACACTCAACAAGGGTAAATGAAAAAAGTTTTTATTTTTATTTTTATTTTTTATTTTTTTATAAGAGGGGTTATTGGTAGGAAAAATGTGGTTAAAAGAAGAAAATAAAGGCCAAACATATTCAAGGCTTCAAAGAGGACCTATGGATAATCACATATCAAGGTTAGCTTCAAAGGCTCAAACGGTCCAAGGAACGCCCTAATCATTTTCTCAATCATGCATTGCCTAGGATTTCGCCATCAAGAAACTACATTCATACACAATTGAAGCACAAAGTTAAACACCATCAAGAGAACTCATGTGTATTCCCAAAAAATGAGGTCAATCCACAATTCATGCAATCATTGGATATTCAATTTTAACAACTAGCATGCCAAAACTTAAGTTGCCAACAAGCATTCATTCCACACATTTGTTTTTTTTTTTTTTTTTAACCAAAACCAAAAGAGGAATAACAAAAAGAAAAGAGAAACGAAAAAATAACTTTTAACAGAACTGATAAACATGAGAATAACATCAACCAATACTAGAAGTCTAAAACATTAACAAAAGTATTAATAAGTCTACTAAATACCCCCAAACTTGAACAAAACATGTCTCACTAGCACAATGACCAAAAAGCATAAAATAAACAGAAAATAAGGTAGAAAAGGCAAGAAAGAAAGACGCCCTGGGCAAGTAGCTATGGTGAGTCGTGCGGTGAAAGATCGGAAGCATCACTAGTATCCTCCTCAGGAGCTGGATAAGCAGGATCTGCTAGTGTGGAGACATCAAACCCAGCCTGTGTTGCCAACCATTTAAAACTCTGATGATAATAATCATCCTGGAACGAATCAAACGGTGCAAGCCATTCAGTTTACGCTCAATAGTGGCTAGACGCTCGGTGGTCCTAGGACGGCGATGCGGCGATCCTCGAGGCGGATGATCGGGGAAGTGAACACGGTCATAAAAATCATGCCATGGCTCCTTTGGATGGATAAGCTCTTCGGTGTTTTGCCACTTGACATTAGCTCGTGCGCAAAGGTCTTGGATCATTGATGGAAAGAAAAGGAGCCAGAACCTAATAGTGCGAAGCATTCCTGCATGAATCATTGGCAACATCAATGGCCTTGCGCTCCATGATGGCATAGATGAGGATGGCCTTATCCTTGTGGACAAATGATGAATTGGAGGTCGGCAAGAGACGAGCGATGATGAAATGGAACCACCCTCGAGCCAGGTAGTAAATATCGAGGAGAGAATTTCTTGAACTCACCCTTTGGATTCCGCCATGGAATGGGTTCTCGACCACAAATACGAGCTATAACAGCCTCCATGTTAACTTCCCCTTGCAATAATTGGTTGTATTCACAATGTGGTGAAGGTGCACTAAGCCCTAAGATAGAACGGAGTTGATGGGGCTCAAAGGAGATCCACTTCAGCCTGACAAAGACTTTGCCATCTTCCCGAGGAAAAGGCAGCATTGGCATAAAATTCCCTCACCAAGCTAAGAACATCCTGTTGGTTACAAAAGGTAGACCATGATAGTGCTCAATGGTTTGAACCATGTCCATGGGTTGGCATCGACCAAAGGAGATCCCTCTCTCAACGCGTCCTATGGACGACGGAAGCTGTGAATCGCGCTCGGCTTCACCGTTGGAAAGCGAGTGGTGTCGAGTGGGAGAGCATGAGGCTTTCTATTTCCTTTCTGGTCCTTTCTTTGTAAGTCCAGATGTAGAAGCTAGTGTAGTCTTCTGTTTCTTGTTTACCATGATTTAAGGACTGGGAACCTGAAATCAAATGCCGAAGAAGTAATTACCATTAGATAGGTACAAAACTTCAACCAAAAGCAGCATCCTGACCACACTCACGACACTGTCATAGTAATAATGGTATCCAACAATACCATACAATATGCCATATTCAGTTGCACACAAATTCCATAAGGCACCAGAACAGAAACAAAAACGAAATAGAACACATGAAGTTGAACACAAATTCAATAACAACTCAGCATTCTCAATCAAAGAGCACAATACAAAAATTTAAGGAGCATTGGAATCTAATAATGTAAGCTCTAAACTCATGGTATGAGCTTAGCAACAGGGACTCCAACCAGAAATAGAAAGCAACCCAGAAAAACATAATCCAGCATGTATGAACCAAAAATATACTCCAACAATGTAAGCTCCAAGCACTAATAATTAGAAAGCAAACCATCAAAATAATCCAATGAAATTTGAATCATCACAATGCTCATCAATCAGGACAACAGTATATCAGAGATAAGATATCAGGATATCAACAACAGTATATCAGGATAACAGTATATCAGTATATCAGGACAACAATATCAGGACAACAGTATTCTCAATCACCCTTCTTCTTCCCTCTTTTTTTTTTTTTAAACAAACAATGCAGAAAATAGAACAAAAATAAGACAAGAATAACAAGGATAAGAAAAGAACAAAGAGAGAACCAGGAGGAAGGTGTTTGCGTTAATGAACGGAAGGGACGTGGAGAGCCGCAGCGAGAGATAGGCGGTGCGACTCGGAGCTAGCGGAGAGAGAGAGATGCAAAAGCGACAGCAGAGGTGGCTTCGCGCCTGGGTCGCGGGTGGTTGTGAGACGCGGAGCTCGCGCGGAGGAGCTGGTCTTGCGCGGCAACGCCCGGAGCGTGAGACAAGGAAGAGGAAGACACGGGTGCGCGGAGCCGCGCGGAGGGGAGGCACGAGTGAGCGGCGAGAGGGAAGCGGGACCAGGCGGAGCTCGAGAGGGGTGCGCGAAACGCTGGGGTGGGGTTGGTAGTTGCGGGTTGTGTGGTGTGAGGCGGAAGAGAGAGAGAGAGAGAGATGGTCTTGAGTGGAGGCGGGTTGTGTGGTGTGAAAGGGAAGGGTTTGTGTTTGTGTTAGAATGGGGAAGTTTGGTTTTTTTTGGCCGAGTTTTGAAAAAAAAAAATCTCTATATTTTGAATTTTGAAACTGACATAGATATATATATATTTTTTGAATTTTGAAATCTGGATTTTTTTTTTTTTAAGTTTTTTTTTTTGGGTGTGGGTCGCGACCCAAGTAAGGTCGCGACTCACTACTCTCGGGTTTTAGTATGCTGCACCACATAGGCTAGCGTTGAGTCGCGACCCAGTCATAATTTTTGGGTTGCGACTCCTCTCGGTTTTAGCATGCTGCACCAAGATGCGACTGTTGGGTCGCGACCTAGTCATAAATTCTGGGTTGCGACCCACTGAGGCAATTATGCAGCAAGAATTTTAGTCATTCCAAGCTCTTTTCTTCCAACAAAACAATTTCTAACACATGAAAAACATTCATTCACCACAATTAACACTAATATTCATATGAAATCATCAAATCACAAGAATTAGACATGACAAGGAGCATAAGGCATGTGAATTGAATAAACACTATGACAATAAAATTAAACACAAACACCACACAACAAAACAACTCAAAACACTAACATGCTTAGAACACTATGACCTATATGCAAAGAGCAAACCCAAGATTTAAGCATGACATAAGGCATAAGAATATGAGTTCAAGCAAACAAAGTGTGTGCTCACTTTAAACCAGGAAAACACAAGATAGGCAACCAAATTATGCATGAAAACAACAAAAACAACATGAACAAGATACTAGATCAAAAACACCAATACAAAAGACACAAGAAAGCATAAAACATGACTAAAACACACCTTGCTGCAAAATTCTCCAGCAATAATGATGCCTATGAACCAAGCAACTAAACACAATACTACCAAGCAAAAAGAACTAGAAAAACGTAAATTAAAAGGAAAGGATAAAGAACTTGGGTTGTCTCCCAAGAAGTGCCTTAGTTATAGTCTTGGCAAGACTTTGTCAAAAAGTCAAGTTGTTAGAACCAATGCGAAAGAAGTTTTTGCACAATACTCCTTTCCTCCAAAGTGCATTTTTAACCATTCAATGTTGACTTTGTAAGTTGACTTTGAATCCAAACCTTCAATACTCACAACTCCTTGAGAAGACTCTTTTACCACAAAAATTGGACTTGACCATTGAAGTTTGAGCTTCATTGAGACGAGTTTGTGCCTAGTCCTGAAAATAAGGATTGGCTCATAGTTTTCATTTAACCAACAGTCATACCCTTTTCACCTAAGTTTAACTTAACCCAATGACTGTTGACTTTGTGAGTTGACTTTTGAATCGGACCACCATTAGTCAAGCTCCATGGGAGAACACTTTCTTCACCATAATTGGACTTGAGCACCTAAATTTGGGCCTCATTAGGGGTGTTTGAGTCTAGTATTGCATATGAGGATAAATTCACTATTTTCACTAGACACAATGGTCATTCCTTCCATTTTAGGCACACACTCACTCAGTATAGGGCTTAGACACCATTGGTGCTCAATAGAGGCTTTGTGGTCACCCTTAACAAGATCTTTTTCATATTGATTGCTGGGTTAACACAACAAATGTCTTCTTTGATCCAATCCACACCCTGTTTTTGATCTTTAAGCACATAGAGTAGCTTGTCTAATTGTGCCTCAGTTGGAATTGATGAAAGTATCAATGGAAAGACGGAGCTCCAAGATGGGCACAATGCAAAGGGCTTGGCTGAAGCTTGAAATCTACTTTTCGAAGCTCTCTAACTAAAGGCTTAATAGAAGCTTTAGATGAAGAAAACTCCAAGGGCTCAAATTGAGGTGACCTGAAAAACTTAGGAAACACGTCAAGCAATTTATCAAGATTATAAACATCATCATCAGTGCTATGAATATGCTCACATGCATTAGTTAATGACAATGCAAGGAGGTCTTGAGGGTGTTCCTCATGAAAGACTCAGAATTGCCATTGTCCACAATACCTATATAAGAACACTCCTCATGCTCATGTGGGTAATTAATGGCCTTAAAAATATTAAATGTTACCTCCTGGTCTTGCACACGCATAGTCAACTCACCCTTTTGAACATCAATGAGAGTCCTACCCGTGGCTAGAAAAGGACGACCAAGAATCAATGGCACATTGCGGTCTTCCTCCATGTCCAAGATGATGAAATCCGGGGAATATGAACTTATCCACTTTGACTAAGATATCTTCAACAATTCCTCTAGGATAAGTGAAAGAACGATCTGCAAGTTGGAGAGTGACATTGGTTGGCTTGCATTCCCCCAAACCCAACTTTTGGAATATTGATAGGGGCATGAGATTTATGCCTGCCCCTAAGTCACACAAAGCTCTCCCAGAGAATTGAGTTCCAATATGGCAAGGGATAGTGAAGCTTCAGGATCCTTCAATTTGGGAGGTAGCTTATTTTGCAAAATGGCACTACACTCCTCAGTCAAAGCAACAGTCTCAAAGTTTCCCAATTTGCGCTTCTTTGAAAGAATGTCCTTCATGAACTTCACATAACTTGGCATTTGTTCCAAGGCTTCAAAGGGAATGTTTATGTGAAGTTTTTTGAAGACTTCCAAAAACTTTTGAAATTGTGTATCAAGCTTTTGTTTAGCAAAGCGATTGGGAAATGGGAGATGAGGGGTAGGGGGCTTCTCATTCTTCTTCTTATTATCCTCTTCATTGGCCACTTCCTTTTTCTTGTCCACCATCACTTCTTCAACATCATTTTTTTTATGCTCCAACTCTTGATGCAAAAATTTAGTCTTAGGATTTCCTTCAATTTCCTTCCCACTCTTAAGAGTTATGGCCTTACATTGCTCATTGTTGCCACCCTTGGGATTATTGATTGTGTCACTAGGAAAGGTTCCCAAAGGGCGATTACTCATTGTTTGAGCAATTTGACCAATTTGAGTCTCCAAGTTCCTCAATGAAGCGGCTTGACTTTGCAAAAGAGCATCTTGGCCAGCTAAGTGAGCATCCGTCTTGGCCATATAAGCATCGGTCTTATTAATGAAGGTCATGAACATGCTCTCAAGTGTTGAAGTTTGATCATGAAAATGCTCCTTAGGTGGGGTAGGTTGTGGTTGGAAGCCAGGTAGAAAATTTGGAGCTGACTTGGGTTAAGCGAAGAAGAAGATGCTTGTTTATTATTCCCACAAGCATAGTTGCCTTGGCTTCGCCCTCCTTGGTTGTAGTTATTGTTGAATGGTCGGTTAGGTCCCAATTGGCGATGTTGAGCCAAAAATTGTACACTCTCCATAATGTGGGGACATTGATCACTAGAGTGTGGGTCTTCACACAAGTCACAAGCACTAGAAGAGCTTTCAACCGAATTCACATTCATATTATCCAACCTCTTAGCAATAGCCGCTACTTGAGCTGAGAGAGAAGTGAGGGCATCCACCTCATACATACCAGCTACCTTCTTTGTATTCATCCGTTCAGTGGCCATTGATAATTGTTGGCTGCCATTTCTTCCAAGAGGTCAAGAGCAGCATCCTGGCCTAGCCATCAAAGCACCACCTGAGCAGCATCAATAGTAGCTCTCTCTTGAGGGAGCAACCCCATGTACTGAACTTGGAGCCACTTAGGAATGCCATGGTGCGGACACTTCCTAAGCATCTCCTTGAACCTTTCCCATGCCTCATACAGAGTTTCACCATCTATTTGCTTGAAAGAGGTGATGTCAGAGCGTAGCCTAGCTGTCTTGATTGGTGGGAAGAACTTGGCAAGAAATTTTGGGCAAGGTCCTCCCATGTAGTGATAGAGTTGGCAGGAAGTGAGGAGAGCCATGCCTTAGCCTTATCCCTTAGAGAGAATGGGAATAGGCGCAAACGAATACCTTCCTCCGAAATGCCATTGTGTCGGAAGGTATCACACACCTCCAAGAAGTTAGAGAGATGAGCACCAGGATCTTCACTAGGCAACCCACTAAACTGAACTGTTTCTGCACCATCTGAATCAGTGCAGGTTTAAGCTCAAAGTTATGAGCTTGGATGGCAGGCCTGCAAATGCTAGAGTGGACATCCTGGAGTTGTGGAGAAGCATAATCCCGCACGGAGCGGTTTGGGTCCTCATGATCTGCCATGTCACGTCTAGTACGATGAGAACGAGGTTGGCGTGGAAATTGAAAAACTCTTTCTAAATCCACACGACAGTACTATCTTCAAAGCTTCTAGAGCGTCGCATGCAAATATAGAGGTACCTGAAAATAAAAGAAAATGAAGGCTCAAGTCAAGAACTAGTAATTTAAATCAAAAGTAGCACACAACTATAGCCAATCCCGCGCGAAAACTTGATGGCCGCCTACAAGAGCGGGTAAAATACCGCAAGTGTACGGGTCGTTCAAGTAGAATAATGTGAGTTAAGAGTATCGTCTCCAGGGGATTGGGTATAAATATGCTATCGAGTTATTAAACTACGTGTTCAGGCCTGAGCAAAATGAGTTAATGAAGTTACGAAGGAATTCTAAAGAGCAAGTAACTAGAAAACACTAACACAAATTAAAGTTGAGAAACAACTAAGGTTAAAAGGCCTAGGGGACCTTTTTCACCCTCTACTTCACTTGGATATGCAAATTACTTAATTGAATATTAAGGAATTGGTTTTGTTAGCATGTCAATTATAGTTAAACGCCTATGTCTAGGTCGATTAACCGTGTCTCTTTCACCTAAAACACTAAGTGTCCTTGTGAGTTAGTGTGAAATCAACCCATTGAGAACTAATATCAAACATCTACTATGCAAGGTCAATGGGTATGTTTCCATCCCATTGACTAATCCTCACACCTAAGCCAATTAAGTGTAAAGAACAAGCATTACCCATTCCAAGGTCCAATATCTCTATTCCTATGTCTAGTTCAAGAGAATCCCCTAAATCAACTTAGATGGTGGCCAAACATATAAGAGCATTAAGAATATAAATGGGTAACCAAAACCAAAATCATCAACATTCAAATAAACAACATTACAAACATCCAAGATCCATAGAGGGATTCAAAGGATCCCTAGTTACAAATTTAGCTATCCATAACAATGAACAAAACACAAACTAGTTCAAGAGACATAATGAATATTAAAGATATAAAGAGAGAGGAAGAGGTGAACAAATGGGGCTTCAATCCTTCTCCTAGCTCTTGGTCTTCAATCTTCAAGATGAATCCTTCTCTAGTGTTGGCTCCTTCCAAAACCTAGGGTTCCTCTCTCAAAACCTGAAAAGGCAGCCAAAAACCAACTCCCCTCCTGCGATCCTGTCTTGGGTAATTATTTACTAAAAATGGGCCTGGGCCGCGTCGGGTTGCAACCAACGAAATTGTCAGGTCGCGACCTGACTCACAAAACTGATCTAATGTTTAGGCGCCCAGTAGGTTGCAACCCAGCAAAATTCAGGTCGCGACCCAGGCAAAAACTTCAATTCAATGGCTTTTTCTTCATGCTTTGCTTCCTTCCTCTTGGCTTCAACTTGAATTCTCTTCAAGCTCCAAAACTTCTACAATTTTCTCTGCCAAAAATCATTCAATGAAAATTTAATTTGAATTATGCAATTCATTCCAATAGTCTTGATTTATGACATCGAATTTTTCAACAAAAGTTCTAAAACAAATATGAGTCAATTCTTCCTATTTTTAAGTGTTTCACTTGGAAAATGAAAAACAAGTCATGCAGTTTCAATCCAGTTAAAGCTAAATAACTCCATAAACTGGAGTTATCAATTCCCATGAAAAGGGAATGTTTCAGAAAATGAAAAAACTAAATTACCCCATACCTTAAACATTGAACAACTATTACAACCATTGGACTCCGTTGGCCATGCCAACCACCATCGTTCGAGTTCAAACCACCGCCATTAGCGTTTGATGATCGACGATCTAGGCTAACCACCGTCTATCAACATCAGACGACTACCAATCGAGGCCAGGCCAACGCTAGACCACCTCCATCAAGACCAACCACCAGGCACCATTTTGTAATGGATATTTTTGGAAAAATAAATTGTATTCTCATGATTGTCACTTGGTATTTGATTTGCATTCCAAACACTTCTATATTTAGGGGTGTAAGGATTGGTCCAACCGATCAACTGATTAGATCCGATGGGTTTGGTTCTCGGTTTGGTTCGGGTCATCGGGTTCGTTCACATAAAAACTAATGGAACCAAGGAGATATTGGTCGGATATCGGTTTTGGGTTCATTGGACCTGATGACCCAACCCAACGTTATTCCTTTTTTTCTTTGTATCCTAATAGTAACAGACTAACTTAGTAAGACACACTAACTCAGTTAGTAACTTTCCTTTCCTGTGTCTCTCCACTCCCATAAACTGTAAGAGCAAAAACCCTAACGCCGCCCTTACTCTGCCATGCGTTGCCTAGCTCCATGGAGCATCCGCGCATCCACTAGCGATTTGCTTGTCGCGTTGGAGGAACGTTAATAGTCTCGGACATATAGTTGCACCTCCACTGCGCGTCGCCATCATCTCTGTCGTCAACTCATAATTGCATCAGATCCATCATCCTCAACCACTCAACCCACCACAACCACAGCCCAGATTGACAAAGCCAACCACAAGCCCTTTCCTCTTTCCTCTTCAAGTTACAAAACCAGAAACCAAAACCCTAGCACCATTGCCATTGCCTTTCTCCAGATGAGCCGCACCACCACCCATCGCCCTTCCCATGGCTTCTACTTCCTGACCGCCACTCCATAAGAGCACAGATCATCCAATATCAAAGAACCAAGTGCATTTCATCTTCGTGTCGCCTTTCCACCGCACAAGTTGCCATCACCCGTTACTAATATCCCAAAAGTGGATGCCTTTAGGAAGGTTATGTCTAAGCTCAGGAAGGGTTGAATAAAGCTTAAGAGATATTTAAATGCCTTAAAAAAAGGAAAGAGATTGTATATCAAAAATAAATAAATCGAAAGAATGAATAAATATAAATCTTTATTTTAAATTTATGTAAAATAGTAAATCATGTAAAATCTAGATTTTAACAAAAAAATATCAATTCCAAAAGGAAAAATAAAATATAAAATTTATAATAATTTTATGTATCAATATTTTTCTATGCCAATGTTCAGTTTTTATTTGAATTTAATATTTAATTTTTTTATGTAATATGATATTCAATTTGTCATATGGTGTTTGATTTTAAATTTTGAAAAATATTATCTTATAAAATCTATTAGATCCAATATTGTTCATAATTATCGTTAATTTTAATATTTGCATCAGTATTGTATTGTTAGAATTAGAAAAGATATAGCATACTAAATTTTTCTTTTATCACATATACTCTTGATAAATTGATTTTTATATCATTTCTAAGATTATTATTTATTTAGATATCTATCATTTATATTTATGGTATAAATATCAATTAGGATTTAAGAATATATATATACTGATAATCAAATATTTATAGAATAATTACAATCTCTAATAAAAGGAATGAACTAACACCAAACTGATATATATATATACATATATGAAATATTTCACAAATATAACTTTCATATTAATGATATTTATTTCAAGATATTAGATATTATCCATATTTATCATGTATTATGAATATGATTTGTTACAAATTATAGAGAATTATTAGATATTATTTACGGTATTATTAACAATTAAAATTATGTATGAAATTTCTTGGTCATGTAAATTATTATTATTATTATTATTATTATTATTATTACCGTATTGTTCAAATTGCAACGTATTAGCATTACTGTAGATAGCATCGTCACTATATTATTATTATTATTAGTACTAGTAGTTCAAAAGTAAAGTAACGTTATTATATATATGTATACATAATGTTGCATTGCTATTATTATTATTATTATAACAGTAGAAGTAGTAAGCATCATCACGTTATTATATATATAAGAAAACTCGGTATTGTGCAATTAGAACACGCACACGGTGTCAACGTCGCGCGGCTGGGATGCGGATTGCTTGGGCTGGTTTTTTCCACTCCTAGTATATATTTATACATCATAATACTCTTAAATATTTTTTTAAGAACCCTAGCCACCCAAAGATTTTTCTCTAGAAAGAAAAATATGGTTATCTCAATTTTCTCTGACTAATCTCTTCTGGCAAGTGATATTGATGGAATTTAGTCAATTCTTCTTATTCTTATATAGTCTGTGAGTTTTGGTCCTATTAGGATGATTTCTCTCATCATTCTTCCTCCCTATCATCACAAATTCAGTTTGGACGAATAAATCAAATTATTTATGTTTTTATTATTTTGATTGGTAGTTACCATGTCATACCTGCCCTCAAGAAGTTGTCATGAAGCACACTCTATCAACGGTGAGTGGGTTAAGCTTGACCATACTTTTGGTCATTATTAGTATTTTTTCAACATTATATATATTGTTTATGAAATTCTAGATTGACTTATGCCAAATACATGGTTTCATGGATTATGCCAATTTTTAAAAAAAATTATTATTTTTCACAATTATCATGAAAACCTTATTTTTGAAAGCTTATGGGATCATATTTGATACTTTGCATGATATAGAATATCTTTTTCCCATTTTTTGAAATTATGAGAACTCAATTTAATATTTAATAGAAATATTGATTACCATATTTTCAGACTATGGATTTCCTATTAAGATTTTAGAATAGACATGATTTATTGAAAGTATTGAACAAAGTATGATTCATAACAATTGTTAGATACATACTCTATTGGCTTCTAAAATCACTATGTCTAGACGCTAGTGATTCCATGGGCATGATTTTAGAATTTCAGTTATGTTAAAGTTAGACGTTAAAATATAACAATTGTCAGAATACATATTCTGTTAGTTCTAAAATCACTATGTCTACAAGCTTGATCCTTAGGCATGATTTTAAAATCTCAGTTATGCTACAGTCAAATTGTTAGAATTATATAAATTCAGAGCTTTCAGATTTATCCAGTTTAATTGCAAGTTATTATTATTTTAAGTAATTAGTGAGAAACAGTCAACGAGTTAACGTAGATTATCGTTAACCTTGGTACCAAGTGGTGCTAGAGGCTACCCACAGGAAAGAACCTAGGGAGGTGTCTATTTATAGGACCTAGTTAGGTGCCCATCATTAGTATTGGCTGATTTAGCTATTTAGCTAGATATTTATGTATAGAATAACTCATATTTCTCTACTAATTATTGCCATGATTTTGGATAAATTGTTATTTTAATATAGTTATATATATCTAAATATATATAGTTTTTTTATCAGTTGTATGTATATATTATGTATGTTATTGTTGTCCCATGTGAATTGTGAGTGAACCTTACTCAGTTTTGATGAACTCACCCTTCTCATTTTTCCTCTCCCTTACAATTACATTCAGATCCAATTATTATTCAGACCTAGGCTCGGAGATTCGCAATTGTTCTAGTGGTGAATTTCACTTTGTAGTGAAGTTTAAATTAGGATCATGTTATAATAGAGTGCTAGTAGTGTAGGTAGAGTCCTCAGACATCATTTAGCATACGTGATTATTTTAAATTTATGTTATTTTACCATTATAATATTTTATGTAATTTCTTCCTGAAACATAATTTAAGATTATCTATTTCAGTTATAGATTTTTGGAATTATTTGAAATAATTAAATATTTTATGTATTTTATGAATAAAGTTTTTAAGAAGCTTTAAGTAATTTATTTATTATTATAACTTATTATAAGCATTAATTTAGTAATTTATTACGTATGATTAATGAAATTAATTCTAAAAGGTTTTATAAGGGACAATATCCCTTATATGTTGGTCACGGTTTTGGGTCATGACAGTTACTCACCGTCATAGGGACCGGCGCACAACTCCGTCAGTCAACATCACAACTCAATCGCTTCGATTGCAACTAAAAATGCCGATTTGCCACTGACAACTCTCAAAACCCTTTGTTTTCTTGCAGATTTGGACCCAACAACCACAAGATAGCAGTAGACAGGACTCAGATCTAGTTTTTCTTTTTCAAAAAACATCATAAAAAAAAATTGGTTCTTTTATTTGTTTTTGAAAAAAGAAAGAAAGAGAAGATAGTGGGTTTCTTTTACTGCTATCTGTTAAGCCCTTTTTGTACGATACAGGATAATGGATCTGTAATGTAGAGTGTATTACTGTCATCTTTTTTTTTTAATTTTCATTGAGTTTTGAGTAGAAACAGCTTTATTATATTGTAACTATGGTTTTGTGGTTTTTTTCTTTTTCTTCGGTTTTTTTTTCAGATTTTCTTTGTTATGAATTTTTTGCCTTGAAAATTTCAATCAAGTACCCATAGACCCATATCAAACCAATTGAATTTGATCAGTTTCATTAGTTAAAGTCAAGTCATGAAAAAGTGATGAACCAAAATAACTGACCCGAACCCAAATTAATTGGTTTGGATTTAATTTTTCCTCAAACTTGAACCAATCGACCCGATTACCTCCCTATCTACATTGCATTCCCAAAAAACCGTTATTCCCGAAATGAAAAATCATTGCGCGAACCACACGCCATTGAGGTTTTGAGCCTCTCAAATCAAATCTTGGGCGAAGTCGGGTCTAGACATGAGGAAACCACAGATTAGGCCCAATCATCGTGTGGGCTCATATTCGCAGTCCATAGCGATAGTTCAAGAAACAAGCCCAAAGAGAAAAAAGTACTAGGCCCAGCCCAAATCACCTGGCCCCGCAAATGTCACACTTCTTCTCCTCTTCCTCGTCTCCACTACACCGCATCACTCTTGTGACCATCGCCATCATCTCAACCATGGAAGAAGAACACTCTCACCAACACCAACACCAACACCAAGACACCCCAACCTCCCTACCCACGACCGGCACCTGCTGCAAGTGCGGCGGCCCCACCACGTTCCCGCCGCCACCACCACCGTCCCCTCCCTTCTCCGACACCTCCCCTCCCCCAGCCTACCGCCCCATCCGCGCCCCCGCCATCCCCCCGGACCCAAACTCCCAACGCGCCATCATCCTCGCCCCAGTCCCCAAATCCCAGAAAGTCCCCACCGCATCTCCACCGTTCAATTTCATCACCCCATCGAAACGAATCCATACCGTCGATGACATCCACCACTTCCACGACTCCTTCTCCGGCCAGAACTTCCTCGGCTTCGTCGTCTCGCTCTCCGAATCCATCCGCGGCCACAAGATCTCCGACCCCTGCCACCAATCCCAGACCCTAAACGTCGTCGTTTCGATCCTCGAAACCCTAACCCTATGGGTCGACGAGATCCCCCGTTCAGCAATCCGCTCGCTACGGCAACGTCGCGTACCGCACCTGGCACGAACGCATGTCCGAATCCGGCGATTCCCTCATGCTTCGGTTCCTCCCTGAGAATCTCAAACCCGCGACGATCGAGATCGTTCCTTACTTCGCCGATAGCTTCGGGAATTCGAGCCGAATCGATTATGGAACCGGCCACGAGACCAATTTCGCGGCGTGGCTCTATTGCTTGGCCAGGTTGGGATTGATCGGAGAAGAGGATTACCAGGCCGTGGTTTCTAGAGTTTTCGTGAAGTACCTCGAATTGATGAGGAAGCTTCAATTGGTGTATTCATTGGAGCCTGCAGGGTCACATGGTGTTTGGGGTCTTGATGATTATCATTTTCTGCCCTTTATATTTGGTTCTTCGCAGTTGATTGATCACAAGTACATGAAGCCCAAATCGATTCATAACCAGGACATACTTGATAATTTCTCCAATGAGTATCTTTATTTGGGTTGCATTGCGTTCATAAAGAAAGTGAAGAAGGGTCTTTTTGCTGAGCACTCGCCCATGTTGGATGATATCAGTGGGGTGCCTAATTGGAACAAGGTGAATAGTGGGTTGCTCAAGATGTACAAGGCTGAGGTGTTGGAGAAGGTCCCCATCATGCAACATTTTCTCTTTGGATCACTTATTAAGTGGTAATGTCAGCTGTAGATCATGATCATGCCATGGTTTAAGCTTTTTCATGTGAAAATTGTTAATACGCTTGTTTTGATTCTGTTCTTAGATGTTTCAGGATTTTGCGAAAGGAATATTAAGTACAGGAAAATAAAGATAAGAAATAGAATTTTGTTGTTTCCATTGTTTTGTTTGCAAAATCTTGAATCAGATTGAAAATAGGAAATGAAAACGGACGGATCCTTGATTTTAAGATATGTATAGAGAGTGATCATAGTTTTTCTGTATTTGAGAACCTTAGGAAAACTAAAAAATACAATTGTTCCGGTGGTTCATGTTGGTTCTGTTTGTTCCATTTTATTGGTTGTCATTGTTGTTGTTTGAGGTTGTAGGTAAATGTGGGCATCAGGTGTACATGGATTAAGATGGAATCATTTATCTTAGAGAAGAATGAAGTGACCAAAAAGAGCATTTTAAGGAAAAGCTTACACAATAATTATATGAACAATTTGCAAAAGCTTTAGAACTACTACCCTTCCCCTAAAAATAGTACATTTCTGGATGAATCCCTGAGTGACAAACATGAACAATTGGGTTTGGCATCCGTCTTGGGTTTAGTTGACATTCCATTTCTCTATATGCCCATGCTTTAACATTTATGGAAGTTTAAGTGCAGTAACCAGTACCGAACCGTAGAATTATGGATTAATTTATGTACTGAAATAATGTAATCCATTTGTTACCTTAGTTGATGCATGTCAATTGTCAAGCATGATTGGTCAGTCTTGCATTTTGAATTTACATTGGCACACCTGCCTAGACATGGCTGTACTTTTTTCATAGTAGTCAATAGAATGCAATAGTGGCACTATAGTGCCGTCGTAGCGCGTGGTGGCAAGGGACCACTACAAGAGTGACATCACGTCGCGTCTGAAGATCGCGGCCGGCGATGTCGAGGCCAAAGTACCGATGTCGTGGCTGCGATTCTGGGTGAAAACAGAAAACCCCACTATGTTCTGATGATCACCCTTTTTCTTTGCTGTTCGTCATCCCTGTAGATTTGCCGTTCCCGACAGTGACTTCGTCTTCACCCTTCTTCAGTTTTCAAGTTCCATAGCAGTGCAGCTATATCTCTTCTAGTTAGGGTTTTTTTATGTTGAGGGAGAATCTTTTTTTTTTCCTTTTTCTGAAACCTTTTTTATTCTATGGTTTGTCTGAAATCTTTGTTTGGGCAAGTATTATTTGGGCTGGGCTTTTATTCTCTTTTCTTTATTGGACTTCGTTCTTCTTTAAAATAGGATTGGGCTTTTTGTTTAAGTCTTCGAGGCTTTAAGGGTGATAATGTGTTGAACAAATAAAAAAAGAAGGTGCTGTGTTGTATTTTTTCCCCTTATGCTACTAAACTTCTTATGTATTGACTTGTTATTTATTCACTAAATTAATGGTAATTAGATTTTTAAAAGTATAAATTATTACTTCTAATTATTAATAATAAATATATGTAAAATTGTGGGTAATCTTTTTTTATTTTTTAATATTTATATGTAGTATAGTTACGCAATATTCTATATATTTTTTCAATATAGCGGCTAGCTCGCTATACACTATCCTTCTTGTAGCGAGGTAGTAAGGTAGGAGGTTACCTGGGATGACGATGTCACAAATTAGCTTTCTCCTTCTTCGCACAGCGGATGTAAGGTGGGATAGGGGTGGGCACCTGGAAGCACTCCACCAAGGGTATCAGGAATGGTCTAAGGTTGGAGTTGGTGTTTAGGTTTGAATGCATACCTGTTGAATTGTTAGATACCTTTTAAGTAGGAAACCCAAGTGCCCGTTACCACTATCCTCATGTTTCGGAAATGTGGTTAGTGGGCTTGTTCATGGGTTGTGACGAGAGATCATGGGACACGTGGCTCCAGGTTAGTCGAGGTTGGACCGTGCCAGGCGTCCTTTCGAGTTCGGGACTCACTGGGCGCAGATGACTCGCTAGGCACTACGCCTCACGATCTCTAGGCCCTCGTGCAGATTCGTTGGGCTTTGCGAGGTTGGGCCTTGATCTGGGGTCAGATCAAGTGGTCATGTGACATCATCTCGGAAGACGCGCAAGCGTTAAAAAGCTCTATCTTGTGCAGATTCTCTAAGTAGCAGTAATGGGCCCTGGCCTTCGTTTCTCATGTTGGGCTGTGCCCAATATGGGGCTTCACTATTGACCGTAACACTTCTATAGCGTTTTAGGAGCCAGCTGCTCTGCACCACTATCCGAGATTGACTACTATGCTTTTTTTTTTTTAATCGAACACATCTAATCTCTCCTAGACACCCTCTGTTTTACTCTTAAAACTTCATCGACTCCTCAGAGTTTGAAAAAAAAAAAAATCAATCATGAGCAAATTAATTAGTTGCATTTAATTTTAGTAATGAAATAATGCAAGTTTCTTTTTTTACATCTTTGCCTCAATCTGTAGCTGGTCCAACTTTGTTGCCCTTTTGCACTGGACAGGTATTTTGATTTTTCCTCCACATTCTTAACATGGTTAGTGGAACAAGTTTTGGTGGCTGTCATTGTTGTTGTATTCTTAACACAGTATCTTGATCAAACCCTATGATATTATCTTGGAGAAACTTGTCTACAAGATCAAGAGCATTGACTTGTGAGAACTCTCCAGGTTCCTACCCTTCAAATTCACCATGGTTATAGGCAACTTGTCCAAGATAAGGGATAATGGAGGATCATTTCTTAGATGTTCCGAGAAAGTTAGGAAATTAATTACTAATGCAGTTGTGGGAAAAACAGTGTGGAAATTGAGGGAGTTAAGAACGAAAATATGGGAAAGGTTGTGCGGTGAGGAAACTTTTCAATGCTGATTTACCTGTTGAAACAGATGGACCACCTCTTAGCAGCAATGATTTTAATGAAAGAGAAGGCTTGGACAAGCTGCCTATCTATGGCGGTGAATTTGAAGGGTTAAGCTATGTTAACTCTCAATAACCTGGAGAGTCAGTACTGGTCAATGATCTTGATTTTGTAGATATATTTCTCCAAGATAAGATGATTGAGTTTGATCAAGATACTAACTGTGTTAACAATGCAACAACAATGACAGCCACCAAAACTTGTTCCACTAACTTTTTTAAGAACGTGGAGGAAAAATCAAAATCCCTGCCTAGTGCAAAACTGCAATAAAGTCTGGCCAAGAGAGTTACAGATAGAGGCAATGTCAAATTTAACACACACAGCTCCTGTGGAAGATAATGGGTCAAAAGTTGAGATGATTATGATGTGCAAAGCGTAGTCTATTGATATTTTAACCCTTCTTGTTATTAATGATCTTTTAATTTGTTTTCTACCAGGGAGTAGTGCACGAAGTCTTTTTTTTTTATGGAGTGGAGGTTGGAGTTGCTTTGCTGTGAAACCAAGCAGTAATCCAGGTTGACCATATCACCAGTATTGACAGTCATTACAGGAGAATTATGTTCACAGCAGCTTATTTTATCGATCTTTTAGAATTTAGATATAGTCACTTTGTAGAAGTACTTGTTCACAATTGACTTGCTTATTCCCGATGCACTCACATTACTGAAAGTAAAGATAATATGTAGAGTTCATTCATTTTGGTATATGTGAATGTTTACTACACGACAATGATGATTCTATACTAGCAAGATGCTCTAGTCAACGCATGCTTGCACTACTAGTCTTGCATTATAAGCACCTGCAGAGAAGAGCCCTTTTATCACGCTGATAATTTGAAATTCTTAAATTTTGAGGTGGATAAGTGAGAAAGACTTGGATGTATATTGATAATTGAGAAAGGTTTAAACTTTAATCAAATCAATTATATGACTGATGGTGGGGTGTTTTTGCTTATGAAAAGTATAGACTAATTTTTTATTTTTTTATTTTTTTCTGTTTAGTAAGACGAGGTTTGGATGTTTTTGTTTCTGGAAGTCAATAGTGTTCTTCGAAGTTCTTATGTGGTGCTTTAAGTTAGGTTATGCATATGAAACTGTTTTGTCTTGACTGAAGCACTCACATCTTCTCCAAGCTCATGCTTGTCACTCCCAAGGTCTTGTCCAATTAGGTTTTGCATATAGGTATTGAGGGTGCTTCATGTGGTTGGATCTGTATTTATGGCCTTCTCATGGTACAACATGATATTTAGATGACTATTACTTTTATGTCTTCGATGACCCCTTTTGCATGTAAGAATGCTTGCAGAAAGTCACGCACAATAAAGAGTGAAAGACAATCATCCGTGCTAACTAGGCATGTATGTGGACTATAGATAAGGATTTTTTGCAGCCTTTATTACATATCTTGGTAGCAATGCCAAAGGGGTTTGTAATAGAGAATACCTGTACTTGCTTTGTTTTTCTGTTTGTTCTCTATCTTTGGGATTGCCTATTGGCTTGTTTTGCTTTTGCTTAGTTTTTGTTTGTTTTGACTAAATCGGATGTACTATGGTTCTTTTTGGCTTGCTTTAGCAATCCTTTTATCGGAAAAAAGGTACGAATTGTTAGTTTTCAACCCCAAGATCGTTTTTGGATGGCTAGGGTTCTTCAGCTGTAGATGCTGTGAGAGCATGCCTCCATCCCTTGCTGGCGGATTCAACATCAACATCCAAACTTGGTGACTCATTTTTATTTATGATCTGGCTGGATTCATTGCAGTGATAATTCCACGCATTCACTGCATCTTTTCCAATATTCTTGATATTAACATCAAATCCCATACCTCTTCTATAGCCGGCCAATAAAAGATATCAATAATGGTGTGCTTGATGTGTTTCGTTTTAAGGGTAAAATTGGAGAAAATATTTCATAGATGAATTTCATGCTAAAAATTCCATGTCTGGTGTTTTTTTTCCCTCAATTTTTATCCTTAATCACCCTCTCAACTTTGAATCTTTTGAAATGAAAAGAAATAAATAAATAACTAAACTAATGGAGGTAGGACAGCATAAAATGGGTTGACTATGTCAAAGCAGATTAGTCCAAATATTGCTGATTCTTAAAAACGTAGTTTTTAAAGAATTTGAAAATTATAGCCTCTAATGATGCCACAATTTATGTTTTTTTTCTAGTACTTTTACTTTTTACGGAAAAAAAAAGCTTCATCCACACAAGATAAAAAAGTGAAAGTTTCATTTTCTATTTTTTTTTTCAAACTAACACATCCAAACGAGCTTTTTCTATTGAAGTAGGTAAATCTCTTCTGATATATTAAATATTTACTTTCCTAAAATATTTCTCAAAATCATATAATACAATATACTTTCCTAAAATTAATAACTGATTGATTTCCTAAAATCATAAGATTAAATCCTCAGTAGATCTGTACTAATGAGTTAAAATTTTCTAAATTTCCTAAAGCAGAATAACTACTATATTTTTAAAATCAAAAGAATCCCTTTTTCTTACCCTTTCGATTACCTTCCTTATGAAAATATGGGCGCACAATATCTTTTGGCATCCTGCATTATACAAATTTAATTGTCCATAAGTACATGTATGTATATACATATTAAAATTCTCAAACAAATAGATAAGTTGTGGGAATAATGTAAAGTGAAATCATGAAAGATAAAGGGAAAATTGAGAAATGACTTTAGAGACTAGAGAAAAAGCAAACGGATATAAACATTCGTATTTCTAAGAAGGATGAAGCCTTTATTTTGTAACAAAAGTAAACCATGATTTGAAAACATAAAAGACCAAAATTTGGGACTAATTTACACCCATTTAGACAATTTTAATGGGTGTTAATTAACTTAAATGAAGAGTAACACCCATTTAGTCACAAAATAACACCAATTTATTTAAAATTAACTTATTATACACAACTATTTTAGTTTAAAAATTTAGTTATATATACTACTTAGATAACTCACTGCTATATATACTGCTTAGATAATTGTTATAGTTCGAAACGATTAAAGAATTTAATTTGTTATTTTAATGTAAAACAATTGTGTTAAATATGCTAATTTGACGTTAAAATAGAAAATGTATATAGTTAAAGATTTAATGTTCGAATATCATTTTAAGCATTGAATATTTTTTAAATATTTTGTTAAATTAAAATTTTCATCTTTTACTTATTTTTGTTCTCATAAAACATGCTAAATTTATTATTTTCTTTACATAAAAATAAAACGTTTTATTCCATTAACAATCATATATTTTCTCAATTTTGTATAATATAAATTAAGTATGATATAAAAAACTGAGAGATAGTTTTTTTTTCGCAAAATAAAAATGAACTGATACTGTAGAAGAAGTTTTTTTAATATTATAATTATTCACTTTGAACAAAATATTGGATAGGTGTCCTATTTTATAATATATTTTTTTTATTTTTGTTAAATTTAAATCAGTATTTTTTTATATTTAGTATTATATTGATAAAAATTAAAATCATAACTCAAATATTTAAATCCACATAATTGCGTTAAGTAAGTTAATTTCATATAAAAATGATAAATTGATGAAATTAATGATAAAAATAAATTATCTTGAATAATTAAAATGGACTTATAAATTATAACAACTATTTAATGATAAATTATTATTTTAATTGACAGATAGAAAAAATTATATTTAGAAAAAACTATAAAAATAATAATTAAACAAGAGTGACAATAGGTTTTTGCGAGTCACTCCCTTATGTTTGAAGGCATAAATTCAAGTTTTATTTAAAGTTCCAATGTACCAAAAATATACTTTTTAATAATTTTACTTTTACATAAAGATTTTACATAAATATATTAAAATATATATATAAAATGTATTATTTTATTAAAAAAAGTATGAATAACTCTGACTGTGTGTGTTAGAAGATCAGAAGCAGAGAGGCAGTGAGGTTTTGGCGGCGGAATGGGGAAACGAGAGAAGCAGAAGAAGCAGAAGCATCAGAGGGGCTCAGTGAGAGACCCCTCCTTCTATCTTCATGACCAACCTGCTGATATTCATGACACTGCTCCCTCAAATGAAGAAGAAGAACAACAAGAAGAAGAACAAGAGGAAGAAGAGGACAACAATGATGATGAAGAAGAACAACAACAACAAGTGAAAAATCATGACAACCCATCTCATGATATGCCTTCAAAGTTCCTCCTTTACCAGCAATCTGTCCAGGTTCGTGCTCCTATCTCCATAATAATAATAATAATAATAATAAAAACTTTGTCAATGGGTCTTGCCTTGGTTTGGTTATTTATTGTGTTGAAACATGGAATGCTCAAGATTTAAAATTGTTAAGTTTGTGCTGCTTAGTGATTCTGAGTGTTTTATTTCTTTAGCAGCTAAATAGATGGGTTATTGTGATCTCTGTGTTGATAGAGTAAAAGTCATTGCTTGGTGAATTGTGTGTTTCTTTATGCAGTCTCCCAAAGGAGACATAAGTTATATGCAAAAGTTCTTTCTCATGTACGTTGGTGGAAGGATGCCCCTACATCTTCAAGAAGATTTCTGTGGCACTGCCTTACTTAGGTATATTGGGTCTCTTGTATTTTTTATTTTTTCATTAATGTCTATTTAGATTGATTGGTATTCCGTTTTAAAGTTTGCTTATCTATCTTTTTGATATGCTGATTGATGAAATTGGTATCTCTTTTGATAGGTTTGAGACTTGAAGTTGTCTTGTCAATACTTAAAGGAAGACTGTGTTCACTAATATTACGGTCAAATCATTTGGGTTATAGCCATTTGCCATAAGTTGCCATGGTTAAACATGTGCATAGTATATTAATGGTCTGTTTGGTTTCAGGTTTTATTTTCTATTTTCATTTCTTGTGGTATCTGCCTTCAAAATTTCGTGAAGGAAATAGTAAAATGAGAAATGAAAACTGAAATCAATATTTTATTGTTTTTGGTGTTTTCAGTGTTTCCTTCGCCCTGATAACAGAAAACATATAAAATGAAAACAGGAAAGAAAACAGTAACCAAACAGGCCCTTATAATTTATTCAGATATAAGATGCATTTTGGTTTTAGAAAATATGGTTGCTTTCTGGTCTGGATGGAATCCTCATTCCTCAAGATGTTTCAGTTTTCAAACTTTTCATTGCAGATTCGGTCATGGCTCAATATCCCAGATTAGGAAACTTTATTTCAGAGTGGCTTGTAACTGACTTAATCCTTTTCTTTTTTACTGATATATATTATATTTTATGTCAGTCCCATTCTACTTACCAGGCACTGGTTTATGTTTGACAGTTCGGAATGGCTTCGCAGTGATCCAAGAAGGACAGCAGTAGGATTGGACTTGGATCTTGAGGCACTTAGTTGGTGCGTGGAAAACAACATGCCTAAAGTTGGGGCTGATGGGTTTTCTAGAATATCCCTCTTTCATGGGAATGTCCTACGACCTCTTCAGTCTAAACTTGTGAAAATGGATCCCCAGGAGCTGGTGAGGAACATTTCACTGACAGAGAATGAAGCAAATCTGCAGACTGGTTTGCCAGTATCTGACATTCAAACTGGATCTGCTTCTCAAGATGATGAGATAAATAAGAGAAGCTTTCCACTTCCTGGAAGAGACATTGTGTGTGCTTTTAACTACAGCTGCTGTTGTCTCCATAAACGAGCCGATCTGGTTTTGTATTTCCAGCATGCTCGTGATGCCTTGTCATCTAAAGGTGGAATTTTTGTAATGGATTTGTATGGGGGTACATCTTCAGAGCACAAGCTGAGGCTTCAGAGGAGATTTCCTAATTTTACGGTACAATATTCTTGGTAGAAATTTTCAAGAATCATTAAACTGGCTTGTGGAAGTAGCTACAATCTATTATGAGTTGCATTACGGGGATGATGTAAATAGGAATATACTTGGATACACCTGAGGCTGAAAGAAGTTTTGAACACACCAATGTTGAGGAGCTATGATAAGCCTATATAACCTTTTGACTTGTGGGAGGGGGATATTAGGTTTCTCCAATGAATTGCATCATTTATATAGTTAGTGCATGAAAAAGAGTATATTCTTATTGAATTTCTTCTTTGCCTATCAAATAATATAGTAGCCAATTTGCAGTATGTATGGGAGCAAGCTGAATTTGACATTATTCAACGGAAAACAAGGATTAGCCTCCATTTTCATATGAAGAATCAACAAAGAAAACTTCGTCATGCATTTTCATACAGCTGGAGGCTGTAAGTCGGATAATTTGCTTTCTTTGTTTTTCTTTAGTTCATGGAAGAAAATTGTTAATATTGACCTCAAATAGCTCAAACTTTCCTTGTATCCATGTTTATGTTTCATATTTCTGGTAGTTTAAAACATAGTAAGTGGTGTGTTTCAGGTGGACATTGCCCGAGATAAGGGATTGCTTGGAAGAAGCTGGATTTCGGTCTATTCACTTTTGGATTAGAGAGATGCCTGACACCACAGAAATTGTAAGAACAGAGGGATTTGGAGTGGGGAAGGATATAAAATATGAAGAGGCTACAAGTTTTCAGCAACGAGATTCTTGGAATGCCTATATAGTTGGTGTTGCATAGCTTCATCTTAGAAAATTTAGATTCAGTGGTGTTTGTTTTGTCACAACTATGACAAGCTTAGTGGTGTAGTCAGTTTCATTGTTTGTAACTTCCCTCTCTTTCTTCAATGGTAGATCTAAATTGGATTTAGCTTGACTGCATGTGATTCTGAAGCTTAACAAACTCTGATGGTACAACCATTTCAAATGTTGAGTGAAATTTCATCAATTAATGGATTTTTTCCCTTCATGTCCACTTAAACCACCCTTTGCTACCAACACATGGTTAGTTGAAATGATGGATGCTCCTTTCTTTTAACTAGTAGTCCAGGGTTTGAGTCTAGGGTATGGAGTAATTGGTGTTAGGAGAGCCATGCTCTCTATAGAATCTCCAATGCTTGAATAAGTTTATCTTCTGTAGAAGGATACTTGTGAGAAACCAAAAAATAAAAAATTACTATATACTATATTGTAATAGATATATATTGAGATAGAACAAAGAGGTCAGAAGTCTTTATGTATTCCAAATATACATGTTGAAATAAATTGTAAATAGTACATCTTTATACTCTACCTCGTATAAGTGTACATTAATAAAATTTCAGAAAGAAAAACAGAAGTGCCATAGGCCAAAACGGAAAGGGAAAACGAGGAAAAAGGGAAGAGTATGCATTAAAAATGCTACTGTTACTTGAAAGAATTAAAAGAGACTAAAGATATACACTTGCTTGTGTTCTATAACTTCTCAGTTGCACTGCAGCATGTACACCTGTACGATTGCCTCTCATAGCAGTGACGTGTTTACATAAACTGAAATCTCCTAGGAGTAATTCTTGCAGTCAATTAGACGGTTTTGAAAGTTCTTTCTTGATAGCATTAGAATATGTCTGGTGTTGATATTGGAGGGTAACATCCAACAGCTCATGAAGAGGTGTCTTTGGCTTCCAGCCTGAACCCCAAAAGATTAAACATTTAAGATGAAGGTTGAAATTCTGCAGAAAAATATCATAGGTTTAATAGAATTAATAATGAATACCAAGCTGCCTGGTGATAATTGTCATGTCAGGGATGCGCCTATCACTGTCATCATAGCCTTTACCATAGAAATCCTCTGAACTCACATCCTGAGTTGATAGACTAGAGGCAGGTACCCCAGACACCTTTGCATAAGCCTTCATGGAAATGAAAAATGATCAAAAGCTGTTTTTATTTTTCTTTGGAAAGTAAAGGCCAAAAAAGCCTATCTAAATACTAATTTTGGAAAGACTAATGCTAGGGACCCAAATAAAAAACTTGTCAAATACACCTAGCAAATGTTTAGTGACTAGACGAAAATCATTGATGGTTAAAACATATGAGGTGTTTATTTAATATCTTGACATTTAATTCGAACCATCGACTTCTGACAAATTTTCTGGTTGGCAAATGCTTCTCTTCTACAAAAGTGAAACACCTACCCGTATCATAAGCTCAGCTAGTTCCTTCACAGAAACCTCATTATCTGGGTTTCCCACATTAAAGATCTGCCCGTTTGCTCTTTCAGGGTTATCCTGTGACACGTTGGCATATATACATTATTTCAAGCTCATTGCAGCTCTTATAGTGAGAAGGAAGTTAACATCTGAGCTTACAATCATCAACAGAACAGCCTCAATTGCATCCTTGATGTAGAGAACGGTTCTCTGTGATTTTCCACCATCAACTAGCTTGAGTGGCTCGCCACGCAGGAGATTCTGGAACAAGAAGCTTTTGAGAAAAACAGCTATGCATTAAGATCATGAAGACATGAACAAGAAACAGAACCAGGTAGCTGATGTTGTTACATTACTGAAGCAAGCTAAAACTCTGGGGACACCATCCCTTGGACCATCCACACCAGGAATGAAGTCCATTCTTGGGCCAATCCAGTTATATGGTCTCACAATAGTGAACTTCAGACCATTCTCCGCGTGCTCAGCTATAGATTAGTACAGCAAAGTTAACAAGGAAAAGGAAAAGGAAAATCCAATCGTAACTATATCATGAACCCAAAAAGGAGAAAAAGATAAATCAGTTTGTTTACCATATATTAGCCTGTCAGTCATTTGCTTTGCACAGGCATAAGACCATCTCTGTTTCTCAACTGGACCAAAAATACAAGGACTGACATCTTCTTTTAGCATATAGTATTTGGGGTCCTGCATCATGCAAATTCATGTTCAATAAAAAAAAGTAATGATCCAAAGTTCATCTTTTATATTTTCTGTTTTCAGAATTTTATAAAGAAAACAATAAAAACAAAAAATACAGAAAATGAAAACAAAAACCAAACATATCCTAAATGATCAACTTTGAAAATGAAAACTAGCCATCCAATTAAGTCCCAACTCTACACCCCACTTTTAGTTTTAACTTTTAAGCACTCATCTGTCCTAACTAGGATTTCCGTTTTCAACATGTTTGATATTTGGCCTAAACACATAAGGGGCACATGACAAAAGAGAGGTACCTTGCGATACTCCTCCGGGAGAAAGCTACCTATGGTCTTTCCAAAAACCTCGCATGTCGAAAAATGGATCAAACGCTTGTTGCTCTCACTGCAAAACTTAATCTGCAACACATGAACAATTACTGTGCATTTAGATTAGCTCATTTTAATTTCGAAACAACTATAATCAAAAGTTTCCCAAAACAAATTACAAAACGGTTTTCTTAAAATTATCCTATGCCAATCATGCTCTTATACATACACATCAATTTTTTTTTAAAAAAAATAGGAAATTGAAGATAACCAACCCAGTTCAAGAAACTACTCAAAATGGAAAACCCACCACGGGAATAGCATCAATGAAATTGCTGTAGATGGTATCCAAGGGGCGCGTGTTGTAATCCGCGGGCGTGCAAATTGCAGCAAGATTGATCGTCTGCAACAATAACAACAACAACAACAAAAAAATCACCATACATGCAGCGAAATCAAGATTAAAAAATAACAAAAAATAGTAATTCTTAGGTATGAATCATGTTATTATAGGTATACAAATCACCATTAAACCTGCGTAGGTCAATAGAAAACAATTGACAAAAACACTTATTATTATTGAAAACACTTTTACATCCATTGAATAATCATTTGAGTGCCTATAATATAATGCGGCAAACCAGCTAATACAGGCACATGAAATAAATAATAAGAATAACTTTTAGAGATATTTATAGGAAAAATCATTAATCTACTTCATTCACCATTTGCACCCAACTTTACACACTTGCAATAGCATTATTTCCATTTTCACGCTATACCAATTGCGGTGAGATGCATATTCATGTAAATCGATCTCAACGTAATTAACCACATGCCGCCGCAACGAGTTACATTTCAAGTCGCACAGACACGCAAAAATTCCATATCGCGGCCACAATTTAAAACATTTAACTAAGAACATTTTTTCTTTCTCCCCCTAAAAAATTGAGGAAATGGAAGGGTGGGGGTTGTTACAAGATCGGAAGCTTTGACAAGGGTTTCTAGGCGGGAATCGTTCTTGATGTTCATTTGATGGAACTCGATGCGGTTGGACCACGGCTTCGACTTGTCGAGGAGGTGGTTGATCTTGTCGGAGCACACGTCAATCACGATGGCCTTGTGCGACGTCTCCGCCATCAGCTTCTCGCAGAGGTGCGATCCTATGAACCCTCCTCCGCCGATCATGCATATCGACATCGCAGGTATCGGCCTTCCGTCCAGGTCTGCTCGCTCCATTGTTGCACACCCAAAAAAATCAATCCAATCTCTTCTTCTTCTTCTTCTTTTTAATTAGTATTATTATTATTGTTGTTATTATTATTTAGTGAGAGAAAGATGAAAGAAGTTGCAAAGAGAGAAAGAGGGAGAGGGTGTGTGGTGGTTAATGTTGTAACTGTTTTTTAGAAGAGGGGAAGGAGGAGAATGGAGAGGGAACTCTGAGAAAGCGGTGGCAGTGTCGTAAATTGCTCCCTCTTTTTCATTTGTGGTTATGGACGTTACTTACCGTTGCTTGCTTCTTTTTTCCTTTTTTTTATAATTATATTTTTGTTTCCATGCCCTGCGCAGCATATTAATTCCGTAATGTACTAAATTTTTGTTGATTTGTCGTAAGACATTCAAAAGTGGATGGAGAGAAGAGAATATGGCTTTGTTTGGAACAGTTTTTATATTTTTATTTTTAAAACTATTTTAAAAATTGAGTTTAGATACAGTTTTTTAGTACTAAAACACAAAAACATTATCTGTTTAAATACTCACTTTTAAAATAAGGAACCAACCCATTTCCTCAAAACCATTACAACACACTAAAGAAAAGGAACAGGGCAGGTAGCGATGGCTTGCGTGGCGTCCGGTGGATCGGAGTTGAGCGAACTAGGCGGGGTTTCGCGACTGCGACGATCCGAGAGGATGCGTGGCCAGTCCTATGCGAGGGCTTGGAGATTAGAGCTAGAGAAAGCAGATCGGTCTTGTGTGAAGCTTGGCAGTCGGAAGAAGGAAGCATATTGAGCTAGAGGAAGTATTCCTATTCAAGTTGCTTTGAAGAAGCAAATAGAAGCTGGAGGAAGCGATTCGATCTTGTTTGAAGGTGCCAGGGCTTACTATTATGGAGCATGAGAACTGAAAATCAAAAGGAATGAGAGGTAGAGATATTAAGGTCATTATTTTGGTCAGAATTACACTGGGCCTAAAGTCATCCCCATTGAGCTCAATTTTGGGCTCCACAAACTCTCCTATCCTAAGCATGATGAGAGAAGGAATAAAGGATGTAGAGCATAACAAAAAAAAAAAGGAATAAAGGATGAGACAAATGATAGAATATTTTGCATATGAGGCATGGATTACATGGCAGGATTATCTGCCTATGATGAAAGTGCACCTGGGTTCAAGCCCTAGCAGAGTTGGTGCCAAAAACAAATGATAGAATATTTTTCCGAACAAGAAACAATGATAGAATATTTCAAATATGTAGATAAAAAAATTGACTAATACTAACACATAGTAAGAAGTTACAAAACAATAAAGAAAATACCAATAAGAGAATAAGCTATACTATCTTTAACTACCGTTTGGTGTCTGACTTTCTTATTTTCCAAAATATCCTTAATTTATAGGAAGTTGGGTAAGTTACAAACAAAAATTAAAAGAAGTTACAAAAATTTTAACAATATAAAAAAAAATTAAATGTAAACAATTACTAAAAATAAAAAATATGAATTGATAGGCACACAAGTACCAATTAATTCACTAGTATATATAAACGGATTGTCTCCTTTAACTACCTATTTATGCACAAATTTCTTATATCATAAAATATCTTTAATTTATAAGAAGTTGGAGAAGTTACAAATATAAAAGATAAAAGAAGTTATAAAAATATTAACATAAAAAATTAAATTTAAAATAATAGTAAAAACTAAAATCTACATGCCTATCCATTCATTGATTATGATAAGAGGAGTACATATTTAATAGTTTAATTTTTATACATTAATAGTATAAAACTTTTTTTATATATATCATCCAATTATATATTGTAAAATAGTTAAGTCTTTTATCTAATATTTAAAAAATTATATAAATAAAATAATTTAATTAGATAACGGTATAAAAAATTTTAAATTATTTGTGCATAAAAATTAGAGTCTATGTTTAATTTGCAGAAAATTATATCATTAATAGGATGTTGCTTCATTCTCGCGTTGGACTGCTATGGTTAAAATCGCGTCACATGGTTCCTGGTTCATGGTAAGCAAATTCCAACCGTATCCCAACTTGTCAACTTCGGGGGACTGTCGCTAAGAACGTGTATGCGCTATGTCTCTTGGACTGAGGCCTTATCAGCTCCCTCCACATGATTGACGGTCTAAAATTGGCGTGGCCGCTTACTATTAAATACTAAATAATTAAAGTTGTATTTTCTGTCGAATATACTAAGAGTTATATTACTCCTATATAATAAAGAAATTCAGTTATTTAATGTTAAGTTATGATGATTTAGAAAAGCAAATTGCATTAAAATATCCATTTTTATTATCAACAAACCGGACAACGGCTCAGCCAAGAAAACAAAAGACAAACCGAATTAAAGCGGAAAGCCACGTTAAATTATTCAAAGCATAAAATACAATTTGTCGCCTTGAGTTTTGTTGCTAACATCAACATGTTGTCACCTTTTGAGTTGTATTATAGCATGGACACGAGTCTACAGTAATTTGACTCGACATCATCTACATCGTTAGACATTTGTTTTTCTCCCAAATAAACTTGATTAAAAAACAGGAAAAAGTTGATTAATTAAGGTAGCGTCTATCCTCTAAGTTATAATGGGCACAGTCTGATCCTTTTTTTGATGGAATGAACATAGTCTGTTTCTTGAACAAAATGACTTGTCATTATTGAATTGTATTTCATAAATTTGATTTAAGACTCTTAATCCCGTCAATTATTCGACGTCAAAATTTAAATTGTAAATTGTCATTTTAAAGGATAATTTTATGATTCAATTAATCTCACACTTATTCTTCTTTAAAAAATTAAATTTAAACAAAATATTAATACTGCAAGAATTTTACCTTATACTAATGCATCAAGCTTGAATCGCATTAATCAATAGCTAATAAACTTCGGATAAAGATATCTTTCTTTTCTGATATCTTTTCTTTTTAATAAGAAAATATTAGACAAAAACTAATCTTCCAAATTTAAGGTGATAAATGATATTCTTTTCTTAAAAGAATTTTCTAAGTTTTGAACCTCTAACCTTATAAATAAAGCTTATTCAGAACTTAACTCAGAACTAACACTCATTGGGTAAGGTTCGATAAAAATTATCTACACAAAAGATAATACATATATATACTTCTAATCTGTTTTAAATTCCTCAATTAAAAGAAAAAAGACATTTTTCATCATAAAATATCTTTCATTCAAAACGAATATTATATTATTATCTCACGATGTCAAATTACGTTGATGCGTTAACATCGCTCCAAAACCCAAAAAACAAAAAAACCTATAAATATCCATAACTAGGCGTGTAAGGAGAAATCTCATAGTAGCAAAACAATCCAAAACGAAACGAACCCGCCACTCTTGCCGTCTGTGCGCGTGTTGTTTCTTTCTTTTCTTTTCCTTTCCTGTGGAGGTGCTTTTCTTTGGGAGGGCCCTTCTCTTTACCTTCACTTTCCCTTTTCCCTTTCTTTTTTTTCTTTCTATTATTGGGGACAGACAGATTCCAATTCCCAATTCCCAATTCCAGAAGCCACCCTTTCCTTTTTCTCTCTTCTTTTATAAATCTTCGATTTTCCACTGAACCGGAAAATCCAAGATTTCACAATCCCCCCTTAATTTTCACATCAATTTCCTTTCCCCTTCTTCGAAACCGCCCCTAACGACTTGATTCATTTTTTCCCCGGAAACAAACAGAAAAAAAAAAACCGATGGCCGAAGAACACAGGTGCCAAGCTCCACGGCTCTGCGCCAACAACTGCGGATTCCTCGGAAGCCCAGCGATGCAGGATCTTTGCTCAAAATGCTACCGCAATCTCCAGCTCAAGGAGCAGCAATCTTCATCCGCAAAATTGGTCCTTAACCAAACCCTAGCTCCTCCTCCTCCTCCACCGTCGTCTCCGGCGGTTCCTTCTTCGCTTCCGGAACCGGTCGCAGCTCCTTCATCAACACCTTTATCTTGGATAATTGACGCGCCACCACGCGCCGCGGCGGCGGAGGAAAAGATAGTACCGAACCGGTGCGCGACATGCAGGAAGCGCGTGGGGCTGACGGGGTTCAAGTGCAGGTGCGGGTTGACGCTGTGCGGGTCGCATCGGTACCCGGAAGGGCACGGGTGCGGGTTCGATTTCAAGGGAATGGGAGGGACCAGATCGCCAAGGCCAATCCTGTGGTGAAGGCCGAGAAGCTTCACAAGATCTGAGGATGAAAAAGGAAGAAGAAGAAGAACGGGGATGGTGAATGGGTATTGTGGTCATTTCGCGATTTGTGATGTATGTAATGTGAATTGGTCTCTGGTTGTCATTGATTGGGGAGAGAAAAGAGAGTGGAAGATTGAGGTTTGTTTCGGGTCTTTGGATCCGGGTTGTTAGGTTTCGGGTTATGTGGGTGGTGGGTGGGACCGGGATCCTTATTGCTATGTGCTTGCGTTATGGTGTAAATTAATTTAATAAACATTTTCATTTTTAATTGTCTATGAAAAACTGAAGATTTATTCTTTTCGCTTTTCGTTCGTCTTTGAGAAAACTCCCTATTATTCGAAATGGTCCGACTCAAAAAATTGTTGGGGATGATGGAGTTTACTCTTGTTCTTCTGCTGAAAAGGTTGGAGCTTCGTTTTCCGGTATTGGTGGCTTTGTGCGACAAAAAGGGCAAGAGAAGTTGAAAATTAGGCGCTGTGTACTTCTCTTTGAAGTTTGAACTCATGCACTATAGGAAAATTACGACAGCTGCTCTTCCTTTGACCCCTCAAGTTATGCTATTATGCACTTCATGAGAGCTCCTTCATTTGAGATTCACTGTGTATAGTCGTGAGCCCTTTCTAGTTTCTTGTTAACATCTACCTAGGCCTCTCATAGTCATTGAATTCTTCTTTTTTTTTTGTTTGAAGGAATTGGATATCATTCATTTAGTTAGCTGCAGAATAAAACATTACGAGTTTAAGAACAACATTTAGTTAAGGGCCTAAGGGCCAATTGTCAAACAAAACTGTATCATGCTAAGTGATACAAGAACATTGATAACCTAAACAAATTCATCTAATATCCTTAATCCATTAGGAGGAAGATGCATATACGTTGATTTTTTTTTAACTAAGATATTAGAGACTGTGAAGAATAAGCGAACATTGATTTCCCTTAACTTATTGAGACATTAGAGTTTACCGTTAGCTGCAAGCTACTTGCATGCATATATGTTGACTTGTTTTGCAATAACTCAAAAGTTTTCATGTGGTTAATTTTATCTTACATTGTATATTAAGATTTGATCTCTTATTCTGCAGGATGCTTGAATACACTAAGATCAATAGGCGAACTCGTTAAATCTCTTATATGAATCTTACACTACCTCCGTGCCTGGGATTTTTTTATCATCACACATCAGTGACAAGCACCACAGTTTTCATTGTTGATAGAGCATTTGTCAAAGGTGACATCTCTGCAACACATCACCCTTACAACAAGTGTAAGAAACACGTAGATGCCAAATAGAGACAACAGAATTCTCATCCATCCACCATTGAAGAATGTTGTTGATTAATAAACGGTACAAAATGTAGTCCTCTTATGCTGTTAGCGCAAACTACAATCGTCAGAAAACACACAAAATTAGCAACTACATATCCTTTCTAAAAATCTGAGCACATCTATTATCAAGAGAGACATGTTAGATGTTAGACCCAAAAAACCACACATACTCCTTCTCAGTGAGGAGGTGAGACAAACAAAAAACGTCAGAAAAAAAAAAAAAAAAAAAACTGAGAGGAAGAAGAAAAGGTGGGGAGGAGGGTGTCCGAACCACCATAGAAGCAGTGAGCCCTCCATGGGGCAGGTACCCCTCAAACAGAAAGTCTGAAGCAAGTGACTTAGCAAGGGGAGGAAAGGATGAGTACCGCATAGTCATTGGACTCAAACGAAATGCCCATCAACAAATAGTATTTGGTTCAAAACTAACTTAAGTTCAATTAATATTTCAAAATGTTAGGAAAAGATAAGTCAATAATAAAGAGAGAGAAAAGATGAGATTAATAAAATCAATTTTGTTTAAATAAAAATCAATTTTAAAAATTTGTTACTCACCAAACTTTCAAACATCTATTTAAAACATTGTCCCATTGTATTTGGATATTTGATTTTTCATAATTGTCAAACCCCACCTAAGATAATTATTATACATCCTTTTGCAAAAGTTATTTTTGTAATATCTAAAATCATGTTTGTCATGAAAATCAAATTTATTCATTATTTCCTCAAAGTATAAGGATATTAAATTATTTTATAAAAATTATTTCTACAATATTTGAATTTACATATTTATATTGTTCATTACTTTAAATAACCTTTTATTTTTGTTTAAACGACCAGGATCCTGCTCCGCATAATCCCAAGAAATCTAGGGCTTGTTTGGGAACAATTTTATAAAATAGTTTTCGATTTTAAAAAATAAAAGATCAGTAAAACCTATTTGGGAAATTGTTTTCTCTATGTTGGTTTTAAAAACTAAAAAACACATAATGAGTTTTTAAAACCAAAAAACAAAAACAGATTTTGACTATGTTCAAAAACAATTTTATAGATTTGGACTTCTTCACCCAAGCTCCTCCCAACTCCTCCTCCTCCGACGCAACTCCTCCATCCACCTTCATGCTCCCCGTTCGCCAACCTCCGCCGACAAGCGCCGGGGTGCTGTAGATCCAGCCCGACGACCTCCGTGACAAGCGCTGGCGTTTTTGCTTTGGCGACCCAACCCCAACAAGCTCACCACCAAGCTCCGAGACCAAGCCCTTCGCTCGAACCAAGCTCGCGACGAAACGAGTAGCCCTCCACGTGGACCAAGCTCGCAACCAAGCCGCCGCCGACACCGCCCTCCGCCGCCGCTCCCTCCGCCCCGCAAGCACCCTCCATTGGCCGAGACCCCTCCTCCTCCCCGCGAGCTCCCGTTTATGTTCTTTGATGTGTTGTAATGGTTTTGGAAAAATGGGGTGGGTTTGTTTTTAAAAATGAGTATCCAAATAGATGTTGTTTTGTGTTTTACTACTAAAAAACTATTTCTAAACTTGATTTTTAAAATAGTTTTAGAAAATAAAAATAAAAACTGTTCCAAACAGCATCCTAGTTTAGGTTAGGTAAGTCAACGATAGTGATAAAGCCCTTCTAGTATTATTTTTCAACACTCACAAAATTCAAAGAAAAAACCTTACTTAAAAAGTGATGGGGAGTTCAAAATCTGGGAAGGTTTATGTCAAAGGACTAAGTTAGAAATTATAGTAGGTCCTAGACGCCAGGTGTCAATCCAAAAGCTTTAAGACAATAAATTTATGAATCATCTCATTTATGTAATATTCACTTAATTTGTTCTTACTTAACATGTAACGCTATCACCCACACTTAAAAGTCTAACATTTTCCGCCTCAAATGTGAGGCATAAATGATGTGCTCTGCCCTCAAAGGATGAGCTAATGAGTAGTCGCAGTGAAATAAAAACTGAAGTCGTTATTAATGCTCTAAAAAGGGTTAGGATCACACCTGACCACAAACCAACCATTGTGTCCAAATTTTAAATATCTAGTTTATGCCCGTGCTCAAGTATGGAAAGCAAATGATGGTAGAGAGGGGAGGTCGTTCCGGACCTCACCATGAGCTACCCCACTTGGGTGTTTGGAAATTAGCAACGAGTCATGTTCAGATCCAAGACTTAAAAGCTTGAATAACTAGAAAAAAAAAGGAAATCCAATAATTCCAAACTCTGAACACTAACCATATTGTTACATGTATGTAGAAAGTCTACATTTTCAAACATTAATTGAATTTTGGATTTTGAAATAAGCAAAAAGTTACTCCATTTAACATACTTTCTATTCTTCCCTTGCACTTAAAATTGTTTGCTATCAAAAGAATGAATCTAGCGTCGAGGAGGGTGAGCTATGTGCGAGATGTTAGGGACATTTTGGTATTTTAAGGTGGAGTAATGTTGGTCCCTAACCATGGACGAACCAACTAATTCTTAGCTTACTATTCATAACACAAAGATGGTGTCAATGGTGAGGTCTAAAATAGGGATCAAAGTTGATTCCACCATTCCGGAGATGCTCTATGCCTCATTATTTATTTATTTATTTATTTCCATTGTCTATTAAAATCTAAAAGCATTGCCTGGACTCTCGATCATTGACTTGACCTAGATAAAGAGGAAACATTGTTTTGACTTCAAATGTTGACTTCTCGTTTACCATAGCCTTGCACACCTAATTGGACTGAATAATATTTAATTTGATCCAACATCAATCACATTTAAGCGATATGCCTTTTAGAGGAAGCCATTGTTATTCCATCTTGTATTTGATACGCAAGAGATGACAAAAGACCAATAATTAGTCCGGAACAAATTATTTATAAAAGGTAACAATAAACTATTGAATGAGTGGCAAACCGTTTAATTTCCGTAAAAATAAAAACATAAGTTTGAATCTAGAAAAAATATATTTATTGGGAGAGGAGTAATTGTAAATTTTTCATTACCAAAATCGTGGGAGTAATATCTTCTATAATTTTTAAAATATACTAATAACTATTTATAGAATGCGCATGCACTATATACATCTTATTACTAAAATACCATTGCCGAATTTTCCTTTCTTTCAATTCATTATCACAAGGTTGTCTTCTCTTTGGACAATTCAAAAAAACAAAAAGAAAACCTGCGCAACAGTGCAACCCAACGAGAAAAAAAGTTGAAAACTGATTACCCTATTCATTCATTGGAGAGAACCAAAATGGTATGAGACAATGTCATTGGTGGACATGTTAGTCTTTGACTAAAAAGAATTATACACTAAACAATACATGTATTAAAAAAGTTTTTGATAAATTTGGAAAATTATTATTTTTGTCATTGAATAATTATTCATTTAAAAAAAATTATCTAAAAATAATTGTTCATTTTAAAAATTTAAGTAATATTAATTATTTATTTTCAACAATACCCCTATTAAATACTATTAAACGATGAGAGATATATAATGAAGGAGGGGAGAGAAAGTTTGAATATTAAAAAGAAATGAAGATAATTCAGTAAATTACTTTTATCTTTTTTTAACTTTGTTGTTTTTCCAATAATTTTCTTAATTACAGTACATTTATAAGCTAACAATTATTTAAAAACAGAGAGAATATATGAGTTGATAAAACTATCTTTCTATAGGTATTTATCTTGGTAAATATATTGATTACTCAATTAATAAGTTTATATTAAGGGTATATATAAAAAAAATTAATACTACTTGGATATTGTAAATAAATATATATTCAAAAATATGAAAAAGTCAAAAGCTGACTATTATTTTGGAACAGAGGAAGTAGTTCTAAAATATTTGATAATTACAAAATAGAACACCATATATCCCACGTTCATTTGCAATCGATATGATTAATGATTTGCATGAAGGTTAAGTACTAATTAAGACTCTCTCGTGAGACTGGTTTCTTTTCACCCAAGATAACCTTCCACAACTCTGATTTCTTTGGATTTGATGTTTAAATTTTTTTATTTATTGTTCTTTATGTCATTTGGGACCATAGTTATTGCATTTTTTTTTAAACAAAGGTATTAAAGTTATAAATTATTCTTAAAGGGACAAAGATTAGAGAGAGATGGGAATTGAATATGAAACCATAGTTATTGCTTAAAGTTATGATATTTTGCATGATATATATATTTTCTTCCTCTCTCTTCTTGGGTGTAACTAGAGCTTTATCCCTATTTTTTTTTTTTTTTGAATAACTTTTGTTCAGGTAAATGAGGAAAACAGAGGAGGAGGAAGAGGAGACTTTCATATGACATATGTCTTAGTGCTTAAATTTGTGGTCCTGGTATAGCACTCAATTTTCCTTCGCAAGCGGTATATATATCAACATATTTTTGGAAAAAAAAAACTTATATTAAGTCCTTTATATTAATTATATTTATTTCTCAAATCAAAGAATGGAAAGTGGATTTTTTTTAATCTAACAAGAGTGGATTCTTTTAACTCTTAACTTACTAATTTCAGAAAAAAAAAGTACACATAATATTATTTGATTTTAGAATTGGTTGAAATGGATATAAAGAATTTGATACTAATCATCTCGTATATTTATTTTTCCTGTGACAAACTCATCTCCTCTCTCTTGCATTTTGAGCTGACAGGAGCGGATCTATATAGGGAGGGGTTGTGGCTTATGCCCCCACAACATTTTTGAAGTTTTGTTAACAGTTATATAAATAAATGAATTTTTATCTCTATTATTTTATGAAGTTAAATCCTATATTAATTTTAAATGAAATAAAATTATAAAATACCTTTCAATTTATTTTCTATTATACTTATGTATTTTTCTTGCCCTATTAACAAAATTTTCTAGATCAGTAGCAAATATAATGGAAGAAGACTTGTAGGATAATCCATGCAGGATTAAGTCATGACATTGCTCCTCAACACTTAACCTTCATATAAATTATATAAAAATATTATTTCAACACTAAAATGTGGATGTCTAATTGGGACGTCCCATTATCGTTGGATGTGATGGTTTTAACTTTCTCCACTCATCCATCACATCCAAAAATAATAAAGTACTTTTTGGTATTAGAATAACAATGCTCTAAACTATAAATCAATTGTAAGTGACTAAGTGAGTCAGAAATATTTATAGTCTGTCTTATTTTTATAATTGTCCAAAACCTCAAAACTATTTTTTTTTTAGGGCTAATGTCCACCAACAATATTATTATAAACCAATATCTTCACACAAATCATTGGCTAAGATTTATGTAATTAAAAAACCACTCTTTCTCCCTAACATTCTTGTCTAGATGATACCCAAATGGAGATAACCACGTGTTTTGGGTTGGTTCGCTTGAACACACAAGGCAAGGGGAGCTTATTCAAATGGTGAGAGGAGATCAGAGTCCATCCCCTTCTCACGCTCCCTGTCCTTCCATTTATACGAAGAGAAAGTGACCCATCTATGGAGTTAGGGGGGATGCTTTGGCTCCGAAGGAAGCTTCTGCTTTTTCTTTTTATTTTATTTTTTCATGTCACGTCACGTCACATCAAATCGTAGGTGACCATTTTGTCTATTGGGCAATAGTATCATTATCTATTGAACAATGAGCTAAGTCAGAACCCTTGACCAAACTTTTAAGAGGCTTCAGTGACACGCTTCCAGTGTTAGGCGGTTATTCCATCAGACTGCCTGAAACGCTAAGGTGCCTAGGCAAATCTATTCCTCTTTTATTTTATTTCAAAACATTAGCCCCCGCTCAACTAAGAGGTGTAGCTCTTTGTTAAGCATAGTTCATTTTTTCATTTTCACTAATTGTTTATTCTTTTGCTGACATTGTACAACTATGCTATGTTGTTGTTATTATTGTAATCTTCTACGGTCTTGACCTCGGAGTTCAAGCCATCACGCTAGGATCTTTACCCAGGAGTCCTGCCTTAGGGTCTCCACTCAGAGAACCGCTTAGGGGTAACCGTCAAGGGGTCATCGCCTAGGGCAAGGAATCACTACCGAATCGGAGTACCCAGGAGTCCTTCCTAGGGTCTCTGCTCAGGAGAATTGCTTAGGGTAACCGCCGTGGGGTCGCCGTCTGGGGTCCCACTTAGGAGTCTCGCCTAGGGGTCCCTATGAGGTCTTACTCAAGAGTCCCACCTAGGGGGTTACTGCCAAAACATTTTAGCCCCTGCGAATGAGGAGGTGTGACTCCTCATTGAGCATTTGCAGTGATATCTACACCGTTGTGGACTTTACTACATGTTTTCATTAGTATGCATCTCCTCATGGCATAATTTTCTTTGGGCCAAATCTTAGCCCCCAAATACATGCCATAGGTGTGGTAAAGTCTCGCACACAACACGGGAGAAGCACATTCGGGTGAAAATTGTTCATCACCTAACCAGTGGTATCACCAAGCGGTAGTATAGCTTGCTAGACTATGTGGTGTAGGAGCTCGCGCGAGCTGAAATTGTTCATCACCTAAGCGGTGGTATCACCAAGTGGTGGTATGGCCTCGTACACAATGTGGCGAGAGGGCATGCGCTGGAGAAATTGTTCATCACCTAAGCGGTGGTATCACCAAGTGGTGGTATAGCCTCACCTGACTACGTGGTGTAGGAGCTCGTGTGGGCGGAAATTGTTCATCACCTAAGCGATGGTATCACCAGCGGAGATATAGCCTCGCACACAATGCGGCGGAGGGCACGTATGGAGAAATTGTTTATCACCTAAGCGTGGTGTAACCTCGCACACAACACGGCAATAGGGCACGCGCAGCTGAAATTATTCATCACCTAAGTGTTGGTATCACCAAGCGGTGGTATAGCTTTGCACACAACACAGTGATAGAGGTACGCGTGGGCGGAAATCATTCATCACCTTAGAAGGTGGTATGACCAGCGGTGGTATAACCTCGCCTGTCCACGGCGCGTAGAGCCGCGTGGGCGGATAGATGTGCACCATAAGGTGGTAAAGCCTCGCCATTTTAGGCGGCATCGTGCTTTGCGTGCTTCACTGTTAGGCATCGCCGCTTCAGGCGGCATTGCCCTTTGGGTGGCATGTTTTCTCCACATATTCTTCAAAGTGCTAAATAGTTCAATCTGCATGTCCACAAGTATATACTTCAAGGTTTTGAAATGGGAAAAATGTGATGCCTCTTAACCAGTGCGGCTGCCCATCTGTGGAGGACGGCCTTGTGCGCTATTGATTGGGTAGACTCATGTTTCATTAAGCTCCTCCAACGATCCTCATTGCAATGTCGTCTGAATCAGTGTGGCGTCTCACATGGTAGTTTATCGCCGCGTTCTCATAGGAGGGAGAACTTGGATGACCCTTCGCACTTTAGGAACTATAGGTTTGAGGCGGTGAGAAGAGAGAAACGACGCGACATAGTCTAGGGTTCTATCTGAGGAGGAAGCGCGTTTTGGAGAACTAGGACGGATTCTAGCGGTGTTGCTGGTGAAGAAGTGCAAGCTTCACACTATCAGGACGTGTTCCTCAACTTTGACAGAGGCGACCTCTTCCCCGAGTTGAGCTCAGAGAGTGACATCATCGTCGAACGACCTCAACACCACCGCTAGCTTGGTGGTTTCTAGCACCAGCCTCCTCGGCCATGCGTCGGGACGACGCGCGAGGGTACGTGCACGAAGGTAACGCTTGCAAAGTTTCCTGGCTTGGTGGATGCTTCAGCTCCAACATCTCGCGCCTAGACAAGCTGCTGGACGACGTTAGTATCCTGTCCTTCTCTCGTGGGATGTCCAATTATGAGAGAGACAGTGTTGCCATTAGAGCCTTTGCTGTGATGGAAAAAGGGATTTTTGTTATGCTCTCCTTGTCTTCCCAGTGGAGTCGCCATATGTTTTGGGTTGGTTCGCTGAACACTATAAGGCAAGGGAAGCTTATTAAGTGGTGAGAGGATATCAGAGTCGTCGCCCTCCCATGCTCCCCGTCCCGTCCTTCCATTTATACGAAGAAAAAGTGACCCATATGTGGGGTTAGGGGGGATGCTTTGGCCCCTGAAGGAAGCTTATGCTTTTTTTTTAATTGTCTTTTATGTCACATCACATCAAATCGTAAGTTATCCTTTTATTTGTTGGGCAATAGTACAATTATCTATTGAACAATTAGCTGAGCAACCTTGATCAAATTTTCAGAGACTTCAGTGACACGCCTCCAGTGTTAGGTGGTTATTCATCACCGCCTGAAACTTTTAAGGTGTGGGATCTATTCCTCCTTTATTTTACTCCAAAATACCACATTTTGACTCTTTCTTAGGTGATATTTAATTCGTCTCTCTTTCTGTTCAAGCATTCAATTTTCTTGATGCCATGAGTCAAATTGAAATTATTGTTGATATTAACAAATACCTTCCTCTCCCTTCGTAATATTCACTCCATAAACAAAGCTTGTCCAAGATCTAATTTCCAACCGCAGTCGCCATCTGCTCATATATATATATATATATATATATATATATATATATATATATATATATATATATATATTGGCGTAGTAATACAGAAAAGGGAGACCGAGACCAGAACAAAATTAAAATTGCAAATTGCAACACAAGAAGCAACGAAGAAAGCAAGCAAGTTGACGAATGCAGTCAATTTTAGGTTCCCAATTGGACAAATATCGCTTTCAGTGATAGAATTTAATCTTTTTTTTAATTGTGATAATATTTATTGTGAAAAAAATTGAATCTATAGCGATTAATTAGTAAATTATATATCGTCAGAAACTCAGAATATACTAGACTTTTGTTATTTTTGTTGACAATACGATTCGATTGGATTAAACTATTTATTTATTATAAATTTCTTGATCTCCATTCCAAGCAACAGGGAAATAGAAATAATTAAAGATCGTAGAAACTAGAAACACGGATGGCATCGTGCGGGGTAGAAATTAACAAATCCGCGTAGGAGAAAGTAATACCAGGTCACTTTTGAATGATAACAAGGAAATCAAAGAAAGTGGGGTTAAGAATCTTCTTAAAACCTTCCAATAAAACTCCTAGTAATATTAATGATACTATTTTTACCTTAATAAACACAATAACATTGAAATTAATTATTATTATTATTATTTACTATATTTTTATCCCTTCTAGGTTGTCAATATCACACTTATTCCTGTCTCTGTTCTCATGAAATGCAAACTCAATAAATAAATTTATAATAGTTATTCAGTGCAGTTTTCAACTGTCTCTGTGCTTGCATTTTCAACCATAATCTCCTTACTCGCTATTTAGACAATTTTTCAACCAAATGAGAGAAGAAAATTAGCAAGCTCCACGCAACATTTTTCTTTTCGAAGTTAACCAAAAAAAAGAAAAACACTTTTCTCTTTTGTTTTTTTGTTTTTATAATTTTTTTAATGCTTATACCCACGCAACATTGCTTTCATCTAAGCAAACAAAGGTTAACCTATTTTTTATACTCCATCAATTCTTAAATAATTATCAAGCTATAAATATGCATTAAAATTAAGAAAATAATTGAGAAGATATTAAAATTAGAAAAAATTAAAATTAATTTACTAAATTATCCTTTTTTTTCCTAATATTTTAACTTTCTCTCCCTTCATCTATTATATCTCTTTTCTTATCTAATAGTATTGAATAAAGATATTGTTGAAAAAAAATAATTAATACTACTTAAATTTTTTTAAGATAATTAATTTTAAATAAAAAACTAAAATAAATAATTATTCAAGAACTAATAGAATATTATCTTTTAGTGCTAAAAAAAAAAAAGTTAACCGCTAGTGCGTGCATCGCCGAATTGCTCTTCACTGACGTCATGGGCGGTTGTTGACAACAAGATGCCAATTTTTGGCAATTAAAAAGAAAGGGAAGATAAGTGATTCCTTTACCAAATGCTAATTTATATATATAAACTTCAACATTCATCTGCAGGCTGCAGATCTATGTTGTTATGCATAACAAAGGGGTATGGACCCATGATCCGATTAAAAATAGAGACTCTAATTCTATCCCTAAGCTGAGTGCACATGGACCCTCACAAAACCCCTTGGTTCTGCAGCATCATTCACCGCGTTGCAAAGAACCCCACCCTACCATTCCCATCTCCCACCACTCCTCTCACTCTCACTCTCACACCATGATGACCTTGCCCCACACACAGCCAGCGTGGCTCTCACCACTCAGAACTCAGAAACCATGCCTTTTTAACGTGCTCTAACAGAAGCATCACCCCACCCCCCACGTTTCGCAATGCCCATTCCCAACACACAACAGCACCACAACACAAACCTAAATAAAATCTCACACAACACACTCATCTCATTCCCCTACTGCTAGGATCCCAAATCCCCCATTTGGGTGGGTTTTGGTTTTTGGTTTGGTTCCCAAATTGTACCCAAAAATCTAGTCTTCCAAGCTGAACCCACATACACATTGTGTACTCACTGTTCTAGATGTTCACCTTCTGCAACTACAGCAAATTCTTCATCCTCTTCTTATGCACCCTTTTAAGCTATTTCACCTCTTGACCTCCTCCAATTCTAGGGTTCTGTTCCATTCTCCCTCAACAATGAGAAAAATCATTTTTTGACAAAAACCCAGATTCAAACCAAACGCTCCCTATGCAATCCACACCATTCCCACCCAAAAGCCCACACCTCACTTCCCTTCTCCTCGCTCCCTAATGCCTAGGGTTTCTTCAGAAGACAAAGATGGATCCGAAACCGAATCACTCATCCCTAAAATCTTCGATCCATTCCCAAATTTAGCAACAACCACAACGAAGTGCTCCTTGAAGAACGCGTTCCCAATGAAACGCACCGTTCGGCCACTCTTCGCGCTCCTCCTCCTCGTCGTCTTCGTCGCCACGCTTACCACTCGCGCCATGCTCCGCCGCCGCCTTCTCTCAATCGAGCTCGAAACGCGCGTCCTCATCCGGGACGCGCCGCCGGAGACTCCTCCGCCACCACCGTCGCCGCCGCTGAACTCGACGCTGCTAAGCTTCGCCGCCATTGAAATCGGCGAAGAAAAAGCGAAGCGGGAGATCCAGCAGCTCCTCGACGGGAACTTCGGCAGCCAGGCCCGCCACCGGACCTTCGTCTCGTGGCGGCGGTTCATCCACCACGACGTCGCCGGTGGAGGATCCTCCCGGAGCAGCACAGTTCCGGCGACCCTCCGTTCACCTCTGTTCTACCGTTACTGGCTCGATTTCCGGAAGGTTCTTAATGATTGGGCGAGGAAGAAACGATTCCAACCCGGAATTATGAACGAGTTGACTCGGTTGGTGAAAATCCCCATTGAAACACGCAAGGGGGGTTCACCTAGTAATTTACAAAAATACCCTTCTTGTGCTGTTGTTGGGAACAGTGGAATCTTGCTGAACAATGATTATGGTTCTCTAATTGATTCACATGATGCTGTTATAAGGTTGAACAATGCAAGGGTTGATAACTTTGAGAAGAAGGTTGGGAAGAAAACTAGCTTATCATTTGTGAATAGTAATATTTTGCATTTGTGTGCCAGAAGAGCAGGGTGCTTTTGCCACCCTTATGGTTCTGATGTTCCAATTGTTATGTATATTTGCCAGGCTGTGCATTTCTTGGATTACGCTGTTTGCAATGCATCACACAAGGCACCACTTTTGGTAACTGATCCTAGGTTTGATGTGTTGTGTGCTAGGATTGTGAAGTATTACTCTTTGAAGAGGTTTGTGGAGGAGAGTGGGAAGGGTTTGGAGGAATGGGGTTCTTTTCATGATGGGGCTTTGTTTCATTACTCTTCTGGTATGCAGGCTGTGATGCTTGCTTTGGGGATTTGTGACAGAGTTAGCTTGTTTGGGTTTGGGAAATCGGATTCTGCTAAGCACCATTACCATACTAACCAGAAGGCTGAGCTTCACTTGCATGATTATGAGGCTGAGTATGAGTTCTACCGTGACCTTGTGGATGGGAGGAAGCCTATACCTTTTCTCTCGGAAAAGTTCAAGGTTCCTCCTTTTGTTATGTATCAATGACATTTTGGCTTGGCTTGGCTTTTTGCTTTTGCTGCTGCTAAGAATTAGAGTGGTGGGAGTATAATAGTCAAGTTTAATTGTTGTTTTTTTATTTTGGTCTTCATCATCATATCCGAATTGCTTCTCTTTTTGTTGTATTACTTTTTTTGGTGAAATGCACAGATAGTGGAAAGCAACACTGATTCAAGATTCAAAAATTTTTGTATTATGAAAGTTTGTACTGTCCCAAATGTAAAAGCCTCAGGGCAACAGCAAGTGTACATTTTGGGTTAGATCAATATACTCTTAATGACTGAGCATGACATCTATGATTTGTGTTGTTCCTTGGATTCTTTTTGATGGGGCGGTTTTGTTTCACTGGAATGATCGTCCATACTTTTTTCATTGACCAAAAGGATTTTGATTAAAGATGCTAGGCATCTAAAAGGGTCCATCATCTTTTGCCCGTTTTATCTAAAGTGCTTGCGCTTCCCGCGAGCGTTTTAATCCGCCTTTTAATGGTACAGAAACTATAAAGGAAACACATCATTATATGTACTATGTTGCTTCATTCAATTTCAAACTCCTTTGCAAAAACCTGGAGATACAAACTATGATGTAGTCATGTTTTGATCCACACCTTTTGATCAAGCAGAATTTATCAATTGTTTGATTGACAAGATCATGTTAAAAAATCAACTTGGAAGGATCCAAATCCGCGAAAAGATACTTAGAAGCACAAGTTTCCATGAGGTACATTTTTGACTCAGTTTCAGCTTTTGACATTTTTCTTGATCAAAATGGCATCTAATTCACTTATGGTGCAGTAACAACTTTCACTGGTTACGCAAGGGAAATACTTGTTGAATAAGTTACTGAGAATCAATAGGATTTGGTACGGTGGTATTAGCACCCTTCAGAGCAAGACATCGAGGTAGCATTTCATATATACTCATTTTTTCATTCATACTGACAAAATAAAACATTACAGTTAAGCCTTTATGTAGCTGTCCATGCAAGAGTTAAGAGTAGCACAAAACATTTACTTACTGGGTTAGCGCCCGTTGACTTATACATACATCAAAACATAACACCACGGCATTCCAATACTACCTATTCTGTTACATTATATGTAATATACATCAAAATGATTAAGATCTTCCACTTCACTCTGAAACCTCTTGTTGAAACTTGAAACAGCTTCAGCAAAACATATATTTCAGCTTCTTCATTACAACATGATCTTGGTTCACAGATACTTGACCTTCTCCATTACAAAAAGCTTGGAAGTCCTAACTTTAAGCCTTTCATCATTTCAGTGTTCTTTCACTCTGCTGTGTCCATCACTGCCTCCTCCTCTTCATACTTCACTCCCACCAAGTAGCATATGCGTATCTGTAACAAGAGTGCAGAACAGCAAAGTGAGTTATTATCAAGGTCTACTAAAAAATGCTTATAGTTCACAAAGCCGGGTTATACCTGCTTAGGATCATAGACAGCATACTCATTGTATTCCAGGGGGCTATCCTTATGCTCTGATGCAACTATTCTTCCTGAAGGAACTTTTATGTCATCTTTCCAAACAAAGTGCTCTGACTCATCTGTTTTCTTCTTCCCAGCCCTTTCATTCCAATCGTCTTTTCTTCCAAAGATGTTGTGTCCTGTACCAAATGATATTTTAAAAACACATCAATGACAATTTTGTGGATAACAACATAATGTAGGACACTTTTAATAGCTTACCTCAGGTGGGCTTGTCAATTCGGTTATGTCATTCCCTAGAGAAGCAATGGCCAAAACCAAGAAACCTTCTGGCCTGTCCACAGCAGTGAAACCATATCTTGCAGCCTCTGCTGCAGCATCTGAACAAACAATAGCCTTGCCAAACTGTTGCCATAGACATATAACAAGTGATGAGTAAAAGCCTATTATCATGAGAATTAAATAAACTGTTATATATATACACCATGTAACCCGGCACCGGCAGTGAACATATAGCTGGCAAGAACCCCTTGTGCAAGTGCCTCAACAGATTTGAGCTTCGTGATCCTTGCATCATTATATAATAATCACATAATTTGCTTGTTCATAGAGAAGATATTCACATTTAAGATTTGTTTACGTACAATTTAAAGAACATTCTAGCATGTCTTACCACACCATAGAAGAACCTTGTTTGGTAGCTTCACTATGTCTTCATAAGGAGGGCAAGCACTCGGATCCACAGCAAATATGTTCTCAACAGAAACCCCATATTCCTGAAATTCATAAGTAATCACTCAAGAAAAGATAAGTACATCATTCCAGTTGGACATAAGACACACAAAGAACGCAGGGTTCTAATCTTACAATGTCACCAACTTTGACGGGTTCGTAAGTTTTTTCAAGGTATTTGACAATCATATCATAGTCATTCGAATCCTTCTCCAAGGGAGAAATTGAGCAACCCACTTTGTTGTATGCATCTGATAAAGGGTCATCAATGGTGGAGCCACTCATGTCTCCTATGAGATGAGAAGCCACGGTTATGTCCCTAACACTCTCCAAGGCAGCAGCAGCCTAGGAAGACCACAAAGCTTAGTCTATAAAATAAGTGGTTGAAGCAATAAAGGAGATAAATTTTTGGGCTTACATGTTCTGCAATCTCCTGATAATCTCTAAAATTGAAGGGCCTTGTGGAGTGCATCAGTGTGAACCATCTTTGGCTAAAATCAGTCCAAACAGCCTCAGCCTTTAGTCCAGTCTCTTTCGATGATTTCACCTTCTCTGTGAATTCTAGGAGAACTTCCTGACCTGATGGAGTTCTATTGTCAGTCTTTCCGGAAGAAGACATTAGAGAAACAGGAAAAAGAAAATTCTGCCCACTTGCATACATCTTTTCAGATGAAGATTTGTAACCATTCCTATTGGAAGGTCCGAAGAGTCATAACCCATCTCCATCAATGCATACCTGAAATCAATGTCCGTAATTAACAAAACTTCAAATAAAAGTCATACATAGTAGGGTTCAAAACTTGAACTTACTTATATATCTCTTGGCTGCACATAACCTTCATAAAATTTGCAACCACAGGCTCAAGTTTACAGTGTGTTGCTGCTATCCCCAGCTGCCGAACTCCCAGTGCGCCATGCCGAACTTCAACTCCATCATCCTAAGCCATGTCAAGGAAATGTCTGTGTTAAACCTAAAAGAGGTGGCATGGATTAGTGCTTAATTATTATGGGGGAATAGATATGTACCATGTCGATGGGGTAAAACTTCATTGGCTTCTTCTGGAACTTCTTTTCTCTTTCCCAAGGTTCAAACTCATTTCCAGTTATTTCCTCAAAGAGCCTCACAAACTCTTTCAGAGCATTGTCCACATTATCCCTCTCTTCTAACCTCTCCTCTGCATTTGGATCATCTCCTACTCTCCCTTTCTTGAAGTATAGATGCAAACGATTCTCTGGAACCATGATCAGTTGCATGACACAGTAGCTGCTCCAAATTAACACCATTAATTAGATATAGTAGTCATATGATTGTAAATATGGACTAAAACTGCAATTGTTTCAAAATATTACTCATTCAGTCCTCGCCCTTGGTCACATAGGGAGAAGGCACAGTTGTACAATATCCCATCCTTTTCAAATATCTTTCCTCCTAGGTCCTGCAATTTGGTATCTCTATAGACCCCTCTCTTCCCATAAAGCTTGAGCTGTTACCACAAACAAAAATTTAGTGAAACACAAATTAAAGTACGCTCCATATATTTTTCCTCCTTTTGTCAATAAAAACTAGCATGGAAGAGTAAATTTTGTACTTCTGATGAGAGTGATTCAATAGCCTCCTCCCCAGGATCTTGTTTGTCCCAGGGGATTCCCTTGCTAGCTACAGAAAGATCAGAGACAAGTTCATAAGGTTCCAAAGGTTGTGGTTCTTGCTTTTCAATGCTGTCAGTCAACCACGCCTCCCTTACCACAGGTATACCCCTCTCCCTACAGTGAGATACATTAATAGTTAATTAGGCATGCTCAATGTATCTATCTATAATAGAGGTGGCGTTGTCATTCAAATGCATATCAGCAAGTATTAACACAAAGCAATAATGTTGCCAAAAAGCTTTTACTGCACTCACATGGCTTCTGCAAGTTTGGATGTGCCACCACGTTCTCTTTCAGCAGGTGAAGCCACCAAACAAGTTGCCCCTGAAGATGTTAACAAACCAACTGTTATGGCAACAAAAGGATGAAAATAGCAGCTTTTATAACATTTTGAGTGCAACTATGAACTATGACATTACCAATTATAGAGTTTGCCACCTTCCCTCCATGCTTTTCAATAGTTGTTTTCCAATAATGCTAAGTCGCCCAAAAACAACACACCATCAATAAAATTCAGTTGAAGCTAAAAGACATAAAGGTAGTTACTAGTAGTTATTATCAAGCAGCAGCAAAATCAGCGGTGCATACATGTGTCCTAGAAAGACGGCCCATCAGAGATATCATCATCCCAGTAAAAGGCTTGTCTGCTGAGCCTAAATCCCTGTGAAGCCTGCGACTAGGGTCCTGATATTTCTTTAGCAACTACAACACAAGCATGGAACAACCATTAAATATTTAAAATAAATATAAAATACAACACAATCTTTGGTTCACTGCTATACACGAAGAAGAAATAAACAAATGAGAGAAGAAAATATCACATCTGAAGCTAGAGAATTCTGAACAGAATCTGGTAGCTTAGTAGGTTCCGTTTTCCTTGGAGGGTCTCTGGTGCTGAAAGTGCAGCTAGACCACTCACTATAGAACCCTCTGCAAGAATAACGCCTGCCATCGAACTCCAAACTGCCATTGCAAACGGGGCATTTCTCTAATGCACCATAAAACAGCAAGTCTTGGCTGTTTCACAAAGGTGTTAATTGAAATAACGAAACATAAGAATCCACTTTGGAACATGTTTGTGGTCATGGAAAAAAATAACCAGTGTTTTTTTGGAAAAGGTTACTCTAATCAAAACCAACCATCTCCTTGTGATTTCAATGTCAGAGCCTGAGGAATCAAGGCCATTAGCTTCCAGAATCTCTTTCATTTGCTCGACAGGAAGGTGCTCGTTTGTGGCCTTGCAGAACTCATCATATTCTGCTGCCACATCAGCTGCTGATTTTCCATCGGTTTGGCCATCCTCTTCATTTTCTTCCACCTTGGCCTTCTTAGGAGAATGCTCCACTTCATGTGCCTTCTCAGCCTTCTGCTTCCTTGTCATAACCTTCTCTTCTTCCCCAGGTGCATGAGCATGCGACCTTGTTTCATGGACCTTCAAAGTTTCCAAAGAAAAACACACCATAACTGGTGAACTTCACAAATAATTGTACTAACAAGTATTTAGACATAAACTGAACCTACATTGATTTGTTTCTAAACTTGTCAATTTTATTATGAATATATCTATATACAATAACAACTACTAATCCTTGTCCCACTAAGTAAGGTTGACTACATGGATCAAATCACGTCACAAAGTTCTATCATATCTTATATTCACGTTAAAACCGTTGACATTTATCCTCGGTCTTCCTCTATAAGGCGTTAAATTTTTATTTATGATAAAAATCTTCCAAATCAAAAACCCTTTGATTCTAGTGATGTTGGCAACTTAGCATGAAAAGAAAGAACCCCATTTGATGAAAATGTAAAAATAGGAAAGAAGATGAACAAACCAACCTTCATCTTGGTGCTTATTCTTTCTCAAACTGAATGAAAAAGCTTTCTAGCTTCTACAAAAACTACAATGTGTGCTGCAAATGCCAAAGCAAGTAGTTTAGAGTCTTAGAATTCGGGCATGTTGTGTGCACTAAATAAGGTTTGATTCTCTGAAACAACTTCACATAATCATAGGTTGAAGCTGACAGCTGAGAAAAAAACAGCCCCCCAAAGTGCCACGTGCATGGAGCTCTCACGAGAAACCAAGCCTTCTTGTCGTCACAACAACATGCCACGTCTGCTAACATGTTAAATGTCTTGACACGTGGCCAAATGGATGTATTTCGAGCCCTACAATTCTGACAGGTGGGAATACTATTACCACTATGTTTATTGTTCAACCTCTCAAACACCCCATCATCAATTATTCTGTTGTTCTCATCTTATCTGTCTCCATTCACCGCTGCACACTACCACACCATTCGGTTGGGTATAGGATAGTGGTGAAACGGTGTAATGTAATCGAGGTAGAAAGATGAACAATTTATTCTCTCTTCTAAAAAAAAAGGCATTAATTTTCTTCCTTTTCCCAAAAACACAATTTGATTATTTCTACGCTATTCAGTGTTGGGAGTTAGTAAGTTGGGTCTAATTTTCAGTAGTGTAAAATTTTTATAAATAGTTGTTTAATCATATTTTACCAAGTCAATAAAGATGGTTGAAAAGTAATGCAAACGAGAGAAATTGATTGAATAAGTGTGTAAGAAAATTTTACAATATCCATAAATTATGATTAAACTCTGGCAAGTTTACGTGTAGACAAAAACAAAGTCAAACACACGGACGATGAACTTATATTTTTTCGAATGTGTCGGTGTAGCGTTTGTTAGGAATTCTAACATTTTGTGCACTGCAGACTGCAGTATGTGGTAAAGGGAGGTGCTGGTCATCTTTACAATAAAATAAACGAATCTTTTATTTTTTATTTTTATCGTGTTGATTCATTTAACTAGATTTTTCATTTTATATTTTATTATGATAGATTCGATTTAATACTGTTCAGTAATTTATAAATTATTTGTAAATCCTTGGTTTTGAACATATTATGTCCAAAATTTAATGAAAGAGTTATATAAATGCAGGTACAGGGTTGATGATTTCTTTAAGGACTCCTTAGGGTATGTTTATCCAACCAAACATACCCTAAAATAAAATTGTAAAAAAATTCAATCAAACACATCCTTAATGTACTTAACATACAAGGCTTAGGAAACGGACTAGCAATTCAGCTTTGATTTGGGAGAGCAAGACCATGCCCAACACCCTTTTATGGGGTTGTCGGACTCCACTCGAACTTCTGGATTGTTGGGCGGGGAGAGGCAAATAATGAGAGATTCAAATTATGGACTAAGTGAAAATATCTTATAAGCGATTGAACGTCACATCTTGACTCGAAGATAATGTCTATGGATTCTTGAATATATTATATATTACTCACTTATTCAATTCTCAATCAATATGGGATTTTATTTTTCACACTTGAAACTCCAACATAGATCAACTTATTACATGCATGCACAATGAAAAATTTGATAGAAAAATATCCTCTCTTATCAAATTTCCATAACACCATGCATGCCAGTAAGTTTTTTTTTTGGTGTGGTGTCAGTAAGTTCTTTATTCAAAGCAACCTTTGGTTAGTGGCTAATTACTCAATTCATCATTCAAAATATGTAACTCCCATATAGATAGTCACCATCTCAAGAGAAATCTCCACTCCCAACTAGTAGCCCCATCCCAAAAGCCACATTTAGCAATAGTACTATTTTGCTGCGGGGACATATGAAAGAGCCTTGTTGTAAAGCTATCTTTTAAGGTTGGCAGCCCCAATTCCCACACTCATCCAAATATCCACCTGATTTATTTTATCAATTCCTGTACCCATTTCTGAAATCTGAAATTTCACATATTGCAGACCATGGGTCCATCCTTTTTGACAATCTGACCTTCTACTGGTTTGTGCAACTTCAAACCTTGATTTGGGCATATGATGTGATTCCATAGTCGAAGATCTTCAACAGAAAACCCAGATCACCATTTAAAATAATAATAATAATAATAATAAATGACATGTATTATTCTTCAAAGAATAGTAGGCTAAGATATATTAAGTGATTCTCAAGATAATGTACTCTAATTACGCATAAAAAGAAAGAGAATGTACTCTAATTAAAAAATAGAGGTAGATTCATTGAACAAATTTTAGAATTAATGGTTACCCAAAACTTGTCAGAACTATATAGGCCGTATTTCTAGACAAAACGAGAATTTAATATTACCCTCTTCATACTCAATCCGAGCATGACCAAATAACAACAATGAGATAGACTCTAATACCATTTTAAAATTGACTAGATCTAACTCAACTCTAAAAATTAATTCAAAAGGGTGAAAGTTGTCCAAGACTTACAAAGACTATATCTAAACCTTATCTCTAAATGACGTGGGATTTTAATAAAAGAAAAATTCACGCATAAGAAAAGGCATGTGATAGTCAACTAAGGAAAATATGTTAAAATATTAAAATATTTTTAAGTTTAAATATAAGTTTTGTCCTTATATTGTTGCATCATATTTTGATTTTGATTCTTGTAACGTTTATGTTTTCACATAAATCCCTATAGCTGCCTTTTGCTCCTCCAAGACCAAAATAAAAATAAATTATTGCAATGCTTAACCAATGCTCTAATTTGAAAAATCCAAGTAATTACTCATCCTAATATCTATAAGAGGTTCGAATCTCAACCCTAAACCTACCATTGATACTGGGCTCATACCACAATGGATATGATATACTTTGATGTCGCCTGATATTGCCAGAGACCAGATTCTAGTTAAGTTAACCTAACTACAAAGATTGATTTAAATTAAGGGAGAGGGTACCCACAGGACTGTTGCTTTTAATTAAATATTGAAGCATACACTAATAACTAGTAGAATAATAGCTAGCTGAAGATGGTGGTTGTGATCTTTCCCCTCCCCAAACTTTTTTTCTTACCCGACAAGGCATGGTGGAGGTCCCCTATCTTCGAAAACAAACACCACACCCTCTCCATTTTTATTTTTTGCTTTGGTCAAGCCTAGCTACCTCAAAAGAAAACAATTTTTAAACTCTTTTACTCTCCCTTTCTCTCTCTTCCTCACGTGTATGAAGGATTACCATATATATTATTCTTGTCAAAGAATGATCTCTTGTCAAACAGACATGCATAAATAATCACCATTCCAGGAGTTTTTCTGAGCACAATAATTATTAATGATCTAATTAATTAAGAGGATAACACTGATTGTAACCGGTTCTGATTTTATACTGGATAATTCATCTCTATCAACTTCAAATCGGTGGATGATTTGGTGGGCGGAGCCCTCCAAAATAGACTCTGATCAATGACCAGAAAGTAGTTAAGGCGCAGGCATATTATAATATGTAGATGAAAAAGAAATGGTAGTTGTATATACTTTCACATTTGGTGAATTTGCTGCTCTCAACCCCTTATCTGGTTCATGCAGAAGAGGTCAGTCAATCTCCTATACTGCTATATGAATGGAAATCACCTTTATCTAAATTATGTTCCTAGCTTCTCCTTCACACCAATTATGCTTTAATTTATCAATTGAAAGATAAGGTTTTTTTTAATGAAAATAAAAACCTCATACAATTATGTATGTATTATATCAACTAGGTGACAATGTAAAAAAAATAAAAATAAAAAACTTGGTGACAAAGTATCACTGCACCATATTTAACTTCTAACAACATTTTTTAATAATAGATGTTGCTAAAATCTTTTGGTAACATTTAAAAACAACTAAAAATATTTTTAAAAAATAATATTTAAACTCTTTGGTAATTTTTTTGAACTTAATTTTTATGCACTAGAAGTGTAAAATTTTTTGACACTCTCATCTAATTATGTATTGACGCATCAACAAAAATAATTAAGTCTCACGCCCACTACTTAAAAAGTCATGTAAACAAGATAATTTAATTGGATAACAATAAAAAAAATTATATTGTTAATATATAGAAATTAAACTTTTTTTTTTTTTTACAAGCATAGTACATTGTAGCCTACATTATGTTATTAAAAAGTTTTATTAACACTTCTATAAATCTGAATTATGTTATTATAGTGTATGATTAGTGGAAATGAGACAAAATTTGGCAACAATTGATTTACATATCCCTACTATACATGCCACCCACTCAAAATTTTAATTATGAGCTTTTAGATTTTCTTCCCTCTCATAAATTACTTGGGGGGTAAAGGGGATGTTAAAGGAAAATGGGATGGTACATAAATAGATAAGCACTATTGATTGTTCCTTAAATGAGTGGCAGTTAATAATCACACTCCTAAAGTCGGAGACATTGTGAGAAACCCACGATGTTACCTTGCGCCTAATAATTGAGTGAGTCTTTTTTCCCTCCAACATCTTTCATCAATTTGTGAATTTTGACTTGGTTAATATGAAAAGGGAACACACATGCAATAAGTATTGTTGAAATTTTTAACTAAGATTTAAAAAGTGTTACTAAAAATATAAAAAGTGTTATTAGAATTGTATAACAACACTTTTTCAAATGTATAGTATATAGCCTATATTGCTATAGAGTTTTACTGACATTACTATATGATTTAGTAACATTTTGTAAGTGTTAGTAAAACTCAATTATGTTATATAGTGTCAAAGCAAGAAATTGATAAAATGTACAAAACTCATTAATTAAACTAGCTTTTGCAATATGGAATCCCACGTATACTCGGCTGTCTTAATTTACACATTTTGAATATTTTAAAGTGATATATATTAATAGTTACTCTTGAAAAATCATATAATTCTGGTACATTAAAAAATAAATATATTTGACTATAATTATAGCCAATTATATTCACTTTTCAATATATCAAAATTACATAAATTTTTAAAAGTAATTATTAATATGAAATTGAGGAAGTATTGTATAATATTTCTTCCAGTAAAAGTAGACACAATTGGCAAGAAAAGAGTTTGTATCTCACAATTACATAAATATGATTCTTGCTTTTGATGTGAAGGCTTGGTGAGTATATGGTCTCCTATGTTTTTATAAGTGCTAATTGAGTCAAGGGACGTGTCCTGGTTTTTGGTGGAATGATCATCAATACCAAATATATACTTAAACTTCTTATTATTAAAAATATATATAACTCCTTTAATTTGTTTCATATTATTTATCAGTTTAGTCATTTGTACAATTATTAAAAAATCCAATATCAAGGATTAATTATAATATATTTATCAAAATACGTACTCTTAATTAATTTTTTAATATCTAACTAATTCATTCTATTGATATCTTTATTTTTGAAGATGAATTCATTCTATTAATGTCACACTACAATATAATTCTCAATTATTGGTGTGCTAACCATTAAATATCATGAAGAGTATTCATTGATACTATATGAGAATCACAAATATTATTTTTTCTTAAATTGACTGTATATATATTATAATATGAAATGGAAGAAGTAAAGCATATAATATTAAAAGCATATATAGTTAGACAACTACTATCCGTAGCAGCAAATTAACATCAAATCTTTACTAATTGTAAGTACTCAAAGCCCTCAAATGAGGGTTACCATTTAGTAATGAAGCGGATAAATTTTCTCCATTGAAGAGGTTACAAGAAAATTGAACTTGAGATATAACACCTACTTAGCTTTCTGTTGCTACGAGAAGAAAATTCATATACTTCATCACTTGTAGGCAACCACATCTTATTAATTAACCACAAAGCAAACTCTTAACCTCTATATCTTCAGATAGGTAGCTAGCTCATCACCATCCTGCAAGTGCTCGGTAGCAAACCGCTCCCTTCAGTTGAGAATTTTTTGTTACTGAGCACAAGGGTAGTGATGAGTGACCAACATCTACTAAAGTTACTACTCTTCATAATTTTAAAAAAGTAAAGCCTGTAGAATGTTAATTATATTAATTAATTAGATCATGTATGAGCAATAACTTGATCATCTTCATCAGACCCAGTAATGCATTCCTTCTCATCTTCTTCAAGGGGAGGGTGTGGGTTATGACCCTTTCCAAAGGATCTAATGTGATCTTTGAGAGACCTTTTGTGCTTAAAATCTGAACCACAGGTGCAATACCACAACTTGCCACAGTTCTTCTCATGAGTCCTCCAATCCCCTTTCACTGCAAAAGTCTTCCCACATTTCCTGCACATAAAGGGCTTTGCACCATGCTTTCTCTTGTAGTGTGTTTGGAGTGTTCTGAAGTCCTTCAAGGGCTTTGCTCTTGGATGGTTGATGTTGTTCTTGCAACCCTGAGCACAACAGTAGCATGGTAGCCTAAGCATTGCTGCTGGTTGTGTTCCTCTTAGTGAGTCTGGCCCTTTCCTAAATTCGGACCCATGCCCCCACATATGCATCTGCAAATAGTGTCAAAAAAGTTGTTACTACTAATTACTTAGTAGTTAACTAACTAATTTGAGTGGCCGTTACGAGTTCATTTTTTTATTATTATTATTTTGGTTCATTTTTATAATTATTTGATTCATTTTTTAAATTATTATTTTGGTTTCCAATATGATATTTCCATCCTGATAAGTGATTAATTTCATCAAAGTATGAAACTCCCTAAAGAAAGTTAATCTCTAGTCAAGAAACTCTTTTTATACACATCGTCAAAAATAGAATCTCTAATTATATACTTAAGGAGCTTAATTAACTATTAACTGTGTTAGTTCTCATGATTACATGTTTATTTTTAATCTATCAAAAAAACTTGATTGAAATTAGACGATATCAAAACTACTCCTTAATAAAGCCTACTTTATTTAACTTTAACATCATTAATGTCCTTTACATGGCCTAGCCTTGGCCCTTGTTATCACAAAATAATTGTTAAAATTTACTGATATATATGGGGTATAACAAGTCAAATCCTTGTCAAAAAGCTACGGCTATAGCCTCTTCAATGGTGAATTGCATGCATACCTCACTCGTTATCCATCTATATAAAAACCGAAATTCTGAAAATTTTCCACTTTAAAAAGGGGAATCCAAAGTTAATTTTGAATAGCTTTTCTAAACTTAGTGGCCAATTAGTTATGTATACTCCTACTCCTACCTAATGTGGCAAAATGTGCCTCCACTCCCCCATATGATGTAGCAATTTTTTTTTTTCCTAAGAAGTTCTCTCTCCATGATCCTCCATTAATCCAAAAGTCTCTTTCTTAGAACTAGGGAAGATCTTGCACTGCTTCCCCAATATAGAGTGATTTTCTCATCATCAGCATCCTGTCACACACGTGACAATTCATTTGTATGCTATTGACATGCTAGTGTTTCAACCCTAGAGGACTAAGATATATAAGGATTGGAAAAAAAACAAAAGCATCAAGATAAAGTATCACAATTTCCCTTTGAAATCTTAAGGGATGAAAAAGGAGCCTTAGATGAAAAAGGAGCCATAGTTGAGAAAGAAAGCAAAAGAAAGAGACGGCCATCAAATAGTCATGTGTTCACATTCTCACTAAAGTTGATTTATATGATTGTTTCTTCTTGATGATTATCGCCATCGTCATTATCATGTGAAGCTTCTAGTTTATTTTGGCATGGATAACGAGCAAGGAACTCAAATTCACTCTATGGAGGGTTAAATTATCAAAGAGATTATTAGGCAAGAAAAAGGAGCAGCTAAGGAAAAATAAAATTACATTATTGAGTGCTTCAATTAACACGTATATATACTTGGGTTTAAAAGTTTGGTTTCAATATAATGAATGCATATGTGATAAGAAAGGGAAAAAAAAAAAAAATCAAATACTTAGCGAACCAAATGAATTAAACTAGCATAATATATAGTTGCATGAATTATAGGATATTACTCCGTATTCATCGGGAAAAAAATCATATTTTTCCAGGAACACCTAACTCCAAGCTAGCTAGCTAGGAGATGCAAATAAAATCGAAATGCTACTCGGAGACGATAATTATCCCCCGATATATGTAACTGCCAATTAGATCGTTTTTTAATATTAAAATATTACTAAAATTTTGGGACCTTCCGGAGGACGTATAAATATATGTTTTATATTATTATTATTATTATTATTATTATTATTATTTTGCAAAATGAAATTGACGCCATTTTCTTAAGGTCAAATTCTTGCAAAAAAATCATACACCAGAAAGTCGTAGTTCAAGTTGTGCCAAACTCTTTGAGGAACTAGTTGATATAACGGGATAGATTAAACTCCTGCTCATCACGGTACTGTTTCTAAATAATAATAATAATAATAATAATAATAATAATAATAATAACAACAAAAACTAATGTGTATATATATATATCTTGAGTTTTAATTGAATTAATTGCAACTATTATGGATTATGATTATATTCACCTTGAAATTAAAAGTGAAGGTCGATCAGGCACTGCAACCTGCCTTCCCTGACAGTCGTGATCTGCAATCTATTTTCTAATTAACTGCACTTATCGATGTCTAATTCTCTATAAATCAAATGAAAGTATAAGTAAGCTATTTGGATAGTTTATTTTATGCCTGTGTGTCTTTATATTATAGTCTTTGTTTCAATTTTTTTATATAGTAATTAATCAGAAGCTTCATTCTCAGTTGCAGCTAGCTGAGTCCTTCAATTGTCTTTCTGAAGCTTCATCTTATCTCTTAATTAGTTTTTATTTATAAACAAGTTAATTTGCAAGCAAATAGTTTAGTAGAAAAGGGTAGGATTTTCATTGTATTAAGTTGAGAACTAAAGGTATGAGTGCCAAGCTAGAAGAAGAGAGGATAAGAGAGAATAGAGAGAACCAATAATATAAGGGTGAGATGAATTTAAAGGCATGTGCTGACCCCAAATTGAGACAAGATTTTTTCTCAACTTTAAAAAAAAAAAAAAAGGGTAAAAGGTTGAGAACCAATAACTAACCTGCATGTTGTTATACCTATTGAAGGTCTTGCTGCATATCGAACAAGCAAACTGCATGGGCCCAACAAGGATCTGAGCAGGTGATGGTATCCAAAACCTTCTCTCCTGGTTGAAAGAGCAGCCATGTAGGGTGGTTTTCTTCAAGGACTTTTCTTCCTCTTCCTTCACATGGAAAACCTTCTTCTCATCATCACCATCATGATGATGATGTGCTCCTTCAGTAGTGTTAGGCAATCCAATGTGCAAAGCCACAGCCACTTGCTCCACCTTCTCTTCTTTCACCTCAAAACCCTCCATTTGCACTCCATTTTCCTCCTCTTTTGAGGGCTTTGCACCTAAAATAGGCAAAAATTGGATAGTCTCTTGTATTATCTCATTATGAGTTACAGAAGAAGAAGGATTTGGTGATGATATTGATGATGGAGTAAGATTAAGATATGAAGGGGAAGAAGATGGTTTGAGCCACTCAATGAAAGTTGGGGCATGATGGTAGTACAAATTATTCATGTCCTCTACCTTGAAATCTCTCATCAAACCCATATTTTCCTCAGAGAGAGATCCCTCTCTGGATTAGTGAAATTCTCTCCTCAGAGAAAAAAAAGGGGTATATCCAGAGCTTTATGATGAGAGAAAAGCCTTGCACTTATATTGTTGGAGGATTGCTTTAATTTGTCTTTATATGGAACTTTTTTTTTCCTTTTTATTAACCCTTACTTTCTCCTTTTACCTTGTTGGTCTTTGTTTGTTTCTTTTGGGGGAGAGAAAGAGAGACTTATTGGTGGGGATGGAAAATGACATGCAAGTAGGACTCACCAATATTTATTTGAAAGAATCCTAGATTATTAGTCTGAAATCTAAACTCTAAATTCTAATCTAATCTAATGCTGTGTCCTCCGTATGCTACTAGATATTCGCAGAGGTCATCAATATATATTAGAGAGATATCGGATCATTAGTGCTTAGCCAATAAGTTATATATACTAATTGAACTATATAAAATTATAATTATATATAATTAAATAAAAATTGAAATCACTAAATATAAATATGTAAACTAATTAAAATTCGAAATGCTTATAATTAATTTCTATATAAAACATATAGATGGTTTGAACATATGTTAAAATTTATTTGTTAGAATTATTATGCTTATCTTTAAACGACCAAATTTAATTGTCATGTTATTTTATTATATTAAAAGGCTATGCTTATACTTTCTTGTTAAAAAAAAAATGGAAACTTTTTTACCATGACTAAAAACAATTCTAAGGTCGCATTTGGTAGACAAAAATCACTTATTCTCAAATCATGATGTCCTTTTTTTCATTTCATCCATCATTTTTTGCTAATTAAATAGAAGATAAATAATATATATTTAGTAATAGTTTTAAATTTTTATATGTTTTTAAATTACTACCTTCAATTTGACAAGAAATAATTACCAGAATAGGGATGGAGACATGTTTAATTTTATGGATATGTGAATTCTTTCAGTGTTTAGCATAATAGTAAGATTGTTAGTACGTAATTTAGATCATCACTTACAAATGTTGTCACTTTTTAAATTATTTGAACTGCTACGATACAATATTTGGTAAGCATGTGTGATTTTTTTTTTATTGGGTACATGTAAGCATGTGTGATTTTACTGAAAATTCATATTATCCTATTCAGTATAAAGAAAATATTATTAGGTAATAATACATTTTTTTGCTAATGTAACTGTAATAATTACAATTAATAATGATAATAATAATAATAATAATTGCCATATATGATCAATATGAATGCATTATATATTGCCTTTCAAATCTAAATCCTCACTAATAAGATCTAACCAAATAATATACACAATTGTGGATTCAAGTAACTTGAAGTTACATCATCAGTGATTCAGATTGATTATCTTACCAAACACCCTCTAAGAAGCTATAAACAACAAAATATACTCATATGAGGATTGATCACGTCAATAAGTTTCATTTAGTTGTGAATCACAAGAATAAATTAAATATATTAATAGAAAGTGATAAGTGCCCAAGACTATCATTTAGAGAGAAAATAGATGTATATATGCACCCTTACTCCTGCAAACATAAATATAGAATCATTTTAAAATTTGAACATATAACCTCCAAATTAATTATAAGGCCGTGCAAGTTTACCATTACATCAAAATTCATCCTCAAAATCATAAAATCAAATATGTTTGAGTGAAAAAAAATCCAAGGGCGAATTACAGGCCACTCTTGAAATTTAATGAAATTCTCCTCCTTTCTTCTATTTGCTCAGCGACAATAACCTTCATTGAATGTACTATTCAATGTGATGATAGCAATATAATGATTTTATAAATTCAAAAGAGATTACTGTAATAATTTCATAAATTTAGGGACTTAGAGCAAAGTTTACAAATAAAGAGGAGTTGAGGTAAATTTCAACAAATCTTGAAGAAGGTGAATAAATTTGCTCTAAAATTTAATCGAGGCACATGGACCTAGTTGATTGAATTTGATCGTGATTTGAGGTCTAATATATAAGGGAAATGTTACTTTAATACTTAAATGGATGTAGACACCCATCACATTATGAGAGAAGTTATGGAGAAAAAGCAATAGTAGCAGATATATTTTATGAGTAATGTTTTTAGGTGTTTGAGATTAATAGGTGTTGAAATATCATTGTTGGATATGTAATAGATTATTGGAATTCTTCAATAGAGTGATTTATTAGTGAGCCAGTAGTCCATTTAATCAATATGAGCTCTGATAATTGGGATAATTAATTTGAAGCCGATGTGTGTCCATCCTTCTTTTTTAATTCTCATTCTATTCTAATTGTGTAATGGAATATGACCCGTTTGCACGCAGTTTCTCAAACATTGACCTTAAGCAAGTGATCTCGAAGAGAAAAGAGTCTGAAAGCAGAGACTGAGAAACAGGATTAATTTGGTCAATACCTAAACGGAGAAAAATATTATAAATGACGAACAAAAGGCAACAAGGACCTAGACAGAGTGTAATCTAGTGTTTAGAATATGTGCACCAAGTGGCTTAAATTCAGTATAGTCAATAATTTGAGGCAAGAAGTGACGCTAATGTTTGTGGCTTTTTCACCCCACATAAATTAAAAAATATTCTTTAAATACCAAATTCTCACCTTGTGAATATTAATTTTGTATATACATTTTTTTATATGGGTGAAATCAATTAAGGAGGAGTAGATTTCCAATGATTGAAATACATAGAAATTGATCAAGACAAACTAGATTTCCCATTGTTTTTCTACTCGAAATTGGTCAGCTATCAGTAAATTTTTGACATTTTATGGTGATTTTTTAAAAAATATTATTGTATATAAATATGAAGAAAATAATAAATAAATCTTAAGAGTAATATAAAATCATATAAGTGGACATAATTATTCCTCTTGAAAAAAAAAATAAGTAAGTACAATTAATTATATTAAAAATAGTATTGATAAAAAAAAATTGTATGCTTTCTTAATATGACAAATGAAAAAATATATTTAAACTAAAAAAAATCACAAAAATTTGACAGTGGGATACATCATAGGGAGTAATAGCCAAATCCTGCAAGTAATTGACACAATGACACTCATGACTTCATTAATTCTCACCACAACCATTATTTATTAGCAAGCAAGCATGAATAATGATGATAACATACATTTGATGTTTTTACACATACAACGGTTGACCTCTAGGTGATATATATGTCATCACAAAACATGCCCAAGACCGTGAGTTGCGTATGCCTAGGTGTATGAAGAAATTAAACAAGGTATAGTACATTAATTCCTAGCTTTCTGCAAAATTCAAATCTACAGCTATCAAGAAACGTACAAAAGCACTGGCTGCCAAATTGTGTGTTTGGAGCTAAGCAGAGAACTGATCAGTGGTTACGTAGATGGACCCCAAATAGGTACTCACCGACAAGATTTGTGAGCCGATCTTTGTTAGACAAATGGTCACACATGCATGCGCTTAACTCTTTTTTTATAAAACTCATGTAGGATACTATATTAAAACACTCTTATCTATTATTAGATGAGATATAATCACAAACTAAATAGTATTCATACTTCATCTAATGATATATAAAATGTATTGATATAATATTCCATAAATAATGAGTGCAAATAACATTTCTCTTTTAAAACCCCTTTCCCTTTTTTTGGTGACGGAAGGATATCGTCTATGTGTGTGATTTTCTATCAATATCACCATTTCTCTTCTTTTCCCGTTGTTTGAAACCTTACAAAACTTCTTTCACACTTTCATGTTGTTAGTTATTGTAGACTTTATCTCAATAAAGTTTGAAGTTTACATACACGTATAAAAGTATAGTAATTTGCTCATAATTAGGGAATAAAAAAATACAATTAATTACCATGGTGTAATGAAAAATTCAATAGAGCATAGCAATTATGTCTCGACTAATTTGTGCCATTTCATCTTTCTTTTAATTTAGTGCGTGTGATCGATTAATTCTCAATATTTGGACATCAAGCATAGACATTATGAATCCTCATTAATCAAGATAGTGTTCTACCTATACGCATATACTAGGCACGGAAGTAGGTTTTTACCTTGAGGCCTCTTTTTCTCTTTTTGTTAAGAATCTCTCTTTGTTTTTGTGGCCATGTTCCAGAGACACCACCCGTGACAATAATACACCTTTAGCATAATTTGTCGCCTTTTGTTAAATTTGTTTATTATTACAAGGGTAGTGATAGTGGAGGACAAACTTTTGCGGATTATGATATAACCAAATGAGCCTTTTGTTTTTCTTTTTCTCCTTCCTATATCATCCTTGGATGTGTGGATGATTACATAGCAACTTTGATGTATTGAAGCTCATGAAGCTCGTGTAACTTTTCCTTTATCTCTACTATAATCTTTAAGGACAATAATAATCTTTCAAGGATCACCTCGTAACGTTTCATATCAACCCCGTGAGGTTGCCTTTATGCACTTGAGAATTTGCATTAATATAATTTTGCCACGCTTTCTTTCGCATGAAGAAAAGTAATTATTCGCACAAGAAGCTCCTATATGGAAAAATTCTTTTCTTTCGCTTTTAATTTTACTTTTTATCCCGCAAAGAATGATGAAGGAGGTTTGATAAATAAATAGTGAGAGTGGATATATATGAATGACTGCAGCATGTAGTCATTTCAACTTCATTTACCTAATTCTTCCACTAAAGCAAAAAGAAAAAAACTAATCTCTACTAATCTACCACCAAAGTAGCAAATAAAAAATTAATTACCTAATTCCTACCAATCTACCAATATATATAATAAAGAGAGAGATTAATTCATAGAAAGTAAATTTTCCATTTCCACTTTTCCGTGATATTTTAAAAAGTTCTTATTTTTATTCATATGTTTACCAAGATAGAGGGATAAAAAAAATTACAAGACAAGTGTAAACAAATAATAACAATGATAAAGCACCATTATAAAAAATATCCAATTTTATTTTTCTACTTTCTTCATTTTTTTAAATTTTTAATGGGCTGTATTATATTTTTATTCCTCTTAAATCTATTTTTCCCATATGGTCACCAATTTTTTTTTTCAAAAGACCTTTGTTTATTCCTTAAAAATTGTTTCCAATTTAGTCTCTCTCTATTAGTGTTCCATTAATTTCTGTCCTTAAATGCTGACATGTCGCCTTATGGTGATGCTGACATTGAATTAAGAAGTAAAAAAAGTGATCAAAACTTAAGATAATAATTCAATTAAATTAAATGCGTCGAAAGTGAGAAAAATTTACGAATTTTTTAAAAAATTAAATAAAACTCAATTAATGAATAATCTATCTATAATTAAAAAAATACATTTACATTGAAGATTTTGGTTGACAAATTAATTAATACATGTATATTAGAATTTTAAAAAATAAACATATGTTTGGCTATTTAATTTACATTTCTTGTTTTTATTTTTAGTTTTTAGAATATTTTATATTTGTTAATATTTTGTTAAAAAATAGTGAAAATTGGATATAAAAATTAAGAGTGAATTTTTGGTTTTTAGCTTTTAATGTATAAGGTTTATCTTTTAATTTAATTAAATAATAAAAAATATATAATAAAAATAATGATTAAATAAATAATAATAAAATAAAAATATTTAAAATAAATAATATATAATAACTAAATAAAATAATAAATAATAAATGAAATAATAAATATTTAAATAAATAATAAATGATATTTATTATAAAAATATAAAAGTAAGGGTTCACAGTAAAAATATTTTAATTTAATATTTATTATTACTTGAAAATTTAGATGATTATGATTTAAAAAAATAGTAGAAAAATTGTGAATCATATAAAATAAGAGAGTATTTTTAATTTTTAAAATTTATAGAAATAATTAATAGTTTTAAAATGTGGAAAAATTATTTTGTTTTGGAGAGTAGGTGGTTGAATAACAATAATATGAGATTTGGGAGAAAATTACACTCAGGATAGACTTTTAAATCTAGCATAATGTGAGATTATACATAATGAAACTCATGATTTACCATCTTTTACTATGCAACACGTGAAATGGTTGTTAGCACATCAGCCTCCCAATGTTAGAAATTCAGAGACAAGGACACGTGTCCCGCCCTATTTGCCTCTCAAAATCTTGCATGGTGCAAGAGTTTAGGCTATCCAATCCATTGCGTCCTTGCATGCCACGCGGCTCAGGAGGCTCCCCAAAAAGCTCGCATGGTGTGAGATTTATGTTGTTGTTCTTGCCAGCCACGCGGTGTCCTCCTCCTGCATGCATGCCACTTGGCGGCTCTCGTGGCACATAGAAAGCTCGCATGGTGCGAGATTTTCCATCGTGTCCGTTCTGCTAGGCACGCAAAGCTTCTTCTCGTGTTATACGCATTGTCTCCCAGTGATTCTCTCTTGTCCCTAGCTCCAGTACACAAGCACGAGATCTTCAGAGAACGTGCTTGCACTGGAGTTAGCTTTGCCCGCCTATAAAATGATATGGGGGAGAGTTTGCGAAGCAATGTGCTTTGGTTGAAGCTTTGTGTATCCTCTATACAAAAGAGTGAAGGAGAGGAAGGTTGTTCTGTTGAATCTTTGATAGTGTGTCCTCTATAAGCTTATTGTAAGACAATGTGCTTCTAGCGTAGTGAGGGTGTTAAAAAAAATAGTGAAAGGGAAAAATGCAGTTGATAAGACGTAATTTCCAAGGAGTATGTATCGGTAAAAGTTTATCAAAATATTATAAGTTAATTTTTATTTTTCTGTCAAAACATTTTTATAATTTTTAGTTAGATGAAGAATAGGTTTTATAATGTTTAATTTGCATTATTTTTTAAATTTTTATTTATTAGATATTGAAATGCAAAACTCACTCACTCCTCCCTTACATTCTAATATTAAAAATAGTTTACTATACATGGTGTTAATCTTTTATTAGAATTTTTTTTCAAAAAATTTTCTTGAGATTAATAAATATATGGCATTATAACTAGATTCTTTAAACAATTATATCTTTTTTTTATTTAAATCTTTTTTTATATCTAGAAATATAGCTCATTTAATCGGCTAATTTTTTAATATGGATTTTGTGTGTTAACTGTATAATAATATGGAATTGAAAACATAATTACGGGAGAGGAACTGTTATTTTATTAGGAATCATTTTGTTATTTTATTATTAAATATTGAAAAAATTTTATCAGAGAGAATTGTTGATGCCCGTCATTTATTCATGGAACCAGATAGTACATATGCATGAGCATCTATAATAAGGTTTTCACCATGTTGCGCGTATTTCCAAATAGGAATAAATAAATATCTTATAAGCGCATTAGTTGAAAGACGGAGGCCAGAAACACACACATTTCACTTTCCTTGTGGGGAGTGTTCAATTACACTAGAGGATATCGCAATTGTGCTTGGGCTTCGCATTGAAGGTTTACAGTTATTGGAAGCACTAACGGCAACTCAAAAGTAATTAGGAATATGTGTGAGCAACTCCTTGGTGGTCGGCAAGACTAACCGATATTGTTGCTGGTAAAATAAAATTTGACCGATTTACAATTCATTTAAATTCACTTTCATATGATACTGCAGAGCGGATAGCATGCTATGCCCGTGGCTATGTCTTATCTATGTTGGATCATTTCTTAATTTCGAATAAAAGCATAAGCATGATGCATGGAAAGTTCCTGTCACTACTTAAAAATTTGGAATATATTGAGTTGTATAGTTGGGGCTCAATGTGTCTCTGCACTTTATCATGGGCTAGATCGTGCTTCACGCAATAATATAAAAGAAGTTACCGGTTGCATGGTACTATTGCAAGTGTGGGCATGTAAGCTTCCGTGGTTAGCTCCTTTGGCAACCATGCCATTTGCTTTTCCCTTTGCTATGAGGTAAAAATATTTTAAATAAATATTTCTGTTATTATGAAGATTATATTAAACTAAAAAATATTTCAGTTGGAAGCATTATCAATATCCACGAAACACTCCATTCAATGATCTCCATAATATTAGGCTTACATTAGATTAGATGCAATTTGATCAGGTAGATATTAATATAGCAAGCACTTCCTTTTATTGTCAAATTAAATATTATTTGTATATTTTATGTAACATGTTTGTTAATGCAGTTTGTGTGGTAACCTTATCAAGATTCAACAATTGATGGTCACATTCCAGATGATGTGCGGGTTGAGCATCCTTTATGGTTAACTGTTAGTCCATTGATATGTTTTGAGACAATAGAGTAGCATGCGGTTGACTGTATGATGCGTCAATTTGGGTTTGATCAACCAATTCCTTCCCTACCCTGGAATCTAGGAACATTGCATAATAAAGACTTATGAGGTAGAAAACCAACTGAGTGAAGATAAAAGCATTAGGAGTGGGTTATGTTGTGGGAGTCTTGACATGACCATTTATTGCATACACAACCCACTAAAAATTATGTCCCATCAATGATTCCAGAGACTGAAATATAAAATATGCGAGAAATTGGTTATATTTGTCCCTCAGTGCAGCAGGACCAACCAATCCCTCGCACCGCCGGACAAGGCATTCCCACAGGACCATCCATTCCTATATCAGGGCTAGACCAGCCATTCCCACAATACCATCCATTCCCACATCACCGCGGACCAGTCATGGGCACAGTCTTCCTACAATTTTAGTCATTCCATGTGCCTTTGCCACCTCCTCATCGCAGGATGTCTGTGTACCCTTACTAGTTACAAATGATGATGTGGATCAATGCTTGAATTTGAGTGGGAATATTTAGTAGTCCTCCAGTCCAGAGTCAACATAGTGTTGAACCACCACAAATGTCCTTAGATGCAAGGGCAGTCGACAAAGTTCAAGGAGCCATCTGAATCAAGGAAGAAGGTCCGTTTCCATAGAGTGTAGTTTGGGGTCAATGATTCTTACCACATTGATGATGCCACATCTGCACCCAGCGTGACTTTGACCTGAATGTGCAGGCTAGTGAACCTCCTGGACAGGAAGATGTGTACCAACCTCAACCAATACTCTCCCAGTGGACATATGTCTGCCAAGCCGTATAGGAGGGCACATCTACATTCTGCCCATGTGGCAACACCTAAATCTAAATCTGAGGAGATGCATTGGAGGGAGGGATGGGGAGGAAGGGATGAGGAGAGAGGTGGAAGGAGGAGAAGTAGTAGTCCTAGCACATATTTTAGAGAGGTTGGCTCGAGTTACGAGAAAAGATTTGATCGTCTTTCAATATAGTATCCTTCAAGAAAGAAGTCACCTAAGGGGAAATATTCATTAGTATTCTTATTTTATCATTTTTGTACGACATGTACTTCTTTGTGATTCGATGTAATGTGAATATTATAATGTCTTTAAATTCTTTTTGTATATAATTTTGATGGAGTTCTAAAAAGTTGGACGAAATTGTTAAATTCTCAATTCTTAAGTACGTAATCATGTAATTAAATATTAAATCTTCAAATTGCTTGATAGATAAATACTTAAATCTACATGAAGGTAAATATATACTGATTTAGCAAATTTGTTAATATTCAAAAAATTAATCCTTAGGTTCACTAAATAATGAAAACACAAGGCTCTTAGTTATACTATTTTTTGTGAAAATAATTAATTAGTTAAAGGGATTAGATTATTTAATCAAGTTCCTAGCATAACATTAGACCAAGACTGGGTTTCTAATAAGAGAAAAAAGAAGTGAAATAATGGAAGTTAAAGTTGATAACCTATGAAAAAGAATGGAAATATTGTGAAAACATTAGTTTAATTTGATTGAAAGAATTTTTAAAAATGTTTTAAAATGTTTTTAGAATTAAAGAGTGACTTAAACGTGTTAAAACTTTAATTTTTCAATTTCTGAAATTTTGATAATCGATTACACAATTCAATTTTTAATTTGGCCAACGAGAAGGTTCTAATAATCGATTACACAGACTTGTAATCGATTACACAATTCTTGCACATGTGAGCTTTTTTTAAAAAAAAAAAATTTCAATCCTTTGTATGCACATGCACACCAATTTTACTATTTCAAATTTTCATTCAAACCCAGTAGCTACATAGTTAGAAGCTCTTTATTATGTTTCTTAATATTTTTATTTTTTTTAAATTCTCTCACTGTGTGAGATTTACAATGTTAGTAGTATTTTATTTTTTCTTTGAAAATCTTGCACTATGAAAGATTTGTATCTAAAAAATTTTGAAAATTATTTTTTAAAATAACTAATGAAATTGGGGGACACTAACAGAGTTTAAATGAGAGTAAAGATATTTACAACATTCCACTTCTAAGAGGGACTGTCACTATTTTATTTTATTTTTTTCAAAATCTCACACCAAGCAAGTTTTTTATTTTCAAAAATAAAAAATTAGTTTTTTCATTTCTCGCACTATGCGCGATTTACTTCTCCATAGTGTAATTTCAGTTTCAACTCCATATATAATAACAGTCAACACTCCATATTGAAATAACTGACCCTTAAAATGTTAAATTACATAATAAATAACATTTCATATATATGAAAATTTTAAATAATATTTTTTTTTCAAAGTTTTATTTAATATTTTTTAAAATTATAATTAAATGATTAATAAAAATTATCATTTCATTTTATTCAATATTTATTTATAATTTGAGTTTTTTTTAAACAAATGATAATATTATATGTTAGATAATAGAAAATATAATATCTTATAAAATATCACACTAAATAATATATAATATTAAAAAATTATTAGACTTTATGCTATTAAATCTTATTCTTCCATCATGTATTGTAATATCTGATGCAATCCTATTAGGCAATAATGCAAAGCGGACCCTAATTCTTGTCAACATCCACATAAGGTACCACACTGTCACTTAACAGGTTAAACCAAACACTAATAGAGGAATCAAATCGGAATGAAAATAAGTTTTTAGGAGTTAGACAAAAAAAAATCTTTTTTAAAAAAGGGACAAAAAATATAGTTAAGCCTTTTAATGTTATTCGTATTTTAATCACACACAAATGATGAATATAAGGAATTCAGTTTGAAAAAAAAAACACCAAAGTGTTTATTAATAAATCGGCGAAAAAAGAATGTTTATAATGTAAAACCGTGTGCCCCATCATCTCATCTCACTGTGTTTTAAGGGGACACCATATCCAAGTTCACATTCATCCCTCCTGGATGATAAGCAGTACATATGGTCATTTACCCACCAATGTCCTCTCGTAGATATATACTTCACGGGTCTGGATTCTCTTTGCAGGAAATCTTCTCCTCCCATCTCAACAGCTACAACCATTTTAGGGTGTGCGTACAAATTCCTCTCCTGCCAATTTTTACCCTCTCAAACACACTTATAATGGGCTAAATTAATGAGAGGACCATGCGAACAAATCAAATAATGCTTCTTGACAAAACCTTAAGATAATGGTCTATGGATCTTCATATATTATATACTTTCCACTTTATACATTTTCAACTAATATTAAGACTTCACCTTTCACACTTGAAACTCTAATACACTTAGGTTTATTGGATCCTAGTTTTATTTTCTATTTTCAATGTTTATTTTTAACCTATATTTGTTTGGATTTTGTAAATGAAATGATGACAAAAAATAACTTGTTTCCTATTTATTTATTTATTTCTTATTAATAAAATAATGAGAAAACAAAAAGAAAATATTGAAAACAAATAATGAAAGCATAAAAGAAATAGACGATTTATACTTCCATTTCGATCATTGTTGTAACTTAATCTACGTTAATTGGCTTGATTGCCTTTATTTTTCTAAAATACATTTTCTTATATAAATAACAATATAATATAATTCATTATGATTGTAAAGGACCAATAATGTTATATATCATGAAAATTTTATCAGTAGATGACTATGCATTTCATATGCACCACATATATAAGCCTCCGTTGAATTAATGTAGATATGTCCAAATCTCTAATGTTTTTCTTGTCCTCCTCGGTTGTCCCTGCATATGGGTCCCCAAGGTCATAATTAACATTCATGTACACCAAGTTCATGGGTCCTTGCTTAGCCGAAAATATTGAATTCCAAATATTTGAAGTCTTGATAAATATATTGCTACAAATCCAAGATGAAGCTTCCCACAAGGAAGCACTATATTGTTTCTTTCTTCTTAAACTTCTAATAGTTTGAGTGCAATAAGGTGTGTAGCCTATTCTTGATTGATTCAAAATAGTAGTCCGCAATTAAAGAATGGGTCTTGGTGGAGCTGATGAAGGGAAAGAAGACCAACTAGTTAGTGCGTTGCCTGGACTAAAAAAATTGAAAGATTAAAAGGTCACATATGTAATATCAAATAAAATGTTAATGATCATCAAAGATGAATATATATTATTCTATGTGTCATGATTAAGTTTGTGAAGAGGTTTCAATATAGTAGTCCACCAAGTCCTCAAAGAATGTTGATTCATTATTTAATTAAAACTATCTTGGTTGGAATAGCTATAGCTAATTAAAGTTAACCCTAGAGTCATACCCATATAATTGCATCTCCTCTTATGTTGAATTTGCATTTGAGTAATGCCTTTTCCTCTCTCTTTGCGTCTCTTAGGGGTTGGAAGAACAAACATTGAAGTGGTCCTTTCGAATTTCATGAGCTTTTTTCCCTGCAAGTCTCAAATTCGAATGTAGTTACATCTGTCATGAAAAGTGTTTGGGAATTCGAGTGCCTTCTAAGTTGAGATGTGGGGAAAAGAAGTCTAACATTAGCGGACAAAAAATAAAAACAAAGCTTTATAAGTGATTTAATTTGACCTATAAATATGTGACCTTTTGGCGTGCCATATAGAATACAGTAATATTATTATAGCTTTATAAATTCTTTGGTGTAAATACTGTTATACAAACTTATCTATTAAAATTATCTTACACGCTAAAATAATGGATAAACTTAATTAAAGTTAGAGAAGTGAGATTAGGTCTGATTAATTTTTAAAGTATAAATTTCTTTTTACTTTTTTAAGTGCTATTAAGATAAAACATCATTTCAAGTCCTTATATATATATATATATATAATCACACAATTTTTGGTTAAAAAAATTGTAGGTTTAAGAAAGACTCATCCTAGTTAAGACATATTTTTTATCTCATCAAGCATTTACAAATATATTTATAAATCACTAAAAGATTAGGAATAATGATATGATAGTTTCATGTTTATAATGAACTTTACTTATGACAATATATTAATCACTCAAAATATAAGTTATATATATATATATATATATATATATATATATAAGCAATGGTTGATATTTTATTTCTTTAAAAATATATGTCCGCTTTAGATAATTTTATATTTTAAAATATTTGTTAATTTTATATTTCAATAAAATAATATTTTTTTTCCTTTAATACTACCCCTAATTAATTTTACATTTTCAAAACATTCCATTTAATACTATTATGCTATATTAATTAATATATAAAGATATATCAATCTATTCATTATATTTTATTCAATTATTAATATTATTTATTATCTTTTTTAATATTTATATTTGTCTAAAATTGACATATATTTTAAAAGAGAAGAAGTATCATACTACATGTAAGATAATTCATTATAGAAACTTGAGCCTACATTGATATTTTTTTAGAAATTAAACCCAAATTATAATAATATCTGGATAGAAGGTTAACCAAGTGAATTAAGAGCCGTAATCGTCGCAATTAAGTTCCGTCAAATAAATGTCTTTCATGTACTCACTCAAATGCAAAAGTGAATACTGTAGTAATTTCCAATTTATCATCATTAATGGCAAAAGTTCAAATGTTGGGAGGTAGTGGAAGTTGACATCATAACCTTGCGTCATAGTAGTGGTAAGTCAGGGACTTATAATTAGCGAGTGAATGCGATGTTTGATTCCTCAATATTTTTGTGTTTAACTATTTAATCTTCAAAAAATAAAGAAATTGATCTTATAATTTTTGAAGATTAAAAATATTAGATACATTAATCACTTTATTAGTTATTTGATAGTGAACTTATAATGTTATAGGTATAATGATGATGTATTATTACACTATTGATTCAAACAAAACGATATCATTTTAGAATATATTATCCTATTTTGATGTCTAAAATTGTAAAAATGATCATTTTATAATTTATAATAGAGATTTAAATAACTCATTTTAGATAATTTTAATTATTAAAATAAATTATTTTAAATTTCATTTCCTTTAGACGACACTACATCACTTAACATCTCTATCAATGAGTCACATGTGTAATTTTATTATTATTTGAAAAATAAAAAATACAGATGGACTAATAGTTTTATTATTAAAATCTTGAAAGATTACAAATTTAATTTTAATTCTTGAAAGATTAAATTGTCTTGTAAAATTTTTTTGGAGGGATTAACTCGGTTCTTTATTCTAAGTAGCTGTCATCCATCGAAATCAATACACAAATTAAAGCACGATTAGATCAGAAGGTTGAACTTAATTGCTCAATTAATTGAAGCAGTTTCTCCATTAATGTGTTGCTGCATTGACTAACTGTCCTTGACCTGACCCTCTAGATATAATCTCAAATTATGGCAGTTTTGAGCCGTTGGGATAGTGAATGGGAGAGTACCAACCGGAGAAAGAAGAATATTTTCAAAGGAGGAGACCCAAAGTTTCAGAAATTAAAGGGCTTAATTGGGTCTTAGTGTCTTGGCCTCTGTTGTTACTCCATTGAATAATGAATAATAATATGCATTCCCCATACTTCGGTCTTTGTCCAAGTTACAAATCTTAATGACTTCTTAATCCCCATCATCATTACTATTATACCTTCCAAGTAACTACCAAAGTTGAAAAAAAAAACCTGATTCATGCTTCAACTATAGTGTGAAATGGGAACAGTCTTTGAACTGCGTCACCAACCCAATCCCTTGTGTTTACGCGTTAAAGTTCCAAGTCATTCCCATGAAAAGTCTTCCTCCAGATTTAGTTTCTTTTGCCCAATATGGAAAATTAGAATAAAGAGACCCAATATAATTGTCTCTTATTTTTTTCCATAGAAAAACCTCTTTTATTTTAGAAAAAGAAAGAAAAATGCAATTGATTCCATTCTATTTTATCTGTTCTGCAAATATATATTTCAAAGGATTCTTTTATTTTTCCCACTTTTTAAGATATTTTTTAAATGAACGCACATTATGATGTATTCCTCAAATATTGGTCGAAGATAAATAAAATTTAAACCTACAATTTTGTGTATATTATTTATGATTGATTTTTTTTTCTCAACCAATGTTTAAAGATATTTCCTAGAAAGTGAGACAAATATTTTTTTTTGAAAAGAAAGTATGCTGGCACGTGGTGTGTAAATCATTTTGGAAACCAGTGCACCATTAGGGAAGAACTTTTGACATGTGGATGGCATGTGCACTGAAGCTAGCAGCCACTTTTTCAAACAAAGAATTTTTTTTTCACTTTTTTATATTTTCGTATAATCGTACTACTTATTAGCGGTCAAAACAAAAAATGGGTGGTTCGCATATTGGCTACATTTATAAATTTCTAATATGGTATGTCACCAAATCTTGCAATATAAGCTCAACCAATAGACTTGAATGGAAATTTACAAAGTTCAGTCTGAAACTGAAAAAATACAAAGTTTTTCCTGAAAAAAAAAGAGTTGCTTTTTGGTCTAAAAACTTGTTTGATTACTGTTTTTATTTACTATTTTCATTTTATGTGTTTTCTATTTTTTAAATTTTGTGAAAAAACACTGACAACACTAAAAATAATAAAAAATTATTTTCAATTTTCATTTTATATACCTTTTACTATTTATTTCATAAAATTCTAAAAACAGAAATTATAAAAAATAAAATAAAAACTAAAACCAATCACACCGATACTATTATTCTCCTAGGTGGAAAACTTGGGCTGCCTTGCACTATAAGGTGAGGGAGAAGGGTGAGCGGCCGAAGAAAGTGTCGGCATTTTAATTTCTTACCTTACATTTGGGCATTCTGGGGCCCCTCTTACTTTCTAACAAAATGCTTGGCTTTTTATCACATCCTGGCGGGAGTGGAGGAGCAGGGTACAACAATAATGAACATACACAATAACAAGAGCTTAACTTTAAGGTGGATTTTATGGTTAACCTCATATGTTTGGATCTATTATGGGCTCTTTATTTATTGATTATTAGATCAAATCATCTAATAAAATAGTATGCATCTAATGGCTACTAATAGGGGTTAATGGTGGATCTAAACATATGAGGTTAATCTATAATTTACCTAACTTTAAGCCATTTTCTTTTTATTGCTTGTTGTCCATTGTAGTTAGTATTAACTAATCTCCCCTTAAGTTAAAAGATCACTCACTGAAGTGAATATTATCTCTCCCAATAAAGTCATTTTTATATATATCGCCAAAGATTGAAACCAAAACATAATACTTATGAAAAAAAAACTTGACGACTTATGACTACTTTGAGTCTTTCTAACAAAAGGAAAGACAAGAAAAGGGTAACTATAGTTATGTCAAAATATAAATAGAACTATTTGTAATGATTTATGGCACCAAGTGAAGGATTTCTCTAATGATAATTTTACCACAAGTGTAATTCTACTTTGTAAAAGAAAAATTGTCAGAACTTTCAACAGAAAAATAAGGATAGATAGTTATTGAATAGTATAAATGATATTACTTACTTATTCATTCAACCGTTAACTTGTGTATTATATCATTCTAAATAATATATATTCAGGCAAAAGAATTTCTACCTTGTTACCTTAACATAATGGAGGTTTGTGGAATTTTCTAAAGAAGAAAATAAAAACTGAAGTCTCCTTTTCACTTTTAGTTGTTTGGTACTCAATCTTTCTAAATTTTCATTGGGCCAAGCTGCTAAGACTGCACCGTATGCATTGCGAGGCCTGCTTTCACAATTACAGTACGTTTTAATTTGCTTGGCTCACTTTCCCTTTTTTTGGGTCTGTTTTATCCTTTGCTTTGGGTCCTCATTAGTCCTTAGGTGGGTAATGCTTCCTTTTGGGCTTTTGGCCCCGTTAATGTACGAAAACAATGAAACATAATATTTTGTTGTTGGTTAGTAGAGATGTCAACATAACTCTCCCAAAAAGTCCTCCAAAAATAGGGCAAGGCGGGCCAGGCCGCTACAAAATAAAACAATTCCAATTTTTTTAAATAGTTTGATGATTTTATTTAAAAAGAAACTTTTTAAATTTTTTTTATTAATTGATGCATATCCAAATTTTCAAGGTTCATAACAATTATGCACAAACGCATTAAATTTAATCATTTACACATAGTATATTATAATTTATTACATACAATATATGCGTTTTGTCCTTTTTTTAGGTCAAAAACATGTTAAATTTGGTTTTGTCTTGATCTCATGTCTCTTTGGTTTGGGTTTTTAAGGCTATTGCAAAATAAATACTGATGAATTGTAAATTTTTTACTCTTAAGAAAACAGAAAAAGAAAGTCTTGGCCTGTGTGCTAGGCTTGTCCTGACCTGTGTAAACCTCCGGGCTAAGTGGGGTAGGTTAGGCATGCTAAAATTTTTTAAAACTCAGCGACTCGCCAAAACTGATAGTTTTGACGTATAAACCAATGGGAAGTCCAATTTGATATCTCTATTGTTAAGTAACAAGGAAACAATAACTAACACCACATGATCCACTCCAAAGAAAAAATAATAATTAAATAGGGCAAGCTCCTCGGGAGGGGGCTGTTTTTTTTTCCTTCTCAAAGTAATGAATTGCAAAAGCTTAAATAATGGAAATTTTTTTTCTTTAAAAAATAGAAAAAATTATTTTGATTCTTAAAATTACACTGATAATTCATTTTAGTCAGTAAAATTAAATAATTAATAATTTAATGCTCAAAGTTACAAAAAGTTATTTAAATTAGTTTCTAGAGTAATATTCGCTAGAACTATCTTGAATAATTAAAATGACTAATTTAATTTTTTTTTCAACTTGAAAATTTAAATTGTTAGTTTTTAAATTTCAATGATTAAAATGAAGTATACAAATAATAATAATTATTTGCTTTGAAAAAAGAGGAAAAAAGAGAGAAAAAAATTACTTGCTCCAAATCAATTGATCTAGTACACGAGCCCCTGCAAATTTCGATTGGAAAGAGCAAGTGTGTAGTCTTTTCTGAGTTTTTTTTTCGGTCGAGAGTGTGTGGTCTGCGTAAGGGACAACAAGGTACGGTTCCAGTGAAGTTTCCATTGAAGATTTATGAGTCCACGTGGGGTGCTGCTACCCAAATCCAACTTGGCAGTGGCAGAGGCTGTTCTTTTTCTGAAAATCTAGGTGAGTACAATTTTAACATGATATTCTTATACACACTGGCAATAGAATTAATGAATCTCGTAACCGAATGAGTGTATCTTGTTTTTGGGACTCATTTTTATTGTGAATATATGCATATATAAAGCATTAAAAACGTATGTTGGCAAGAATATTTCTCGTCCATCTTAAATTTCTGCAGCGAACCTGACTCCCTTGCAGTCCCCTTATGTTCGACTTCTTTAAGACAAATAGCATTACTATGTGTGCTGGCCTCAATCCACTGCTAATATAGTAAATATGATATCATTCATTTAAACGTAACTTTGACAGGTTTAGAACCAAACAAACGCGAAATGTAAACAAAAGCAATATTAATAATCTTACTAATGCATATCAATCAATTATCAGCTAGTCCCCATTTGATAGCAAGCCCAACAACTATCTTTTGGGTTTGATTAATGCACTTCAAATTCTTCAATAGGTTTATGTTTGATGGACAGGGTTGATTACGTGGGTTGATAGATACATTTTTTGGTACTCCCAGGTCGATAGCCTTATTATGAAAAATGCTTAGTGTGCATTATTTTTTTATAACAATTTTATAACTTATGGTACGGCACAAACAACACTGTGACAGCTTCTGTCTTGAGTCTCATAATGGGCTACAATATTTGTATCATATTTTAAGGTTGTAGCATTGTTGTAAAAAAAATATGGTATACTAAATATTTCTCCCTTATTATATTGAGTCAACAATGGATGCACAATTGGGTTGGTCCAATTAAATTAAAAATGGGTCATGATGATAAATTTTAGAGAGAAATAGAGAGAGACATCTTGTTATTAATAATGAAGGGTGATGTTATTCCAACGTCTAAAACGTGGGTGTCCATAGACACCCAATTTAATGTAAAGGTAAAAAATCAAAGTTTTTACTTTTAGAGATCACACAAAATTTAGAAATGTGATATTTGTCCTCATTGTGTATAAAGATGACAAGCATGGCAAAGTGGTAACCTACCAGAGTCGTAGTTGGTCATAAAATGGGGTGAAATGGGTTGACCCATTTTGGTTATTTGGGTTGATAGTGTTAACATGTCCCGTAAAAAAAATGACGAGTTGGCAAGCTAATCTGGTGAGCTAACTTGTTTTTGGTTCATTTTCAAGCTACTTTTGCTAACTCGCCTCGACTCGCCATGGGCTGGCCATAAAACGGGCGGGCAAGGTTAAATTTTTTGGCCGGTTTAAAATTCCAACTCTCTCTGAAAAAAATGGTAGGTTGGTTGTCACGACCCTGGGTACGTGATCGACACGTGAGAAATTCTATCTCACGTAAGCCTAATGACCTGTATCATTTCTATATGCACAAAAGATCCATAATATAGTTTTATTCTTTTCTATATGTCAATCACCTGCTTCAATATCATGATTATAAAAATAAGCTCTCATAGTCCATTCCAAAGTATAATGCTATATTAACATGAAATATACGGAAAGTCCTTGATATACAAAGTTTCTATGAAAAGTAAAAGACTTATACAACCCAAAATAACATTCTAATATACATTACTATGCAAAAGATAACATGCTCTAAAATCCAGGAATCCTGCCTCATCACACTGGAGCACATCTAGGGCAAAATACCAAACATCTCACCTAATGGGCTTGGCAACGAAATCTAATGTTGTTGGGAGGAAGATGGCGTGGAAGTGTCGCGCGGCTATATTGTAAATAGAGGAAAAGGAAAGAAGGGGTGAGTTTTGCTACCAAAACCCAGTGAGTGAATCTTCACCTAGAACCCCCCTCCATGGGACATTTAAGGGTATGCAGAAAAATTACAATAATATAAATAATGCTCAACCAGTTCATATGGTCATAGGAATATAAGCATATGAAAGAGTACTAAAAACGCTTTATTTTATAAAACACTCCAACAGTACCTCAATAGAAAAACAATAATCTTTACCATGGTTATGCACAATATAACAAAATCTCTGGTCACATTTGAGCATTACGTATCACCGCCTCCAGTGTGACAATAATAGGTACCTAACTAGGCCCTTCTCTGAATACTCTGGCCCTGGGCTACTTGATACCAAGGTTAGTGGATTAACTGCTAACACACATCCTTTTCTATAGCTCCTGTTCAATCAATCAGAGAATCCAGTATCATCTCTAGACTTTGAAAACAAAGGCATCTATCCTAGGGTTTAAACTCAATCAAGTAAAATCAGGACTCTATAAATCATGTAATCATTATAATAGTTCAAACAACTCATATTTTCATACTCCAGCTCCATCAAAAACACCTTTTATCACAATGGTCCCATGAACTTATCAAAACATATTTTCATGCTAAAACTAGTAGTTCAAAACATAGTACACAATAGAGTTCTCACAGCTTCTAAGAAAACCTCTAAAGTTCATTGTTTAGGCTATATTTAGATGAAAATAACTTTAATGCATAATATAAAGATTCAAGATGTAAGGACTCACATAAAATGACAGAAGTTGAAGGTTCAATCCTGATAGGGTTTCTTGGAGTAGAAATGATGCCAGTATCTATCATAAGAGTAGTAGAATCTTAGATTAGTTTCTAGGATCATCAAAGACTTCAAATTTATCTCTACATAGAAGAATAATTCTTTATCCCTATAAGCATAGAAACCACCCCCAAGACAAGAAAGAATTGATGAAAATAGAGTAAAACTAAGAAAACTACATACCTTAAAGCCTTAGGATTGAAGGATTAAAGTTAGAATTGAAAGATAACGGAGGAAAATGGAGTTGGAATGGAGTTTGGGAGTGAAAGGGAGTGAAAGAATGAAGATTCTAGAGTTTGGGGAGGGTGGAAGAGTGTTTTGGTGCATTCTGGACCCTGAGACGCGATTTTTATGTTCGTGTTGCCGTTGGGCGGTGAATTACCGCCCAGGCAGTGCTCTGCCCCTGATCACGACTTACTTCCTGTTCACCGCCCAGGCTCTCTAGAAACTCAAATGCTGTATATTAGATTGGGTTGTCTCTATGTCTCAATACTCACTTAATTATATTTCTTAATCTTAAGTTAATGTAAATGATCAACTTTAAAACATAAATGTAAATAAGGAAATACCTTCTATTTGGATTCAAATAAAATATCATAAAAACCAAAATCCCAACAAATTCAGAATTTAATTTTTAGGTTTTAGTTCAAATTCAAAATTTTAAAGATTTTATAAACTTTTGGGTTAAAAATGAAAAGTATAAAGTTTTCATAAAATTTATTAAAAATCACTCTTTAACTTATTTTCCTCTAGGGAATAATTACAGGACTTTTGATCCCAAGAAATGGTTCTATTATATAGCCCTCCAAGGGCGTGTAGTCTAAGCCATGAAATTCAAGACTTGGAATGACAAATGAGAGTAATTGGCACCCATCCTAATTGCAAAGAATTTTCTAGCCCTTTTTTTTATATTTAAACTAGGGTATTACATTGGCGGGCTAACCTGGTGGGCTAAACTCATTTGTCACCCTAATTATTTGTGGACGTGATCCAACTCACACCTTATCACTGTTGAATGGGGTGTGAACGGTTCAAGTGAGTACACATCTCATTTAATGGTGGATATGGTGCAAACAAATATCCACATAAAATGAATATAAATAACATTTTTCAAAATTTATATGGATTGAGTGTTGATATGATGTCCAATGTATAGGTGGTTGAAAAAACATTTTTCAATCCTGAACTTTGAAAAAACATATCATATGGAATAAGTTGGATTAGTGCATGTGATTATAGGAACATCTTAGAGCTTAACTTTTTGAACTTTGAAGCATTGCCTCCACTTTCCCCTTCTCTAATATAAAAAGAGCAATTCCATTTGTATTCACAACTAGTGGGATATAGTATTAACACTCACATATACCATTAGATGATGTGAAACTATTGGGGAAGAATATTTGTTAGGAACATTCTAGAATTAGGATAAGAAGTTAAGCTGTTAAATATTTTTTTTCTTATCATTAACGGCTCTTATCTAAACTTTAAAATATTCATAATAAATATTCTTCCCTAAGACCCAAGCTAAGTGGGAAACACCCCAACCAATGATAGGTGAAAGTAAATATAAATAATAGGGTAAAATGCATATTTTACTCCATGAACTTTAGATTATATGCAATTTATGCTTTGATTTTTCAAAATGTGTATCGTGACACCTACACTTACCAAACAATACAAAACACTCTAGACTTTGCAACAGTCAAAACTTTTGGTTATAGATAAGGTATTTGGTTGCAGACAATAAAAAAATTAGGGGTTAACTACACATAAGGATTCATAAATAAGATATTTGGTTGCATAAATTAGAAACACAGGAGGTTAAATGCATATAAATCATACCTTTACTAATTGCAAAATTATGTTGAGGGTATTTTGTTTGTTTGAAAAGTTCAAAATATTATAATGTACATTTTAAAAGTTAGAATATAAATTATATATGGCTTAAACTTAAGGCCAGGGCAAATGATTTTGCCCTAAATAATATTTCGCGTGGAAATGAAGTGAGTTTGGAGCTTAGTCCCCCTTGGTTGAGGGTGTAGAAGGAGCTTCAATCCAATGCATTTTCGCTTATGGATGAGCTTTTGTCCTTTTTTTCCCTTCAAAGTCACTTTTTTTTTGCCTAATCACTTTTTTGTGTATTTGAATATTTTTTAAAAAGTAAAAGAGTAGTTTTTGAATTTTTTTTACTTTTTTAAATTTCATAATATTTTTTGAAAAATACGAACAAAAAACACACTTAGTCATATTTCTCCAATGCATCCATACTTTTTAAATAAGGTTAATAATTGGTACATCGTGCATCATACTTATCTGATGCATAGTAGAACATGTCAAAAGCTTTTAATAATGTTCATAGTAAATTGGTATAAAGCCATACAACGTGATGCCATTGAGGTAGCAATGATGGCCGAAGGTTCATTTGGGATCTCTTATACGGCCCTATGAAGTTAAGTGATTGTTATTAAACTTGTTAATTTGCATTATTAAAAAAGGAAAAGGATTTTGGGATCGTAATGAATCATTAATCAATTGAATTATGACGGCCTTGATCTAACTGTTTAATAGCATGCCTCTTCCACATTCTGGCAAATGGATAACGGCGTTTTATGAACTTTTATGTTTGAATGATAGACAGTGAATTGAAAGAAGAATATAAAAGATAAATGTCGATAGAAAAGAAAAGAAATTCATAGAGATTTATTTCTCCCTTTTTTTCAAAGGGAAATGTGAAATTAAAATTTATAATTTATAAATAATATAATCTTTTATTACATTCCTTTATAATATAATTTTTAAGCAAAAAAAAAATGATGTTCCATTTTATTTTAGAGCTTCATCTAGTCGCTTATTATATTTTGGTGGTTTCTAGTCGCTTATTATAATATCTCTGGGAAGAATAAAGGTAAATTTGTTCCACTATTTCTTTTCTCTCCAGGTTATTCCTACAATTTCGGATTGTTCTACTACGTAATGATTCAAATGAATAAAAATAAATTTTGATTTGATTTGAATATCAAATTTTATATTTAGTTTTTTAAAAAAATTGATTTGATTTGAGATATATTGTGAGATTTGATTGCTTTAATTTTGCAACCCTATTAAATTTGATAAGAAATAATAGAAATTAATTTGAATTTACACTGACTGATTAAATCAAGTCAATTCTCATTTTTAGTTTTTTTTTTTTGTGAGACTTTTCTTTTTTATTTTACAAGGTATCTATCGTGGAGAATGACTAGTCCTGTTGAGATAAAGCTCCCTTATAGAATAAGTGAGTTCATAAGACTCTTTTAATACTAACCATCTAAAATCAAACACCCTAACTAAATACTTAAAAATTGATTAGATAATTTTAGTTATTCTATATATTATCTAGTGAATTTCAAATATAATAACTATTAATAAATCGTTGTAATTATTTTAAATATGAGATTTAACTTATCAATGAAATAGTTTAAAGTAAAATCAAATCAATTTTTAATTTTAATCATTCCAGGACTACCTTAGTGAAAAATTCCCAGATACGTCGTTAAACAATAATTTGGGTTAGAGTCCCGTGTGGTGGGCTCTTGCGCCTACAACCACAAAAAAGTGATAAATATATATATAGTGAAACTTTGAATATTTCAGACCAAAATAAAAAAAAAACTTTGAATATTAGAAATTTATTAAAAAAAAATGCAGATTCCAAACACGGTTTACACCAAAAAAATAAATAAATAAATAAATAAAAAATTCCAAACACGGCGAATGAAAGAAAGAAATTCTTCTTGCTCCTTCTCGTGAACGTGAAGTTTGATCAAAACCAGTTTTCTTACCTGTGAAGAGAGAACATTTTTCAGAAGAAGAGAAACCCAGAAGTATAATAATAGTAATAATAATAATAATAAATTTAATTTTAATATATTAATAGTGACAGAGTAAAACAAGTTTTACACTTATATCTAATTAAATACTTTCACTTATAAGATTTTTCAAGTATTGAGTGGAAGAAACGATCACTTTTATTAACGTGACAATACATGATTGAATGACGGTATAACGTAAAAAATTTATCCTGTCAGAATATAATAATAATTTGATTATTTGATCAAATGACTACATTCCATAGCAGTGGAAAAATTTGATCAAATGATTGACTCATTTCAATATAGGATCGTGGTAGGCACCAGCTGATATATGCGGAACTTCTCTCAAACATGCAAAACTATAAATTTTAATAACATCTTTCCAAAAATAAGGAAATTAATATATGCCGTTACCAAAAAAAGAAAGAAAGAAAGTAGTATAATATTCTGACAAAGAAACAATTCTTTTACAGGCAAAAAAACTATAAAAGGAAAAAAACAAATTTAATTTATTAAAGGGCAGTAAAGAAAAACTAAAAAATGCCAAAAAAAACAAAAACACTGTAAAGCTTTGAATGTAAAATCCAATTACAGTTCCACCCCTATAGGCCCAGTCTTCAGAGTTTCAAACCAACATAAATATGTTCCCAAGTGCATAGCATAGCAAGCTAAGCAACAGAAGGGCAACAACAACCAAAGATGCTCTCATAGAATATATTCATCGATATCTACCTAAGTAAAATTACTTCAACAAAGTCAAAACTCAGAACCACAAGTGCCTTCATCTTTAAGCAGTCAAATGAAGCCACCCCTTTCTTCCATTGATGCATGAAATGAAAATCTATGCTATATATATCTAATCTAAGATCTCCTACACAAGTCAACACTAGGAGGAACAAAATCATTGATTGCAACCCTTCATCACCCTCTGACAAACAACACCTGCAGATTCAGTTTCTGGTACAGGTTTAAGCATCTATCCTATTACCCCTTTTTTGTTCTCTTTTTATTTTTAACCTTAAAATATATCTATCTATGTGATCATTGTATTGAGGTGAACCCAAAAAAAATGTGTGCTAGATCTACCCTTTTATTCCTTCAGGTATGGTTTCAAGAGCAGCAATAGTGTTACTCATAGGTCTTCTGGGAATGGTTTATCAGGCCACTCAGCTACCCCCTCCAAACCGTAATAATGATTCATCAGATGATGGTTTTCATGATGTGGTTTCACCAAGAATCAGGCTCGGTGATGGAAGGTACCTGGCTTATAGAGAAAAAGGCGTCCCTAAGGACAAAGCAAGACACAGGATTATCATTGTTCATGGCTTTGGAAGCTCCAAAGAGATGAACTTTCTCGCACCCCAGGTACAAACTTTGGTTTCTCTTTATTGAAAATTTGATCTGAGAAAATAGAGGATATGCTTTGTTGGATTTGGATCTAATTATCACAGTAACTGAGAAAGAGTTTAAGTCTAAGAGGTGAGGTATCAACAGTGCAAAAGTGCATATTTGATTGCGAGAAATTGTGAGGGAAACAAAGTGGAATAGATTCAAAATGTGGAGGGTAATTTGAACAAATCAGTGGACAATGCAGTTCTGATCAGAAACTTGCATACAAACAAAAGTTGTCTATTATTCTTTCTATTAAGCCTGAAATTTTATGGTTTTTTTTTTCCTGTTTGTTGTTCCATTAATTTGAGGGTGAGCGCGCAATGATAAGGTTGCTCCTTTGACTAGAGGTGATGGATTTAAATCCTAGAAACAGCTCTCGCGGAAGCGGGGTTAGCTGCATGTATCTACCCTTCAGTCAGGTGGAAGCCTCGAGCACTGGGCCGCCTTTTTTAGTTGTTCCATTAATTTGTAAGAAGTTCTCACTTAGAAGCATCTTTTCAAGTTTCAACGGATGAAGGTGCAATATTAGCATTGAAATATGCCAAATTGGATGACACTGACACTGAATCTACAGGAACTAATAGATGAACTGGGTATATATCTTCTGCAATATGACCGTGCCGGATATGGAGAAAGTGATCCTAACCCCAAACGCTCACTGAAAAGTGAAGCACATGACATTGAGGAACTTGCTGATCAGTTACAGATTGGACCCAAGTTTTATGTCATTGGAGTCTCAATGGGATCATATGCCACCTGGAGTTGTCTGAACTACATCCCCAACAGGCAAATTTCAAGCCTCAAAATATGCCGTTATAAGGGTCTGATTGGTTTCAGAAAACTTTTTCGTTTTCATTACTAGAAATCTAACGAAAAGCGAGGCGGCAGTTTTGTAATTAAAATTGAAAACAAAAAATGAAAACAGAAAACGTTTTCTGAAACCAAATAGATCATAGGCAAATTTCAAGCCTCAAAATATGTCATTCCAAGGGTCTATTTGGTGTCTGAAAACATTGTCTGTTATCATTTGTTTTCGTATTTAACTTCACGAAATTCTGAAAATCGAATGAACGAAAACAAGGTGGCAGTATTGTAATTAGAATTAAAAACAGAAAATGTTTTTTGAAACCAAATAGATCCTAAATTTTCTCTTCTTATGTTAAAATCTTAATCCTGATTTCAACATAAGGTTACCATTCGTGCAGGCTTGCAGGCGTGGCTTTGATAGCCCCGGTCATCAATTACAAGTGGCCTTCCCTCCCTGAGAGTCTGGTAAGGGAGGACTACCGGAAGAAACTTATCCAGTTTTCACTTTGGCTTGCAAACTATTTTCCCAGACTGTTGCACTGGTGGGTGACTCAAAAGTGGCTCCCTTCAAATTCTGTCATAGAAAAAAACCCAGCATTCTTCAACAAAAGAGATATAGATATTTTGAAGACCATTCCTGGGTTCCCTATGCTTACCAAGGTAAATTACATGTTTCCTTGACTTGTTTTATGTGAATACCAATAATGAAATAAGTATAACTCTTATATGAAGGTAATTATGATGATAGTGTGTTCCTACTTATAGGAAAAATTAAGGGATCAGGTTGTTTTCTACACACTCCGTGGCGACTGGATGGTGGCCTTTGGCAACTGGGAATTTGATCCAATGAAGCTAAGCAATCCATTCCCTCAGAACAAAAGTTCAGTTCACATTTGGCAGGGCTATGAAGACAAGGTAGTGCCCTCTCAAATCCAGAGATTTGTTTCAGGGAAGTTGCCTTGGATAAATTATCATGAGGTTCCAGATGGTGGCCATTTGATTATACACTATAGTGGCTTATGTGAGGCTGTCTTGAGGGCACTTTTACTTGGAGAAGAAAATACTTCACACAGGCATAGACAAGATAAACCACTATTTGTCTCTTGATTTGCCATTGTCTCATAATCCAGTATGTTTTATTGCTGGTTTACATTCTTAAGAGAATGCCAAATATGTAAATCACATTTTGGTTGAAAGGTTGAAAGGAAGAAAATGGCATATATGTAAATTACATTTTTTTCAGTTTTCTGAAAGCTTGAAGGGATCACAATCATTAGTTCTGGCCAACATACATCAAAATTTTCTTGAACTATTAATCCTGAGACAGATTTCTATGTTGGCAATTATTGTGGAAATTGATTGACAGAAAGTGAAGGGAAAAATGAAGATGACACAGATTGTTTTGACTCAGGAGGAAACTTATCTTCTTTATCAGCTTGGGATACAAAGCTAGAGACACAGTTGTTAATTTATTTATTTTTGAATTTGAAATGCAAATTTTGAAATAATTTCCACCTTATTCCAATGAACAGCAATGCAAAGCCTTATTAAAGTCTTAGTGTATTTTAGGATTTGTCCAATATTTGTTAAGAAATGGAATAAGGAATGATAGAGTGAAAGGACAAAATTTGGATCTTATTGAAGTTTGAATGTGTCTCAGGACCAGCCCTATGTTTCTTAAGAAATGGAAAACGGAATGATAAAGTGACAGAACAAAATTTGATCAATGATTAAGCACTTAGAATGATTAAATCTCATGAATGGCTTTTGACTTTTGTACAAATAGTGACATCATATATACAAGTTGTACAGAATAAGGGAACATTAGTACAATTGGAGTATGGCTATAATTAAACTATTAAAGCTAATTATGCCTCGCAGGTTCATAATATAAAATGCCCAGAACAGGACAATCTCAGTGGAAGAATTGGTCAAATGTATACATATCTTTCTCATCATGTCATTTAAAAATACTAATTAATGAAGTCAAAATCACATCAAGCTATACCAACAAGGTTCTCAAAATGTGGGAGCTATGCAAAATCAAAACAGGTCCATGGTCGGATGAGTCCCCCAGCGTGTTTAAATATAAAAGCTTATATTAGGGAAAATCCTTGGAGAATAAAGCTTACTATATCAGGGAAAATACTGGAGAATGACTGAATCTGAGCCGTCAATTTTTTTGGATGTTGAAAAGCCAGAACATGTTCGGTGAGGCATTGAAATGCTCTGTCCCAAATAGTATTCACTTTTATGTTCCCTCAAGCATTTATTGATACATAGAAAGATAAGAATAAAAACACATTTAGAAATTTATAAGTTACCATATATATTATACCTACTTGCCACGTATCAATAAATGGTAAAAGAGGAAAATAGGATACTATTTGAGAATAGAAGATTTATATCCGTTCGGATGATAACAAATAAGAAAGAACGAGCAAGATGATATTAAAGAAATATAGAAAGATAATTATTGGATAGTGTTTAACTTTATATGCAAGGATGGTGTAAAATTATTTTATATTGTCATTCAGTCATTTATTGCCATATCTAATATTTAAAAGGTCATGTGAATGGAAGAATCTGATTAGATCAAAGTAGAAATTTATTTTACATTGTTAATGCATTTGAATTAAACTCAATTGAATATTAATGTGAATAGTTATGTTACTTATGATTATTTCAATTAGTTACTCAAAACAATAGTTATCATAATCATACCAGTAAACAAGCCACCTATCCACCTCGGTTTGTTTTGCAACCGATATGCAATCAAATTGATCAACTTCTATCAAGTTGGAATCAAATCGAGTTCATTGAACCATTTTTGAGTTGTAAATTTTCGGAACTCAAAAATTGCAATGAATGGATTAAAACCCTGACCCAAGGGGAAAGGAGCACACTCCATTACCACCAAACTATGCAAGTAGTTGAGTCATAATGTGTCCATAATAATATATATTGTATATTTATCAAATTAAATCTGGTTTAACGATGACTCATTGGTTGAACAGGATCAGCTGGTTGAAGAGGATAGTTTAAGAGTCAAGTCTAATAACTATGCTAGAAACACATGTATAAATACTACTCTTCATGCTGAAAAATGCAATTATAATCATCCACCACACTCATTTTTCATTCTTCTTCTTCATTTTCTTTTCATCCACATGTGATAGTTGTAACATGGTATTATAGGTTGTTTTTTGAGGCTTTTGTGCATCAGTGTTTTCACTTTTCTTCACAATATGTTGATATCCTTGAAGGTTCTTCAATGCAACAAACCCACCATTGTTTGATCCTTATTCATAAGGGTAAATTTCTACTATGGCATATCTATTTCTAGTATGTACTTTTGCTCTTCTTCATATGCAGAACAGATATGACATTTCAAATTTGAATTATTGAGACAAAAATTTTCTTCATTTGACATTAGTAGGAAGTCCCTGGCAGCCACATCGCCTTAATCATTTTTTTTATTAGGATTGTCTAATCAAATGTTGTTTTCAAGTTATATATGCAATTTCATTTGATGTCACAAACTATTTATACAATTCATTAGATAATGATATTTACATAAGTCCCTAAAGGATTAAAGATATCAACATCATCTAATGAACGTCTCTAGGGAATGTACTTAATTAAGTTGCACTTATCTATATATGGTCTAAGGCAATCTTGATTAAGAAGGGGTTTACAAATGATATCATTTGCCCTTGTGTTTATATAAAGAAAATTACATATGAATTCATTATAATAGCAGTGTATGTTGATAACTTAAATATCATTGAAACTCTTGAAGAAATTCTCATAGTCATAAAAGATCTAAAAGAAGAGTTGAGACAAAAAATCTTGGAAAGATAAAATTCTTCTTAGCTTGTAGATTTGAGCACTTAATAGATGAAATATTTGTTCATCAATCAACCTATCCAGAGAAAATCCTTTAGGGATATTATATGGATAAATCACATCCATTAAGTACCCTCATGGTTGTAAGATCATTGAATGTGAAAAAAGATCCATTTCGTCCTCAGGAGGGTAATAAAGAAGTTCTTGATCCTAAAGTACCACACCTTAATGCCATCGGAGCACTTGTATATCTTGCTAATAATACATGACCTAATATAGCATTTCTTATAAGTGTATTAGCAAGGTATAATTCCATTCTATCCAAAATGAATTGGAATGGAATTAAACATATTCTTAAATACCTTTGAGGAAAAATTGATAGGGGTTATTTTATTTATATGGATCCAATTCACAATTGGTTAGCTATCTAAATGCAGGGTGCTTATCAGATCTATATAAAGAAAGATCTTAACAGGTTGCTTATTCACCTATGGTAATACAACTATATCATGCAAATTTACAAAACAGGCCTTAGCCACCACTTCTTCAAATCATGCAAAAATAATTGCAATACCAAAGCAAGTTGTGAATGTTTTGGTTAAGTGCAGTAAATCAATATGTTCGAGTGTTATTTGGATTATCTTATAAGGAATAAACTCCAATAACTTTGTATGAGAACAATACAACATATATAGCTCAACTAAAGGAGGCTATATCAATGGAGATAGAGCAAAACACATTTATTTGAAATTCTTCTTTACGCATGATCTTCAAAAGCAAAGAGCAATTGATGTCTAGAAGATTCGTTCAAGCAATAATCTAGCAGATTTATTCACGAAGTCACTTCCTATATTTTCTTTTCAAAAACTAGTGCACAAAATCGGATATGTTGATTGAAAAACCTTTAAGGATGTGTTTAAGAGGGGAGACATTGTACTCGTTTCCTCTTAATCAAAATTTTTATCCTACTGGGTTTCCTTAATAAGGTTTTTAATGAGGCAATTCCAACTTACCACAATGAAAATATTGTGCTCTTTTTTTTTACTAAGATTTTTTTCACTAAGATTATTTCCCGCTCGGGTTTTTTCTTAGTAAGGTTTTAATGAGACATATCTCTGATGGACATTCAAAGGGAAGTGTTATGAAATATTATTTAATTATGGATGTCCATATCTTTGGCTGATTCAGTTAAGATTTGATTTGATTAAATAGAATTTGTTACGATCTTATTTGATCTTATATCACTTACCCTTCAGGTATAAATAGCCCCTTTGGGTGCTCATTATATGGTACTTTTGAGATTATCAATAAGATTATTCTTCTCTCATTCTCCATTATGTTCTTTATTATTATTATTATTATTATTATTATTATTTCACAATAGAATTTACTTCTACCTTAAATTCTTCTTGCCATTGGCCATACATCTCCAAGTAGAATAAAGCTGAATGGGATTCTTTTGATCTAAATTGTTGCCATTTTGAAAGGCATTACTCATTTATATTTTTTATTTTGTTATGCACATGTGGTTTATGAAGGACTAATAAAAAATGAATTCCAACATTGGAGTTTATATTTGAGAATAAATATTTTTTGCTATTGTGATATATCAGTAAACACATATGGTGATATATATTAAATAATGGCTATTAATATAACACTATCACTTAACATTATATTGTTATTAATGAAAAAAAATATTGTTTGATATTCCAATTTCAATCCAAAATCTCACCGAAAATTGGTAGAATATGAATTGAACATCAATTTAACCATATGAAAATGTTCAATTGGATTAAGTCAAGATCCCATTACAACGAAAAAAAAGAACAACTAATCTATTAAAAAGACCTGGACTTAAATTGGATCAATCATTGATAAAATTTAGAACACAGATACATAATTTCTAGCTAGGTTCGATCACGAGTATATATATATATATATATATATATATATATATATATAGGCCTAAATAAATTCAACTCCTAATAAAAAATAAATAAAAATCTAATTAAGTTAAATTTAAATATTACAACATGTATCAATTTGGTATTATCTTTTATTTGATATCAATTTTGTATTATCTTTGATTGATATCCATCTAATATGAAATCTATTATAAAATTCAAATAATTGGTGTTGCTCTTAACTATTTGATATTGACTAATTCCTTTGATACACTTAATTTTAGCAAGTATTGAATCTAAATAATCTTAATATGACAATAATTTAAAATTCTAATTAAAAGAAAAAAAATTTAAAAAAAATACAGATTTGTTATATACCTCATGATTCAAACTCTAACCTTTAAATAAATTTCCAATTTAATTAAAACCGAATCTTATCATATAAAGCCTCATGCCTTTTAAATAATATATTTAGAGCTGTTAAAGTGAGCTAACCCATCTTCTTCAGGTTGGCCTACCATGGATTACAAGTCAGAATAGGAAAAATAGGTTAGCTCACTTTAGTAGCGAGTCAAAAAAATACCAACTCGGCTCAATCCACTCAAGTTGGTGGGTTAAACAAGTTGGCTCACTTACACATTGAAACTAAAATTAAAATATTTAAAATCTTCAAACCAAAGTCTGTAAACTCTTAAACCAAGCAAAAAAAAGTTGTAAAATGATAATCATAGCAACCCCAACACAAATTCACAAACCCTAAACATCAAATGTCACAATCTTAAGCTCAAATCTCCTTCACGACCCTAGCACAAAAGAAAACAAGAATAACAAGCATGAAGTGGATTTTTTTAATTTAAATATCGTGAACAGACCAACCCACTTAACCTACAAGTTATATAGATCGAGTCAAATTGACCTACTTTTAAATAAGCTAATATTTTACCAACCCAACCAAGGTTGATTGGTGTTCATTACTCACTTTGACAACTCCAAATGTATTTAATAGTTAAAACTAAATAAAGTAATGATACATAATTGAAAATTACTTACCTTGCCATCCTTAAGGGTCCCTTGCAAAATCTTTTTAGCACACCAACTTCAAGAAATTGTTTCTAGCTTAACAACAATTTTTTTTTAAAAGAAAAAACTTAATGTTAGTATATGTGAATTTATAATTTTAAGTCTCCTTTAGTGTTAAAATACAGTTAATTGATACTATCAAGAATAAGTCTAAATTAGTGTTAATTTATTATAATTACTATCAATGTCTACTTAAATTAAATTTATATCTTATATTCAAATACTTTTAATCCTATAACTCATAATTTTCAAGTTGTGATTAAAAAAAAAGCATCGTACATGCACTATTGACAATTATTTTTTAATGTAAAAATATAATTATGTAATTTAGGTTTTTTTATTTTTCAAATCCCTCAAGACGGAGATTGGGGATAGGATAAAAAAAAAATTGGTTCACAATGACATAGAGCGGGAATGTTAATTAGGAAATTTAATTTGTATGGAGTGATGTGAGAAGCAAAAATGTTATACATTTTGTATAAATTGGGGACAATAACTAGGAAAATTGAATAATTTGTGTTGAGCAAGAATAAAGAGCATGAAAGTTACATGATTTTTATCGAGAGGGAATGAGGAGCAAATATGTTACACAAAGTATGGCGTAGTAGTTCCCATATGGGCGGGCTACCATTCAAGATGAGTATCAGTTCTAGTCATTCTTTCAGCCACAATTTGATCCGGTGAGTCTAGCTCACACATGCAAGATAGCTTGGGGCAGATGCATATCTTATTAGAGCGGGTTGACTTAGTGCCTAATTTGACTTGAGTGAATATTTACACTATGATGGGCTGGTCCCTTGGTTAGCTCCTTGATTAGTCAGCCACTATGGTCACGACTACCAAATGACAGAGGTCAACATGCCCTCTATCCCATGTGCCTTTGACTGAAGTGCTTTACCAAGATACATTCCCATATCTCTCATACATGGTACTAGCCCTTAGAATGTGGGCTTGATTCCATCATTTGATATCATGGACGAGGCTCCACCATGAATGTACATTCAATAGGGGGATCAGCAGGAGCATCAACATGATAAGTTAGGACCCAGGAGGTGTGTGGGATCATTGTTGTTGATGTTACACCGGAGGCCATATCGGAGAGCCTATATATCGTAGGCGGACGACTACACATTGAGATCATGATTTATGTACTCATGCAATTTTTTGTTATTACATTTTCCATTTTCTTAATTGTTAAGTTTAACTCTATAAAATTACATTAACTTTTGAAATGACATTAACTTTTGTAGGCTTGATTGAGGGACTTATGCAGCGAGGCTTGCAGAGCTAGACAAAAAGGATATTTATCTTATTTGTTTTTTAAATATTGTAGTTGTAATATGTATTTTAACAGGACATTTCTTTATTTATGCTAGTTGTATGCAATCATTTATTTATGTTATCAACATTATTATATATTGTTGTTTATGTTATTCTCACATTATGTAAATAAGGTGTAAAAATAAAAAATAAAAAAAGAACAAAGCAACGTCAAAGAAGTAAATGCAACACGATACATCATATGACAGACTAGGGTGAAAAATAAAACGATTTAAATGAGTAGATGCAACTACACTTGTAAAAGTAGACTACATATCATATAAAAGTAGAAAAACAAACATAGCTCCTGTGACCCTCCTAGATGACTAGAGCTAGAACCTAAAAGATACAGGCATCGTTGCCTACCATGACCTAGTTGCCTACACAGACATAATGCTTTCCATGGATTCAATCTCATCCATTTCATTTCTAATTCTAGTTGAAACTGGTTGACCATCTTTCGCCTGTTTAGCTGGGGATTGGGCTAAATTTGAGGCCAATTATATTGTGGCCAAATAGATTAATTAGAAATAGGTTCAAACTCCATATTGTATACATTGAAAATACTCTACAATCTGTAAACATCATCAATAAAAGTTGTCTAGTCAAGGTGTACCTTTGGATATTTGCACACAACAAGTACATGTCGGCAAGGATAATGCAATGCTTGAAAGTGCTCGTAGTCACACCAACGCTCCCTGAGTCCTACTTCATAAGTTCCATGGTCTACCCCAACATGTTGGGCCTCTTGTACAACAAAAGACTCAATAGCTTGTGAAAAATTAGAAACAAATATGGTGCTTATAGACGCCTGTTGATTTCAATTGCTTGCAAAAGGGCTTTTGATCACCTTGCACCAACTGCAATTGGGCCTCAGCCTACTTCCCTTTTTTGACAAATAGTGTAGTAAGACAGTAGTAAGTGGCCTTAACTAAGGCAGTTATTATAAGATTGCAGACTTCTTTAAAAAAAAAAACATTAATACAACCGAGCAAATTAGTTGTCATATGACTATACCTATGACCTTCATATTGGTGCTGTGTCCACTTTTCTAGGGAGATTCTTTTGACCCACGAATCAAATTTTGGGTGGAAGCTCTCTACCAACCCATAATAATGATCAAACTCTCTGTGTCTTCCAATATTCGGCATTGACCAGAGCTTACTTTGCATCTTTGTCCTTAAACATAAGTGCAAAGTTTGAAGCAATGTGGTGAATACAATAAGCATGGTAGGCCTGTGGAGGATGCCACCTACTACCTTCCGCATCTAAAGTAGCTTTGATTGCAACATGGCTATAAAAAATTATCAGAATCACCTCTTGTGGTGTCATGTGCCACTGAAGATTGGTTAGAAAAAATGACCAAGCCTTCTTCGTTTCCCTTCAACCACAGCAAATGTAATAATCAGAATATTTGAATTACCATCTTGTGTAATTGCCATCAGTAATGTGCCCTCATACTTGCTATACGAATATGTGTCGAACTGAAACAAAATGCTAGCAAGGTTTAAATGCCTTACACATGGTGGAAATGTCCAACATAGACGATGGAACATTGCAAAAGAACAATCAACCGAATTTCCCTCACAATAAGGCAAAGTTGACAATTCAATGATTGTACCTCCCATAAATGAAAAAAAGAGAAAAAAAATTATTTAAGGGACTAAATTGAAAAACAAAAATAAGTTAGGGATAAAAAAAAAGTACCTAGCATAAATGATTGCAAACCAAGTAACTATTTCGAAAGCTTATTGTAAGACTCATCCCAATCTCCATAAATTTGAGCAATGACTTTTTATTTTGCAAGCCATGCCCTCCTATATGAAACTGAAAGATCCATACTTTTCATGCATCAAGCCTTACAACACTAATAAAAATCGTCCGTTAGCTTCCACCAAAGAAAAGATGCAAGAAGTGATGACATCAACATCCAAGTTGGGGTTGCATTGTGAAACTATTCTCGCCAAGTAAGTATGCTCTCCATTGTACTTTCAAACCTCCAGAGTCCTTTCTTCTGTCTATATGTCACGTGGATGCACCAATTACGCCCATTCCCAAAATGCTTGCAGTTTCGTTGATATTTTGTTTGATTTGACTCGTGGACCTTGTACTCAACACCTCTTTGAATGCTATAGATGTTAACTGCAAGTAGCACATATTCTTTATTCGGGAATTGTCGCAATTTTTGCAAAAGGTGTTCTTAGATAATTGTACAATGTCCCCACTAGCTAAAATGCCCCTAAACCAGGCCTGGATGGTCAAATGTGTTGCTTTCATATTTAAACTTGAATAGTAACCCACCCATTGACTTTAGAATTGCATGAGAGGTGTGTCAAATGGTAACTCTGGGTAGGAAGCACTATCTATCGTCATCACGTGCAACACTAAAGAATCTCAAGTAAAATCAAAATATCATAATATTCAAAATACCATATGTTATCCATTGAAGTAAAAAAAATATATAGTAATTCATCAATAAGAATTTAAACAATATTAAATAATAAATTACCACAAATATCATAAAAAAATAACAAATTAGTTCACGAATAAAACTGAAAATTTTTTTAATCGTCGTTCAACTCTTTTTAAAAAAACAATTCATTATAAGACTTATAGCCTGCAATTGAACCATTCAGCAAAAGTTCTCTACCAACCTAAAGGGCAATTGTCTCAAGGTCAGCTATTCATCACATCTTCCTCATTTACTTCTCAACGGTTTTCATCATGTTTTGGATTTGGCATCGAAATTATTTAGGAAGATTGAGTTAGTGACAACCCATCAAAAGCTTGAACGAGAGTAGATCCATAGAACTCAATTGCAACTCTAGAGCTACGAATACCTCCATAACATGAAGGTCGGGAAATTGGCCATAACAATCAAACATCATCCTCAAATCATCGACAGTATTAATGCTACAACTTTTATATCATAACGTACCACGCTTGAGCAATTAACGTGGGTAGCCAATACACCATCTGGATTATTTGCTTGCTTCTTTTGCGGAACTTGTAAAGAATTTTGGCATGAAGCTTAGAAAGACTTATAACTAAACCAAGACTAATAAGTATTAGATTTTAATAGAAAAATTGGACTCAATCTTGTGAGCTTTGAATAATCTTACAATTATAGTGAACAAGCATATAATATCTCCTAACTATTTTTTTTTCTTAAGTCATTCAGGACAAAAAAATAAAAATAAAAACTACTCACACACAAAATTACTCTCTGATTTGCTTCACCTTGTTTTGGGCTAACGTGTATATATAAAGCTCATCCATGTGCAATACGTCAAATCATTGGACTTTTTATTTTGGGCATAATACGGCTAGCTGTTAGCTATATTTCACATTTTTCTTCTTTGCAGAATTAGGTAGTCCATCTTGTTCTTCTTCACAGAATATGACTAACTGCGTGATGCATTGTATGAACTGAACCCAGTTTTCGCTTAATTGTGCAATGTATTACTATTAAAAAAACTAGTGTACATTGATAAATAATATTAAAAATGGTATACATTTGTAATTAATCAATTTTTTTTATTTTATTTTTGGTAAAAAACGGCTGACCTAGTGACATGGAATGATGGAATAACAAAATACCGTATACGTATGCAGCAGAGGGGCCGTACAATATAAATGTACGTATGAGTGACCAAGATCCATTGAGATGTAATAATACTCCTCGCTCCCGCGTTATTTTTCTTCGTTCTCGCATCATCATCTCTCTCTCCTTCATGTGTATTTGGGGTTATCCCTTTCCGTTTCGGACTCGTTGCCCTGAAACTTTGCGACTTTGATCTGCCATTGACCCACTTCAATTCTCGGTACTCCTTCTCTTACTCTCTCCCTTCACATCGAATCAACCCTCAATCCTCTCAATTGATCCCTGAAACCCAATTTCCCAATTTCTCGAATTAGGGTTTTTCGAATGATTTGTTCTTCGGATTGCTTGATTCGCTTTTTGTAATCTTCAATTCCGATGCTTACTAAATTGTCGTTAATTGTTTACTCCCTGCATGTGCTGAGTTTTTTTTTTCTTTTTTAAATTTTTATTTTTGTTGGTTGTTGGTTTTGGGTATTTAGTGGATAATTTCAGCTCAATATAATTTTTTTTAGGTAAAAGGATAATTTTGGGTTTCTGTTTGTTTTCACTGAGCAATTGGGTGATCTGCATTTGGTTTTATGTGTTTTTGTAGAATTGGGCATTTGAAATTCCATGGAATTGGGAATGGACATTGGGGAGTGTTGTCTTTAGTTGGGAAGAAAAAATTGGACATTGATAAGATTCTTAATACTAGCTTGTGTTATGCTGATTCAAGAAGCTTGAGGAAGCATAGCTGGGTAATCTGCATTTAGTTTTATTAGTTGTGTAAAATTGGGCATTTGAAGTTCCTTGGAATTAGTAATGTACATTACGGTGTGTCATCCTTAGTAGGTTTAATGTACAAGATTCTAAATTTAAGCTTGTTTTGGCTGATTTCAGAAGCTTGAGAAGCATGGCTTTAGTGACATAACTTCAAACTAGTGCATTTTCTCCCCTCGAGCTTCACTTAGTAGCTTTCTTAAGTAATTTGTTTCATGATCTCCTCTGTATGATCATCCCCGTGAGCTTCGTATGTAATGGATATGGTTTTCTTTGTAGGTTGTAGCATTATGTACTTTATCTAGCTGTTGCTGATGTTACCACCTAATCTTTGTATGATGTTGCTTTTGTTAATTTCGTTATAGGGTCTTACTGCTGAACTGATTTACTAAATTGTGGGCAGGAATTTGGAAACTCAATTTGATCTTGGGAACAGCTTAATGTTGGGTTCTGGGAATACCTTGAACAGCAGCAGCGGCAGCAGTGGGATAACTTCATCAGATATGCCACCCTTGCCATTACTGCTAGATCCAATTACCCTAGGCAGTCAAAGATATACACGTTCTGGGGAGCTAAGGAGGGTTCTAGGTGTTTCAGTGGGGAACATGTCAGAGGACCATTCTTTTGGAACTCCGCGTCCTAAACCCATGGCTCCAGTAGCCTCAGGGGAGCTAAAGCACTTCAAAGAAAGTGTACAGAATGACTCCAGAAAGGCAAGGTATATAATTGTTATTCTATTTCTATCCGAGTTTCCTCTGACATTTTGTTAGATCTGAAAAATTCTGTTTATGAGGCTGAATGACTACAAAATTAAGGATGGCTACTTGGATAGTTCAATTGTGAAACGGTCTAGTTCTCTTACAATGGGTATGATCTTTTACATAATGGGGTGAGTGTTGCCAGTGACAATGATCATGTTGCAGGAAAAATTGTATGATAGTCTATATGTAGATAAATGACTTTCACTGATGTTATAGTATATCAATAAGAAGATGCAGCGAAATTACCTATTGTAGTTGCCCCTCTTCTTGGGTCCTGTCTAGTTATAAACCTGATTTTTTGGGGATGCTTGGTCATTTTCTTAGCCTGCACCCTTAAAGCCAATAAGATACTTATGATTTTGTTTCTGTCTGCTGTTGAAGTTTTAGTTTCAGACGTAGATTGTTAACATATTATTTTATGACACAGTATATTCATTTTGGTGTCCTAATATAAGTGTAATATGTCAATCAGGGATAGATCAAAAATGTTCCAGGAATCTATATCTAAATTGGATAGGTGGGAGGCATTAAACTCAAAGAAGCGACAAAGAACTGATTTATCAAGTGAAAGGGGAGGTGGGGTAAACTCAACAAAGATGGGTAGCCAGATTCACAAAACCCCTAATGATAATGTAACTCAGAGATCAGAAGCCAAGACCTCAAATTCAATGCTGAACAAACGACTCCGTACAGCAGTGGCAGATGTACGGGTGCGTATGTGTTACACTATTTTTTCTTCTTTGGTTTTATCTTTTATCTATATAATACAAGATGCTGTATATAATACATTATTGCATAGTTTTGTCTTATACATTAACACCCTCTTACATAAATTTGTGGTCAAGAATAGAGTTTCATTTTTGTTTATGGCCTAGCGTGGGTGAATTATATGCACAATGATTCACACATTCAACTATTCAAGCTACTTTTGCTCCCAAAAGTTTTCAAGTTGTTTTGAGCCTAGTTTAAATATTTTAGGATGAAGTATTGAGTTATTTATCATCCCTATCTTCTAGTAGAGTATTATTAATGACACTAATGCCATGTTTTTTATTGGACTTATATTTTTTGTACTGTTTGACTCTACGTCCCAGAAACAATGTTTTAGATTTATTAATTTCTGGTAATAATTTGTTTATGTTCACTTTCACTCTTCATGATTTTATTCACACTGCAATGCTCTCAGGAGGAAAGTAGATCCGCTGCTATTGGAAGGCAGCAGATGGTCACAGAGAAGGATGGAAATCTGATGCAGACACTTGGTGGGGGTTCTGTTCGAAATGAAGAGAAAACTCGCAGATTACTTGCTGGAGGTGAAGGGTTGGATCAAAAAATAAAGAAGAAGAGGTCTGTTGGAGCTGTAGGAAACAGAGTCGTAACAGGTGAAAGGGATGTAAAACGAGCTACTCTTCCAAAGGCAAATGCTGATTTAAAGATGCGGTTTTATGATGCGCAGGGTTTCAGGTAGTTTGTTTTGTCATTTTCTATAAAATCTCAGGATTTATATTTCAGGTGTTATGCTGATTGTGGCTGAAGAGTTTTTTGGAGGCTTTCTCTTTTGAGGTTTTTCTGCTGATGATATATGTGAGGATTATTTCATTGTGTGTTCATACCTTCTCACCATTTCAAATGCACCTATTATGGGTCACAATATCAATAGTCATAGTGTTACAAATCATTTTGTATAAAATCTCAGGATTTGGTGTTATGCTAATTGTGGCAGAAGAGTTTTTCAGAGGCTTTCTCTTTTGAGATTTTTCTGCTGATGATATATGTGAAGATTATTTCATTCTCTGTGTTCATACCTTCTCACCATTTCAAATGCACCCATTATGTGTCACAATATCAATAGTCGTAGTGTTCAATTTCATCAGCTCACTTATCCGTATCTTTCAGTATTCTGCTGCTCTTGCCCATTTTCAAAGCATCATTGTTTCATGAAAGGAAACTTTATAACTTGCATTCTTCTCTTAATTGGAAACAGAAGTAGAGTCTCTGGGCATTTGTTCTTTTGGGTAAAAAATAGCGCTTTTATTTTGGGGGCTTTTGATAAAATGCTGATGCACAACCTGTATTTCTGGACACTTCGTTTCGTCTTTGGTGATTGGTGAGAGTTTTCTTACTCCCACGTTAATTATATGTTTGAAATGATCCCTTGATTATGTATCTTCTACCATGGGGCAATTTGATGCAGGTGCCATACTCTGAAAATTACTCTTAAATTGTACTTCTATTTAGAATTGCGTTCTTGAGTGAAATAGTTGAATAAATGGATTGCGGGAGGGCATCCAAGAGATTGTTAATCGCAGTTAATAGCATATGAATGATTCTATGTCTCTTCGTGTGTGTTAGAAGTGAATGCATCATAATTAATGATATTCAATTAGCTTAACTGCTGTAGGGTTGACTCAGGTTGTGAATTCCCATTTTTTAAGGTTTGAATTTCATGATTATTGTTTGGCTGTTTTTGCTTGTATTCTTTAATTTACTAGCCTGTTGCAACCAGCATTAGATAAAAGCTCCTCTGCTTTATATTGCTTTCTTCTATTTCTCCAGCTTATCTTTGCCTTCAGTCATTTATCCTCCCCTCTGAATGTTTTACCCCACTTGAGTAACGGTTCAAATTTTTGGTAACATCATTGCCAAATGGTTCTACATGCTCTTAGTTGTTCGAGAATAACAGGAAAATAAAATTTGTGGTACAGATTGAAGCCGCTTCCTGGATCTAGTGGAATCAATAAGTTCGAGGGCTCTTCGGACCCTACTAATACAGGTGTGCGTAAAATGCTTGCAAGTGAGCAAGAGGTTGGGTCGCTCACAGGGACCATGTAGCTGAGCAGAGAGTTGTGGCAAAAGGAAACAACAGGTTTTAGCACATGTTAACATTTTCATGGTCATAATATTTGTCTAGGGTATGTTTGTGAGTTGAGATTTTGGAGGGGAGGGGAAGGGAAGGAAGGGTTTTTAATATAACTTTACACTATAAATCCTTCCTTCCTCTCCCCTTTAAAATCCCAACTCACAAACATACCCCTACAGACTAGTTGCTGAACAATTCAATCAATGTACCTGTCTAATTGCTTTACCAGTCATTTTGCGAGATTTTAGGCAATGAAGTTTTAGACTGGCCCTTGTTGACTTTTTTATGCTTTTATATTTATTTGAAAATTTATTAATTGTTGATTGTTCTATATTTAGGGCAAACACCCAGGAGGATTTCCCAGCAAGCAGCCCTAACGCATTGATTAAAAACAAGGTTTCTCGGGCACCACGAACTGGTTCGGTTAGTGCACTGGACTCGTCCAATGTTCAACCTTCATCTGGAAATTTTTCAGGTTGGTCATGGCCTTTATATCCTAATATAAAGTCTCAGTGGTTGGTATCCCAAATAATTAACAGCTTTCTACATCCATAGGTTCTTCTATACATCCAATGACCCAGTGGGTTGGTCAGAGGCCACCCAAAAGTTCACGTTCAAGAAGAGTGAAAGTAGTTTCTCCTGTATCACGGAGTCTTGAGGTCCAGCTCCCATCTGAAGGCTGTCTAGCTTCTGATCTCAAAGGTTCTTCTGTTGGAAACAACGGATTTCAACAGGCAAGCAATGTAGAAAACAGTACCCCAAAATATAAAAGACCACCTGACGATATTTCATCTCCATTTGGATTTTCTGAAAGTGAAGAATCTGGAGCTGGGGAAAACAAAATAAAAGAGAAAGGAGTGAATAGCAGTGACTTTGATATGGCAGCAGAAAAGGATGGGGCTTCTATGGTACAAATGAGGAAGAACAAGTTACCAACTGATGAATCTGGAGATTCTGCACAGAGACAAGGAAGAACTGGAAGGAATTTATCATTAATGAAGCCAGGCCTTCCTTCAGGGAGGGAGAAGTGGAGAAACTACCAATGATGAAGCCAGTACAGGACATGAGGCCAAATGATAAGAGTAAAACGTGTGTTGATTTCACTTTTAGATTTAAACTGTCCTTTTTCCCTCCATTTGCCAAAACTGATTTCATATCCTTTTACTGAATGCAGCAAATATGGGCGCCCTCCTTCAAAAAAGCAGAAAGATCGCAAGGTTTTGACTCGTGTGGGGAAGCAATTGAACATTGGTTCTTCTGATTTTGGAGGTAGTTAATTACATTTCTGAACATTGGTTCTGAACATTGTTCACAACTAGGCTTGGTTTGTTTGGGAACTTTTAGTTTCTTATTATGACGGAGGCAGCTAATTTCCATTACATTTCTAATATAAGGTGGTGATATTAATGGTTTAAGCTTTTCCCTACGGGCATATTTTCATAAGTTTTTATGTCATAGAACATTTTATTCTTTAGGCATTTGGAGGCTAGCACATATCGATCAAGGTCTCAATAATTATTTTTTTTATCATTCTACATATAACTCCTGCCCTATCATTGACTTATTTTCTTTTGGTCTATCTCTGTTTTTAGGTTAATATAGTCTGTTAACATTCTATTCTTTGTTTGCTTGTCAGTGTGTACTCATACACTATATATTTAAATGTGACTGTCCAGGTGAATCTGATGATGATCGTGAAGAGTTATATAAAGCCGCAAATGCTGCTCTAAATGCTAGCAGTATGTATCTTGAACCATTTTGGCTCCTTACAGAATTTCTGTATATCTCCATCTTGTTATTCTGTTATATATAGTATCTTGTTTTCTGGCATATTTTATGTAGATATTGCTTGTTCGGGTTCTTTCTGGAATAAAATGGAGCCTATTTTTGCTTCTATCAGCTTGGAAGATGCATCATACTTGAAGCAACAGGTAGCAACTGGGTGGTGAACATGTCATGCTTTTCTGCACACGTGAATTTACCTTTTGATTCGCACTATGTTATATAGATTCTGACTTGCTGCTTTTTTGTGCTTTTGGTTGTTGAATCAGCTCAATTTTGCCAAGGAGGTTGATAAAAGTTTGTCTCATATATTTGGCATTGATCATGATATGGTAATTGTTTAGCATTATACATAAACAAGTCTATATCTTTCATCTCACTTATCAATAATAAAGAACTTCTGTGTATGTCTCCATCTGTTCATTTTCAGACCTTCACAACTGCCACCAAATTGTTCGTCTGAAAGTAAAACATGAAAACTAATTTTAAACAGGAAATGGACCAATTAAGAAGAGCTAAACTTTTTGTGGAATGTTGGTAACTAGTATACTTTTATTGGCACAGGGTGTTGTTGTTAATAACAAAACTAATCAAAGTTCAGAGGAAAGAAAGAGAAGCCGCTGTGAAGAAGAATCAACTAAGTCTGATGCTTTAGGTGAAAAGAATGACCTTGAAAGACTGGACAAGGTTACCCCATTATTCCAAAGACTACTTTGTGCGCTAATTGAAGAAGATGAAAATGAGGAATCGTATCACCAAAGTGAAGCTAAGAATACATCTCGACAATGTGCTAGTGATGATTCTCATTGTGGTTCTTGTAATCAAATTGATTTTGAACCCAAAGATCGGGATAGAATGGACTCTGAAGTTGAGTCAAAGGTGGATCTTCATATTCAGAAGAATTGTATGTTGGACAGACTCTCTTGTGATAAGAGTACTGCATCCAACAACTTTAGGTATCCAAACACATCTAGTTCTTTACAAAGCACTGGAGTTTGGCAGGGAGATGAAGAATTTTCCCTTTCTGATATCACACACACCAGTGAAATATGTTCAAATGATCTTGATCAACTGCATCCTGCTGAATTAAGTATTCCTGGCTTTCCATCTCCTGATGGCCAGTATCAATTGATGTCTCTGGATGACAGGTTGCTGCTTGAGTTGCAGAGCATTGGCTTATATCCAGAAATATTGGTAAGCATTTCTTCATATATGGAATTATTAGTGTCTTGGTTACTTTAAGTTTACCAGATTTATGGCTATGGTCCTTAAACATTCTTTGCTTGCCGCAGCCTGATTTGGCTGAGGAAGATGAAGCAATAAATCAAGATATTGTGAAACTTGAGAAAGCACTTTACGAACAGGTTTGAACTGAAAAATTTTTTTTCATAGATTTATTTAAGCTAATGCTAGAGCTTGATTCCATGGTGAATTACATTAAATTTATCTTGTTAGCCTTGAATGCTGTCCATGCTTATATCATTGTCCCTTTTGATTGATTAATAGAATGGGAGCAAGAAAAGAAACTTGGACAGAATTGATAGATCTATTCAAAAAGGGAGGGAGGTGGAAAGGCGGTATGTTCTAATGATGCTATGCATGTTTTTGCTTCTGAATAGTCTTTCCATTTAATTTATGTTACAGATCATATCTTAATTTCCTTGTTTTCTTGCCACATTCATGGGTTATCACTCTCCATTTCATGTATTTGTCGTTTAGATATTATTGATTCTTACCAAGATCAATGTTCTTGCTGTGTAGGAATGTTGAGCAAGTTGCATTTGATCAACTTCTTGAAATGGCTTACAGGAAGAGATTGGTAATAAACTGATACCTTTGCCAGCCTTTTACTTTATTACATTGAGGTCTACAAACTAACTTCCTATTCTGCTAGTTGTAAAATCTCATGTTTTTAATGCTTGATTGCATTTATTTGGACTTGGACATAGCACATGCCCTTCTTTTTGGGACATTGGATTTTGTGTTTTGTCACATTAGTAAACTCCGATTTCTTCGCCCTTATGTTGGGACTTTGGGTTTCTGCCTCTTTAGGTAGTTTTCCTTACTCTCTGTGACTTTTTTTGCTTTTTATGTACGAGTCATGCATGTGGACCAGGTTGGGAAACAATTTCTGTACCAGTTTAACTTTTTCTTTTCAAGGTTAATTTGGAAGTACGTCACTCTTCCAACCTTTTCTCCTATCTCATTGGTGCTTTGTTTTTCAATAATTGATTACTACATCCTTTGATATTGGAGATGACATGACTTTGAGAAATGCTCACATACAAATGATTTCTCTAAAATTCAATGTAGCTTTTTTCTGGATAATCAATTTAGTTGAATTGTGGGTAGTAGTGAAGTTTACAGTTCTAAGGTCACTGGTAAATGGTAATAGTTTTCTATTGAATGTGTTAAGGCATTTCATTAGTCATAACCATGAGTTTTACATCAATTTAAATTTTCAGGCATGCCGTGGAAGCAAAAATTCAAAAGGTGCAGTTCACAAGGTGTCAAAGCAAGTTGCTCTGGCTTTTCTCAAGCGTACTCTTGGAAGATGTAAAAGATATGAAGAAGCTGGCATTAGCTGCTTTAGTGAACCTCCCCTGCAAAATATCTTGTTCCCTGCCCCTTCATGTGAGAATGATGCACAACCTGCAGATTGCATTGTATCTGGGACAGCCAGTAATACATGTAACAGAGCTTCGTATCAAATGGAAGCCAGAAAATCAGGTATCTGCAAATTTTGCTTTTGCACACTTTTGTAATGATGTCAGTGGGTGTGTTGTTAGTCCTCTAACTTAGGAGGTCTTAGTAATCACAAACTGTCTTCCTTACCTGTGCAAGTTTTGTCTCGTCAACTGTGTCTTTGCTAACATGAGATTTATTGGTGTTGGTGGTTCTCTTTTCTCTTAATTTTTGTTTTGGGTCTGCTGCTACAGGTGCAGTTTCTAGTGCTTCTGAGAAATATGATAGCCAGAGAGATTGTGTAGACAGGGGACTGCTTGATTCTTTTCAAGGTTCAATTCACTCATCAGAACAAGCATCATCCAAGAATGGTTCTGTGTTTATGAAGGAGAAGAAGAGGGAAATGCTGATCAATGGGGGTGTCACTGGTTCTTCCTCAAGAGCATCAAATCTTGATGGTGCTGTTCATGGTGGAGTAAAGGGAAAGAGAAGTGAGAGAGATAGGAATCAGAGCAGGGATCAGACCAGACAAAATTCTGTTTCCAGAGCTGGACGCCTGTCGTTGGACAGTAGCCGAAATGAGAACAAAACAAAATCCAAGCCCAAGCTGAAGATTATGGCTGGTGGACATCAAGATTGGTTTATGGAAGCAAAGGAATCTGTGTTTTTACCAATTCAAGATTCTGGTCTATCCGTGCCTGATGCAAACAATAATGATCACAAAGGGGGTTCAAAATTATCCGGCAACCAGGACACTTCTAAAGTAAATGAATCCACTGACGTTGGGAATTTCCAGCTACATGATTTGAGTTCAATAGAAGAATTTGGTGTAGCTGGTGAACTTGGTGGACCTCAAGATCTTGGTTCTTGGTTGAACTTTGATGAAGATGCTCTGCCAGACCATGATTCTATAGGCCTTGAAATACCAATGGATGACCTATCAGATTTAAATATGCTTATGTGATGGGGTTGCAATGCAACTGCATGTATTATATCTGAAGGGGAATTTGTATGTATTCAGTGAAGCTGGTGGGCATCAAAATTTTGATGTTACTTGGGTTTCATGAGACGGAGAAATTTAGGTAGTTGGGACCAGAATTCTGAACCAACTATAGGGCAAACCACGGGAGGAGTTGGAGAGAAGTTTTATCATTTTTGCATAAAATTGTATAAAGGAAGTACTTGAAAATATCTGCTGTATTCATGGATTTCATGAAATTGCTTGCAGAGATCCCTTTCTTCTCTCCATTATGCAAGATGTGTGTGTGTCCTGCAACATTTTCTTTTCCATTATCCAAAGAAAATGTAGGTTGGTGATTTGCTGACCACAGTTCCTGATACTCTTAATCTTCCTGTTGAGGATGCAAGGGGGTGATTGATTGTACATGGCAATGGACCAGATGTTCAGCTTCTTAATTCTAGCAGGTTTTGCTGACATGAAAGTGGTCTAAATTCTGGTCTCTAAATGGCTTTCTATGTAATCATGTAACTTACATAATCTTGAGTTGAGATTGAAGCTGTGTCATTCATTTAATCAAGGGGAGCCGAGGATGGTTTCCTTTCCTAGTTGTGCCTTCAGCTACTAAGCAATGTAAAGTTTATTTGTTTTAGTCGACTTTTACTTAAGTTTTTCTCCTGAATGATTGGAGATATTTTTTAATTAAGCTTTCTGGCATTGAACTAGGTGATTATTCACATCTATCATCATTTTGGGGAAATCTCCCGATATTGATATTTAAGCCATGGATGACAAGCAAGGTGATAGTGTCACTTGTAAATTTATCAGTTCTGTTATTTTTCTTTTTTGGTTTCCCACAGGCATCTTCCCCTTTTCAAGTATCTGAGATCTCATAGGGGGATCTCATAGGGGGGATGGCTCTGGCTGAACCCGAGAACTATAGGTTAAGAGCATAGTTGTAAAACTAAATTAATGGTCGAACTTCAAGGTCCGGTTCCTGATTAAGGTATAGACCTAGTAAATGGATATAATTAAATTAATATATAAAATTATAATTTAATGTAATAAAATGTTATATATTAAAAATAACAAAACATAACACTAAATGTTGACTAGCCTAGTGGTAAAGAGTGGCACTCTCTTCCCCTTCCTGCAGATGTTTTTGAGAAAATTCTAAATTTTCTTGAAGGCATTGGTTGACCCGTGGTTCACCAGGCTTAAGGTTCACACAGAGTTTGATCGGTTTGTCCTTTTATATAAGCGGTCCAATGGCAGAATGGAACTGGTTAAGTGGTTGGTGGTTTAATTGGCAAGAGCTAAGCCTAATCCTTTAAATTACACTGGTTAAGAGGAAGAAGCATATGCTATTTCAATCGACTATATGTTGGTTATTAGTTCTGGAATTTGAATATATTGATTTAAACACTAAAACTGATATATGGGATTATAGTCTAAGTAAGTGTATATTTTGATTATATAAGTATTGAATGGACACATTGTCTTTACTCTTTAATGTCTATATACATTTATTATTAGTTAGTATCCCATTAAATACTCATATAACTAAAATTTATAATTGTGATCATCACATGACATTTACATTTGGGTGTCTGAGGGTTCTACACAAAAAATAGAGAAATATTTCCCTAAACTGTTTTCCCCTGTAACTTGCTCTGCAGAGGCCCTGTACTGTAGCCTGTAGTAGTCGTCCTTAACAACAGTCTCTATCTTGACCCAAGAACAAAATGAAAAAAGTCTATCTCTCGGTTACAGATATAATAACTATGAACAGCAAAACGGACTCCACAGATAAAGGCATGAGAACACTCTTCCATGCCCTGTCTGTACTTCACTTTTGGGGTCTATCTCATCAGTTTCTTTCCTTCCCCATTTGATGGAAGCATTCATTCACTCGTCCAGTAACCAAAGGGAAGGACCACTTTATTATTGCAATTATCATGTAAACAATTAATGCAGGAAGAATGAGTCACCTTCACTTGAATATTAATTTTTTTGTTGTCCTTGTGTTAGATGCCCGTAGTTATCTAATCCATTTTAAAAGCAATAATTTATTTATAACACTATGGGAAGCTCCATGTCACAAAATAACATGAAATTAGGACAATTATAAATTAAATATTTGTTACTGGTTTATCAGCTAACAGTTGATGGAACCAGTTACAATATTGATAAACAAATTAGTATTTAGGATATCATAAACAAATCAGTACCACTCAAGAATAGCATAAATTCAGCTAACAAGGTGTTTATGTATATAGGGAAAATACTCTTAGAAATGATCGCATGAGAGATTAGTTTCTCACTTGATAGGGAAAGAGCATTATGAGGGAAAAAAATAAATAGCATAGATTCATTAGATCCCTCTTTGATTGGTTCTCATCCAAATCTGCTCCAGATGATGGCAGTTGATGGCCTTAATGATTTTACCCAAGAGATTTCTAGCATCTAACAAAACTACGCAAAGAAAACAAGTTAATCCCTTGGTCCAGAGGCACATTAAAAAAATTTAGATAATGGGCATAAAAATGATATATAATCATAATAAGAAATTTCATATATAAAGCCTAATCTAGGGTCAAATAATGGGGGCAAAATGTATCTCCACATATATACTCCCAATAGAAATTTCAAATTTTGGTGGCCCCCCAACCATTTATTAACGGATCCACCCCCCAAACACACGCATAAATTTCACTTTGAATGTAATTTGTTCGAGCACATGCATGTGCGCCTACAGTGCTTAAAGAACATAACATATGCAGGTAATTAATTTGTGTTATGTGTAGTCCCTTTCCACGCATACGTACAACAACACCCTTATCTCACGAGAACTATATGTACGTGGAAACATGCACGAAGAATAGTGAAATTATTTACTTTCAAGGCTACGATATTTTTATAGACGCAAAGAGAGGGAACTAGCTCGAGAGACGGGCTAGTATATAGGCTATGCCTACAATGCCACATTTAGATGTAGGTACGATACATCAATGCACATGCAAAGCTTATTTATTTACTTTTTATACCAATGCATATACAAAGGTGTGCCGGCACGTGTATTTTAAATTGTGATTTCGCCGATGAAGTTGCAATTGCGATTGTTGTGGCCACGGATAATGCGTTCGTTGTGACGCGCATTGCATGCAATTGACGCGTTGGTACATTTTTATACGTTTCCAAACTTGAAACGGAACTCGTTGTGACCTTGGGCAGTCCGTTGCGGGCTTGATCCGGTTGCCTCATAACTGAATTGGCAAGATGATCTGCATATCTAAACCCGCTTCTCTTTTTTTTTTTTGGTTTGTGCAAGCCTCCAATTTTTTTGTTTGTTTGTTTTAACAATGGGCCAGTGGCCCAAAACTCGAAAGTTTAGTGATCTCTGCTAGGGTGGAAAAAGAAGAAGAAGATGATGCATCAGAGGAAATCGACGACGACGTCGTTGGGGAGGCCTTCTGGAACCGATGGCTCTGATTACTCCTACCGTATGGCTGTTGATTCAAGTCAGTACTTTACTTCCATTCTTCTTCAATCCTTATATATATATATATATATATATCCTTGTTTTTTTAATTTATTTGTTTACGAATACAATTTATGAGTTTACGTTGTCGTTGTACCAATTAGGGTATCAGCTCGTTGCAAAGGGGAAACAACGCCTCTCTCTCCTCCTTATCATTCAGGTACCGTTTCTGTTTCCTGGTTCCATCTTCTGTGTTTTCTGATGTTTGTGTTCTGTGTGAAGGAAATACTGAAAGAACAATGTTACTTGCATAGTTATAAGAACTGAACTGGTGATCAACTCTCAACAGAGTCACTGGTCTGGTTAAAATAATCCGTAGCGGTTAAGGGATTTATACCAAAAAAAAAAATATAAAGATATATAAAAGTTTAAATAAAATTCAATAAAATAAACTAATTAATAACTTACATTCTTTAAGACCTAAATACAAAAATATAAATAAATAACATAAATTTCTAAATATCGTTCACATTTTATAATCACGAATCACAATTGATAATTTCGAAATATAATTACATAGTAAGCTAGAGAGTTTTACATCACTCTCAAATCATAACAATAAAAACAAAGTTACTCCATTTTTCTATAAGTCATATTAGAATTTTTTTTTAAGGTTTTAATAAATGACATCATTTGGAAAAAAAAAAACTGACTTAGCCTCAGCGGAGAATTGAAATCGGGCCGATGCGGCCGATTCAAACAATGGCTCAACCTTCATAACGGTTCACCGGTTTTCCAATCAAACCGGTGGTCAAGGATTTTATAACATTGGTTACTTGTACTACTATTCATGGGATGTGATCCTGTGACTCATATCTTTTCGGTCACACACATAATGATGGATAAGGTGCCAACAATATTCCATCCACTATTTGAGGTCACTTCATATAATGATGGATGAGTGCACACACTATAAGTATAAATAACATTTTCCATGCTAAAAACAACAAAATCCTGTTTTCACTATTTATTTCCTATTTTCACCATTTCCTTCGCAAGTATCTAAAATCAGAACACACATGAAATGAAAAGAGAAAATGAGACGGGTGCCAAAAAGGCCCATATAATTCTTACGCATAGTGTTTAAACTATTTTGAGCTGCTCCTCTAATTACTGTTGAATGTTGATTGTGTGTGTTTCTATAATAATGAGTTGAGGAATCATATAATATAATTAAGGGAATTTAAGTTTATGCAAGCCAGGAAGCAGTTCTTTAGCATGATACTGTTAGCTTTCTAAATGCTATTGTCATTTTGTTCGTTTGATGTTCATAGCCATGTTATGATGATATCAGAATTAACTGTTGAGAGTTTGTGAGGATAAAAGCTAAATCTTATTTTATTTGTATTCTGTAACTATTTTTTTTTGGTATTGGTTTGATAAATGATTTGAATTGTACCCTGCAGACTCTGTTTCTATTGATAGGAATGATATTTGCAGTTTTGCCGGCAATAGAAAAGGATACTCCAAATACAGTTGCCTTCTCTTCTGTTATTGTTAGTTTCGCTTCTCTTATCGTTGCGGAAATAGGTTGCTAAACCAGAGTCCTTTCTTTTTACCTTTTGTCATTTTACTGAGCATTTCATTTGAACCTTTAAATAAGATATCTCTGTCAATTTTGTGATAAAGGTCGAAGACGAAGCCGGGCCAGTTTGTTGAGATTTTATGCTTTTGTGTCATCTATAGCAATGGTTATGTTGACTGTGTCTCTGGCAAATCAGTATTCCCTGCTGAAGGTAAATATGTTGGTGTTTAACATGTGCTAAAATTCATAAGAGATTCACAAGAATAATGCAATTACAACAGGGAAACTTGACAACTTAGATGTAAAATCCGAAACTAATTTCTAGGAGATTGTTGAAGTCATGAACTCCTGTGGGTACTGATACTCTAATTCCGTTCTTAGTTGTGATGGGTATTGTAACTTTCATTCTTACTTAATATTACTTATTAGTCATCTTCACCAATTCATGGGCATTTATTGTAAGCATGCTTTATCAGTAATAACTTGTTTTCTAGTAACTTGTTTTTTCTATTGGAATGGTACTACGGTTTTCGCTTCAGTATTGACTTGCGATGTTATCAAGTTTCTTCTTCCTTTAATGAACCTCTCTCTCTACCTCTTGCTCTTCTTTTGTATAAGCCTCTTTTTCTAGTTCTCCACCAGAGGCACAAAAAAAGTGTTCGAAAGTTGAAACTCCTTACAAAGAGGATTTCTTTTTATCGGAGATTTCTGAGATCAATACTGCATGTTTTTATTTGTTTATCTTTGTCTATTATTCCCAACTCCAAACCCCCCCCCCCCCCTTTTTCCTTTTTTTCTTCTACTATAAATGTACCTTGTACTTCATACTTCAGAGGATCCACATCTTACAAAAGCATATGAAATAATGAACCGTAAACTAACAATTGTATTAAAGAGGAGTACATCAGTATATTGTATTGCACCAGGCGCCACCACCATATGGCTATACAAGACAAGTTATGAAAGTGTTATTGTTTAATCATAAGTTTATTATGGGTATGGTTTCATTTGTAGTACAGCACCACAGCTAGGCATATGCATGCAAGTAGGTATGTGGTTTTTTTTGTTTTTTTTGTTAGTTTGGTAAGCATGTGGTTTGAAGTTGATTGTTGTCTTTTGTAAAAATTGCCTTATGGTTGCATGGAATTCCTCTGTAGGCTATCCGGGAGTTTAGTTTTTCGAGTACAAAGAAGTTTGATGTTGGTGATTTTCCTTGTTTTCAAGCTGGTGAGTTTTCTTGAAATTCTAAATATTGTGTTTATGTTGCGCTATTGGTATTAATTGGACTTTTTTTTTTGGGCCGAAGTATTAACCGGACTTTACCTCTTGCAGGTTTGCTGGCATATATATTCACGCTATCGTTGTTTAAGATTTTTACCATCAAAGCAATCGTTTCCCTTCTTTTCAACATGTCGCCTCCCAAGAAAGCTTATTAGCCCATCATGGTTTTTGGGCCCATATCCAAATAATCTATCAACCACTGATTGATCTGTATTATGACTATGTCTTCTTGGAGAGATTTTTAGGGAAGCTAAATGTAGATTCATTCTTTCCCATAACTTTGAAGACATTTGTTATTAATTGTAGAATTTCTTTTCTTGAGAGAGAGATGGGTTCTAGGGAGACCGTCGGTAATTATGTATCTTTAAAACGTCAACGTATTTATATAAGATAATATTAAAAGATGCTATTATTTATATTTTATATATTTTTAATTTGATTTATAACGTATCTCATAGTATACTCGTATTGTATTGATGTGTTATATCGAATACTTGTATCAATATTCATGCAACATAATACTAGGGTAGAATAATAATTAGAAATGTGGTACATACACTCGATGGGAGAGGATCCTTTCATATAAATTATAGAGAAATTGATATTCACATTTAATTGCTGCCACTGCCTGTCAAGTTTGGGTGTATAAGAATAAGGCAATGAGCAAATAAAAGAACATTTCTCTTCTCTGCAGGTGTCCTGTAGCATGTAGGACTCGTCCTTAACATCAGTCTGTATCTCTCAGTAACAGATATAATTATGAACAGAAAAACGGACTAAAGGCGTGAGAAGACTCTTCATGCTCTGCCTGTACTTATTTTTGGGGTCTTCCCCATCAGTTTCGCATTTGTAATACACAATGGGAAGCTCCTCCTGACAAAATAGCATGAAAATAGGTCAATTATTATGACTTCAATTTTTCGTTACTGATTCCTAATTATCAATTACAGTATTGCTAAACAAATCGTACCACTCAAGAATAGTATAGATTGTCCGTGAGGCGCAGTTCAGATGGTTAAGTCTACTGCCTCTAGGTGAAGTGCACCCGGATTCGAGCCTAAACCAAGGAAAAAAAAAAAGAATAGATTCATTTGGTCCCCATATTGTTGTGAAGTCTTATTTGTCGGTAATCATGTAAAGACTTCTGTAAGTTGCTGAAAGCCTGGGCCATATAATCTTGGTGGGATGGCAGTGTCAAATCCACCTAAACTTTAATTTCATTCATAAAAATAAAAAAAGAGCTGGTCCCTATGTGATCGGTTACGTTCTCATTCCAAGCTTAAGTAGTCATTATTAGACTAGTTAATGCCACGCAGGCCTATAGCTATGTCTATTATCAACCCAAAAATTTGGCAGTTGATGGTCTTAACGATTTACCTCTACTCAAGATTTCTAACATTTAACAAAAGTAAGGTCAAACAAATTGATCCCTGGTCGGCTACATACCTACGCCAATTAAGTTCATTTTATGAATATCATATCTGTATTGTAGCTCTCACACAGCAACAAGCATGACACAACCGAGTCACAGAAAGTAAGGCTATTCTTGAAATCAAAACGCCAAACTCTTCTTTCATTTTGAAAATGTATTTTTTAAAGTTTAGGCATTAAACGTATTAACCGTTGATAAAATTTGAAATTTTATTGTGATTTCTAAAGAAACTATAAAGGAGAACTGATGTTCTATTTCCCAATGACTAATGACTTAAATTTGTAAATTTTTCAGAGACTATTTAATGTACCTAAATTTGAGGTTTCACTCTTTTAGTTTGAAGGTCTTTAGTTAAATTATAAGCTATCATTTCAGTACTTTAATACACAATACCTGCTCTCAATCTAATGCACTACAAGTAATGACAAAATCAGTGTTATAAATTACTAATACCTAAACTATAGGGACGTATATTAAAATAAGTATATATGAGAAAAACAAAGTAGTACCCTACAATCTAAAGATTGGAGAGTTAATATATATGAATTGGCACGCTGATAATGACCCATATGCCATCCGTCCTGATAATTTAATTGATATTGCTCATTATTGATTCAAAAGTAGCAGACAAATCTCAAGGGCCCAACTAATATAACTATTAAAACAAATAAATTGTCATGATGGATCAAGCATTCCAAGTAAAAATATATGCCGCCCAATCATCTTCTATATCATGTCAACCTAATTCCATCTCCTACACCCAATTGGAGATTGCTGGAAATTCTTAGTGGTCGAATATGAGCCTACGTGCTAAATGCCATTTCAATACGACATAGTTTATAACGAAGATAATCCTAATTCCTAGCCGAAATTATAGTGTTTTGATCAATCGTTGTAATGCACACATTAAATATATGTACCTTATGCATTCGTTTCTCAACATATAATAAAGTAATAAGCTCATTAGTTCAACAAATAATAATAATAATAAAACTCATTAATTAGCACAAATTATTATTGCACTCTTGTATCTGAGAAGCTGGAAAAGAGAACAATAAAAATGTTATACTTTGTAACTAATTAATATTAATTTACTATAAATTCATTTTCTAACAAATGTTAGATTATAAAACTATTTATGTATTTCTACCCATTAACTTAAACTTTTAAAAAAATTTATTTTATGACATGATTTTAGAACATTCATAACAAAGTGGTCTGAAATTTTGACCTATTCTGATAAAATTGTTAACACTTCAAGTTTAAAAGAGATATTTATGTAAAAGAGCGTGTATAAAATTATTTGTGTCTTTATGTCTCTACCCATCAATTTAAAATTTTAGGAAAGATAGTTTCAGAACACTAGAATCCTACTATTTCTTAGTTTTTTCAAATCAGAAATAAAAAGTAAAAACAATATCTCTCACGCCTGAATTGTTTGTTTTTACAACAGTTTAGGTGAATGTACACATAAATTTGACTTGGGACGTAATTTGTTCTCGCATGCATGTGCGCATACAGTGGTGCCTCAGGAACGTACCATGCATGTGTAATTAATTTGTGTTTTGTATAGTCCTTTTCCACGCACACGTACAACTACACTCTTATCTCACGAGGACTATATACGGTCCAAAATGCACGTGGAAACATGCTCGAAGAATAGTGAAAGCATTTACTTTCAATTGAAAACTACCAATTATTTTCAGACGCAAAGTGAGGGCATTAGAGAGACAGGCTAGTATCTAGGCTATAATGCAAACATATAGTGTAGATTCATCAATGCAGGTACGAATGTGCCATATATTTCGGCACTAAAAGAAAAAGCTTTTTATGTAACTATATATTATCTTATATACAAACTGTTCCAGCCACACACTTTTGATGAGAGTTAAACTTCAAATTTATGGAGATATATGTTACAGTAAATTCCACCCTCAAGCTATTGATGTCTAGTTGTAAGGTCACTCACTCCTAAAATAAACAAATGGATGTACAAATAAGCTCTTCAACAATGGATTTGGATTCTCTACTATGACAATTTATTGTGTTAGGATCCATAATTTCATGAAATTGATGGGATATTAATTATTCCATACTTGTTATATTCTAATTCAACACATATTGTCTTTCTTTCGCTAACAGAACAAGAGAGACTCTTAATACCTTAGCTACCACGGCTAACCCTAACACCATTGTTCATCAAGCCCAAGATATCGTTCCCATATATATGATTTGTCGAGCCGTCTGTCTTGAAAAACCAACTTGAAAAAATGTGATCCCAAGGACCAACTCCCTCCGTCAAATAAAACTGGAGAATTTGAATGAGACGGTTGCATTGTGGTGATTTTTTGTGATTCGGAAACACACCGCAATTGCTGGGTGATGCAGTTGCGGTAGTAGCTGCAACTGCAATTCAAATACAGAGGAATTCTTGCTTGCATTGAAAACAAATTATCCTCTTCCTCTGTACTATTTAATTTTTGCCACATCAACATTGCGGGGACGACAATGTGATATTCTTTAAATTAGTTTTTGAAAATTATAAAAGAAAAAGTAACCTGATTAGTTTAACCCTAAAGTTATATTGTAGTTCTTCACATCCTGAAAAGAAATTAGCCGTCGACCAGCATTTTTATTTACACAAATAATGCATGATTTGACCACAAAATCGATTTATGTTAGGATGATTTCGTTGGAGGCTCCAACAAAATCGAACACATATCGTTTGATTTAATTTCATCATAGCCTATAAAGATTTCAGTTGATTCATACAACACGTAATTTGTTAGTCTAGTTGGTTTGTGCACTTTATTTTATAATTGATGAGGTTAAGGGTTTGTTGAAATTCACCTTTGTGCTTTTTTATATTTTGCTAGTATATTATTACATTCTTTTTATTTGTGAATCTTCAAGACCAATTATGTTAAGGTAATGTTGGTGTGTTGGTTCACTAACTTGAGATCTAGAGTTTAAATTTCTTTTTTTCAATAGTTTTTTTTATTTTTGACAATTATTTTAAATTTTCAATAAATAATAATAAAAAGAAGGGCCTAACATTCTTAATCTAGCAAAGACTTTCTAACAAATATTATTGACAAAGGTATTCTTGATATATGATATATATGTCCATGAAGTCAAGCACCTTCCTTTCTTCTTTTCTCATATAGCTTATATAGGTTCTTCTTCGATTTTTACTGCACTTTCTCTGTAAACTTATCATTCACTTTTATTCCATAATTTTTGGGGCCTTTATTTCAAAGTTTGATTTAATTTTTCATTCCAGAATAATATTTTAAGGAATACCATAATTCCTAGGAATCACATTCTCTAACAAGACATTTAGGTGTGTTTGGTACGTAGATTGAAATCTCACAAATCTTGTATATTATACATGGGAATTAATCATTTATATGTTTGGTTGATAATGATATTTCTGGAATATTGGGCACTTCTTCCAAAATACCCAGCATAGTAGTGACGACGATGGTGGTCTGGCTGTTGGGTTTTTATGCAATCGCACAATCCTGATTGCACAGGAGAATTTTAAATTTTACAAAAACCTAAAACTGAATCCATGCGAATCGATCGGTTTGAAGGTAGGGATTGAATTATGTACCTGGGAGCGTGCTTTACAAAACTCGATCCTCATGCTTGGATTGTAGGCACTGCTCAATAAATGACTGCACTATATTAGTATCCATACACGAATGGTCATGAACAATTGTCGAGTGCTAACTTAGTGTAATCTCAAATTGTGGCGATAGGGTTTCCTTCGATTTGTTTTTAGCTTCTAAATTTGTGTCACACATGCACTAACCAAAATCCTTATCTCTTCTATTTATAGAGATACGCGATCCTAACTAATCAGAAAGATGATATACGGTTTAAAAAAAATCTTTTAGAATTTGAAAATAAGTTTTTTCAAATCTGATTTGATAATATCCAATATTTATCATCAGAATTCAAATTTATATTATCTAATGATATAAAACAAAACAAATTTAATATACAAATAATGTATTATCTTATATATATATATATATATATATATATATATATATATATTTATGTATATTTAAAATTAGAATTCTTAAACAACCACAATTGTTCGTTACATTATTAGTGTGTGACCCAATAGATTTATATTACGTTGGCAGGACCCCAATACCACTATCACGCCTACAAGTCACAAGTTGCCTCTAGTAAGACATTATGATTAACTCAAGTAATAATAAATTAAAAGTCAATATTTACTAAACCAATAGAATATGTCATAATCTCTTTGTTACACAATATCTAATTTAATTTGAACATAAGACATGGGCAATGTCATCCTTATATTATCCAAATATAATTTCTTGATCTCCAAGTAGACTAATAAATCAAATGAAACTAATGACTCCTGTTCATTTGAGTACGACCATGTATTTCTCAATCTCATTTATCGAGAGGTTCAATATATAGCTCTCTAAAAAAAAGGGGATAAATCTAATCTTGTTTAGTCACTATTCTCATAAATTATATTATATTAAATCGCAATCTTTATAATTATCTGATTAAAGATAACATTTGATTATGTCAAAACATAATACTATTTATATAGGAAACTATGTAAACTCACGTATGAGAAATTCCTGACATAACTATTTTGAGAATCACTTATAACATTAATCCATAAAGTGATCTCACAAAGGTTATCCAGGATCTAGTTCTTTAACAAATACCTATAAACTTAATTTTGTACCATACACATAATCATCTTATAATTATCAATTAAGCTTATACTAGTCTTACACCATAATATAATGATCAACTAGGGATATATTTATTATTATATGTAACATGCAAATAATACTAAAGAAAATGAATAAAACATCTTTCATCAATGAAAATATAACTAACAATAAAGGTCCAATAAATGGTCTATGACACAATCACTAACACCGGCGAATAACGGCAATGGTTTGGTCATCGGTGGTGACAACTATAGTGGTTCAATGATCAGCAATGCCTGGGCAATGGTGGTAGTGGTCCAACGACAACGGTGGTGGTCTGACGACGATGGTAATGGCACAACATATGGCGATAAGGGTTCATGATCATCGCGATAGTCCAATATTGGCAATGTTGGTTCGATGATAAACAGTGGTGGTGGTTTGATGATTAGCGATGGCGATTTAGTGTCGAGTGGCGATAGTCCAGGTATTGACAGCGATCGTCCAATGATTGCAGCATTGCTACAACAATAGTTATGGTGGTTAAGGGTTAAGGGCAATATGATCTTTTTACTTTTACAGAAATATTTCCATCACATGGAAATCTTACATTCTCATGGTGAGAGATGGGAATGAAAATGGGTCAATTGTCATTCTTAGAAATGCAACTTACTCGGGAGTATTTTTTAAACCACTTACCAAACATGGTAATCTTACATTCCCATGGTCACATTCCCCGAAATGTGAGAACATTCCTGAAATGTGAGAACATTTCTTGAAAAAATTCCCCCTTGGAGATTGAAATGAAAGGTGCACAGGAAAAAGGAAAAAAAAAAAAGACAATTTGGATTAGAATAAAACTACAAGAGATGTACTATATAATTTTATTTAACTCCTACCATAAAACCTTTTTATTAAAAGATTTATCTAACCAGTGCCCTAATGGCACTTGGTTAGAAGAAAGTTTGTAATAAAAAGATGAGTTTTTGCAAGATTTCAAGGCATTCAATATATCAAAACTTTCTTAACTTTATATATTTTGTATTTTTAACCATTTTCCTAAGTGCACTGATTAGCAAAACCTAATAAAAAAATTAGTTTTTAAAAAAATATGGCTGGGCCACAATGTTCTAGCAACAATTTAATGGTGTAGAGCAAGAGTTACATGTGTTACCCTTGAGATCTATTATCAATAGCTAACATTTATATTAGAAAATTGCTCTTTACCTCCTAACTATAGGTCATGTTCTTTTAGACCTTAAATTTAAAAAATGTGCAATTTGACTCCCTAAACTTTCTTGAATGTACAAATTGATGCTTCTATTATATTTTTCCATCAATTACTGTTAACAAAAGTATCATAAACTTAAGAAATTTTAGAGTATTGAGTTACACATTTAGAAAAGTTCAGGAGGGGTCAATTTGCACATGTTCATTAATTCAGGGGGTTAGAGCATAGTTACTTTGACTAAAATACATATTTGTGAAAGTTTAGGCCTATTTGGTTTCAGTTTTAAATTTTTAGTTTTCATTTCCTTTTCAGTATTTACTTTATAAAATCTTAAAAACTAAAACTGAAACCAAAGAAACTCTCAAGGGTCGAATTGTACAATTTTAAAGTTTACATGACCAATAACTCAATGGGATGAAATAAAATTTGGTAAAAATTGTACATGATTTTTCCGTGAACATTTTTTCACCATTAAAAAAAAGTTAAAAAATCAAAGAGATAAAACAATTAGTGATGAATATCATAAAATTTTCACTTCAAATATCCTTTTCTATAGCGTTACCTCTCCTTTTAAGTGTATGAATTGAAATGCTTTTCCATCTTTAACTTAAGCATTTAAATTTTTTTCTTTTAGGCTGAACTTAAGCATTTAGAAGTTGTGTATGTACAAAAGAAATTGATAAGGCAAAGGAAAAAAAGCATACGAAAACTGCCAATATATCTGATATTAAATAATGTTATTTATATCATTAAAATGGATGTCTTATTGGGATACTTGTATCATTACTTCTAATGATAACATTGTGGGTAGCTTTGACGTACAAATAACATTGTTGATTTACATATAGATAATATTGAGGTGTAGTTCATTGGTGTGTCAATTACGTACGATTGTGAGACTCATACATATATACATGCACTTGTCTCACCTACAAATCAGTGTCTTTCGGTTGTCTCCAATTCTCAACAAAAGCAAACCAAAACAGACAGTTCTCATTCAACACACACAAAACAAAAGAAAGGCACATGCACGCAATTCCCTCGTCTTCTTTCGAATAAATTAATTCTATTTACAACCACTTCATCTAAATCAAGAGCTACATTCTCTTGTTATTATAATTGTTTTTTTCAGCTACATTGCAACGCAAATTGTGCTGCAACCACCATCACGACCTGACAATGCTCTTAATTCATATCCTTTCCTTTCCATTTGTCTCCACTGCATTATAGAATACTCCACTTGCAATCACTGCCACAAATGCAATTAAAGCATGCAACGAACAACCTCCCTCCTTTCTTCTATGTGCATGTAAAACCATTTATTATAAGATATTGGTGTCAATCTATATATATATTTATTTATTTATCGATCAAAATCACATATATCCTTCTAGAGTGAATAATCCTTTAATCAAATAAGATTATTAAGGTAAAAAAAGTTCTCTCTCCTAAATTTTGATGCAGTTTCATACTCAGAACTTGAATATTTTATACATTTATTTATTTATTTATTATCTACCTATATTGAACTTTCTATCTAACTATCTATATATTAAAAAAAAAGGGAAAGAAAGCAACTAAGTACGAGATAGCATCAATTTAATGTAACTTATCTACATTATGATTAACATGCACCTTTTTCATTAACTGTTTTTTCTACTCCTTTTAGCTAAAGTAGAATCTTCCTCATCATGCACATAAAACTCAGATTCCATTTACAATAAAGACATAACAGACACAAGGGGGCCAAAGATAAGGGGGAAAAAGAGAAAATAAATAAATGTATACATTCTTCTTGATGCTGCAGGCACCCTTTAATTCTTCTAAGGCAGCCCAAAGGAAATCCACTTGCAGTGGCAGCTTTCAGGCTAATGATTGGTTTCAATTACATACTATATTTCTTCAGAAACTAGAGAAATGATTCTGAGAAGGTTGAACCATTTGCAAGTCCGTGGTAGTTTGGCAAGAGTTAGTATCATTGCTGATCATTGTCCTGTTTGATAATTCCAAAGGAAATAGGTGTCATTTTTCGTTTTCAATAGTGACATATAAATAATTGGTGTGCTGCAGATTTAAAAGTCACACAAAATTAATTTTTGTAGTTGAAACTTGAAAGCAAACAGCAAAAGAAATCAACGTTATTCAGTTAAGCTCATTTTTACTAATTCAAGTATCATAGATTTAGGGTGTGTTTGTTTGAATTTTGAAAAAAATGCTTATGAAATTTAAATTTTATATATAATTAAAAAAATTAAAAACTAATCTTTTTTTCATAAGCTACTAATTTTGGTTTTCAATAAAAAACTGAAAATTAATTTTTTTGAAATTTTGATTATTTTTTTAAAATTATTCAAATATATGAAAATTATTTTTTTTTGCAAAAAAAGTGATTATTAGCTAAAATAATCACAAACATACGCACCCTTAAAAGGAAGAATTGAAATTAAAATAATTTATTTTTTCTAAAATAAGATTTAATTTTTAATTCAATTTGTTTAAAATATTTTTTTTCATTTAATTATATGTATTTTTATATTATTAAAATATTTTATTCTCATATTAACTTTCACAAATTAAAAAAAAAATCTACTACATTATCAATGTAACAAAATCTTATTCGGTCATTCAGTCATATTTGTCATATCAACAAACTACTTATTTAAATCAATTACATATTGCCTCAAACAATTTATAAATAGAAAAATATGATCAAATGATAAAAATGTAAAACTGACATAATAGAAAACTTTAATTTACATTGATAATATGCCATACAAAATTATATTTTTTAATATATATTGTTAGATCTTACTCTCGAGGTCTTGATGCCCAAAGAGAACTTAGGGCTCGAAGACGACCATAATACTCTCCAATCACAAGAAAACACCGTGCTGCTTGACGAACTGTCAGTAATCGACACAAGTGGTGAAGGGTTTGTTGCCTCAAATTATCAGCCTTGAATTCAGAAACATATGATTGAGTGAGATAATAGGTAACCAAGAAGCCAAGTTAACAAGACAATCAAGTCAGAGAGGAGACCGATATTTAATTCATTCAAAATAATAAAAAAAATATAGTATAAAGTAGAATCAAACCCCAACTACCATATAAGAATTGAGATGGGTCCCTATCCTAGCAGCACATGGACAAGGGCACCATGCTTTCAAAGGGGTTGAAACTGATGAGCTTGTCTTATATATGAACTTGGACTGTTTCAAATATAGACCTAAAACAATATATTTATCTATTGAATTTTATAATTATGGGGTTTATTAATTAATTAGAAGTGATTGGGGAATTTGGTTCTTAAAATATTGATGATTGTAAGTGTACCTAGGGTTTATGATTAAAACATCCAGCCATCACTGTCTAACCAACTTCTGATTGGAACATTTTTAGATGGAAAAACTACATCAAATATCTAGCACTCAACAATTTTTAATGAACATGCATGCACCTTAGTAGTAGCAAACTCACCAAGTAATAAACTAGGGGACACAAAAACAATATATAATGATATATACTTATATAGTCGTGTCAAACAAGTGGCAGGAGATCATGTCAACCCAATTTTCTTAATGAATTATTCATATATATACTTGCATAGTTTGATACAAGTTGATGATAATAACTTGATGGAGCTGAGACAGATCGAGTCTACCAGGCCATGATGTTTATCAAAGAACTAAAGTCAGATATTTAATTATCATAGGGCTAAGTGTGCAAGGATTAGTCATAAAAAGTATAATACAAGCCTTGGCCTTTTGTATATTCAAGCCATGGAAAAATTATGAGATAAGTTTTTCCTTTTTTTTTGATAAGTAATAACTGCTAGACTTTCAAAAAGAATAGTAAAAGATATAGTAAGAATATACAAACCCGATAAAAAGACCTATAAAAAAATGATAAAAATGACTAGGCTACAAATCAAAGTCGATGAAATTCAATTAGAAAGAAATGAGTATTTTAAATAAAGTTGATAGAACCTATTTTCAATGGAAATCAAATATGAAAAAGAGGTAGTAAATTATTCTCAAATTGAATCAAGCTGAGGTGATCACAAAGTGTTGGCCAAGACTGTTCTATTTTTTGGCATAAGATACGCATAATTGCGGCGCAAAACATGCATAGAGCGGATAAAATGAGAAAAAGAAAAAAACTGGACAAGAAAGTAACATCTCAGCTATTACTAATTACGTGTCAAATAATTATTCATGTTCTAGACTTTGGAATTAATTCGTACACGTCATTCATGAAGAGTCTACTTAACACATGCATCTTAATATGATGGTCCTCAAAAAAGTTTCTAGTCAAAAAGAAAAAAAATGTGGAAGTTCTAAGCCTAATTGAATTAATGGTATGCAATCCATTTTTCAACCCGTTTCTTAAACCAATTGGTATCTGAAACCTAAAACCGAGGGATGGATAAGTCGTGTGTATATACGAATTCAATTCAAATTTTGGCATAAACATTGAAGAGGCTCTCTCTCCTATCATTAGTCAAATAGAAATTTTGCCACAAATTAATAATTTTGACACATGTCACCTGAGGCTATACGTCAACCTCCCCACCAAATTATGTGTGCTAAAAAAATTGTATTACTTTAACACTAAGACATAAGAGAAAATATTGCCCAATAACAATTAATGTAATCAATCAATTCAATAATATGATATTTTTGGTAAAAAACAAAAGAAATTAATGCCCCCATTTTTAGTTTAATTATCCAAAATATTTTTGTTCATGCAAGTTAAACCATGTTACCTGACGGACAAATCCTTCAAGGTTAGCAAGCTTGCCCATAGCAACAACCATCTGTTGCACACCGTCGACGATGGGCCGCCGGCAATGGTGTCAACCAGGGACTGCTGCAGCTGTTCAAGGCCTTGAGAGAGGGCTTCTTCTGCTTGTTGTGAAGAATGCCGGAGCCCATACATGCCCATTATTTGCTGCTCTGCTAGTGGCTCCAATTGTTGTGTCAACATCTAACCAAAACATATAAATTCATGAAACAAATAGGCACATACATAATATGAATATATTAATTAATGTAGAGTTCATATGTATGTGCATAATAATAGCGTAAAAATTGTATGCTAATTATATATCAAAATTAATTTCTGCATAAGCTGACCATTGAGCATAACCTTGGTTGTTGATGTTAAACGCATGAAAATAGTTAAAAAAAATTGTACTGCTCGTCTTTCTCTAGAACATGAGAACCGTTATTCTCTGCCATAACAAATTATAAGTACGCAAGCAAAAGCTAAAAGAGTCTTACCGATAATGGTTTGATATCTCATTATCAATGAAAAGGACCCTTTCTTTTAACTTCTTTTTCTTTTTAATTGCCAAGGCAGGATAAGAGTTTCATTTTTTCACATGTTTGTCCAAACATAAATGCAGACACGGACATGAATAAAAACAAAGAGACACACTAAAATTCAACTACTTTCTTCACATTAAATAATAATTGAACAATGACCGTATATAACATTATTATTATTATTATTATACTGATCTTCTATGAAATTTGGTGAAATTTATCATGGTCTCTTCTAATTTTATTTAGGTGACACTAACCTCCCTTGAATATATGATTCATTATGCAATAGAAAGGAGTATGGTGTAATGATTTACAAATTTAAGAGAGAATGGTGTAATGATTTTATAAATTCAAAGATTTTTGGAGCAAATTTTACAAATATATGGGAGGTAAGGTGAATTTCACCTAACCCAAAAGGGTCGGTATAATTATATTTGCCCTTTTATAGTATTATTATCATCATTATTGTTATTATTTCTACATTATAACCTTGATTGGCCTAGATGATGGGTAGTCTTCCGGGGAAAAAGGTGTATAGATAATACATACTGTGATGAGCTCTGAAGGCCTAAAACCACCTATCCAGAGGAAGCATCGCTCAGCTGGGGAAGTCCACATGCCATTAATAAGGTGAAACACATCTGATTTAGCAGCCTCCCCTTTCAGCCTGAAAACCTCATCGTAATGTGCCAAATAGCCGTCCACGATTACTCTCAGGTCACTATCCAATAACGGTGCCTGTAAGCCGGTCCGGAGCTCCGCCATGTGCTGGTGGTCATCTTCTAACCATCTTGCATATTCCATGTCAAAGACTGCAGCCCCTATATGTAAAACAACACAATCCTCCGCTTGTTACTAGCTGTAGTTGCTAATTATCAATTAATAATAACATTGCTAGCTACCATATGATATGAGATATAATGTTATTATTTCAAAGTGAATATATGTAGGAATTAATCTCAATGCATTAACCGTGTAAATAGAGTTATCCAATCATGTATTGTCACATCAATAAATATAATTAACTTTTGTTTCTAATATTTAAAAAGTTATGCAAATAAAGAAATTTAATTGAATGATAATGTAAAACTCTTATCTATATGATATGATATTTTCAATGTTACAATTAAAATGTTGGTTGATTTGGTAACCAGACAATGTGGTCCGGAATGAAACAGACCTAGTACCATCTTATTTATTTATGTTTTGTTTTTTCATTTGGACAAAGCCTAGCACCATTTGTGTTCAATTAATGTAGCGTGCTTTTTCATCCCAAGGTGCATTTTCCTGTGGATATTATTACAAATTGTTGTCAACTTTCTTAGAATGAAAAAGAAAAAAATCTAAAAGCGTGTTATTTTACTAAAAGCTGAAAAGAGTAGTTATCATCGATCAATAATTCGCTTAAAAGTTAAAGCATATAAAACTACCTTTTATAAAATATCTTCATAAAAGGGCGTACAATTTTGTGCCTTCATTTATATTAGTAACCTTATTTAAATATTAATGGCCCATTGCATTTTTTTTTTCATCTAACCTATTTTATTGTGTGGATACACTACATACGCGATTTAGCCATTAGGCTACAGATTAGATTTTGGTCAAATTCAGAGACTTCTCCAGCTGATTCTAGACTTTAAAATGAGCTTTCAAAAATCAAAATCAAAATTTGACTTTTTTTTTTTTTGGTTTCAAGATATTTATACTTCATTAAACGAAGTTGCGTGTAAATAATAGCAAACAGTTACAACTAGTCTCATATTTCTTTGTTTCATATTTAAAAGAGTCAACAGATTACCCCAACAAAATCTTTCAACGCTCTATTGTCATTGACGATTAACACGTGCGCCGTGAAAATTATGGCATCACCCTCTTTGATTATCTTTTCCGGTTTTAGGAAATTAGAAAATGGAGCTAAAAATTACCACAAAAAATAAAAAAAACTAAACTCACCGGAGCTTATATTGCCACCAGCACCACCACAACCTAAGAATACTCCCTATTCAAGATAAACAACACAAATAAAATAATAATCATTAGAACTTAAAAAGAAAAACTGCATTATGCAACATTTGTGTGTGTGCATTATATATATATGAAAATTTTCTTAAATACTCAAAACAAAACAAAATGATTCATAGTTCAAATACCTAAGTTATTACATAAAAATTCAAAAATATATAGTGAAAATAAAAAAATTGCAATAACATATATATATATATATATATGAAAATTTTCTTAAATACTCAAAACAAAAAAAAATGATTCATAGTTCAAACACCTAATTAAGTTATTACATAAAAATTCAAAAATATATAGTGAAAATAAAAAATTGCAACAACTGAGAAAAACCAAATGTTGCCATGTTGAACTATAGGATCATTTTTTTTCTTCTTATATGGAGAGAACTTATAAAGGGAAAGAACCTAGAGCGTGCTCTTTGAAGGTCTTGTTCAAGCTGTGTAAGCTTTAATCTACTTGACTCTAGTTGCTGCACATAAGCCTGTTCCGAAATATAGAGAAGAAAAAATAAAAATAATGCAGCATGAAGCAAAATTTACATAGTTTCTTTAAGTTTGTACATATTTTTGCCTTATGATAAATAAACAATAATATCTGATACTTGACTACTTCTAATCAAGTAATTGTATTTTGTACGGCGGAATATATATAATATGTGATGGGACATACCTTTTTCCTGAGACGGCTTTTCCTTGCAGCTTCTCTGTTCTGTGCTAAACGTCTCAGTGTCTGAAACCAAAACCAAAGCCAAAACCAAACAAAGAAAATCTTGACTTAGCTCCTATATATGTAAAACCAAAATTAAAAATTAAAAAAATATATTTTGGAGTATAATCTTTCTTTCTTTCTTTTTTTCCAAATAAAAATGTCTGTGTGTGTGAGTGTTTTTGTTTATTTTTATATCAAAAGTTAAAAACCTTTGCATCAAGTGGCTTCTCCGATGTGGAACCAGCTCCCTTCCTCTGCAACAGAAAGAACCCAAGATTTACTTTTCTTGAAAGGAAAATGTAAGAGAAAAACTAGAGTTAAACTCAAACATTAAATTGCTCAGCTCAATGTAGAATATGGAACTAGAAAACCAGAAAAAAAATGTAGCCATAGCAGTGGAATTTGAAGTTGGCAAAAGCAAAGCTTGCAGAAATATGCTATGCTTTCAAACCAAAAAAAGCAAAGGATTTAAAAAAAAAACAGAGAACAATAGAGTGCCCTCTCACAGGATTTCTGGGAAGCATTTCTGAATGCCCTTTATTAGGCCATTTCTCTTGAGGAGGAACCATGAATTCATCAACATGATAAGGGTAGCAAAAAGCATCATTATCTGCCATTGTTCTTGTGATGGCCTGTGTAGTGTGCATATTGTGGTTTAGATTTTTCCAACTCCAAAAATTGGCTTGAAATAGAACACAAGTTTTTTCTTTTAAGTAAGGATAAGGCTGATTCAGTGAAGTGGGAGTGGGTCACTGTTATAATGAGAAAGGGTGTTGATAAGTACTGAAAGATTCTCACTTTGTTTTTTAGCTTGTCATGTTCTCTCTCTCATATTTTCATGTCAGACATTCATCAGAAAATCGTTCAGGAATCAGGGAAAACTCTGTGTTGTTTTGATTTTCTGAGAGCTGTTGGGATCTGTGCTGTTTCTTTTGTTAAGATATGCAGAGAAGAGAGAGCGAGAGAGAGAGAGAGAGAACAAAACAGTAATAATTACATTTAAAGAAGGCCCAAAAACTGTCCCTTGAGTTTAGGGGAACATGGAAAGAGTGAAAACTGAGAGATTAACAGTGGAAAACAATATAGTTAAGGGACCTTTTCCTGAGGTGATTTGGCTGCTGATTGATTCTGTGTTGATGATGATGATGGCCCTTTTCTTGAGGCATCACTTGGCATATCCTGCTGAAGATGCTGTTGCTGTTGCTGTTGCTGCTGCTGCTGCTGTTGTTGTTGGAGCTGCTGCAGATGATGCTGCTGATCAAAAACTTGATGATCTGAACAAGATACCTTTTTACTTATGGGAGATTCTGTTTCAAATTGGGCCTCCATCTTGCTTGAAAGAGTGTTAACTCCTGACCCTGAGTCAGTGCTTTCCCCTCCTGACTTGGAATAACTTCCCTGTATTAATTACCAAAAATCAACTAGAAACTTTGATTGAGATATGCCTTAGGCCAAATAGACAAACAGTAGTAATTTCTAAATTAACTTTTTTGCAAGTGGTTAGTCAATCTAATCAAAGCATATTTGAAAGACTAATTAACTTTCTTTGAAAATGAGTACTTGGATTGAACCATGTAGGCATATTCTTCTCAAAAAATGTAAAGAGAACAAAAGAAGTTTGAGATTTTTGTCTTTCTTGAACTCTTTTGGTCCTATGTTCTAAGCATTTTTTCCGTCACGTTATGTATGGATTGGTCAAAGATGGCGCATGTGAGAGAGAGTCTACTACTCTTGGGGTCTGTTGGAATCTCATTGGCCATGAAGGGAACATTTCCAGTGTTGCTGCAGGCCTTCCTGTGAATAAAGCTGCAAGAATCACCAAAGTATAATCTTCAGAGGATCACCAAAGAAAAATACAAAGAAAAGGCTTCAGGATTTTTTTTTTCAATTATATCAAAAGTTGGAGGAAGGAACCTAATCCTCCTTTTCAACAGTTAATGTATTATGGAGTCAAGGAAGTCATTCATGCAAAGGGGTTACTCAGATTTCTAAGATTGTAACCCCACGCCATCCAAGTAGATTGCCTCAGAATCATGATTATGGTAGGAAATGGAAACTCTACCACTCATCACTCTTTAGACATGTTCAAATCTCTTTCCTTTCACCATTTTATTATTATTATTATTTTTTATCTCTAAGATATTGGAAAGAGTTGGTTATCCTTATCTTGTGTCAGAAAAGAGAAGAGCATATATGGAAAGGGAAAACATACGTGCTTTGGCTTCATCATTTCTAGCCTTAATTCCTTCCAGGACAAATGCCTCTTCCAGCTCTCCAAAATCAAAAGCAGCCCCTTGATTTCTAAGAAACAAAGAAAACAAAAAAGACATCAAATTAGCCAAGTCAAGTTCATATGCAAAATACATATATGGAATGGAAATTTAAATCAAAGGAAAGTTAGAAAAATAAACACTATATAACAGCTCCTCGTTAGGAATTCAGTTATGTCCGATAGAATTTTTTTTCAGTACTAATAGCTGACTCTGAGTATGAGAAATTATTGAAGAAGAATACATTAAACTTGATGCTGGGTGTTAATCCCATGAAGAACTCCATAAGAGATATGATGACTTGAAGGCACTGACTCAGATAAACCGGTTTCTCCTATTCTTTGGTTCGCCATGCAAGGCTATACTTAGACAATTCTCATCTTCCCTGCAGCTGAAACTGAAAAGACCAAAACTTGATTGCCAAAGCTGAAGAATATGAAAATTGCTGTGTGTGTATATATACACACACGTGTAGGATTCTATGTGTAAGAAAACCAGGAAGTCATAAGCCTTGACCTGTTTAATAATCTTCGTTTGAAATTCTAAGGGATAAGTAGAATCCTCCTACATGGAACAAGTTCACACAGCAAAGAAAGATCAAAGAGTTTATTGTCAAAGTAATATATAAGTTGCCACAACAAGAGGCTCCGGTCTTTTTCTCATATGTGTTCCCTCTTTGCAACTTTTTATCTTACATGGGGTGTCTCCATCCCTTTCTTTTCTCCTTCTGTAGGAAGAAACCTGATTGATAAGTCTATTTTGCTTGCTTTTATCATTTAATGTCCTTAGTTGCAAATATTTCAGACTTAATTCATTCTTTGGTTAGTAGGGTGGTACCCACACCCCCTGCCGGGGGCAAAAAAAAAAAGGCATTTGTCCTAGCAATTAGCAAACTTGTGTAAGGCTCTATGAGCTTGTGGGGCATGAAAGGGTACTCAAATAAAATTAAAAAAATATTGAATAGAAAACTAAACAAGTTTATAAAATTGAAGAGGTGGGGTCCTCTATTAGGAAACCACTAGAATCACTGACTCCTACTCCACTCTCTCTCTCCTCTAACCGCCTGTGATTTCTCATTGGTTCACACATAGGGATTCCTCAGGGCTGCCTGTACTTGATATAGGAAAAAAGTCATGGATTCATTCATATATATAGGAACACAAAAATTCAGTACTAGATCAATATGAGACAAGTTTTTCTATCTTTTTCTATTTTTTTCCCCTTTCTTTTAATCTTTTCCTTTGCCAATAAAGATGGCAATGAAGGGATGAAAAGAGACAGCTCCAAAGGGTGATTTTCTTGATCCTTTTATACCCAGTATGTGATGGAATTCACTTTTTTTTTTTAACAATATGAAAGTGAGTTCTTTTACACATCATATCATATAACCTTGTGCTCATACCATTTCAACCTAAACATTAGAATAATATTCCACAAGCACACCCACCTTGTGTATTTAATCCCAGCTCTGAGATGGATTTGTTTGGTATTATCTCCTTTGTTGATAGGTCAACATCCATTCCCTGTCATCACCTAAAACATTGCCATGTTAAGATTCTATTCTACTTATGGACATATGGTATACGCATGCAGGGCAATCATGAATTATTACTTGCAACTTAATCTCATTTAAGCTATGCTAATTAGTATCCTAAATCCATCATTGTATGTAGTTTATGTTTTGGCTTAACTCTCAGATATTGTCTTAAGCTTAAAACTGCTAGTCTTTCAAACTATCAGAGAGATATTAGTGTTATAAAGACTGCAGATACAAACTAAAGGTCTTCATGGTAAGACAGAAGAGGGCCAGAGTTTAACATTATATTTGCACAATTTCAATTTTTTATATATAAGCCCAGGACCAACATTATTGAGGAATAAATGCATTAACATTTATTTTTCTTTTGTGTGAACTGTGAACTACCTATGTCTAAAGTTTATTTGCACTTCTATTTGGCTCGAAAAAGTGAAGTATGAAAAATGACGAAGCAAGTTATAAGACGTGAAAACATACATAATCAAACATGGGTGATCATATACTTTCATCAAAATTTCACACAGAGAATATTTCGAACCATTACCTTCTTTTTTTTTTTTTGCAAAATTTATTAGACTCCAACTAATTTGATTCGAGTCGAATTAAACTGAAGAATCTACTTAAGAAAAACTACTACCAAATTATTTAAATCAATTAAGCATGATACTATATTAATGGATATGCATATGCTGCTAAAGAATATAAGGAAAAAACAAAACATAAGGGAGAGAAATGAGGAAACCTTTTAGGCAATGTACCCGATCTATCTCATAAAGAGGTAAAATCAAATATTCCTTCATGATGCCTTTTTATAGGTGATATGCCTCCTACCAATTATTCCTTCATGAAAGCAATGATTGGTGTTTAAAAAAGTGGTTTGGCCCAGAATATAAACCCTCTCATGGATTAGACCAATTATGTATTATAAGTATATATTCCTTTGTTCCCGACATACCTTACAACATATGTACTTCACATGGAAAGAAGGTTTTAGACAACAACAGCAGATTGCTCCACAAATTTGGCATTATCTTGAGCCGTAATTCTTTGAGCTCCACCGTTCCCCTGTCTGCAGAGAGGTAATTGGTCTGGATCATATTGATTTCTAGAATTAAATTATTATGCCTTTGTTGATTATGTTCAACTAGTATGTTAAGTCATTATACTTGTTATCTAAGCAAACTGTGTTGCATTGTTGTTTATTTATAAAAAAGATTTTACACTAACAACTTGCCTAGACCATTTTGCATCGATGCTGATGCTTAGCAGCATGTGTGACCATTGTCCTGTAAATGTTGCACAAATACTAGTATGAGTGTCTTCCAGTGTGGGATGAGTATGGTATAGAGACACATCATAAATCAAATTAAAAATATGTAAAATATAATTGAGAGTGTTTAAAAATATCGGTGAAATATCCAATACGGGTATGTCAGACCATGCGGTGCATTATACTTTCATTCTTCAATCTTCATATGTGAATGTCCATTTGCCAGAACAAGCAGGGATGCCATGTGTGGGAATTAATTGTCTTCAATTGGACCATGCATGGATTTTTAACAATCCATACATATTGATATTGATGAGAGAACTCATTGCAGCCAATGATTGGCAATGGACCCTGGAAGGCAATGAGAATTGTGAATTGACCCTATAAGACAAAGGATTCTCCAAAATCAATCACAAAAAACTCCTCATAATTTTTTATGAACTTATATCGGCAGTTTGGATTGATAAGAAATATGTTAACATAGGAAATAAGTTATCTCATATTCCTCATTTATATTATCATATCAAGAAAGAGGTAAATAGAAGCACTTTAAATGGGTGGAAATTTTTGAAAAATCTTTGGGGTCCAATTTAAGTACTTGTGTCTATTTCTTTTTCACATGACTTGATTTTGTAAATAAGAAACATTTAAAAAAAACTCATTTCCCTTATTTAAATTTATCATTTTAAGATTCTAGATAGTATAATAACTTGTCCATGCTATAGGGCAAGCTCACGATACAAACATTGAGATAAAAAGGCATCTCTTTAAACAATAAATGAACACGAAAGCCACTTGGGTTTAATTAGTTCATGTGCTCAATCTCAACAAAACTTGGGGCACATTCAGTCCTTATAAATGAAACTATAAAAACAAGGGTAATGATATGTATACAATATTTTTGTCTTGGTCTAGATGTGTATAACATTTTTTACGACATACTTACAACATAAGGAAAAAAAAAAACAAAATGATAGGCTCAGAAAAATAAAAAATTGACATGTACCACCACATTATTATTATCATTATTTTTTCCTATGTTACAAGTATGCTGTACAAATATTGTTGTACACGTATTATTGTTCATAGAACAAATATGCACAACAAATTTCATCAACATCATAAAGATATGAACTATCTTATCTCTTTTTGACGTCGATAAAATAATTAAACAAAATCCAATACTTATTGGATTTCACTTGTCTTCGTCTAAACAATTCATTCTATATTTTTGCAGCCATCATTTTTTTATATTCCATTTTTGTTTGGGGATATCCCAACTAGGTTGACCCCATCAAATTCAAGATCTATCTAGATCATTTATATCAAATAATTAAGCAAAGAATGTAGGAGTTATACACAGGGAAGAGAAAGAAGCCCTTGGATATATTTTATATTCATTCATTCTAGGAAACGTAAGAGAGAAAACCTCAAAAAACTAATATATGAAGAGGACTCTGCGTCATAGAATATCATCTTGCTTTATAGGTGAGTTATGCGTTAGACTAAAATAAAATAAAATAAAATAAAAAGCCAGGTTTTTCACATTTGCTACAAATTTTTGCCTCTTAGCCTTGTGAGAGCTTCAATTTGGTGCAAAGTTGAACTTATAGGTAGGACTACGGTGATTGAGTGTATTGGTTTAGAAGTAAAAATAGTAATATAAATTATATGAATGAGATTCATATATTATAGATGAAACTTATTTATATAATTTTTACCCTCATTTTAACCCTCTAACCAATCATATACAATTTGAGGAGCATATGTCATTTAATTGTAAAGGAGATTTTGCTTTTTCTAATTTCAAAAAATATATATATATACTTGTAAATGTCTATATTGATCATATGTAACTCTTCAACACAAGGCCAAGACTTGTATTCATGGCCATGACTTGCCAACTCCAGTTCAAACTTTACACCTGCTTAGTTCCTCTAAATGCACCAAGCTGACGTGAATAGTGCACCTTTAAGATCAACTACGGATAGACTGGTCTCCTGAACACAAAAGGTTGACGTAAGAATACCCTATCAATTATCAATCATTTTTCTATTAGGTGAAGTTGGCCACATAATCAAATAATGTTAATGCATCCTATCATAAATTATATGTATAAGCGAGTTTTTAAAATGTGTCCTTCATGATTGTTCTGAGAGAAACTTACCATAAAACACAAATGAAAGTATCTCTTCCAAATGCTTATTCCTCGGAAGCTATATTAGCTAAAATATACCATCTAATCAAATAATAGTAGCCTTAGAAAAAGAGCAATGCTACTAAGCAAATCTACATAAAGCCATGTTCTGTTGGGATTTGAATTCTCTAAACTGAGGATAATTGTAAGGTGAGAAAGTAAAGGGTTTATTATCATTGGATCATTTGACAGATCCCACTCACAATGGTAGTTATTGATTCAAGAGTGATAAATCATTTACTTTCTCACTTTACAACTAGCTACACTGCAAAGAATCCAAATCTGTTTTGTGGTATCCCTTGACATGGCAGCTGAGTATCGTTCTAAAACTACCTTTTTCAGTTTTAGAATTAATTAGGTCTGTTTGTTTGAGTTTTCAATTTTCCAGATTTTGTGAAGAATGCTAAAAACTGGAAATAAAAACTGAAAACTGAAATTTTCATTTGTCAGAATTTTTAGTATTTCCTTCACAAAATCTGAAAACTGAATGAAAATTGAAAACTAGAAACTCAAACTAAAAAGGCCCTTAGTTTGTCAATGTCATCTCAGCTTCAACTTTATTGACAAGCTGGTTCAGCAGCAGCTCATCAACCAGTTGACATGGTAGCTTGGCCAGGTTATTTGAAAGGATCCTTTTACATTAACCAGTCACAATTCATCTCACCATTCACTTTAAATCATGCCAAAGACAGACTCTAGCAAGTTTTCCAGGGCATGGATGATAATAGTTGCAATCTCAGAAGGTGCAGTTCAGTTGCAATAAACTAATCAAAAGCTGCAAAAATGGAAGATGAGTGCATAGAAACTAAGGGTGCTCCACAGTAATCAACCTGTTCCCCAATTTCAGCATTAATGCATATCAGAGAGAAAATGTTTTCCATATGTTACATACACCATACTAATGAAAAATCAGTTAAAATCAACTTCAGAATCAATACTCCATTCTTTGAACAACTGATCAGCAATCTAAGGTTCAGCTGCGTCACAAAAAATTATGATCATATCAAGGGCTTTGTTATAATGGCTTCTCCACACAGAAGCTGAAATCACGGCAACATGGCGCGTTGAAAACATAAATGGCCATGAGGCTGCAGAAAAAAGCACAAAGCACACAAGGGAAGGAAAGGCAGACATAACATGTCCAACAAATACAAAGGATAAACCTACACTCCCCTCTACACTAAACCCACCCAGACATGGGGAACCGTTAATTGTGAGATGAACAGGGCCAAACATAGATCAAGGCTAGAGCATAATGGAAACCTCCAAATAGTATACCAAGATTAATTTTTAGAAGCCCAAAGTAAGATTGTAGGTTATCCAAACATGCACAATATGATCAATTCAAATATTAAATGAATTTCAATAGAAGAGAAACACAGAATCAACAAGATGCTCAGAATCTTAAAAGACAGAATTAGACAAACATGAAACTCCTGAGCAAAATATTGGTAATGGTAATACCATTGAACTTGAAGGTCTGTTGATCGTCACCACTCACCATGACAAACACCTCTCATACCTCAAATGATTTGAATAGGTTTTTTTTATTTGTCTCAATTAATGACCAAGTTTCCCAGAACACATCAGAAACTGTAAAATTTTCATAACAGATAAGACTTTTGTCTTTGCAAAGACGTTGTCATAGTCCTACTCCTAATGTGTGCCATCATTGTTGGTCAGTCACACAAATTCTAAATAAAGATTCCAAACAATAAAAACGTTAAAAGTGGGCATAAACTGATAAATTTTGCAAGTTACCTGCAAATGCACGTACACAATTTAGTCTTCAAAGTAAACTGTAACAAAGTATTTAACAGAATCTTATTCATACTTAAAATGTGGATCTACATGTGTGTATCTCCTCATCAACTCAATCATAGATGCGGTAAAATTAGCCAAGATCAGGCATTCTTCTTCGGACTTAGCTTCTGAAACAACCCCATGAATGATCAACTTCTTGAGATTGGGGCATCTCTAAGCAGCCCCTCAACCCAATGGGAGAAAAGACCATTGATCACAGTCCAGCCAAGCTCCAAAACAACAACATTCTCCAGACACGAAGAGCCTAGTAAACCATAGTGCAGCACCCCATCCCTTACATCATAACTCAAAGATAAATGGCTCAGGTGTGGAAAGCAAGTGGCAATAGTTTCCAAGTCTACAACCTCATCCTCATCATCAAACATCACGTCCCAAAGCCGAAGCCTCTTCAAATTCGATGACCTCGAAATCATTTGGTAGAATTTTGGCCATATAATTGTGAAGTTGCTGATATCTACAATCTCGAGATTCTCAACTGTCTCTCCAATATCAAGGTGTATGACACTAACATCATCAATCTTAAAATGCTTCAAGGTCCCCTTACCGATCAGTTCAAAAACCTCAAGTGCACAATCTTTCAAGTGCAAGCACTCAATACCATCAGCCTCCAATATGAACTTGTCCAAACTGATTGCTTCCACATATACACTCTTCAGAGTCGAACTGCTCAATTCAACCGTCACCTGCGCATCAGACATCGCAATCTCCGGATTGACAAGTTCCAAAGCTTCAATCTTCGGGCAGGCGGACACCAAAAGATTCAGATCCAACGCGGATATACTGACATAACTCAAGGAAAGGGATTTCAAACAAGGGAACCTCTGATAATTAGGCTCAACCCCAGAAATAGAGTTATGAGCCAGATCTAATATTTCAAGCTTGTGCCTGCCACATATCTCAAGAATGTTAACATTAGGCGTAGTCTTTACATTATAATACAACTGCCTCAAGGTCTCCCTTGTGTACATGAGCCAAGCAATGACAGTCGAAGCCGAGAATTCATCCACATCTTCCATCAAGATCGAGAGGGCCTGCAACCCTGATGTCTGGAAGATGGTTTGTGTGATCAGAATCTCAAGGCGGCTCGTCATCAAATCACGGTAGAATGGCCAATCACTGGAGCTGAAGGAGAGTGCGCGGAGATGCTTGCAGCATGCTTGTCTCCATTTCTTGCAGGTTGCAGAGGCTATGACCACATCCCTGGCAGCCCTTAGGTGGGACAGTATGTTCCCAATGACCTCAACAGGAAGCTGATCCATAAAACTTTGCAACTTTTGCAAAGCCCTCACAAAGCAACAACTAGTATCTACTATGCTGTATCTCGTGTTGACAAGAACAAGAACAAGAACAAGAACAAGAAGAAAAACACGGTTTCTTCTCTTTGATAACTCCTTCAATTCAATTAAAAACTCAACACCATACCAGAAAAAAACTAGGGAGATTGTCAAATAAGGAAATTCAGCAATTCATGAATTCCCAGGAGCAATCGCAAGATAAAAAAGGGTAATAGCAATTAAGATTTGGGAACTAAAAGTGGGAATTGGGGAACTAGCAGTAGAAATGAAATTAAAACTTAAAAAAAGGGGACTTTATGGTAAAAAACAAAACTAAATAGTTACCATTGTTGAGTGGAGAAGGAGATTGGGAGAGGCATTGAGATAGGAGTTGTATACATACATACATACATACATACATGCGTAGGTGTTTGGGAATTGAGATGGTTGGTTGTTTATAGAAAGAGGAAGTCAAGATCCCCCACTACTATGTAGGATTGGAGGAGCGATGTGATGTGTTGTGCTGTGTAGTTGTTTCCTGTGCTTCTATCTCGAGGGAGAGAGAGAGAGTCCCCCGCTGTCAAATGTGAAACCAAACGGCTGGTGGAGTTTGCAGTAAGAGAAATTTCACGGCTCATTTTAGCCCCACTTTTAAAATAGTTCAAATTAATCCTAACATTATAAAATATGAGTTTATTATTCACTTTCATTAGTGGTGAAATTTTCATTGTTAGGTAGAGTTGTTGAAAAAAACATGGACAAAAAAATGACTAATGAGATAGCTGGTCCCTTAAGACTGAATGTCTGAAGAAGAAGACCTCATTGATTAGAGTGTCAAAAAGGTTAGGAGGCCGATGAACAGGGAAAAGGTGAGGAGATGGAGGTTGAAGCTCCCAACCCACACCCACTGGTTTTGGTGGCCCTGATGTGGGTACCAGGGTTCTTATAAGGATTCCTTGCTTGGAGATAACAGGATAAATGACCTGAACCTGATGAGATCGCACAAGCAGTGTTGGAAGATTATACCTTTGATGATGGGACTCTCGATGTAGGTCCGGATTATTCCAGCCTTTCAATCCAAACCAAGGTTCAGTGTCGCTTGAAGAGTTTTGGAATGGTGTGAGCCTTGGAAGCTGATGCTCATAGTGAAACTATTGGGCAAGAATCTAGGATTCAAAGCTATGGAACGTTGGGTCCTAAAATCGTGGGCTAAGAAAGCGGCTATCCAGGTGATGGATTTGAATGAAAACTTCTATATTGTTTGTTTTGGTGATGAAGCTGATTATAAGCATGCATTATTTGAGGGTCCTTGGATGATTGCCGATATCATTATCTCTTAGTGCAACGTTGGAGGCCCCTGTTCCAACCCAAATGGCAAGCTATCCAAAAGATGGCAGCCTGGGTGCGAATCCAGATCTTCCAGTGGAACTTTCTAATCCTAATTTCCTATGGAAGGCGGGTTCTCTCCTTGGGTCCATGTTGAAAATTGATAATCTTACTTTGATCCAATCCAGAGGAAAATTTGCTCGATTGTGTGTTGAGATTGACTTCGCGCCCCTTGATCCCCAACCTCCGCTCTTGGTCTTGACCTTGCGTTGAATGCGAAGGCCTGCATTTAGTTTGCTTTGGGTGTGGAAGATATGGTCACAGAGTTGACCAATGTATTGAGTTGGCGGCGGAGAGCGGCTGGTGGTGGCTCTACCCTTGAGCGGCGAGGCTGTGCTCAGGCGGAGTTGGACCCTCCAGGTAAGATGGCACAGATCGGGACAAGAGCAGACTTTGACTAGTAACGTTCAAGCTAATGGCCTACATGATGGACATCTGAGCACCTTTCCCATACAACTGATCCGGTTATTTGTTTGGCCCTTGGATGCTAGCAAAGAAGCCTCAACGTAGACGTTATGATGTGAGCGAAATCATAGGGAGTTGCATGGAAATGAGGTGCGCAAGTCTCGCTGAGTTGCTTGGAGAGATGACGCGAAACCAAGTTTGGCGAAGGCTCCCCATGAATTGCAAGTGGACTCTAATGCTAAGGAGGTTGGGCCAGTGGAAGTTAAGCAAGCCCAATTAATCTCCGCACCAGCCCAAAAAGAGAAAAGGAAGTCCATTGCTAAGCAAGCGAAGTCTACAAACCAGAAAAAGGCCCATAATAAGCCTCTTCCTCAAACCACGCTTTCAAAAGGAAAGAACTTTATTGTTCCTGATACTTTAGCTTCTTCCCTGGTGCTGAACATCGACCCTAACCTATGCAATGAATTGGCGGCCATGGATGCGAGACATCGTGTCTATTGGCATGGTTTTAAAATAGCTAGTAGAGGGGAGAGCATCCTTAACTCCCTAGCGCATGAGAGTGTGCTTGAAAATGGCACCTCGGTGATAGGCCCTTCTGAGGAAACACTTGAGTTTCTGAAGAAGTAAAGAAAGAAATCCATCGGAGGGGCTTTAAAAAACCTACTTGATCCGAGGGATGGGGTGCAAGGAATGGATGAGGAGGGATATGTTGAGGATTATGTAAGCTCGGAATTCGAATGTGAAATGGAAGCGGTGCAAGGGAGTTTTCAAGCTCCACCCCAAAGCGGAAATGTGTCATAATGAACGTCATTTTCTGAACTCAGAGGTACCTCTAGCAAGGGTTTTAGATTACTACTTAATGATCTTTCAATGAAATATCATTATCATTTCATTTTGATGGAGACCCATGTTTCAGAAGATAGAGCTAGGAAGGTTATAAAGGGTTTTGGTTTTGATAGCTTCTATATTCAAGATGGTGTTGGGTTTTCCTGGAGGCATTTGGGCCATTTGGCGAAGTGACTTCTGGAAGGTTGAACCTGTGGAGTCTAATAATCAGATGATTCATATGAAGGTAGCCTTCGGTAATGAGAGTCCCTGGTTCCTCACTGCAATCTATGGTAGCCCGTATTCTTGCTATCGTAGGAATCTTTGGGACAATTTGGAAGGCTTGGAAGAGGAATCTCGGGCCCTTGGTGTATTGGGGCGATTTTAACTCTGTCATGACAATTGATGATATTGGAGGTACATCTGCAATGTCTTGCGATTCAAACCATTTTGTTGAGTGTATGATGAATGTTGGTTTGAGTGACCTTGGTTTCTCTGGTTAACCGTATACGTGGAGAGGCGTTCCATGCGTAGAAGACTGGATCGTTTTTTAGCTAACCTGTCCTGGAGTGATCGTTTTCTCCATGGGATGGTCTGCCATCTCCCTCGTCTCAAATCTAATCACATTCCTATATGCTTATGCTTGGATTTTCAGTCTCCGCAAAATTCAAATACGTTTTCGTTTTATGGCGCCTTGGTTGCTTCATGAAAACTTCAAACCCATTTTGGAGGAGGCTTGGAGGAAGAATGAGGATCTTATTCAGAATATTGCAAATTTCACTACCAGAATCAAAGTGTGGAATAAAGAGGTCTTCGGGCACCTGAAAAGAAGGAAGGCCAGAATTTCTTCGTTTGGATGGGATTTCTAGGAATCTTTCATTTCATTCAAATCCTTTTCTTGAAGATTTGCAAAAGAAGTTGTGGAAAGACTATGATGAGGTCCTTATCCAAGAGGAAACTTGGCGCCAAATGTCCCGTTGTAAATGGTTGCGGCATGTTGATAGGAATACGCGTATTTCCATGGTGTGGCTTCTAATAGAAAACGTCGTAATAGAATTACAGCCCTTCGATTGACGAGAACCAATGGGTAGATGATCCCATGTGCTTAAGGATATGGGGGTTGAATTTTTTTCTAACTGTATCAATGTGTCTAATTTTGAACATTTTGTTCTTGCAGATTTGTTTCCACCGCTTAATCTTGAGGAAAAGTTATCCTTAAACAAATCTGTTACTCACGAGGAGGTCCGAAATGCTATTTTCTCTATGGGGGATGGAAGGCGCCTGGTCTTGATGGCCTCTCAACTTTGTTTTATCAAAATAACTGGATTGGGTGGGCCCCTCTTACTAGATGGGTGAAGGAAGTGTTTGATAACCCTCACAAGATTGGTCTTGTCAATCAGACTTTTGTCTCTCTGATTCCTAAAGTGCTTGTGCGACTCTTTCTCTCAATTCCGGCCTATTAGTCTGTGCAATGTGAGTTACAAGATCGTTATGAAAATTGTTGCTCTCGGCTCCTGGGGGTTATTGGTAAGGTGATTGGAACTACTCAATGCAGCTTTGTTCCAGGGCGTCTTAGTGCTGATAACATTATAATTGCTCAAGAGGTTATTCATTCTATGCGCTTTAAACAAGGTGAAGTTGGTTTTATGGCCATCAAGATTGACCTTGAGAAAGCCTATGACCAGCTAAAATGGGAGTTCATTCAGGATACTCTCCTTGACGTAGGTATTCAGAGAACATGGTTAATCTTATCTGGCATTGCATTTCCTCTCCCTCTATGCAGCTTCTCCTGAATGGCTCTCCCAACAACGCTTTCTTGCCATCTCGTGGTATTAGACAGGGGATCCTCTCGCCGTATCTCTTTGTCCTGTATTGAGCGTTTGGCTCAATTAATTGGTAAGGCTTGCACCCATAGACTCTGGTCTCCCATTCAGATTTCCCGTCTTGGCCGAAATTGTCTCATCTTTGCTTTATGGACGATTTGGTTCTCTTTTCTGAAGCTAGCTTGGAGAGGCCATGATTATTAAGAGTATCTTAAATATCTTCTGCACAAGCTCGGGTCAAAGATTAGTGAGGATAAATCTCATGTTTTCTTCTCCAATAATGTGCATCATGTCAACGAAGGGAGATTAGTTTAGCCCTTGGGTTCCAGTTGTCTAGTAACTTGGGAAAATACCTTGGAGTTCCCCTTCTCCATGACTGTAAGAAGGAGGATTTTCAGTTTATTTTTTACCGTATGTCCAGGATTGAATGGTTGGAAATCAAGATCTCTTTCTTTAGCTTGGGCGTATTACCTTAGCCCAATCTGCTCTCTCCACTATCCCGAATTATATCATGAGGTAAGCTCCCAACCAATGTGTGTAATCGAATAGATGCCATTTGTAGGGATTTTATTTGGGGTGGATTTTCTAATCGCCGAAAAATCCCTCTTGTGAGTTGGGATAAAATTTGCTTGCCTAAACGTGAGTGGTCTAGGATTCAGAAAGGCTAGGGACATGAATAAAGCTTTTTTGATGAAGCTTGGCTTGGGGATTGGTTACTCGTAGGGATGCTCTCTGGGTGGATGTGATCCATGCCAAATATAAATGTTCCAATGATATTGTTTCGGTGAATCCTTGTACTCGTTCTTCTATTGTTTGGAGAGGTATCCTCTCTATTTGGAGTAGTGTTGCTAACAACATTATCTGGCGTATAGGAGATGGTACTTCTACCAAGTTTTGGATAGATCATTAGATACCTGGAATCCATAATCTTAGTGATTTCGCTATTCAAATTCTTGAGGATAGGAATGTCGAGTTGCCTGTTAGGGATTTTGTTGCTCCGAATGGAGACTGGGATTTGGGTCGTCTCCAAGACCTTCTCCCCTAACTTCTTAGATATTCTGGTTACTGTCTCATTCCAATCTCAGTTTGGAGCTGATATGGTGGCTTGGCACCTACCCATACAGGTAAGTTTACAATTAAATCAGCTTATGAAGTTATTAATTCGCCTTCCTTTGTTGACAGGTCTGAACCGCATTTGGAAGCTGAGCATTCCTCCTCGAGTTTTCTCTTGGTTAGTTGTCCATGGTGCCCTCCTCACTAATCTAAATAGGTGGAAGCGTGGTCTCTGCATAGTCCTAAGTGTCCTCGATGTGGCGCTTGTGAAGAATCGATGCTCCATATTCTGATTGTGGTATTGCGCTGAAGTATGGAAGAGCATCGTCCCTAGTTCGCATCATCTCTCTTTCTTCTTGGTGACTTCTCCAATGGATCTCTGGGAACTTAGTTGATGGAACTGGCTTCCCAAGGCCTCATTGGCCCCTTGTTTTGTGACTACTTGTAATGTTCTTTGGTGGGCTCGCAATCAGTTTGTGTTTGAAAATGTTTGTCTGACAGTGCCAACCCTTATCACGCGTTCTTTATATCTATCAAAAGATTATGAACAGCTTAACAGTAGGCTCATACATAATGTTCGTGAGTTCAGACTGATTAATGTGGCTTGGTTTCCTCCCCCTTCTGGTTGGATCAAATTAACAGATGGACTGTGCGTCTTTTGTTTGGTAAGGCCTTGTGTGGGGTATTCTCCTGGATGATTTGGGTCGCTTTATTGCTGGTTTCAGTGCTAATATTGGGAAATGTTCAATTACTTTTGAGCTTTGGGGTGCTTTCATTGGCCTCTGCTAAGGATAAAGGGTACTCATTCATCATTTTGGAGTTAACGTTGACCGCTATTACTATGTTGAATAATGGTATTTCCTTAGCACCCGTGTTCCCCTTTGGTTCGCCATATTTTAGATCTGGTTAAAGTCTTGGAACCTTTCAGGATTATCCACTCCTACAGGGGAGCAAACTCTTGTGCTGATATTTTGGCTAACCATGCTCATGGCCTTAATTTTGGTGTCCATATGTTTCCCACTGTTCCTAGTTTTCTCTCTTAGCGTGCTTGCCATTTTTTCTGGCACTAGTTTTACCCGCATTGTGGGTTTGTAATCTCTTTTCTCTTGGCGTTTTTGCCTCGTATCTAATAAAAAAAAATTCACTTTCATTTAATATTTTATTATTTAAATAATAATGTATAATATTAAATGATATTTTAATATATTATATATCATATGAAGTATAATAGAGTTTTAAATAACTCATTTTAGTATTTAAAATAGCATTAAAGCATTAAATAAATCATTTAAATATTCATTTCAAGTCATAAAATGACTTATTTTGTATAATTTTAAACAATGAAGAGTCATTTTAAATTTCATTTTAATTATTTAAGGCAAAATTACGCTCATGAGGTTTGTCAAAATGCAACATGCACCTTTTTTTGCAAGCTAGGTCCATGAGTTTTGGACACCAACCTCCCCTACCAACTTTAGTCCGTTAGTGACTTTAATGGAATATTATGCATGTGCACAACACATGATTTTTAATAGCATTATTGTAAATATTCAGAACCATTATAACTATTAAATGACTGATTTACCCCTTTATTAAAGACTTGTAATATGATTATTCAATAGTTATAACAGTTTTAATATGTACAATAATACCAGTAAAAATCATATGTAATGCATATGTATACTATTATGTCAAAATCATAACGTAGTGATATTAGTGGTAATGGTGATGATTTTCCGAAACTCTTGGATTTGGCATTCAAATTTTAAAAATAAAGGAGATACGGCATTTCACTAAACCTAAGTGATTGGATTAATGTAATTTTCTTATTATTTAAAGTCTTTATATCACCAAGTATGGCCAAAAACGATAATAACATGGGGACTGTTTGGAAGTGTTTTTTTATTTTTGTTTTCTAAACTGTTTTAAAAATACGTTTAAATTTAATTTTTAAAAATAAAAAAAAATAAGAAAAATTGTTTGGATAATTTTTTTTTAAAAAATAACTTTTAAAATGGATAAAACAAAAAATTGTTTGGCAAAGATCATAACAACAAAAATCAATAACCACCAGCAACCACAACAAAGATCAACAACCACCAACACCACAACTAAAATGACAAAACTTTAACTAACACAGATTGGGGATTTCGTTTCAAAAAGGGTTTGGGGTTCTGAAAAGCCAAGAGAGAAAGGGGAAACGATGGAGAGAGGATTGGCAAATATGGTTATGCATGTGAGGGTGGCAATTCAATAGGAGGGAGTTGGCTAGGTGGCGGAGCGGGAAGAGAGAGGCTTGTGGCAATGCTTGGCGGAGGAAGAAGTGGAGCTTCATGAATGGAAGGTGGCAGCGAGGTTTTGTTCGTGGTGGGCTAGGTGACGATGAGAAGCGGAGGTTCGCAAAGGTGACAATGGCGATTGGTGCTCCGGTTGCAGGCTGGTTGAAAAGGAGGTGTGGCAAGCGGAGGCTCGCGTCTTGCGGCGATGTTGGGGCGGGTTCCTAGGGACTAGCCACACGGCGAGACGGAATAGGGCACAGAGAGGAAGGCGGAGGGAGTCGGAGCGACGAGGAAGAAGATGACCGTGATGATGATGGAACTGAGGAAGGAAGAAGAAGGTTTGTGATGATGATGATACAAGTTTTATAAAACCGTTTTTGAAAACATTCAAAATCAATTTTTGGTTTTTGATTTTTAAAACCTGATTTGTGTTTTTTGTTTTTAAAATCAAATTTTGTAAAACAAATTAACAAACAAGATTTTTTAGTCTTTTGTTTTTAAAAACACAAAACGGTTTTAAAAACCGTTGCCAAACTGCCCAATAGTAGTTTTTACAAGCTTTTTACATTAAATAGGTTTCAAAAGTTAAAATGTGATATCATTTTCTCTTTATATGATACACGTTACATTTATTTGATCTCTTTTTAACAAATTATAAGTTTTCCTCATACAAAATTAAAGATTGGAGAACCCTATTTGATGTTAAATAACTTTCAAAAGAATTAAAATAAGCTCAAATTACATATGTTATTCTTTGAATTGTATGAGAAAATTAAAATAAATCCCTATGTTTTAAAAGTTTGCACTTAGATCCTTGAACTTATTGAGTGCTTGAACACTTTTTAATTTATTGTTATATTATTGTTTATTGATGTTTAATAATCTAGTAGTAATTGATGGCGAATGCTAATGTACACCTGGATAAATATGGTGTGTGATGCACCATTCTAATAAACTGTTGGTTCATGGTGGTCCTTCATCCCAACCCCTAATCACCATGAAAGCCCTTCTTTGACAAGGGGAAAGCATTGCCACATGCCTCCCCCTCGCCAACGTCATGTTCGTGAGGTTCAAGGCGGGAAGCGTGGAGGCAACGCACCGCCACACAATCGTGGCAGGGGTAGGGTGAAGTGGTGGCCGTGAGATGGCAGTGGTTACCGATGTGGTTGTCAACCTTTTGGACCTCGTCGCATGTTGCAGACGAGGTGAAGCCCAGAATCGGACAAGGTACGGTAACAACCCTGGCGACGGTGATGCCAGAGGTGGTTGGTGGGTGGTGGCGCAACGAGAGGGGAGAGCGTGGGTGGTCCTGGTGAAACGATAGTTGGCTGGTGGATGAGGGCGCCGAGAGGGTAAGCGTCAACAAGCATGCTAGGGAAGAAGGAAAGGGTAGGAGAAGGTCGGGATGCACTTATACCCCTCTCAAGTGTTGATAGCAACAGTTCAAAATTATTTTACCAACATTTTTGGAATGTGGCTAATAGGGGTACTAAACACCATGCTAATTGGGTGTGCATTAGAATTCGCCTATATTGACATAACCCTTCAGGCGAAGGCTGTGGTGCACCTATAAATGTGGTACACCACACATCAAATTATATAATGGTAAGTATTTGAGTAATTATCTATATATCAATATAATATTAATATACTATAGAAGACCTATTTTCTTTCACAAAACTAATTTACAAGTTTTTGTATACGAATTTATAAGTTTTGATGCATTGGTTTTATTAAGGACTATTATATAGAATTAACCTATTAATATATCATCAAATTCTCATTGTAAAATAACATAGTATGTGATACTCCATCAACGTTTAACTCTAATGGTGTAATGTTTAGAACAAATATTTAGAATGTTCGGTGACGTTTTGTAAGCAAAGATATATATTTAATATTTTTCAAATTTTTTTATTTTTGATGATGAATATTGACCAGATTAATTGAAGAATAAATAATCAATCAATAACTAGCAGGAGTCACTCCTCTATACATGAATTTATTCTGAATTTTGCAAATTTGAAATATACTTTTATTTATAAAGGTTAACAACTCAATAAAAATAAATAATTATACCCTAAACATTTACAATTCCTTCTTAACTTCATAAGTATGATTTATAATTTTCCACTTTTTCTTTTTTCTATCAATGTGAGTTTGGTACATAACATTCCAATAAGACTAGGAGACGGCCTCTAAACTCAACAAACATTTAAAAAGAACTTACAATATTGTAAGTCAATTGAATCCTCAAATTGGCAATTGAAACTGAGTCTGCATATTCATGAAGTATAATTCTGCTCTTTACCAATTGCACAAACCCTAATTAGCTTTATATTTTCAAATTTATTTAAAAGAGTAACTTATTATGTAAGTTTTAATTATTCTTCTATCTAAATAAATTTTACATTGTTTTTTTTTATAGTTTAATTATTTTATATTTCTTAAAATTAGAGCATACATTCTTATACGAGATTGTAAGTTCTAAAATCAAAATTGATATAACTTAAGCATTTGTTAAAATCAGAAGAGTTTAATTTATTAATTTATTTAAAGATAAATTTTAATATATTATTAATATAAAATAAATAATCAATCAAATACTTGGCCACTTATTCGCACTTGAAATTTAATTCAAGTATGAGGAATGGAAAAAACTAACGCGGAAAGAGTTAATACACATGCATAAACCAATTTAGATTTACCAATGGAAAACTACGCTCATTTCTTATGAGATTTGGCAAAATACAACCTACATCTTTTTTTATTTTTAAAATTTACATATCAAGTTCTTGTATTTTAAAAACCTCACTTACTAATATTAATCTATTAGTGACTTTATATATATAGGATTTAATTGCTATGCATTGACAGTGTAAAATTTTTTTTAGATTAATCAATGTATTAACAAAGTCATGATAATTAACTTTTATCCTTACTAGTGAAAAGTCATAAAACTAAATATTTTGATTAAATACAATTTTCATCAAAATTAAATTCATATATATGCACAGTATATTAATTTATGGTATTATTATAAATATTAAATATGGTTATAACTATTAAATAATAATAATAAAAGGATTTTCCAAAACTCATGTGATATAATAATATGCAGTTTTATATAATTATTTATTTATGTAAAAATATAATAATATATAATTAAATAATTATATAAAAAAAAATTTACGCTCTAAATATATCAAAATTAAACTCAAAAACAATTTAACGATAGTCGGTCTCATCTAGTTTCCGACTTCCATTGATTACATTACTTGGGTTTAGGCATGATGAATCTTTTTCCAAGTTATACCATATTGTTCATCCGCTGTGCCTGAAATCAGCCAGTGCCTGTGTCTCTGACTGTATGCAATTGACTCTGTCGGTGACTTGCAAGCAGAACCCACTGCATCTTCTGCATCTATGGCTGAAACCCATTTCCTCGTCCTCTTCCTTCTCCTCTTTCCCACTCTGCAATCATCATCATCATCATCACCCTCATCTGCTTCCGTCGCAGCCTCTCCCTCAGATCACCGCTACAATGTTGGAGATCCTCTCCCATTTTTGTCAACAAACTAGGACCCTTCAACAATCCCAGGTTCCAACCTCTAATCCAGAAATCCCATTTTGCTCAATGTTATTTGAATTCCAATTTAATTGTTATTTATAATTACTCTCTTGCAGCGAGACGTATGAATACTATGATTTGCCATTCTGTCACCCAGGTAACATAACACGCTTAGGTTTAGGGTGTGTTTGTTTGTTTCAGATTATTCTGACAGAAAAAAAGTGATTTTTTTTAATCTGAATATTAATCTGTTTTTAGTTTTTGTGTTGAAGCTGATATGAATAGTTTCCATGAAAAGTGATTTTTTTAGGTGGAAAAAAAAAACTTTTCTGTCAGAATAATCCGAAACTAATGCACCCTTAATCTTATAATGTTGAATATGAAGTCAAATTGTCAATGGAACCACTTTGATTTGCAAAAAGCTTGTGTTTGTCACAGACCCAATTGTGAGAAAGAAAGAGTCCCTTGGGGAGGTTCTCAGTGGGGACCGTTTGTGCAATGCTTTGTATGAGTTCAAGTTCAGGGAGGACAAAATTGATGAGACCTTGTGCCAAAAGAGGGTCACTGCTGATGAGGTTGCAACCTTCAAGGACGCTATAGGCCGTGATTTTTACTTCCAGTTTTACTTGGATGACCTCCCATTCTGGGGGTTCATTGGGAAAATTGAGGAGGATAGCTGGAGCCCTGGTGGGGGAGGGACAAACTATTACCTTTTTACTCATGTTCAATTTGATGTTCTTTACAATGGAAACCAAGTTATACAAGTGAATGCGTTTGGTGATCCAAATCACGCTGTAGATATAACTAAGGATGTTGATATTGATGTTCAGTTCACTTATTCAGTTACCTGGAATGCTACTACACTACATTTTGAGAACAGGATGGACAGATACTCAAGAGCTTCGTTGCTGCCTGTGTATCGTCAGGTTCATTGGTTCTCATTCATTAACTCAATTGTCATCGTTTTACTCTTGGTTGCTTTGCTTGCCCTGCTTTATACGCGGCATCTGAAGAGTGATTTGAAAAAGTAACTTTCTTCTGTATTCATAATCCTTTAAGAAAATAAGCTTAAGGAGTTACTTTTATTTGTTAGCCTAACTTTTTTGTTTACAATTCAGGTTTTCTAATGTGAATGAAGAAGATAAGGAGGTTGGCTGGAAATCCATCCATGGTGATGTATTCAGACATCCTCCACACTCATCCTTACTCTTTGCTATTGTGGGAACGGGTACCCAATTGCTAATCTTGTAAGCTACTTAAAAGTGCATATTCCTTAACCCTCTTCCCAAATGCAAAATATTCAGCCTCTAGTCTTTAATTGACATTTCATGACACCAATATGTGAAGTTGTGTGACGTATAGTTTCGTCTTGGCATCAACCAGCCTAGGTTTATAACCAAGTCCTTAAGCAATTCTGAACCTAGACTACTTGAGGATAGCAATAGCCAAAACCATTTTCCTTTCACTTGATTTCGGCTTTCCATGATATGATCTCACATGGGGTTATGTGTAAGGTGTGGATCATACCGCCGTCTGATTCTTTGAACAGTTTTTTAAACTAAATGGAGGCAGACTTTCTTTGCTAATCTTGTTTCCAGGTCAATAAATTCACCTGTGGTGGTTACCAGGGAGCTTTCTTTAAGCAACCTCTTGTAGATACTTTTCTAGCATTATTCTTGCAGCTCATGTACTAGCTGAATACATCATAGCCATGGTTTCTTTTAAATAATTGTGCAGCATGATTCTATCAACATCATTTTTGTGACATGGCTTCCATTCTCACTCTTGATCTCTGCCCTTATGCACAAATAGGACACATGTTGGAATTAGTTCTTGTCTTCTGAAATAGGCAGTGAGAGTTAGATTTCTAGCTTATCATACAGCCATGCCATTATTACTTTTCATTTATGCAATGTGAGGTGAAAAACACCATAGGGTGTGTTTAGCATGGGGGTAAAGACGAGGGTGAACATTGCATATTTACTCATGAATCCTGTCGATGAAATTTTCACTGTCATTTTTACTCAATACCAACACACCCTTAATTTGTTAAGTCCTAACTTTGCTCCTCTTTTTTGTACAAACTAATGTGCTCCTTTCCTTCAGGGTTTTTGTCTTACTATTTCTAGCATTTATTGGCACCCTCTATCCCTACAGTCGTGGAGGACTCTTAAATTATCTCGTTCTTTTATATGCTCTTTCGACTGTTTTTGCCGGGTACTCAGCTGCGTCCTTCCATGGCCAGTTTGTTGAAAATGGATGGGTAATTCTATATGCAATTAATATGGGGAAAAAATGATGTTTCATATTATTTCTTACTTTGAACTACCTGTACCTATGGTGTGACTTGACTATAAATTCCAGGAAAGGAGTGTTAGTCTAGCTGGGATTCTTTACATTGGACCAGTGTTTGTTGCAGCCTCTATCTTCAACATTATTGCGATATCTTATGGGGCCACAGCTGCACTCCCCTTGGGCTCCATTGTTGTGATTCTTGTTATATTCATATTTCTTGCCATCCCATTGCTTGCGTTTGGTGGAGTGATCGGATACCACTTTAGATCTGAGTTTCAAGGCTATTCTGCTACCAAGAGATATCCTAGGGAGACTCAATTGCTTGCTTGGTACAGGAGAACACCATTTCAAATGTTTATTGGGGGTCTTGTGCCTTTTAGTGCAATTGTCCTGCAATTACACCAGGTGTATGCTAGTATGTGGGGCTACAAAATATACACTCTTCCAAGCATTTTGTTTGTCACATTTATCACTGTGATTGTGATCATTGCACTCGTCAATACTGGCTTGATATACATTCAATTATCTGTGGAAGACCATGAATGGTGGTGGAGGTAAGTTGTGTTGCAGACATCTATGCTTGCTGCTTGCTTCTATCTAATGTTTTTATCTCTCCCCTTCCATCCTCCCTCTTTTGTTCTTGTGCTTTGGACATTGTTTGGTCTTTGATAGCCATGAAAACTTCCTAACTGAAAGTAATGTAGTGATGATTGAGTTTAGATGCAATAAATTTATAAAACCTGCACTCTCAATAAAACTTTGATTAAAAAAGGCCTCTTAATAAAACTTTGATTAAAAAAGGCATATGATTGATCCTCATTGTTTATAAGACCCACTGTGATGTGATTTCATAATTCTCTCCAGCTTACAAGAATAAAGATAGGGACATATGCTGATGAAATTTTTTAACATCAAAGCTTTCACATAGGAGGTGATGGGATTAGATGCTAGGGTCATATTAGACGGCTATTATTGCTGGGAATATATCATCTGAAAGTGTTTATGTCATGACCAATTCAAATACATTTGATTGCTTCAAAAGCTTGAAGATAAAAGGAATTGGGCTGGCTTGTTGCATTCCCAATTTCCTTCTGTTTTGATTTAGTTTTTGTTCCGAGTCTTAAGGGTATCTTATCCTCACCCCTACTGTACTTTTTCTCCTCTTTAATTATACTTATTTTCTTTAGTATAAAAAGATAAGTAAATGGTTCGATTCATATTGAAGTTGTCAAAACAAAACATTTGATATGTTGGATGAAGTTTACATGAGAATTGAGTAAAAAAGAGGAGTAAAATACTGAAATCTATAAAACATAAGGCACCGATGGGTATGAGGCTTTGTCATTTAATACTGTTTTTTGGTGGTTGCAGATCGGTGTTGTGTGGTGGCTCAACAGCCATTTTCATGTTTGGCTATTGTATCTACTTTTATGTGAGATCAAATATGAGCGGATTCTTGCAGCTATCCTTCTTTATCGGCTATAATGCATGTTTATGCTATGCTTTCTTCCTAATATTCAGTGCGATCAGCTTCCGAGTTTCATTGCTATTTGTTCGCCATGTATACGGTGCTGTTAAAAGAGAGTGAAACATGTTCATAACTCTAGTCACCTATCTCAGAAGCACAAAGCAACATTGGTTTCATCATCAGTAGATTTTTCCCTTCAGAAAGTGAAGTATATTCAGCATGATGTAAGGGTATTCCTTCCTTGATTTCTTTAACAGGGACATTTGTGCAGAAATTGTATCATTTATTCTTTTTGTGTCAAGGCTGAATCCATGACTGCACATTTTAAAAGAGGCTTCCTCGTGCCACATTTTAGCCTGGAGGGAAGAAATGAGTCATGAGTGGAACTATGGAGGATATTTGTTGTTAAAAGGCAGGTGTGAGTTTTCAAGGAGGCTTAAGTCTCTGAGTTGTTTGGTAGGGACTATTTCTTTGTACTTGGTATTGTGGTAAAAATTTTGTGGATTAGTTCACGAGTGTATCAAACAAATCCTTAGAGAGTAATGTTTGTGTGTAAAGGGTGTAATGTTCATGTGTGAGTAATTGCCATTAATTTACTCTTACACATTTGGGGTGCCAGAGTGGTGATGCGCAACACATGAATTTGAAACACTAAAATGATTTGATTTGATTTAAATTGATTTGAATTTGAAACACTAAAATGATTTGATTTGATTTAAATTGATTTGAATTTGAATTTGAATTATAAGTTGAGTCGAATGATTAAATAGAAAATGAAATTGATTTGAAATTCAATTCTTATATTCAAAATCAATAGAATGTGCTTAAAATGATTAAAATAGGGGAAGAAAGTGACTACCTCAATGCCTTAGCCCTACCATTGGTGTAATCAGGACAAGAGGAGAATAAAACTCATAACATCCTCACAAGAATTATTTTACGTGAAAACTTAATAACCCCTGGAGAAACTCCTAATTCACAATTTTCTTCTTGAAATCAAATTTTAGTTACATGGTAAAACCTGCTTCTCTTTAAACCGACGCATGCCATGTAACCTTCCATACTTCTCTGTTTTACATTTTGACTAGACCAAAATTATTTTTATTCATTTAAAAATTGATTTGAATAGTAACATTTGTGTGTGGATAGAATTTTTAAGTGACCAAAAAAACCTTTCAATTTGCTTTTCATTTTACTTCCACTAAACTAAAATGGCACTTTTATCATATTACTCTTCACATTTTACTTTACTCTTTTCAAAAATTATATTATGCCTATTATATCTAAAAGTAATTTTATCTTATTCAATCCAAATAAAAATAATTCTTTTAAATTTACTTGTGAAATATCATTTCCAAGCAATTTAATTCTTTCAAAAGTAATTACACTAAAATGTAAACAAAATAGGTAATATTATCAGTTGGCCCTAGATCAATAATGAAACTACTTTGTAAAGAACCAACAATATCAGGAAAAAAAATCAAAATCTATTGACAAGCACTTTAGTAATGATTTTATGAATATTATGAGTCCGATTTTATGAATATGAATATTACGAAGATTCATAGGCCTCAATCGCACCTTCCTGTTCAATAAGACATTTTATCATATAAAAGTAAAAAGAAACGAATCCATTACCTAACTAGCAAAACTGAATGTTACTGATCAACGAAATCACAACATAATAAACAAAAATTACCAATCATGGGTGATGCACCTCTCTGATCTCAAGAACCAGTTCTAGAGGAGCTGAAACTGCACAAATGTAGCACTAAAACTGAAGGGCAGAATGTACACCGGAAAGAAAAGAAAAAATCTCACAAGAAATACAAAACTCTTAGCACATGCAGAATGCATGAATGATTTATAGGTGAAGGAAGGTATTATATGTGCGTATACACATTAGAGTGTAGAGGATATTCTTGACTTCTGAATCTTTTCGTCCTCTGATGGCGGCGATGACATTATGGCATGGTATTGATGTGGAAGCAAGTTGTGCCAAAGCAGGAGTAGCCCCATCTGCAGTTATTCCAATAACATTGTTATGAACTCAGCAACACAGTAAATCAACACCACAAGAATTGTGATTTATGTTTGGAAATTTCTCTAAAAGTGATTTTGACATAAAGTAATAAATTTTCCCTTTTCCCAAGATAAATTCTATGGGCAAGAATTGTGTGTGTGTGAAAAATATAAGCCAAGAAAAATAAATTCAGAAATTCACCTGCAAGTCCTGCACAGGCTGAAGAGAATACTATCTATCACAGGTGGTGCCTGAAATCAGAGAGGTTTCTGTCAGTACGATCATGAATCAAAAAGATTTCACCAAATCAGATGGCGTAATGCATAGCCCCAAGAGTATTTCCGCCACATAATAAGAGTAAAGCTCTATATTGTTTGAATGCCTATGAACTCAATTTCAGATACTTTAACATGCGAAAGATGCCGCATATGAACCAATATGAACAAAAGGGTTTATATACGACAAAATATATAATAACTGCAACCTCAATAGTAGAAATCACACAATTAAACCAAGAAATACAGCAGAAGGATAACACTAGACACAGCCTTAATTGACACTAAAAGGCGATAGAAAAGCATGAATAATACAATGGGAAGTCAATCAACGATTTATGCACCAAAACACGAGCTGTCCAAACGGAAAAACAACAATGGCAGTCCAAGATGGCAGAGAGAGCATCTTTAATATTTTCAAAATAGTATGTCTGAAATGCCCTCAAGGTTTTACATTTCAAAGCCGGTAGCAAAACACAACTGATAGAAATCTACTCCAACAATACAACGAAGGCCAAAGGCCAACCCCCTTCCCCAGTTCCCCCAACCTAACGCAGCAAAACAAAAACAAAAATAACAAAAAACACCAAAAAAAAAGAAAAAAAGAGAAGATATGTCCTTTTTGGAAATCCAAATATCTGACTATACAAGGAATATTCATCAAGAAAGTATTTATCTAGTGATCATGGTAGGAATGAACTGAATAACTGATAGTCACTGAAGTTCTTCTATTTTAAGCTCTAAAATAGTGTCATGATTCTCTTGCAAATTATAGAACAAGATATAAGTCAGCTGAAATCACACACACACACACACACACACAAAGACACAGAGAGAGCGTAGAAGAAAGAGAAGAAGAGAATGACGTGACTTGATCGGGGTGCGACGCGCGACTGTTGATGGCGTAGGTGAAGCAGACGACGGGGATCGATGGGTTGGACATGGTGCCAAATGCAAGGGAGGTGCTAATGGGGTTAGGAAAGGCAGTGCTTCACGAGGTACATGACTGAAAATGGCTCCTTTTTTTTTTATGAGGAAAGTTTGTTTAGCCCTTAAAAAAAGGGTATTTTAAAAACAAATCATCCAAAGAATATTTTCATCAATATAAATTTGTTTTGAAAAATTATCTGTCAAATAGGTTTTATTGTTTTTTGAAATTGGACTTGAATGTGCTTTTTAAAACAATTTTAAAAAACTATGAATACAAAAAGCTTCCAAACAGCTCTTTAATTTTCCATACAAAATTTGCATCAACTTTCGCCATTGATTTGGAGGAAAATAAGAAGGAAGTTCAGACTCTAAAGTAGAAAACATCTCATAATTTTTATTAACAAAAGAAAGGAGAGAAAGTGAATCTACCGGATCATAAATCATTAGTGTTAACAAAATACTATCAACTATTTAGGATGCTTATTCTAAGACATTAAGACTAGTCAAAGATATGCATCTCCAACACACTATAAGCACAAGGAAGAACTATAAATGAGCATTAGACAAAGGTAAGACGGATATATCATTCAGGAGAACAGCAGAAACTGATGTAATTAATAACTTGTGAATAAAAAGAGTAATGATATTTTGACACCAAAAATGGGTGTCTATTTAGACACTTGCTTTATAACCATTGGATGTTATGAGTGTTAAGAATAAATGGAGACCACCATCACATCCAATGATTATAAAGTGGGTGTATAAATAACACCCACTTTTGGTATCAAAACATCATTATCCTGAATAAAAGAAGAGAAATAGAAGGCGCAAGAAACCTAAACCAACAAGAAAATGCAACCACATATGTCCTTTCACCCTTTAACAACAGGCATAACGCATTACAAATGAAAAAAAAGAAAATGCCTTTGAGACAATGTGAAAATCAGGAGAAAAAAAAGAGTGAGGACTACTATGTATCTTAAGTGGTTTAGATCACTCTAGTGTCTTCCCTTTCTTTTTTTCCTCTTCCTCCCCCTTCCCATCACTCACTCTCCCATAACTTCCTCCTTTCCTTCTTATTCTTTTTCTTTCCTTCTTCTTCCTTTCTCCCTCCCGCTATGGCTCTCTCTCCCTTGTATAGCTGGCTCATCGGTGCATCGCCACAGCCATCACTCCGTGCAACGACCTCTTTCTGGCTAGCTCGCGCTCGCGTGCTCCCTCCTCTCTCTTCCTCGAATCTCTCTCTCTCTCTCTCTCTCTCTCTCTCTCTTCACAACGCAGCCGTCGAGCTAGCCACAGCACTGCCATGCCTGATGCTCCACCGTCATCGATGGCGACCTTTCTCCCTCTTTCAACCAGCCCATGCTCTCTTTTTCTCTCTCTAGCCTATGCTCATAGTTTCTCTCTAAGTGAGGAACCAGTGGAGCCGCTAATTCTTGGGTGTTTTCTACCTCTAAGCTTCCTCTAGGAGTAGTGGGTAAGTGTCAATTTTTCTCTATTAATTATATTGACTTCTCTATGTAGTTATCAATGCTAGAATTGGGGGTTTTGAACCCTTTTTGTGTCAAATTGGGGCTTTTGAGTTTTTAAGGCAAATTGATGTTAATTGATTGCATTGTTAGCTTACTAATGTTGTATTTGTCTTGCTTATATAATGAATGAGTATCAACCGTTGGATTGGTGGCACTTGGGAGTCGGTCTTAGATCTTTGGAATCGGTTTGTGAGTAGATAATATATCTGTACGTTTCTTTTTGCATATTAAATTTTAATTATAAATATGCTATTAAAGTGTTTTATATTTACTTAATGGATTTTATTCATTAACAGTCATGAAGTTAGTTGAGAAATTATGAATTTGAATTGAAAATTATCTATGAAATAAAGTGTGAAGATTTCAAAGTTCTTGTGTTTGGTTATATATGTATTTGAATTATGTCAAGTTGTTGAGTCATTGTTAGACTATGATTTGGAAAACAAAGTAATTGAAGAAAATTTAGAATTCTTATTCTAAATAAAAAGAGTTCTTAGTTTGAAACGATGAAACTTATTCTTTCACGATTTGAAGAAGATTTAGAATTTACGTAAGTGGCTAGATGATTTGACTGGATGATTTTCTCAAATATGATGGTTATTAATATGACTGGATGATTTGATTGAAATTATTGTTAACTCTCTTTGTTAATTTTATAATGCCATGATTTTGCTATATGTTGTTTCAATGTGCATTGGAAAAGTTTATGATATTTGATACTTAAAATGTTAAATTAATATGAAGATTGAATTTTACATTTATAAATTATGTTTGATAAATATTTATTTAAGAAAATAATGATGAGTTTTAAGATAGAATTACCGCTAGCCAGCGAAGAGAAATAATGGCAATATCGCTCGCCATAGCGAGAGATATAATGACATTACTATTTGCCATAGCAAAGAGATGTAATGACCTATGTGCATATAGTTTCTCTCGGTGAGATAAAATTTGAAAGAGCCTTATTTGAGATATCACAAACCTTGTGATTGATGAGTTGAGATTACTCCCCAAATAAAATCTGTGTTTCTTATGTAACCCTCATGAGTAATTAAGTATTTGATATTAAAGTTGAGTTTATGTGAGAATGAGAAATTGGTGAATATAGTGAGAAAGTGTATTTAGTAAACTATGGATATCCTATCTCTCATTGTTACAAAACTCACTCCGTTATCCTTCATCTTTTTTTTTTTCAGATAGGTGCTTGTACCGGTTTTGTTCTTTCGGCTTAACTGTTAATCGATGTTGATATGGTGAGAAAGACATTTTTAAAATAGTATCTTTTAGTATGTCAATTGCTCTATATGTCAGGAGGATCCTTGGATTTCTCTTCCACGGTGCACCACTTTTTCAAGCTCATTCTATTTTCATAACCCATTTTTCTTTTCACAAAAGAGGCAACCCATCTGACCATGAGAAATACAGCGAGGCCGAGACTGAGGCTGAGGTTGAGATTGGGATTGAGATTGAAGCTCAGGCACCAAGTCAATGTTTTCTATGGTTATGTCATGGATACTTTTTCTTTTTCTCTCTTCCCTTGATTGACGAAGGAAGTATTTTTGGGCATGACTAGCAACTTGGCTTGGAGTTTTAGACACAACCCAATATCTCGAAATGCTTGTCCTTTTTCCTTTACCAAATTCTTCGAGCCCAACGAGAAATAACCTATCAAAGAAAGATAGAACAATCTATGTGTGTTTCATCTAAAAACAGAGAACAATTGAAGCAACAATTTTGACACGCATCAATATAGATCAATGCAATGTTTGCAAAGGAAATTTTTTTATTATAGCATTTTACCCTCTTCTAGTCCCATTTCTTGAGAAACAATCAAATTTTGAGTTTTGATCAGTAGTCAAGAAAATAATAGGAAGACAAGGAGAAACCCGCTATTGCTTTTTTCTAAAACACAAAAAAGAAAAATTGAGAAAAAAGAGGTAATCCTTCTAATAAGAAAATATGCAATATTTATTTCATAACTTTACTAAAGTTCTATAATTTTATTCGTCCATTATCATTTCTTTTTTCAATCCAAGGAAACAATTAATCAACCATTATCAAAATTGGAAATATTACCTTTAGTAATCAATAAAATAATAATTCATTTTAATCAGATGGCTACGTTATTATAGATCATAAAATATATAAAAAAAATTATTATAACTATGTTCTTGCGGAAGGAAAATACATTAAGAATCTCTTCCTCTTGCAAAATGTTACACATTTCAATTTTTTCTTCCTTCACTTCAATTCTCAATTCAATAAAAGAAATATTTTAAATTAACCATGGTTAATATAGAAACTGTTGGCACCAAATTTTACTTAGTGTCCAAAAGTCGACCTGTCATTCGATTTTAATGAGACAAAGGCAATAAAGTAAGGAGTTTGGTTGTCAAAGCATGAGGGCTTTTGATGATGACAAATTATGACAACAGTCAACATGTCAAAGTTAGTTGACACTAATGAAGTATGATTCTCAAGACACATTGATGTTGACGAAATGACAAATTTGATAGTCGACATGTCAAAGTGGATGTTTGTCATTCAGAATGAAGCTGAAAATCCAAACATGCAAACCAATAATGATAAAGTTAAGATTGATGTTCAACAAGTCGAAGTGAGATTTCGTCAGTCAAAGTTGGAGTTCATCAGTCAAAGTTGGAGTTCAACATGTCGAGGTCAGAGTTTGTCATTCGGACTTCGAAAATTTTCAAGATTCTGAGGGCACTATCACAGTGACTCCAAGACAGGCGTTCGTCAATTGACGGTTACTAATGATGACAAATTTTTATGATCAAGGTTTGACAAGTCGAAATTGGAGTTTGTTACTTGAAGACTTAGAAAAATTTTGAAGAGTCTGAGGGACCTCAGTGATTCCAAGACGTTTGTCAATTGACGATTACCAGGTTATTGAGGATGCTTAGTGGAGGCATGACAAAGTGGTAACTTCTCAATAACAAAAGCGAATGACAAACCAAGAAATTGTCAAAGTCACGTGGATAACATCTAAAGACGGCCAGAGATAAGTGTCAAGATCCTAAAGTCTTAGGTTGTCTATATATATTAGTTCTATAGATTGTAAAGGGTTGAAATTTTTACTCACACACTCACTCTTACACGTCTCCAATAACGAATAGAGTCCTGAGTTCACTGAGTAATTGTTCTTAACCCATTTTCTGCTTTCTAGGATTAATTTGCCTTTAAGTTCTGTCTTTAATTTCTTTACAAGTTCTATACTCATCTACATTTATCAATCAATTTATATTCTGCAACTTCTTCTTCTTCTTCTTCTTCTAATCTCAGACATTACATTTACACTATCACAACACAAATCACAAGCAAGTACATTACATTCCATTCCATCCTCATTTCTTAAAAACAGTTTCACACTCAATTCTTTTTGTGGAAAACCCAAGAGGAGTAGTTTTTTGCTTTTCGAATCGAGATATTGAAAAGCGGAGGTTGTCATCCAAACTTTTAAGTTTGTCGATTAACGCCTGGTTTAGAATAATTTGGTCTCCTGCACAAGGAGATTGTCAATTATTTGTTGTTGACAATATAAGTGTCAAAATTTTGCTATAAATAGAAACAATTAATGAACTATAAATTTAAAGAAAATCCCTTTTGGAGAAAAATTGTCAATGAAAACAAGAATGGTTTTTCAAATTAAAACACTAAAAAAATTATTGATTTTCTGGTGTGATGTATGTGACAAGAGTAGTCCAACAAATACCCAAAAATTCATAGACCAAAATCCCAAATTGATCGCTTTAAAATTTTATATTAGATAAATTGGTCTTTATAAAAAAACACACACAAAGAAGTCTCTACCAATTAAAAATATAAAACAAATTAGTCTCTCTTGAAAAAAAAATATCCTCATAGAAGTCTCTATCAATTAAAAAATTCGAACAAGTTAGTTTCTCCTTATAGGGATTAATTTCATGATTTTGAAGAACAAATTTGGCCTTTTTTTTTAGGGAGAGGGACTAACCAATCTAACATTTTATTTTATTTTATTTTATTTTTGTTTTTGCTAGAGAAACTAAGGGTGAGTTTGGATGAGATTATTAAAGGTAAAATCACTTTTTTCAAAAAAAAATCACTTTTCTTATATTTGAATTATTTTTAAAAAATTCAAACTCTTAAAAAAAATCAATTTTAAATTTTCTTATAGAAGTTAAAAAGAGTGACTTCTAACAAAAAACTTTAAAATTTTTCATTTAAGTATAAAATTATTTAAGTTTCATTTTTTAAAAATTTAAAACAAACACCCCATAATAATTTGTTTGACACAAAATTTCAGAGGGTCCATTACTTTTTCCAAATTAATAAAAAAAGAAAGCATCAGAAACACTCGAAAAAGAAGAAAGAGATGCAATACTTATGTTCCTCCCCAGTCCACGGCTTCCCTTTGCTCGCACCACCATCATCCAACTCCATTGCTATCATCTCCTCTTTAGACATCTCCGCCGTCGTTACCGACTCCTCCTCCTCCTCCGTCAAGTCATCCACCAATATTGGGTACTCAGGCACAATTCAGAGACATTGCGGAGCAATGCTTCCTTTATTTGAGGTTGTGGCTGATAGACCAAGTCATTGTTATTATGGTGATAGTTATGTCATGGATGCTTTATCTTTTCCTCTGTTCCCTAGCGACACTTTGGCGAAGGAAGTATTTCTGTGCATGGCTAGCAACTTGAGAGGGAGATTTTGTCACGACAAAATCTCTTGAAATTCTTGTCCATTTTTTGCCATGTTCTTTGAGGCCAATGAGAAACCTCCTGTATATCAATGAAAGAGAGAAATTAATGAAGCGAAACAATTGGGTATCAACTTATATGAAAATCCTATTTGAGTTTTGTATAGAAACATTATTTGGTTGACAACTCATATGACAACTTTCTTCTCACTCTCACTTAATTCTTTGCAGTTGGACATCATGTGGTTGAACAACCAACCTTACTAGCACGACCAAGACTCATTGTTATTATTATTATTTTTTTGGTACATGGCTATTGCCTCCAAACCTTGGTAGATACTTAAAGAGCCTAATTAATTCCCAACTGTGTCGGGCCTCATAGTTGACTCATTGTGATTTCTGTTACAGGAGTATATGTTTGGTTCTTGCGTTTGATGGCATGCAACCAAATTTAAAATAAAAATGATAAAAAAATTGGTCATAACTATGACAAGGTGAAATAAAAATTGAAAAAAAAAAAATTGATGGAATTCTCTGCAGGCTTATTTTAAAAAGTTAAGTAAAAAAGTTATTTTTTTTCAAAGCCAATACAAAAATAAAAAAAAGCAAAACCCGTGCTCCCCTGTCACTCTCTGTTGAAAGCGTGCGACTCCTCTGTCAGTTCCTCATCGTACTCAATATGCAACGGACTTCTAGTTTTTTTTTTTTTTGCTTTATTTATTTTCTGTTTGGAAGAATTGCTTCCTGTGTTACCTTCTGTTTCTATAGCTGTTACGATTTATGTTTTTATGATAAGCTTCAAACTAATTGATATTGATACGATATTGGGGTGTGTGTTTGTTTTGTCTTCGTCTCTTTTACTCCCTTTGCTCCTTAATAATAGTTGTGGTGAGATATTGTGTTGGGTTGGGCTCCCTTTCTATATGGAAAAAACCCAAAATATATTAGCTCACTTATGCATCACTTGCACAACAGAGAGAGTTCTATTAGGATTGTTAGTGTGTGATCATTTGTGACATATAGCAGCCACAAAAGGAGAGAGAAAAGAGATAAATACAACTAATCCATTTTTTTCCTTGTCCGGGCAACCGCCATAGATGGAGTTTCCAAGTCATCCACCGTTGGATCGGCTGAAATTTTAACAGCAAGTTCTTCAGTGGCTTTTCATTCTGAACGGTTGGATCATCAATAATAGGTCTGAAATGTGAGATATCAATCTCGCACTGCAGTTTTATTTTTATTTGGAGAATCACTTCCTTGGTTAAAGCTTCACTGTAAATTGGTGTTTATGAAGCTGTCCACCATTGGATAAAGCTGACACTTGGAAAAAGGTTCTAAATATCTGATTCTTCATTTTGAACGGTTGGAATCGAGACAATGTTTGGAGTGTGAGGCACTGGTCTTGGATAGTAGCTCCAGTTTTGGGATATTTCACATATTCCTTGTTCTCAATTTTAAGTATTGATGCTAGGTTGGTTTTGATTATTGTTAGCACGATTTGTGTATTTATTTAAGACTCTTGTACCTGATTTGATCATAGTGGGTATTTCTTTGGTTTGGACGACCGTTTTTATCTCCCATTGAGAAAATTTTTTCAAGTTAAAAGTCTTGATGTATTATTTCTATTGTTCTGATTTATTATTGTATTGATTGCTGTGGTTATTTTGCTGATATAGTTACTCCTCTTGTTTTTATAAGTAGGGAATTATGTATTTATTTCCCACCATATTATAAGTTGAAAAGCTAATGTATCTCACCATAATTAAGGAATGGAGAGAGTACTTTCAAAGCTTTTCACTAAATTTCAAGCCCTCTCTGTGCATTTATGCCCAGTGAATAAGGAGATGATGACGATGATGTTCTCCACGACTCGACATTCCCGTCGTCACCATCGAAATCTACGTTAATTCCTGCGAAGCAGATTTTCTCAGGCGGATCGGACATAGAGCTGCATGGTGCTAGCTAGTGGCAGATTTCAGATGCTGTGATTCTATTGCTAGTACAGACTTTGTGTTTGAAAAGTGAGGTGCGTCAGCATTAGGAAGTTGGAACTTAATTGGAAATGTCATGTTAGCCTCGTACTCCTTTTTGTTATTTAGACTCTAGACCTTTTTTTTTTTTTTTTTATATGAGGCAATCGAAAGAGCTGAACCCCAAATTCATATTAGTTTGTCCATAAATTACTGTTTTTGTTTGTTTGGCTTAATGTAAAGATGGCAATTTTTCTCCTGAGGAACCTTCCAATTCAGAAGGGGCTCTGCGAGTAGGTATGGTAATCCGACGGATATTAGATTGTTTATATGCATCTTCTCCTATTGTAGAATATGGTAGATAAAGTGAGTCCTATTAGATGTCACTGCCCAGTTTGTTCATTTGAACAAATTAATTATTTCATTATTATTAAGTATTAACTACTTTCTATTTGACATCAATGGCCATAAACAATGCCTCTTCCAAAGTTTGTAGCTTTTTCCTTAGCTGCTGTCACATGCAGGATATGGCCTGTGGTCTGGCTACCACAAATGATTGATTTTGTTTTTCTTTCAATTTTGCTGTCATCTTTTTTAGTGATAGCATTATCTGCTGGTTGAAGTTGGGATGTCTTACCAATCCTGACACCTACCTTTATGTTTTTAAGGCTTGTTTAATGTCCATAAAACTATAGTTCATGAGTTGAACATAAGAGTTTAAAAATTCTTTTGGGATCAAAGAGTCTGCTTTTTGAACATTTTGAAACAGGTTGGATATAATATTTCAACATAATTCCTGGGGAGTATATTGCTAGTTCTCTTTTTTCTAGGATTCCCATTTCTGGATGGAGAATACTATTCTTCTCATTTATGTACATTCTCCTTCATATTCTCTGATGAAGAATGTTTGGAATAGTTTTATATCAGAATGTTAATTCCATTTTCTTTATTGATATTGTTTGGCCATATCCTGAGTCCCTCCTGTTCCTGACAGCTGTGTTTAGAGTTCTCATTTTCTTTTAAGATCTCAAAATTACTTAAGGATGGATGGGCTGAGTTTGTTGTGCTGACTATTGATACAGAACCAAACATACCCTTAAACATCGGCTAAGGATTCGAACATTGCAGTTTGGTGTTTCTCAGAACATTCTTGAACTTCATGACAGCTGTGATCCTGAAATTGTGCTATCATTGCTAGTGCATACGGTGAATTACAAAATCATCTTAACTTTATATATGTCCATTGGAATGATGTTTATTTTTCTGCCTCACTCTTCAAAGTTAATTCTGTATATATGGCATGCTTTCTTAAAGTTTTATAAATCCTTGAACTGCTGTTACAAATTTAGAATTGCACAATAATGTTGTTCTCCTCTCTTTTTTTTCTTTTCTTTGTTTAAATTTGTGAGTCCTCTGTTGTCTTTCTAAAACCTAATTTTCTGATTAATTTATTTATATTCTGCAGGCTATATTAGCCTCTTTGGAGGAAGGAGTTCGGGAGGGAAGGGATTTGCTTCAAGAATGGCTAGTGAATAGTGATCCTCACAGCTGAATACAATGATGCTTATAAACTTATTCAGTATAATAGTGGAAGAACCAAAAGATCTCATATTGATGTTGTGTTCTCTCTGTGCAATGCAAATAATATTACTCAAATTTTAGAGACATGTTATTTGAACTCCAAAATCGACGCTCATTTCTTTCCCACGCCTCGATAGCACTCCTATTCCCATCCTCATTCCTATTGCCCGTGGCCTAGCGCGCGGGTTTTGGGTTTTGGGGGGATTTACATCAATCTCATTTCCCACCTCACATGGGAACACACCAATGGCCAAGGAAAAAGATAAAAAAAATAAAATAAAATAAAGAAAACCTATTACTACTGTTAGTCTTGTATCATTATCACTAAATTATTAACTTTTAAATCAAGTTATAATTATTAGTAGAACACCATAATAAACCATTAATGAAATTGAGAGAGTCTAACGCTAAACATTATTAATAAAACACAATATTTTCATAATCTTCACATTTGAGTTTGAATTCTATTTCCACTTGTCTACAAAAATAAATCCATAAATCAACTAATATGCCAAAAAAAAAAAAGGTATACAGAAATTAATTACGAGTGATAAAAGAATTGCTACTGTAAAAAATTTAGTATCAGAATAAACTTTTATCCTGCAAAATCAATATCATCAAATATTATGGGATATTGAGCTTTTCTTTGAAGTTACCAATATAGCATCAAGACGAATATCATACGGGAACTGGAGCATAATCTGCCATTCTCATCCCCAAAATTAATGGACTTTTACCACCATCCTCCTCCCTGCAGGAAAAAATACCCCATATTCGGATCCGATATCAATATCTCGATCTACAAATCTCCGTTGCTATCCCCACCATATTCTACTCACTTGAATGTTCTCTCTAGTTTTGCATGTGTGTCCATGTATATGCTGTAAAGGTGTTACGTCAAGTTATATCATTTGTATTTTTCCAAATGTTAATCGGCCATCTCTCAAACATATAGCAACACTTTTCTTTTAATTCATAAAGTAGCAAACTTCTATTAACTCAATTGAGATATCCAAATTTAGTTATTTTTAGCTAGAAGCAAAATATGACCGTGAATCTCGACTCAATGTAAGGTTACTGTTTTGTGATTTAAAAGTCACGGATTTAAATTCTAAAAATAATTTTTCCATAAAGTGAAGATAAAGATGCGTAATCTACCCTCCCCATATCACACTTGGTGGGACAATGATTTAGGATCAAATTGAAAACAATTTGAGATATAAGATGCCAAATTGAGAAATATAAAAGGTAAGGTATCATATTGAAAATTGAGTAAAGATAAGAGATCAAAAAATCTATTTTACCATATATTTAATAAAAGCAGAATATGAATTAGGTCCTTTGTATTGCCATGACAATGATGTCATCAGTTTGAATTTACGAGCTTTTAATATGGCGCATATGAACAATTTAATTGTAACAATATATAGTTAATAAAAACAAAAAATCGGTGACAATATATATATATATATATATATATATATATATATATATATATATATATATATATCGATCTTTCCCAAATATAGTGGTTAGGGTTTTCTACGGGGATAAATATTCTGTCAACATTTTTCCTAAATATTTTCTTTCAACGAAAATCACAGATTAGCGACATTAGCAAGAGAGTTTTTTGTCGCTAATAAACTGAACTAGTGACGAAATAATTAGCAATTATTTTTCGTTGAAGTGAATTATCGAGTCCTAGATTACGACTCTAGCTATATTCTTTCACAAATCCGCCACTAACTTATCTAGCCATGGATAAGCAACGAACTTGTGTGCAATTTTTTCCTCTCTATTTTAAAAAATTCTTGTTGGAAAAATGCTATTTGGTGTGAAGTGGAATTTGTGATACAACACATGAATAATCGCATATAAAAGAAAAGCACTGTGTTTTGATGGTTAAAAATTTTCTCTCTTCCTTTCACTACCTCTCTCCTTCTTTGATTGGCTACTCTCGTTTGTTACCTCCTTTAATTTCTTTTATAATATTTATCCATTTTTAGACAAAATTATTTTTTTAAAATATCTGTCAATTTCTAACATTTCATTTTCAATCCTTTGATATGCTCTACAATTAATGACAATTAAAGTAATATTTTATTTCCAACCCTTTCATATGCTCATCACTAAGGTATATTAATTAATACATCATAATTTTGCATAGGAATATTTTGTTACTATATTATTTATTATTTTTCTTAATATATATATTTGTTTAAATTTGATTGATATTTTATAAGGAATGGAGTAACATACATTTTACAAAGAAAAATTCCAGCACTCTTCTTGTTGTTCTTGCAACCCTTGACCAAATCCACTAATATTTGGAATAATACTCATTAATAGTTTATTAAACTAGTAAATATTCTCGTGTGATGCATACGAATGATCTATAAATCAAAATAAAATTATTTAAATATCAATTATAGATATAAAAACTAAATTTTGAGAATAATGTAACAATCATCTTCAAATTAGAACCTGTAACTAAGTCAATTCCAAAATCTAAGCCTACTCCTGCCATGGTTTCTCAAACACTCACAATATGACCACTGGAGCCAAGAATGACATTCATAAACCAAAGGCCTTCACTGCTAGCTAATTAGAACCTGCCTCTGTTAAGCATGCTCTTGCTATTCCTTATTGGAAACAAGCCGAATAAGGAATATAGTGCCTTAATGAAAAATAATACTTGGCAATTAGTTGAATTACCTACTAGCAGATAACCTATTGGGAGCAAATGAGTGTTCAGAATGAAGTATAACTTATCAAATGTACAAAGCTAGGCTAGTTGCTCAAGGTTCTAGTCAAATGCCAGGCTTTGACTACATAGAAACATTCAATCTAGTTATTAAACCTACTTCTTCTATTAGACTCATTTTTTAATTCTTAAATTATAATTGATATTTACACCATAAATATAAATGTTGGATATGTTGGGTTGGGCTTCCTTCCTATGTAGAGAAACCCAAAACCAAGCTAGCCCACTTATCTAATGAGAGGAGTCAGTTAGGGTTGTGTGTGTGTGTGATCATTTGTGAGAAAGAGCAGCCACAAAAGGGAGAGAGAGAAGAGAGAAACCAACAACCCCGTTTTCATATTCCTTGCCTATATAGCCACTGTAGATCGGCCATTCCGAAGTCATTTACCGTTGGATCAGTTTGAAATTTAAGCAGCAGATTCCTAACAAGTGGCTCTTCATTTTGAACGGTCAGATCATTGAGAAGAGGTCTGGAGTGTGAGATAATAAGCTCGCACAGAGGTTCTATTTTGGTTTCGAGAATCAGTTTTCCTGGTTTGAGCTATCACTGTAAATTGGTGTTTCTGAAGTTGTTCACCGTTGGATCGAGCTGAAATTTTACAGAATGTTCTTGGTGTCTAGCTCTTCATTCTGAACGGTTAGATCGTCGAGAAAATCTTTGGAATGTGAGATATTTAGTTCGCATAGAGGTTCAGTTTTTTGTTTGGAGAATCACTTCCTTGGTTCAAGCTGTCACCGTATATTGGTGTTTGTGAACCCGTCCACCATTGGATCGGGCTAAAACTTGGACAGTAGGTTCTGGACATCTGGTTCTTCATTCTGAACGGTTGGATCGTGGAGAAGAGGTCTGTATTGTCTGATATTGGTCTTGGACAGAAGCTTTGTTATTGGGGTAATTTTCACCTTCTTGGTTCTCAATTTCAAGTATTTGTGCTTAATTGATTATGATCACTGTTAGCAAAATTTGTATACATATTTGAGACTCTCATGTACCTGTTTTGATCATAGTGGAGCCATTTCTTTTATTGGACGACCCGTGGTTTTTATCTCTCACATTGAGGGAATTTTTCCACGTTAAAAATCTTGGTGCATTGTCCCTATTGTTCTGGTTTATTATTGTGTTGATTGCTGCGATTATTTTGCTGGTATAGTTACTCCTCTTGTTCTTGTAAGTAGGGAATTATGTGTTTATTTCCCAACATTTGGCATTAGAGCTCGTTCTTGGGCATTATTGATTGTAACTTGCTTGAATGATGGAGGCAAATACTAATCGAATGGTGAGCTTGAATGGTACAAATTATCATATATGGAAAGACAAGATGAAATATTTGTTGTTTGTTAAAAATTTGCATATGTCTGTGTTTGCTACACAAAAACCAGATTCAAAAACTAAAGAAGAATGGGAATTTGAGCATCAACAAGTTTGTGGTTTTATTCGGCAATGGGTAGATGATAATGTTTATAATCACATTGCTAATGAGACTCATGCTAGAACTATGTGGGAAAAGATTGAATCCTTGTATGCTTCCAAGTTGGGAACAACAAGTTGTATTTGTTGAATATGTTGATGAATCTGAGATACAAGGAAAGGTCTTCTATATCTGATCACTTGAATGAGTTTCAAGGAGTTTTAGATCAATTGTCAGGCATGGGAATCAAGTTTGAAGAAGAGGTTCAAGGACTTTGGTTGTTAAATACTCTACCGGATTCTTGGGAGACATTCATCTCTCTTACTAATTCTGCTCCTAATGGTGTGGTAACCATGCAACTTGCCAAAGGTGGTGTCTTGAATGAAGAAGTGAGAATGAAGACTCAAGGTTCTTCATCTCACTAAGATGTTGGTGACAGAAAATAGGGGGAGGAGTTAGAACAAAGGCACAAATGGTAGAGGTAAAAGCAGAAGCAAGTCTAGATCAAGGTACAAAAATCTTGAATGTCATTACTATCATAAAACAGTGCACATCCAAAAGTATTGTTTTCTTTGGAAAAAGGAGAACAAAGGTAAGCAGAAGAAAGAAAATAATAATGATCGTGTGTCTACTGCTACATCAGATGATCTTCTCATTGTAGGGTATGAGAATATGATTAATATAGTATTGATGAGTTGACTAGGTAATTGACAGTGGCGCCTCAATACATGTCATGCCAAGGAAGGAGTTCTTCACATCTTACACTTCAGGTAACTATGGAGTGCTAAAGATGGGCAATGATGGCTTGGCCAAGGTGATTGGTATAGGTGATGTTTGTTTAGAAACTAATGTTGGAATGAAGCCTGCTAAAGGATGTTAAACATGCTCCAGATCTCGCTTGAATTTGGTTTCCGTTAGAAAGCTTGATGATGAAGGTTATGTTAGTACCTTTGGCAGTGGTCAATGGAAGCTTACTAAAGGCAACTTGGTAGTAGCTCGAGGAAAGAAGACTTCAAGTTTGTATGTGATGAAATCTACAATTTCAAAAGTCAGTGTGAATGCAATTGAAAGCAAAGAAGCTTCAGACTTATGGCATAGAAGGCTTGGTCATCTCAGTGAAAAGGGACTAAATTGTTTGGCTAAAAAGGATGTACTTTCTGTTTGAAGAATGCAGAGTTGGAGAAATGTTCTCATTGCATGGCTGGAAACAGAGAAGATTATCCTTCAAGAAGCATCCTCCTTCAAGGAAATCAGATTTCTTGGAGTTGGTAAACTCTGATGTTTGTGGTCCATTGAAGGAAAAGTCATTTGGCGGCTCTTTACTTTGTGACATTCATTGATGACCACTTAAGGAAGCTTTGGGCTTATGCTTTGAAGACTAAAAACCAAGTCTTGGATAAGTTCAAAGAATTCCAAGTTTTGGTTGAGAGGCAACAGGTAAGAAGCTTAAATGCATTCATCCTGATAATGGTGGTGAATATTGTAGACCATTTGATGAGTATTGTAAACTGCAAGGCATTAGGCATAAAAAGACACATCCTAAAATACCTCAGCTGAATGGTTTGCGAGAGGATGAATAGGACATTAATTGAAAGAGTTAGGTGTATGTTTACTGAAGCAAAGCTACCTAAGTGTTTTTGGGGAGAAGCATTGCTCACGGTGCATGTGATTAATCTGAGTCCTGCAATTGCTTTGGATAATAATGTTCCAGATAATGTGTGATTTGGCAAGAATGTCTCTTATGATCACTTGAGAGTTTCGGGTGCAAAGCATTTGTTCATGTTCCAAAGGATGAGAGATCTAAATTGGATGTGAAGACAAAGCAATGTATTTTGTTGGGTATAGTCAGGATGAGCTTGGCTATAGGCTTTATGACCCAATTGCTAAGAAGCTTGTGAGAAGCCGTGATGTGGTATTTGTAGAAAACCAAACCATTGAAGATATTGAGAAAGTGGAGAAGACTGAATCCCACCATAGTAGTGACTTGATCGATATAGATCCAATTCACCACCACATGCACAAGAACTAGCAAAGAATCAAGCCCAGGATCATATGCAAGAAGATGACCATAGGGTTCCTGATGACCAACAGATGGGAGATCATTTAAATGCTCCAACTGATGATGTTGTTGATAATCAACGTGCAATACCTCCAGATCCGCCATTGGACTGAGGAGGTCTACTAGAAAGGTACAACCTTCAACAAAGTATCCTTCTGATGAGTATGCGACCTTGACTGATGGGGAGAACCTGAATGTTATGAGGAGGCTATGGATAGTGACCAAAGAAAAAATGGGTTGATGCTATGCAAGATGAAATGCAGTCCTTGTATGATAATCAAACATTTGAGCTTGTCAAATTGCCTAACAAGAGAGCTTTGCAAAATAGGTGGATATATAGACTGAAACATGAAGGAAATTCTTCTTCCCAAGGTATAAAGCTAGATTAGTGGTTAAAGGCTTTAGGTAGAAAAGAGGGATTGATTATGATGAGATTTTTTCTGCTTGTGAAGATGTCCTCTATCAGGACCGTTTTAAGTTTGGCTGCGAGTCTTGATTTAAAGATAGAGCAGATGGATGTAAAAACTGCTTTCCTCCATGGTGATCTTGAGGAGGAAATCTACATGGAGCAGCCTGAAGGTTTTAAGACAAAAGGAAAAGAAGATTATGTGTGCAAACTCAAGAAGAGCTTATATGGCTTAAAGCAAGCTCCGAGGCAATGGTATAAGAAGTTTGAGTCTGTAATGGGAGAGCAAGGCTACAAGAAGACTACTTCAGATCATTGCGTTTTTATTAAACAGTTTGCTAATGATGATTTTATTATCCTTTTGTTATATGTTGATGACATGCTTATTATTGGTCAAAATGCTTCTAGAATTGATAGGTTGAAGAAGCAACTTGGGATGTCATTTGCAATGAAGAATCTCGACCAAAAGCAGATTCTTGGTATAAGAATCATCCAAGATAGGAAGGAGAAGAAACTTTGGTTGTCACAAGAGAAATACATTGAAGGTGCTGCAAAGGCTTCAAATGGAGAAAGCTAAGGCTGTTAGCACTCCTCTTGATACACACTTCAAATTGAGTTGCAAGCAAAGTCCATCAAATGAAGAAGAGAAGAAAGACATGGAGAGAGTTCCATATGCTTCAGCCATGGGTAGTTTGATGTATGCTATGGTATGTACTAGACAGACTTAGCTCATGTTGTTGGTAGTGTTAGCCGTTTTCTTTCAAACCCAGGAAGAGAGCATTAGAATGCAGTGAAGTGGATTATGAGATATCTCCATGGTACTTCTAGCTTGAAGTTATGTTTTGGAGATGAGAAGCCTTTTCTAGTTGGCTACACTAACTTAATATGGCAGGTGATGTTGACTCAGAAGGTCTACTTTAGGTTATTTGATTAAATTTGGAGGTGGAGCTGTAGCTTGGCAATCTAAGTTACAAAAGTGTGTTGCTTTATCCACTACAAGGCTGAGTTCATTGCCATTACCGAAGCATGCAAGGAGATGCTTTGGATGAAGAAGCCTTGGGTTTACTCAAGAGAGGTATGTGTTATTTTGTGATAGTCAAAGTGCTATACATTTTGGTAAAAACTCAACTTTTCATTCAAGATCCAAACATATTGATGTAAGGTATCATTGGATACGTGATGTTTTGAATGCTAAGTTGTTGGAACTTGAAAAGGTTCACACTGATGAGAATGGTTCAGATATGATGATAAAATCTTTGCCAAGATGGAAGTTTGAAGATTGTTGTTTGATCGCGGTTTGGCGGTTACCTCCACATAGTCGTGAGGAGAGATTTGTTGGGTTGGGTTCCTTCTTATGTGGAGAAAGCCCAAAACCAAGCTAGCTCACTTATCTAATGAGAGGAGTCAGTTAGGGTTGTATGTGTGTGTGATCATTTGTGAGAGAGCAGCCACAAAAGGAGAGAGAGAAAGAGAAACCAACAACCCTATTTTCACATTCTTTGCTGTATAGCCACTATATATTGGCCTTTTTAAAGTCATTCACCGTTGGATCGGGTTGAAATTTAAGCACAGATTCCTAACAAGTGGCTCTTCATTATGAACCGTCGGATCGTTGAGAAGAGGTCTGGAGTGTGAGATATTAAGCTCGCACAGAGGTTCTGTTTTGGTTTTAGAATCAGTTTTTTTGGTTTAAGCTATCACTGTAAATATGTTTTGAAGCTGTTCACCGTTGGATCAAGCTGAAACTTTTATAGAATGTTCTTGGTGTCTAGCTCTTCATTCTGAACGGTTAGATCGTGGAAAAATCTCTGGAATGTGAGATATTTAGTTCGCACAGAGGTTCAGTTTTTTGTTTGGAGAATCACTTTCTTAGTTCAAGCTGTTACCGTAGATCGGTGTTTGTGAAGTCGTCCACCGTTGGATCGGGCTGAAACTTGGATAGTAGGTTCTGGACATCTGATTCTTCATTCTAAACGGTTGGATCGTGAGAAGAGGTCTGTAGTGTCCGATATTGGTCTTGGACAGAAGCTTTGTTATTGGGGTAATTTTCACCTTCTTGGTTCTCAATTTCAAGTATTGGTGCTTAATTGATTATGATCACTGTTAGCAAAATTTGTACACATATTTGAGACTCTCTTGTACCTGTTTTGATCATAGTGAAGCCATTTCTTTGGTTTGGACGACCCGTGGTTTTTATCTCTCATATTGAGGGAATTTTTCCACGTTAAAAATTTTGGTGCATTGTCCCTCTTATTCTGGTTTATTATTGTATTGATTGCTGATTATTTGGTATAGTTGCTCCTCTTGTTCTTACAAGTAGGGAATTGTATGTTTATTTCCCAACAGGATATCTACATAAATCTTAACATATATATATATATATATATATATATATATATAATATCAGTAATTATATTAAAATTAATTTCTAAGGAACATATGTGATAAAAGAAAAATGTACTATACTTTATCTTTTTTAATTCCAATAATATCTATGATACTGATAATGAGGCAAGGGTGAGAGAGAGTATCGCCAGGAGGAGGAAGAGGCGTGAAAAGGAAGAGATGTGATAGTTTTGTCATTTTCCCTTAAAATTAAGACACAGATAATGACTCTAATTAATTAAACCAACTTAATATATTGTTCAATTGCCCCTAAATTTTCAGCTGAACATTTGAACTCCATATGTTATCTTTTCTTCATGCGGCCATCTCACTTGGGTTCCATAGGCACCATTATGCTATGCAGGAGAACGCATCACTAAATAAACATATTCATCACATAGTTTTCTGCCAGCCATGCAAGATACCTTTTCTTTTCTTTCTATCTCTCCCTCTTTAGCATCTCTTCGGGCATCAAAATTCATTATTGTTATGAATCATCTCTTCTAAAAGTTTTAGTTAAAAGTATATGAATAATTTTATATTCTCAATGTATTCTCACACAAGAGTCTCTTTAAACTGGAAATGTGAATAATTTAGAACTGTGAATAAAAAAAGATCAAATTCTAAACCCCTAATGATAGAAACTCTAATACTACATGAATTATCTCTACCAAAGCTATTGGATAGTAACACATGAATGGTGTCGTGCTCTAACCATGAGAATTCCATTATACTTTACATTACCTCAACTCTCCCGTTCTGTCATTATTCTTCTGGGCAGTGAAGGGGGTAGCAACTAGCAACCTAGCATAGCCTAGGACTTCACTCTCTAGGACTATCATTCATCCTTTTAAATGGAATTATATCTCCAAGGAATTATTATCACATTTCAACCCGTGTTAATCATCCAATAATCAATCTAACATAATCTATTATTATGATGTTTTTCCCCACAAAATGAAATGTTATGATAAAATAGCAAGTCTCTAATAAGAAAATGGGATTAAGAGTATATCAAACTTGATGTAAATTATGTATGAATCTGATCATCAGAAGTGAAGACTTAGTCTTAATTAGACAGTTGCATCAGAACAAAAATAAAAGGAAAAAGAAACAAGTGGAAAAAGGCGCTGCAGGAATTATCCAAGTGAGGGGGGACAACTAATTAAACACCAATCAGTTAGGAGACCAGTGCTAATGTCAACCAGGTCACTTCCAAAAGTTGAAAAGATCAGAGAACCTCATATCTTAATTAAATCATAAGCAATAACTAAACATAGCAATTCCCATAAAATGATACAGCAATTCGATCAAGGACATGACATCATAATAATGAATTAATTAATATATATGCTGAAAGGCATCTTATTTACATTAAGTAAAAAAGATAGGTGGGGAAGTGAGAATCCATTTTTGTGGCTTCCGAGAAGAAGAATAACCAAATTCTTTGCTTGAGAATATGATTTATAGGCTTTAGTCTGAGTTAAGATTCTCATATTCTCATTCCAAATTAAAGAATCTTTGAAACTTTCCTTTTCCCTACTTTCTTTTTCTCCTTTCTTTCTTTACTTCTTTTCCCTTTTCTCCGTGAGGAATAGCATTCCGTGGTCATTTCTCGCTTTGCATTCCAACCAACAACACCATCATGTAAAACCATCTTAACAAATTGATTTTTTTTTTTTGGATAAATTACACTTACTTCCCCTAAGATTTATGAAAATGTAACTCACTCTCTATTTGTCACTTGACACTCACATCCCCTCCTCAAATTTTAAATATTTATATTAAGTTTCACTCTTCACTCCTCATTCACATAACACTAATAATAAACTTAATAGAATGACATTTTGTGATATTAATGTTTTTAATTAATAAAATTATAAAAATACGCTTAAACTTAATAGATAGATACAGATATTTTTTATAATTTTATTAATTAAAAATAATTAATATCACAAAAATGTTATTCGGTTGAATGAGTTGAAACCTAATATAAATATTTAAAATTTGACAAAGAGGGAATGCGAAGTTTGATAAATGAGGGTGTGAATTACATTTCCACAAACCTTAGGGAAGTGAATGTAATTTATTTATTTATTTTTTGCTTATGATTGACCGCTAGTCTATGAGTTGATTCAATTATGTGTCCTTTGCTTCACAACTGAAGTTTCTTCTTGCACTAGGATGTATATCTGTTATTCTATCTATGTTAATGTAACATTTGTCAAAAACAAAAAAAAGGAATTAGTGTAACTTGTAAGTACATAACTGATCTAAGAATAAAAAAAATCTGTGTCCTGTGTTACAGGTGGGACCAGCACCATACCGGAGGGTAAAGGCAAATAGACTAGATAAGTAGTAAGGACAGTTCGGCAGCATCATGCAAAGATATATGGCTGCCGATATGGGAAATACGGCTCCTTATGAGCATTATGCTAAATGCTAAAGCTGCGGATTATATACATGTGAATCAGTTAATACTCATCCTAGTCCTTAAAATTATATTTATGAGTTATTTTAGTGCCTAAAATATAAAATAAATCAAACTAGTACCTGATTTTATAAGTATGAGTTACAGACATTAGTTTTTTAAACACCACAATGATTTAAATTAAGAGACTAATGTGACTCATATTTATAAAATCAAGGATCAATTTGATTTCTTTTAAATTTCAGAAATTAAAATAATTTATATGTGTAAGTTTAAATATTAGAATGAACATTAACTCTTGGGACTAAATTATACCACTATAGTCACCTGATTCTCTAATTATGCAGACCTCTACTTGTTCGTATGTAAGACTTCAATGGTAATTTGACATGCAAAGATTTAGTCTAAATAACATGACTATTTTGTTTATCAGTTATATAGTGCCATTACAAACTTGAATGAATATCAAATTCTCCAAAAAACAGCAAAGCAAAGCACTTTATAAAAATTAGAGAGAAATTATATGAAAACTGTACGCTTGTGTGGTTGGTTTTAGTTGAATTGAAGATATTCAGTCCTCACTGACACCGCCAAACAAAACTTCTACATTGCATGCAAGGTCAAGAATAATATAATTAACAGACAATGCAAAAATAGAACCTCACCAACTGGGAGAAGCAATAAGGAAAAGTAAACATAAAAGGTTAATCCTCTTTATACTCTTCCAACTGCATCTTCTGTTTTTTCTTTTCCCTTGTCACATGGGATCAAACTCTTAAAGACCTCCTGTATTTTAGTAAAAGATAATATATTATATACAGAACATGCAGTGATATAAATATTAGTGTTGTTTTTGTTTTTAGGAAAAATTCTTAATTGTTCTTTAAGAGAAAAATTTATTGTTCTCGTCTATTTATTATTTGATATATAAGTAAATGTTAATAATTTAGAAGATAAGAGCCACTTATATTAATTACGTATGTATCAAATATTAAATGGATTAAAGTAAAAACTTTATCTTATTTTAAGAACAACTAAAAATTTCTCTTTTCTTTCGCCTATTCTAATTTCATTTTTATACTCCCTTGATGTTGGTTTTTCATATACGTAAGTGCTTACGAAAAATTTGGGGCCATATTTGCTTGGAGAAAAACTTAAATAGCGGTGATATACATTTGTCTGATGAAAAAAAAAGATCATTGTAGTTTAATATATCTTGGCCATTCTCAGGTACTACCTGCCATTGAAATCAACACTAAATTCAGAATATTTGACAAATTTTGCCTTCCCAATTCTTTATTAATGCCATCAAATGTCACAAAATCAATCCTTTTAGCTGTCATGATAAGTTTCTCCTTTTCTCATATCATGGTATGGAGAATTTGCCAAGTGGTAATATTAAGTCCATCTAAGGGAGCAAATTCGATGTCAAAATGAAAAAAGTATCAAAACCAATCCTCTTGCCCAAATTATTCCAATCCACATGCTAGAAAACTACTTAGGAACTCAGCTTTAACTTTATCCAAAGCCTCTCAGAGATTCTCCTGGCCGCATTATATATTCTAAAAAATCAGAATCAAGAACAAAAGAATAAGGAGAAGTGATGTGAAGATACTGTTCAAGGAATCTTTGGTCTATTTATTTTTAATGGTTTCTGGTATAAGTTGTGTACAAAATGTTTGTCAAATTTAGCACCTGAATGGGGTATAAGCATATCAGATATGGTTTATATATAAATAATCCTGTACTACCATTTGTGGCTGATGACAAGTGGTTGATCTTTTATTACAAACATCAAAAATTTATTCCACATTAGCTTTTGATCTATGAATTTTATATCAAATTTAATCACCTAATACCATACCAGGCCGCGCCACTTACTCTTAATGAACAGGTATATATATGATATTTCCAATTGAATAATATGCAGATCTCTGCATGCAGTTGACACATGCATTGCCTATTGAATGCATGGTTTTAATTAAAACTGAATCAGATTCTAATACGTTCTTTAATTTCTTTTTTCTTAGTGGCTTAGCATATATAGCATATGCCATGCAGTTAGAGCTCCCTCTATGGACCAATATATATATTCCTACCACAACAACTCATATTAATTATCATATTCTATTTCAGCAGCTTGATAGTATATCATGCATTTAATTTGGTCTAGATACATGCAGTTCTATCTTTATGATGACCATGCTCACAGTGAATATGTGAAAGTTCTACATGGATAAGAATAACTCTACATAAAATTAAAAAGCTAGCAACATAAGAATGAAAAATGTGTACTGATTAATTCACTAGAATCTGCTTCATTAACCAAGGTACAAGTCAAGGGGTAAGGCAAAGTGGTCCTATGCTGTGGTACTGTATTTAGCAAAATGCAAGTATTGAAACAAGTACAATTCTTGCTTTCACTTTAATTTTTATTAGGTCCCGCCATGCCTTGAGATTCTAGAGAATGGTGCATTTTAATTTTTGTGCTAAAGAAAAAAAAAATTCAGGGTCCACCTTCATTCTATTTTAAACGGTGGGGGCTGAATAAGTTCCAAACTTATTGAAGGAGACAAAATAGAACGTATTCTTATTCTATTCCTTACCTCCATACAGTCCCATGCAAGCATCTTCCCACAATTTTTTTTTCCTGGCTTTTCTTCTATTTCAAGGTGCTATAGTCAATAGAATCTTTTTTTATAAGTTCTTAGTTCTTAATGTACCACCAATTAAGAAGTTCCTTGGTGTGTCTCTATCTGCATAATTGAACATACATATATAACATTCAGCCAAACCAAATCTACCTATCATGTTACTAAGGAAAACTATGTACGTTGAGGACTAATAAAATGAACACAAGATCAAGCTGAGGAACAAAAATATTTATTGTGTTCTAACTTCTAAGAATCTTCCATTAGATCAAAGATAAAGGATGAGTGTTGGCTGTTCCAAGTCAGAGGAATATCAGATTCCCGAGAACCAAGTCAGAAAAAAAAATAATAATAATAACTCTATTTCAAATTTGGGAATATGATTCCTACTTTTGCCTGGCAAACGAATAAGAATGCACACTGGCTTAAAATTGGATCAATTCTGGAACCTAATGCAGTTAGGAACTTGATATTTTTAATTTGCATGCCAGTTTGTTGCATGAATTTTGCAACATCAACATTTTTATTGTTATAAATATGTCAATTTATGCATATAGATTGCTCAAGGAGTTTTAAGGGTAAATAATTGAAAATTGGTTTTAAGATAGAGAATTTTATATTATCATTTAATTATATGTCACTGTATGTGAAATTTCATGTATCAGATATGAAAATCAAATACTTTTACTGACATAATAAGTTACGATTAGATGAATATGTAACACTAATGCAGTTACAGTGCATCAAAATTAAATCCAAAAATTGTACAAAATCTCTCTCTTTTTAAAGGTAGTTGGATTGCAGAGAAACTCAAACGGAATGTTTTAGCACTGCCTCAGAATGGAAAGTGAAAGCAGCAAAAGGGGGTCCACAACCACAACACAACTGAGCCAAAAGCAGGAAGGAAGGAACACTATCTATTATTCATGTCACCACACAAAAAGGATTAAGTTCGGTTTTCCATTGGTTCTATCAAAGATTCCATTCTACCGGTTCCCCCCCCCCCTCTCTTCTCCATATAGTTCTCATCATATATAAATACATGTTTCCACCATGCTTTGCGCTGAAGAGTAATGTGTAGTGAAGAAGCAAGACAAGCACAAGAAGTTAACCAAAGTTCACCTTATTCATTACTATATAGGACTAGTTACAAACTTACAATAATTCTTGAAAATAAAGCATTATAGAGGTTCTTCTTTCAGAGGTAGCAAAGCAATCCAGAGAATAGAAGCCATCATCAGGTAGAGGCACAAACTGGTCTTCAACAAAAATGGGGTTGAGTTTCAGTTCTTAAATGTCATGAGCTTATTATAATTTATAAGTGTGGCTTTTGCAGGTGGAATGTACCATCATCACCAACATCAAGGAAAGAACATCCATTCTTCTTCAAGAATGCCAATCTCTTCTGAGAGGCACATGTTCCTTCAAACTGGAAATGGGTCTGGTGATTCTGGACTTGTGCTGTCCACTGATGCCAAGCCTAGATTGAAATGGACACCAGACCTTCATGCAAGGTTCATAGAAGCAGTCCATCAGTTAGGTGGAGCTGACAGTGAGTATATATAAACACAGCCACTTTTGGATCATCAAATGAAGATAGAGATGTTTAATTCAGTAATGTAAAGTGCAATTAAATAATGAATCTTTCTGCTGCAGAGGCAACTCCAAAAACAGTGATGAAACTCATGGGGATTCCAGGACTTACCTTATATCATCTGAAGAGTCATCTTCAGGTCAGAATCTTTAGTTATCTGTAATATAAACAACCCTTTAGTTATAAGGTTTTTGTTATAGTTTTGCCAACCAAGATGTCTAATATAGGATACCCGAACTTTTTTTAATTGATATTGTGAATGCTTCATTCTTGGACTTGCCTGCATGGTTTTAAATTACAGAAAACGATGTTGACAAGGCCATGGTTGTCGCTGCGATGTGGCTGCAGGGAGCACCACAACAGCAATATTGCGGCCGCTATTTAAAACTATGCTTGCATGTCACATGAATCAGAACTCATAAGGGGGTTTCACATTAAGAAAGTTACGTAATAAACATGATCTAATTCCTCCTTCCTTCGCCATATATAGTGGATTATTTTTCCAAATTAAATTGCTTCATTATAATCATGAAATTTCACTGATCTAGCTTTCCAAGCCTTGTGCGTGGTATATGCTTTAGCTAAATTATTTACCACATGGCTGTAAATTTGTCTTGTTTGATGCATCTTATGTAGATGCTAAATTGTTATATAAAGAAACAAATTTTTGTATATTATGTTCACTAAGCTACAAATCCAGCATAATTTGACTTCTATATAGTAGAAATACAATTAATGATCCTTTCCATTTTGACCACAGAAATACAGATTGAGCAAGAATCTGCATGGACAAAGTAACAATGTGACTCACAAAATAAGTAAGAAAACAATCTCTTTTCCATTATGATGAATGAACCAAGCTTTGTTTATGAACAACAAACTTATCTTGCTCGCCTCAGATCCAGTTGCAACTACGGGAGAAAGACCCTCTGAAAGCAATGGAACTCACATGAACAACTTAAACATTGGATCTCATGAGCCTAACAAGTAAGAAACTTTATCACCTGCTTCTTGTAGTATCAATATTCTATGACTTAAGGTTTTATAAACTAAACATTCATTGCCCTTGTACCAGAGATTTGCACATAAGTGAGGCACTGCAGATGCAGATAGAGGTGCAAAGAAGGCTAAATGAACAACTTGAGGTTTGTGATATGTACCACCTTTTTACCATGCATTCATTTTTCATCCCATCAATTAATCCACTCATGCAAAAGAATTTACACTTGTGGACACCATACACAACATCATTACTCTCACATATTAGAGATTTTGATGCATTGGCAATGTAAAAACACTTTTACATTGTCATCCAATCTAAATTTTTCATCTACATGACTTTTTGAGTAGTAGGTAGGAGAGTCAACTATCATAATTAATGTGACAATATATGATTGGATAGCTGTATAAGAGAATTTTACACTGTCATTATATAAAAATTAAATTCATCATAATATATATATTAAATTCATCTTATCTCAATAAGCATGTATCTCAATATTCATGTACTCTATTGCACTAAGTATTTGGGACCCATTCAGGTACAAAGACACTTGCAGATGAGGATAGAGGCACAAGGAAAATACCTGCAGGCTGTGCTGGAGAAAGCTCAGGAAACACTTGGAAGACAGAATTTGGGAATGGTAGGACTTGAAACTGCTAAAGTTCAACTCTCAGAGCTCGTGTCCAAAGTGTCCTCCCAGTGCCTGAACTCAGCTTTCTCAGAACTGAAGGAGTTACAAGGATTCAGCCCTCAGCAAACGCAAACCAACCATCCAAACAATGACTGCTCCATGGACAGTTGCCTCACATCATGCTGTGAGGGACCACATAAAGATCAGCAAGAGATACAAAATGGGGGGATGTGCTTAAGACCCTTCAATGGCCATGCATTCATGGAAAGAAAAGAAGTCATAGAGGCTCCAAATTCCAACATAAACTCTGATATAAGATGGTGTGATCAAGTGAATAAGAAGAACACCTTTCTCAACCCATTACGGAACAGTGCAGAAAGAAGGAGCTATGACGTAGAAAGAAGTCCAAGCAACTTGTCAATGAGCATTGGACTTGAAGGGGACACTGATCATGGAAGCAAGACTGAGAAAATCTCTCAGGATTATAGGTTGCCTTCTTACTTTGCAGCAGCAAGACTGGACCTGAACGCGCGTGATCAAGATCAAAGTGAAGCTGCAACAACGAGTTGCAAACAATTGGACCTGAATGGATTCAGTTGGAGCTGAGAGGCTAAGAGTAATTGAGAAACTAAGAGAGTAGAGAATGGACAAGGCAAATGCAGAAAACATGGCTACAACAATTTCTGATTTTGCTGCCATTAGATGGCAGAAACAATGTATTATTACAAATTACTATATCCATAATTAGCTTTTTCTTAATATCAGCTCAAGTGGCCACTTATGAGTTCTTTTAGCCTTTCTAGTAATGAATGTTGCAATCAAGTACCAACCAACACCAACGAAACATAATTTTCGTTTACTCTAAGACTCTCAACTCATTAATCAATTCGGTCAAAACACTTGATTAATGGGTTATTGGTTAAACCAATAGGTCACTAATTTAACCAGCTGAGATATAATTAAATAAATATATAAGGGTAAATTACACTAACCTCTTTGAGATTTGTGGAAATGCAACTCACACCTCTTTAGTTGTAACTTACACTTACATCCCTCTACTTATTAAATTTTAAGTATTTATAATACAATCAAACTTCTCATTCATAGAACACTGTTAGTAAACTTAAAGAATGATATTTTGTGATATTAACTGCCCTAATTAATAAAAGTATAAAAATACTTTTACCCACTCTATTAAGTTGAAGGGTATTTTTATACTTTTATTAATTCGGAATTAATATCATAAAAATTATTCTTTAAGTTACTAACGTATTCTGAATAAGGAGTATGACTATAATATAAATACTTAAAATTTGACAAGGAACCGTGTGAATATAAGCTAGACAAACTGAGTTACATTTCCACAAATCTCAGGAAGTGTAACTTACCCAATATATAATGAAATAACATAAATAATTAATAATTTAACCCACTTTAAAAAGTTTGCGTGCTTATAAAAACATGAGTGTTTGGTTTATAATTTTATATAGTTATATAGAATGACCTTTTAATATGGAAATCTTTGTTCACACGTTTAACATATAAAGAACTCCATGAGTTCCATCGAGGGTGACATTATTCTGATTGAACAATAATACCATGCCAACAATAGTTTATTTGTCTCAAATCTAGGGACAAACAGTTTTGAGAAAATTGAAGGTAGCGAGAGAGCCAAAAGATCCTATTACATCTATGATCTAAACCCATATATATTTACTAAATGCCTACGGTCAATTGGCCGTTTTGATATTCCCACGACTTTGATGTGGGTTGAGCTGTTGTGTTCCAATTTATCGAAGGAAAAAACGGACTAAGGGCAATGAGATGCATGAAGACACAATGCTTTATAGTCCCACATAGAAAATGGAAGTCCAGACTTGTACTATAAAAAGCTTCTGTCTACTAGTTAAGCCTACATAGAAAATGAGATACGGAAGCCAAAAATTATGTTATAAAACAATAATATTATTTTTATATTTAATAGTGAGTGTTCAATTGCAAAATTGTTTTTCTTGTCGAATACTTATTTTTGATGCATAAATAAAATTTATTGGTTATAAAATGAGAAGATCCAATTAATTTCACTATGATTTTAAAACATAGTTTTTATAACTGGATTGGTGATGACTTGATTAAGGCATATTAGGTCATTGAATCACTAGTTCAATTGGTAAGTCATTGATTGACCCTATTGAACTGGATTTAATTAAATTTATATGTAAAAAAATAATTTAATGTAACCAAGCATGTAATATATATAAATAATAAAGCTAAATAACCCAGAGTTAGGCTGGCTTAGTCGAAATACCAGCATTGCCTCACCCTTGTGACCTAAGTTCAAACCCCCAACATGGCATTTTTGTGAGCAATTTCATGGTTTCACATGCAGATCATGTTCTCTACTCGATTCGATGGGAGTTCTGGTTTCTCAATGTATACCAGCTTGACCGATTCAAGTGTTTAGTGGGTCCAATTGATGAATTGAATCGGTTCGATTACGGTTTATCAATTTTCATCTCAACCAACCAGTCTAATTGGTGCTTACCTATGCTTCAATAAGAAGTCATAAGTTCTAATGTATCTATTAATAAAAAGTATTAAATCAATTAAATACTCAAGATTGTGTCACCCAACTGGTTTTATTTAATTTGGCTGGGTCTAGTTTTTTCTTGAATTGTTCTGAGTTAGATTAGGCTTCTTTATCAAGACTGATGTTTGAACTAATTTTTTATCATTATTTTTTGGTTACCGAACTTTCTTTCTTTTTCCCATTAACTAATCTTTTATTCTTTTTTTCTCCTAATTTATTTTTGAGTTTCATTTGGTCCCCTAACTTATTTTTATTTTTCATTTTGATCCCCTAACTAATTTTGTGTTCTTTTTGGATTTATTTTATTTCATTTTCTATTCTTGAAGTATGATACAACAAATCAAAATAAAAGAAACTGAAAAAATAAAATTGAACAAGATATTTGCCTTTTTTAATTGTAAAATAAAACAAAAATTAGATAAAATAGAAATTAAAAATTAAAAAAAATTAAACAAGTAAATTAAATAAAAGTAAAACTTAGCAAGTTTTTTCAGCTATAAAAAAGACACTGAAATCGATTTTTTAGCAAGAAATTGATTTTTTAATTTGCTTTTGTTTTGTTTAGGTTCTTATTATTCTTTTTAATTTCTATTTTTATTTTACAGTTAAACAAGGGTAAATATCTTACTCAGCTTTTTTTCTTTTTTTATTTTAATTTATTGTCATACCATAAGGATAGAAAATAAAATTAAAAAAAATAGTTAGGGGACCAAAATGAAAAACAAAAATAAGTTAGGAGACCAAATTGAAAAACAAAAATAAGTTAAGGAATAAAAAAAATGAAAAAAATTAATTAGGGGACCAAAAGGAAAACAAAAATAAATTAGGGGACGAAAAAGTATATTTTACCAATTAAAATAATAATAATAAGACAAAAATCTCATTTTAGTCCCTCTTAAATTTTAAGTTGGATAAATTGGTCCCTATATAAACTCTCAAATTGATCTCTATAAAATTGAAAAATTGGACAAATTGGTTCGTGCAACAAAAAAACTCTCAAATTAGTCTATGTAAAAATGAATTGTTGGACAAATTAGTTTCATTAACCCAACTTAACAGAAGGGCTAACTTGTCCCATTATTCAACTTTATAGTGACCAATTTGTACGATTATTCAATTTTGTAGGGCCAATTAGGGAGTTTTTTTAGGGACCAATTTGTCCTACAATTCAATTTTACAGGGATCAATGAGAGTTTTTTTTGTATAGACCAATTTGTTTGACTTAAAATTTTTGAGGGATTAAAATAGGGGTTTTGTTTAATAATACTAATTAAGAGATTAAGTGTCAGTCTGAAGTGCACTAAGGACAAAGACAATAGAAACAAAGACGATACTAGAGATGAAAACATAACTATGTTTTTTAGTGGTTTTTAAGACATAGTGATTGATGAAAAGAAGAAGAATATTGGATTATAATTTAATAAAAAAAAATTGAAAAGTGGAAAGGGTAAAGATGAAATATAAAAATGTTTAAAGGGATATTTTATGGAAAAAATATTTTTGTGCGTTCCAACTGATAACTTGACTTTGGGGAGTAGGAATGACACGAAAACTGCCAAAGAGTATAATGGAAACATAAACAATTGACAATTATACTAAGAATTAAATTTGGAATGATTGAGAGGATGAATATTATAAGAAAACCATGTCTGATAACGTCCTAACTCATAAACTAGATAAAAGAGGAAGAAATTAGCTAAATTCTATAAAAATCACTTATCGGAAACTTAGGAAGAGGAAGAACGAAGAGAAACGTAAAGGAGAGTCACACAGAGTGTTGGTGGTGGCTAGGGTGCAAATCTCGAGCCTAGGGATGAGTTTATATAGCGTAGGGCGTTTTAATGAAACTATATCGTTTTGACACATACTCATATCAAGCTACCGCAATAGCGGTCCTGGACGACTATAGGGTCGACATGAGAAAAGGCCAACTGGATGCACACTTGACTCTATAGCGGCCTCCAAAGACCGTACCGTATGAGCCAACATGCCTAACTACTATAGGTCTTACAATCGTTGTAGCTATTTGATGTTTTCATGAGTCTAGGGCCTTTCCAATAACACGGGTGGATCCTGGGAACCTTAAAGTTAGGCTATACTTATCTGGGGACATGTGAATCTGAGACATCACAAGTAATCAATACATTTATCAAGATGAATAATAATGATTATAAAAGGATAGTTTTGTCAACGTATATAATTTTCTACATTTATCACATTTTTTTAATATGTGTATTGTTTACCTTCTGCAGTTATTATGAAACAAAGGGATAATAATATTCGACACCCTGAGGAGATTATTGACACAACGACAAGGTTGCTACTTTTTTGACTTGGGGGTTACGAGTTCAGATCTTGGAATAGTCTTTCGTAAAGTGAGAGTAAACTTACGTGTATCTATTCTCTTTATACTTCACCAAAAGTCTCATGTACTGATCTATCTTTTATAATATTGGACACCCTTTTAAGTCATTACCAAAAAACACCTTTATAAATAGGGTAAATTACTCTCAAATTCCCTGAGATTTATGAAAATACAATTTACACCCCTCTAGTTGTCCAACCTACACTCACACTTCCTCTACTTGTCAAATTTTAAATATTTATATTATAGTCATACCCCTCATTCACAAAGCATCGTTAATAAACTTAACAGAATAATAATTTTATAATATTAATTATTTTTAATTAATAAAATTATAAAAATACCATTCCTCCTCATCCATTGAGACTTGCGTCTAATTTGACATGTCACTTACGAGTGGGTACAATATTTACTAGTATCTTTGAATGTGCGCCCATGGCTTTTACCCTTTTTCTTGTCAACTTGGTTTTAACGTTCAAAACCATTAAAGCAGCCCTCTTAATAAAGGTGTGTAGCCCGCGCAGGGTTGAGAAGTTTTGTTGTTCTCCTAGCAATTTGTTAGGTAGAAATAATTAAACGCACCGAGAGCCAAAAATATAACTTACTCTTATTCACTTATTAATCGACACATAAATTTTATCAGTCATTTTGTCTCTTATATTTCTTACATTTTTAATGCAATAACTAATTTATTAATCACTAAATAGAATAAAATAAATATTTTATGTTACTCTAAAAGCATCTAAAAGTTTCTCATTTGGTAGGTCAGCTGATGTTTTTAGATGACAGCTAGATTATTAAAATTTTCTTTTTAAAAACAAACGTAAGATTGTCTTTTAGATTGCCTTTGTTTAGAAGTAATTAGAATTGATTTAATAATGAGAAATTTGGATTATACGAATAAGATCATTTAAATTTTATTTCAATCAATAAAATTTTAAAAAAAAAGTACAAAAAAAAAGGTTTAATTATTCTGAAGTCTTTATTGTTTCACTCAATTTTTAATTAAGTTCATTCAACTTAAAATTTGTAATCAAGTCTCTATATTGCACAAAAAATTTTAATCAAATCCTTATAATTTAACAATTTGTGATCAAGTCCTTATAGTTTTGTATAGTATAGGGATTTGATTAAAATTTTTTACACAATACAAGTACTTAATCAAAAAATTTTGTACAATATAAAGATTTGATTATAAATTTTTAAACTATAGAAACCTAAATACAAATTAAGTGAAATTATAGGAACCTCTGGAGTAATTAAACAAGAAAAAGACTATATTTGCTTAGAGGATTATTGACTCATTCTAGAAAATAAATATTTAAAAATGATATATCGGCATATTTGTTACAAGTTTTATAAAATCATTATTCCGAAATATTAATTATTTCCATGAAAGATATATTATCATATTTTGATGTGATTTTATTTCCAAGATAGAGGGGAAAATAAGAGGTTCTCATGTTACGAGAATGGTAATTATTAAATAAAAAATATTACTATATCCTCAATTATATTACTTCTCTTAATATCATTAAATACATTAAAAGTATGTTGAGAAATATGATATAGACTTACCAGAATATGTACCATAAAACAAACAAATTCTAATTTATTCCTAGAAAATATAAAAATAAAAAAAGAAAATGACACTTTTGGGCAATAGATAGAGACGAGGAGTTAAGCAACCATGAAATTATGAGGTTGTTGCAGCGCTTCCACAGTGGGTAAAGGGGATCACTGGTTTCTGGAACAGCAAAAGATTCAATGAGAAGGGTCATTTTATTTCTAGAGATGAGGGCCATTTTGAAGGATCTGGGCCAAGAGTGGCACTTGTTGAAAGCAAGGACTGGACTGATAATGGCTGAAGAAGGGCTTTCACTTGAGTGAATGTGTGGGAGCTATCCTCGACAGTTGAGGTAGGGAACAGGATAACAACGGGGAAGAAGGGTGATTGTTGTGTTGGATTGGGCTTCTTCAGTTGTTGTGTTGCGTTGGGCTTTTGTTGATGGTTTGGGAGTAGTTATCATAATAGGTAATTATTTAGTATAATAGACATGTGAAGTCTTTCACCTCCATTCCCACTTTCTTTCTCTTGCTTTCTTTGCAGATGCTTCTAACACGAGTGCGTTTGTTATGGGGGTAACCCGTTACCCCATCTGGATTATTGGCAATGTTACTTAAAATTGCCTAGGTCTCATCACGTTATATTGTTTGGTGAAATTATATTATTGATAATCTATATTGCCAAGTCATCCACATTACCTTTCTACTGATAATCTACATTACCCCCATGGCAGGTATCTATCTGAATTACCACTTAGGTGGTAATTTTTTTTTTTAAAAAGAAAATCCCATAAAAACACCCTCATCAAATCTGAATTCTCAAACCTCTCACGTATAAACCCTCATCTCACGTTGCATATCTCTCTCTCCCACTCTCCCTATGTGTGCATCATCCCTTCCATAGTTCAATGTGCATCGCATCTCTCTTCCTTTTCTGTTTTTAACATTATGTGCATCCTCTTTTTTGTTTTTTTACGTCCTCTTCATTGCATTTTTTATTTAACGTTCTCTGCTCCCCCCCCCCCTCTTTTTTTTTACGATTTATTCATTGCATCTTCATATGTTTAGTATTATTATTTTTATTAATACGTATTAGTATCATTATTATTATACACAGTTATTATATATAATAAAAACTACCATAATTATTAATAGCATAATGATTATTTTTAGTATTATTATTATCATTATCATTATCATTATTATAATACTATAAATTATAATGATTTTTATAATGAATAGTCTTATATAATAATAACTACTACTACTATCATCATCTGGCTGAATGATATTTTAGTAATATATATTAACCAGGAATCATTTTAGTACACTAGACATTTCCAGGACCAAAAAAAAAGAAGAGAGAGAGAGAGAGGCAAAACGAAAGAACAAAAAAAGAAAGAGCTCGCTAGATTGAAATCCCAACAGACGATATGATCTAGGTAAAAGTTAGAGCAAGAAATATTCATTAGGTTGAAAACGCAAAAGCGACCTAGAAAAATGCATCAATATAGAGCTTACAGGCAAGGACTTTCGAAGAAGGTCCAAACTAGGGCAAATTGGTTTGGTGGCAAAGGATCAATGAAGAGACAATTGACAAAAGATGAAAAGTCAACTTTCATATACAAACTTGATTGTCACATAGCGAAGAATTGTAGTCTTGGTTATGGCTTCAAGCTCAATGTAACTAAGCAATCAATAAAATGCATTCATTTGATTAGATTTGCACTTTTCCAATCTTTCATACTTCGCCCTTACCTTTCTTCCTTTTCCATCATCATCAAAAGATGTGTTCTTTCAAGGAATGCATTTTGCTTTGTCCATCCTTTCTTGAATCATGCATAATCATATAAAGTTAAGAGGCATTAGCTAACAGAGTTTAGGAAACATCTCACAAGATCAAAAACATGAAAAGGCAAAAAGAAGAAAAGGAAAAGAAAAGAAAAGCCTGCTGATCGAAAACCTAAAAAGGTGGTCTAGGCAAAAGTTAGAGTAGAATCAAGATAAGTTCCAACACAATGCAATGGCAAGGGCTGAAAATAAAAATCCAAGAGCAGTTGAAGGAGAAAGATAAAATGGACTGTCCACAAAAGAAGTAATGACAGTGGCTCTTTGAACAAAATGGCTCATTTGGAATCAAACTAAAGCTTTCCAAGGAAAATAATATTTGGATACAGCTGAGGCAATTTTTATCCCGTTGGTAAAGTGTTCCTATCATATTAGGTCATTTATTCTTGCATTATCATATCATCCAGGCATGTCATCATTCTGAAAAAAAGAAGAAGAAGAAGAAGAAGAAGAGAGAGAGAGCTCTAAATTGGGGCAATTATTTATTTATTATTATTTTTTTATCCACTTGGACAGTCGTTTTCTTTTTCTCCTCTCTTTGTGAAATCATTCATCATCAACTCATCTAGGCATAGTGTCATAGTCATTAGATCATTCATTACATCATCCTATTATCCCTAGGCATTCATTTTTCTGTTTAATCATGACCTTTTTTGTAAATATAACACATCAGTCACTACAAAGCATTTACTCTTTTATATATTTCTCTATCTCAATCCTAATCATTCATCTTTATCTTATCACATCATCACATCATTTAATTTTTCGCAATTATCACATCATTTATTTTCTACACTTATCACATCGTTTAATCTTCTGCAACCATCACATCATTTTATTTTCAGTAATTATCACATCATTTACATTTTCTGCTCATTAACTTTCAGCAATTATCATATCATTTATTTTCTTGCAATTATCACATCATTTACTTTCTTGCAGTATCACATCATTTGCTTTTTCACACGATCATATCATTTACCTTTTCACAATTATCACATTATTTAATTTTCAGTAATTATCACATCATTTACTTTCTTGCAACTATCACATTATTTACTTTCTTGCAATGTCACATCATTTACTTTTTCGCACAATCATATCATTTACTTTGCATTATCACATCATTTTCTTTTCTATCTCATCACAATCATTTACTTTTTTGTCTGATCACGATTATTTACTTTCACATGCTTTTAATTTCACAAGTCTTTACTTTCAATCATTTCACATGCATTTACTTTCACATGCTTTACCTTCACAAGCTTCTCAAATTTCATATGCTTTTAGATTTCACAAGTATTTACTTTCAATTTTCACCAATCATCACATTGTCATATTTTAATAGCATCATTGAATCATTTATTGCACTTCAATCCATCCTTCCTCATTCCCAAGTCATGCATCCTTATCATTTCCTTTGGTCGGCCAAAATATGTGTTCATATCTTCACTTATTCCTTACAAAGAAAATATTGAAAACTACATTTTTTTGTATCTTCTAGTAAGAACCAAGTAAAGAGGGCAACTATGAACACTATATTTTGTTCGGCCTTTTTTGTGTTTTAAAAAAATAAAAATTGAAAAAACAACAAAAATAAATCATTTTTTATTATCTTTTTTCATTTATTTATTATTGTTATTATTTTAATTATGATTAGCGTTTTTAGTTTTTTATTTTATTTTATTTTATTATCAAATCTTGTTAAATTAGTCTAATCAACATCTTTTCTAATCAGCATCAAATCTTTTTTTAATCAAATCTTTTTTGTTTTGAATCAAATCGTTTTCTTAATTTCTTACCCAATCAAATATTTCTCGACATCAATTAACATCATTTTATTTTATCATAATCAATCCTTCATTATTGCATCTTTATTTTGCATAAATAGACACTGGTCTTTTTTCATAGTGGGGGGATCAACATCACAATCCCAAAAACAACTATAGGCGACTCAATCCTCTTCACCCAAGAAATCACAATTCTCCCTTTCACCTAAATTGGCATAACCTCACCATCCCTCTATTATCATCATCACACAACCTCTATCATCACCACCAACACATAACCTTCATCATTATCATTTCCTCCATAAACATAGCCACAACCACCACATTTCGTCACCATCACCACACAACCTCACTCACAAACCATCTCAAATAGCACAAAAATCACAGCAAACAACCCAATCTTCATCCAACCAAAACCATAGTCACAACCACCATTACAAAAAAAGGAAAAAAGAGATGGAAAGAAGCCACGAAGCACGCCCAAGACCATCGAGAGCAATAGCGCCAGTCCTCGCTGAAAGCACCACCACGAGCCATCCTGCGACATCAGCCTTCCCCTTCCGCCTACACTCATCTCCACGACAAGCATCCCACGACCGCCTCGACGTCCTGTGTCCATCGCCACCAGAGAGCACATTCCACCGAAGAAGCTTGAAATATTAAATTTCTATCTCCAATCCTGTCCCCAATGTCCCGAGATTTTGGAGGTAAAGAAATTTTGTGTTTTTCTGTCCAGGGATAGAAAATTTTTCTGTCCTATTCCTATCTCCATCACCAAATAAGTTTGTGTCTCCAGTATCTCTCTATTTCTGGAGACCGTAAACAAATGCTACCTTAGGTCCTACTCTACTCCCATTTTGGGTGTAGCCATGATTTAGTGTTAGGATTGGATTTGGTTTTGTTTGTTTTAGGTACACCCATGACTCATCTTTTTTAACAAGTCTATTTTTTTTTTGGTCTGTTTTTGTTCATTTTGGGTTGTGTCTTGTCTTAGGGGCTTTTAGTCTTGGGTTTTGTTTTTTAGGGTGTCAAGTTTTCCTTTTCATTTGGGCTCTAAGTTTCCAGATTTTTTAGTTTAGGTGGGTATTCTTTTTTTCTAAAAAGTAAGGGTTAGTGCTTTTAGGGTCCTAGGATCTTGATATGTAAAATAATAATGAAAATAAGAAAAGGAAAAAGGAACAAAACCGAAAATAAATACAAATAAATGGACTTTTTTTTAATTTGTGCAATAGCCAATAGTTGTGGTAAAAGGGTGCTTCCTTTATCACTTCTAAATTGTAGAGAGTTCATTGAGTAGTCCAATACTACCTTGAACCTTATGCAAATGGATGTTTCTCTCTTAAATTCTTTTTCAATTAAAAATCTTTTCACAAATAAAATCAATCAACACATCTTTTTGTTTTTATCTAATTAAAATCCATCAACACATAATTATTTTCTACAAGAATGATTTGGCTTTGAGTTCCTCATTGCACAGAGGATACGTAGACGCAAGCCAATAACTATTAAATCAAAATCTTTTTTTTATAAAATTTGCTCTTTTTTTTTCTTTTATCTCTTTGTGAATATGTAATTGTTATAATATTTGGGGAAAATAAATATTTTAAATTCATAAATAAATTTGCATAATGAGCTCTAGGGTAACCATATTTATCCAGATGTATTAAGTAGTGGGATTTGGTTTTCACCATTCCCTAATCATAACTAGACTCCGAAACTCAAAGTCTCTTTCAAAAGACCAGTTTGCAAATCAAAAGATTTTCCAATTTTAGCCACAATTAAAATTGGTGGTGGCTCCTTTTTTAAAATTGGCTGTCATTCTCGTTCCTCCCTACGTTGTGATAGTGGTAAAGGGTGGCGACATGGCGCTCGAGGAGCTCCTGGATGGCTTCGAGAGGTACTCCTCCACCTTGTATAGATGGCGATCAGCGTAGAGTTGTCGACGAGCGGAGGGGAAGTAGGTGACGACATTTCCATTGCAAAATTGTTGGAGTAAGGGTTTATAAAAAATTAATCAATGTTTTAATTAATCAAGCAACTAACTTTTTATTTGTTATCTCATCTAATCTCAAAGAGAGAGAGGGGGAGATGAGGAGTGAAAAGGTTAGTTAATCTAATCTAAGAAGCTTTTGTGAGAGTTAGAGGTTGGTTTTTATTTTCATCAGATTGTATGATTTGTTTTAAGAAAGACGAAAGGAAAGGATCATCTCATATCAACTTGCCTTGCCTTGACCCCTATCCCATCAACAATGAAAGCCAACATCAACATCCTTGTTTCCCGCACTTTATCCTGTTTTATATTATTTTTCACATTTTTCTTAGTCTATATGCTGTTTTCTGCCATTGTGTGACGTCTAGTCTAACTTCCTTATCTTAGTGCAAATGATATATCAAGTGTAAGGGTGTTCAAGGTTTGGTTTAGTTCGGTTTGGTTTCGTTTATTCGGTAATTCAATTGGTTTAGTTCAGTTTGATTTGATTTCAATTCGGTTTGATTTGGGTTCAATTCAGTTTGATTTATTTCAATTTGGTTCGATTCAGTTTTGGTTCGATTTAATTTGGTTTGATTTAGTTCGGTTCGATTTGATTTCGTTTCAGTTCGGTTTGATTTGGGCTCGATTCGGTTCGATTTTGTTTGGCTCGATTTGGTTTGGTTTGGTTTGGTTGAATCCAGCGTCTCAGCTTAGTTCAGTTTGGTTTGGTTCGTTTATTTGGTTTGGTTTGGTTGATCGATTCAATTTTGGTCTGGTTGGTTCGATTTGGTCCAGTTGGGGTTTGGTTGGTTTGTTTGGTTGGTTCGTTTGGTTCGGTTCGTCTTGGTCTTGGTTTGGCTCAGGGATTCGTTCGATCCGCTGGTTTGTTTGGTTTGTCGGTTCGTTCGGTTTGGTTTGTTCAGTTCAGATTTGATTCCTCTCCGTTTGGTTTGGTTTGGAGTTTGGTTCGACTCGTTTGGTCCCTTCCCCTTTTCGGTTGGTTCGGTTCGTTCGTTCGATCAGTCGGTTTGGTTCATCAATCCAGGTTCAGTTTGGTTTGGTTTCAAATTCAGTTTCGATTTGGTTCCGTTCCAAGTTCAATTAGGTTCAGTTTGGTCCAGTTTCGTTTGGTTTATTTTGTCCGTTAGGTTAGGTTTGGCTCGTTTTTGGTGTGGTTCCAATCGGTCGATTCGGTTCGATTCGGTCCGTCCATTCCATCTAGTCCGTTCGCGGTCAATTCTGGTTGGTCTTTGGTCAGGTTGGTTGGTTTATTGGTTTCAGTTCACTTGATTTAGTTTGGTTTGGTTTGGTTAGTTCGGTTTAGTTAGGTTTTTGGTTTTTACAATAAAATTTATAAAATGTAAAAAAAGTAAGGATTTAATTAGAATGCATCAGAGTAAAGAAGTTTTACATATTCATCCAATCATAGTTAGCAAATATAATTACTTTCAACCCCCACTACATGAAAAGTCATACAAAAGAATATATGTGATTGTTGGATGACAGTGTAAAACTCTTTTACACGTCAATGCATTAAAATTAAGCTCAAAAAGTAATTATAAATAATATTAAATTAGAGTAATCATTATTATAAAATTATATAATTATAACATCTAAGCTAATTTTTAAAATATATGCTAATATGTCAAACTATCAATTAATGAGTTAAACAAATGATAAAAGACTTGAACAAAAATTATGTTGATTAAATTAAAAGAATTAATGTATAATTGAAAATCCTAATTATTGAGTTAAAATATGAGATAAATTTAGGTATGAATGGGAAATAACTTTATTATTACATATTTAAAATATCTCAAAAATTACTTTTCAAAACAATCAAAACAAACACTTTATTATTACATATTTAAATATAAAATGACTCATTTATAAGTTATTTTTCCAAAATAATTTACTTACCAATTCAGGCCTTAAACCACGTATATATCAAAATATGTAAAATAAAATCCTACCCTACTCAAAAGTTAAAACAATTGGTCGTTCACTCCATATTCAATTTGAGGTAACATGCATAACACAGCTTGATGATTATATCGATCATTGAAAACATATAACCTTCCGATTATTAACATTATCAAAATTCGAGATGATTCATTATTAATTATTAATATTACAAAACCTATATATTTCAATTATGTACATCCTACTTAAAAAGTGTATTGAAACAGTTTGAAGGTCCTAATTGCTGAGCATTCTCCTGTGCATCCTTGAAGTTCTGACAGATAAAAGGGGCAGCAAGGTTCATCATGAAGTCCTGATGAATACAAGAATAAAATATTTGAGTGTTAGAAATTCCTAGAAAAAAGAAAATTCCACGTTCTAATCATACAATTGGGCACCAAACCAAGCCAAGCCTCAAAGAAAGCTTTAGGGTAGACATCCAAGAGACTCCACCCCAGTAAAAATGAGCAACTAATTCAATTTCCTTTTTGGCTTGTCTTTAACTTCATGCTTTTATAAAACATTGTTTATTGGACATTCTTTAAGTGTACATGTTAGGTTTATGACATAGTAAAAAGATCTTTTTTATTTTCATTTTTATCCTATACATAGTAGGAGTTTGAAACCAATTGGGTTGGAAGTCCATTGTGCATAGCAAAAGAACCCATGTGAATAATAGTCTCATATAATAAACAACATAGGGCATAGAGGTTTATATTGAAGAGTGAAGTTCCCAACAAAATTAATGTAAATTATGGCTTTGAAAAATGATGAAGAAGCCAACAACAAATAGTGCAAAAATGGACCAAATTATATTACATGAAATGAAATGTTGAGTAACTTGTCTTGACTAACAAATACAACACCACAGTCAACAGGCTAAATATAAAAGAATTTAATAAAATGTTCAAAAGTTAAGAATAAAACATTTAAAATTAGAGAAATCGTCATATCAATAGTAGCTATATACCTCAAGCTAGACATGGAATGATAGTAAGGCCATTATAACTTTCAAAATTCGCCAAAATAAAAGGCGCAACATCAACCAAATATTGCCAACAATTGAGAATACTCCTGTTGGGTCCCAAGCTGATGATGCTATGGGGGTTTGTTAGAATTATGAAAGCCAAAGAGGCAAAAGCTGACATAATATATGATATTTGAATAAATAAATACAATTGTATTTTAGCCCATGGCAAAAGTTATGGAGTAGCCAAATAATAAAGTTTCAGATTTTCAAGTGTACGAAAAAAAGGTAAAGAAAAACAAATAACCAACAACTTTGAACAGCAACAATGAAAAGAAAAAGAGAAAGAAACAAATATTTACCTTAAACATGTTGCTGCAACCGTACCCCTCAATCCTGGCCATGACAACCTCATCTGAAAAATTCAGTACCAATTCAACACAAACTTAACATTCAAAGCGACCCAAAAAACAAAAACTCATCTACCTAGGAATCAACAACACCAAAACACAATAAAGACCAAAGTAAAGGTTGCACCTTTCTCACATATATGCACTCAGATGGGCACCAAGTAAACCAACCAGGCTGTAGAATGAACAACCACACGCAATATAGGCAATAACAAAACTGAGAATTGGATATGAATCACCATTTCTAATCAGGAAACTAAGGGAATAATTCACACACATCATTCTAAATGTGCAATCCGTAGCTTGTTAGTTTATAATTTGATTCATTAAATGTCGAATTAAAATTGATTGCAAAACATATATAAATTCAAATTCAGAAGTAACACCAATAGGCATGCACTAAGAATAAAATCATGTACTCAAGTCAACATTAAGAAGTCAAAACTATATTCAAAATATAAAATAACATCACCTAATAAGCAATAACTCCAAATTAAGAAAATAATATACCTTTCATATTAATGAATTTTAGCTTTATTAATCTCATTTCTATGGGTTTCCTACTTTAAAAATACAAAATAAAGAGATTGTTAGGTGAGATTATTTTTTTTGTACTAAATTCTCCTTCCCTAATAAATAAAAACCCAATACTAAAAAAACTCCCATACATAGCAAGCAAAAATTGTACCAAAAGGCATAAACCTTGTCATCACAACTTAAAATTGAAGTCTTCAACCAATTATTGGTCATTTCTGTAACACAAAGAGAAATTGGTAGAGAAAATGAGCAGGAAAAAGTAAAAGAAAACAGAGGAGAGACTCTAGCACCACCTGGACATGACAAGCTACACACTACTAGAAGTCTGGAATCCAAGGTAGCTAACCCGACGGTAATTACCGATACATATTTCGACGGATTGGCGCGTGCTGGGAAATAATAATTGTTTTTTCACTTACCGTCGTAACACTATTGGTAAAAGCTGGCACCACGTCGCGCCATTTGGTGCTCATATTATTCGACGTGTTGAGGGTATACCAACGGGTATTTAATAGTGTTTTATAAATTATTTTGGAAAACATTACCGACTATCTTACCGACATGATTAACAAAAATATATTAATAGTATTTTATAATTTATTTTTTGTTGAATATTACCGACTAATATATCAAGGGTAGTTAACAAAAATATATTAATATATTTTTATTATATATTACCGACGGTTTTACGACATGTAGTTAACAAAAATGTATTAATATATTTTTATTATATATTCCAACAACCTTACCGACGGGTACGTATTTTATAAGTTATTTTTGTTAAATATTACTGACAAGTATACCGATGGTTATTTGAAATTGTTGCACAACCTTTTGTATTTCCACATGTCCGTCGATAAAATCGTCGGTCATTATTGGCACGAGAAAACACTGTTTATTAAATGCATATCTGTAATCCACGTATTTTACCAGAGGTGAGCCTCCTTCTTCCCATTCCGTAAATCCCTCTCTCCCTCTTCACTCTCCCCTCTCTCTAAAACCACCCTCCGCCACTATTTTACCACTATGTGCCTGTCAGTTCCGTTCGAGATTCTAAGACCGCTATTGCAATCTAGGGGCCTTGGTGAGCATTTTAATCGATTTAGTTTTTTTTTATTTGGTTTAGTTTTTTCGTTCATTTATGGGTGCTCATAGTATCGTGTTTTGTTGCATTGGGGAGCAATTATGGTTGTTATATTGTAAATGTAAGGGTTTTATTTGAAGGTGGTAGCAATTGTTAATTTAAATTTTTCATATTCGATTTTCAAGATTGAATTTGGTTGGAAGCCGAGAGCTTCGCACATTGTATTTTTTGACACGCTCTAGAGGTTAGTAACTAAATCTTTGTTATTTATATCATTGAATGATTTGATATGTATTTAGGATATATAGATACTTATGTTTTCTATGATATAGTTGTAGGAACTGGGATTGCATGACTGGGAGGAAGATCATAGAGGTCCTTCCCCGATTTGTTTGCATTGTTTGTGGTGGGATTCTTTGTTTTGCAGATATTACAGAATGATGTTGTGGAGTTATAAGGGAATGCACAATAGAACGATTTTTAGGATTATGTGAATTATATGTAATTATGAAAATGCTACTGTTTCACTATATCTTTTCTATTATTGATCTTTATAATAATATCTATAATTGTTGAATTGACTGAAATATCTGATAATGGAAACTCTTTATTTAAGGAGAGATACTGTCAAAATTTTGTTAAAATTTTTTTAGGGATAAAAGATTAAAAATAACCATATTAAAAAAACTTAAAGACCAATTAAAATAAATATATGATGATGGAATCTCCTAATTTAAGGAGAGATGCTGCAAAAATTTTGTTAAATTTTTTTTAGGATAACAATTACAAAAAAAAAATTCGCTAAGGAAATACAATTAAAAAAAAGGATTAAAAATAATTGTATTAAAAAAAACAAAGAAAACTAATTCAATGTGTTTGAAAACTAATTCAATGTGTTTTAAAATAGTAATTTGGGCCACCGTTAAAAAATTATATGGCTATGGTTGTATTAATTGAAATATATGGCTGAAAGAAATTTTCAAAGTATTTTTGTTTGGGACATGAATATTTGTTAATTTTTAAATATAAAGGAGATTTCTATTTTAAAGTTAGATTGTATAACCATGGTGTTTTAGAAAATGATTATTCAAGATATAACGAATACATTATCCAAGAGTGTATAACCATGCCGTTAAAAAGATTATTCAATATATATACAATCACTAATGTGCTGTGAATTTGTTTATGCAGAAAACATTCTACATTGAGCCTGAGCATGAGCTCGCAGTAAAGAGGGCTTGAAGGATTAGGTCCTCCAATCGAATGCGGGATATGTTTAATGATGTCCGTAAAGGATATATGAACAGCTCGTGGCTGAATGATGCCACCTTAGCTGATTGCAACGCTACTAGGCCAATGACCGACCTTTAAGGATAGGTCGGGTAAGGTAAAGCACAAATCGAGCCTCACAGGAACGGGTCGCTGCACATGGGTGAGTCGAACACCCAGAAGGGAACCCGTAAGTGTTTGGTAATTCTTTAACCTTTCTACATTTTTTAATAACATTTACTATATTTGAATTGTGGCAAATACTATATTTTTATGATTTTATTGTGCTTATTTATAAGGTAAGGGAGTTGAGCCTCCCTTCACAGGGAGAGTTATTGGAGACTCACACTCGAAAGGGTGGCAAAGGGCAGTTTAGAGGTCCTAAACCCTCCTTGAGGTGACCTATGTAAGTTTAAATTTAGACATATCTTTACTTAATTTTTTTTTATTATTTTCATTTATGTCATAATCATTACTTACAACGTGTTTTATCTTTTTTCCTTTGCAGCGTGAGTTTACAAACCTCTGGAGCAAGCCCAAACCCAATACCAGACCCAGATGGATAAGGCTGGGCCAAATGCTGACATTCCTCCTCCTCCTCCCAACGAGGAGAATGTGTGGGCCCGGCAGTTGGCGGCCAAAGGTCACGTATATGGGATGAGGTACTATCTTGAGTGTATATCCCCATCCTCTAACACTTGGGTCAGCTATGGAGGATGATGCCTTGAGGGAGCGTGTCCATGCCTTTAAGAGGAGCTAGCAATAGGCCCAGCGATCCAAGCGAGGGAGGAGCAGAGGCACAGCCCTGGAGTAGCTCCAGGACAGGCGGGCGCAGCTATGGAGCAGGAGTTGAGAGAAATCCGAGAGCTTAAGCTCTCATTGGAGCAGAAAGCAAAGAAGAAGAAGGCTCAGTTCCAAGATGTAGTAAAAGATCACTGTAGATGTGATGACCTTCTTCCAAGACCTGAGGCTTCGGATCCTCCAACTTGGCAAGACGCTCCCAGAGATCTCATTCCCCCATATCCCACTCCCTTCTATCTCTGAGGGTCACTCATAGTCGGATGGCGCAGATGACGACGATGGTTCAGACGATGCACTAACGATGCTGATGATGCCAACACCTAGGAGTTTAGCTAGTTTTTATCCAACTTCTTTTTCTTCCATTCTGGATTTTTTTACAGGATTATTTTTTTCCATTGGATTATTTTCACATTTATTGTAATTTATATATATTTTACGTTATAATTGACTATTTTATTTAATCAATTTAATTTAGTCATTTTATTATTTTCTTATTTAATATCAATTTAGTTGATAATTACATAATTATATAAATAAATAAAAATAAATTACTGATCACTTCATAAACAAAGAGGGAAAAAAACAAAATATATTAGACGGTAAACCGTCGTAATATGAAATATTTTTAAAATATATTTTTTCAATAAATTAATATATCGCTGGTAAGCTCGTCGATAAAATTAGATAAACCTGTTAATATAAATATGCTTCTAACGCCCATGGTGACGCCTTTTATATAATTGTACCGACAGTGAATATTTAATTAACCATTGGTAAACGCGTCAAAAATAATCGATAGGTTATATATACCGTTGGTAGTATTCATCGACGGTTATAAACCGAAGCCCACATATCTATCGGTACACCCGTCGTATAAATATAACCCGTCGAAATACCCATCGATATAGGCGTCAGTTACTGTGCTTTCTTGTAGTGGGAGAAGTCGTGTCAACCATTGGTCACCACCATCGCAACACCATCTTCATCCTCATAGAGTAGTTGCGTCTCGTTCTCAGCCCGCCTCCTCCACTACTTACGTCATTGACCACAACGCTATTCTTATCGTCATGACATCTCCACCACATCACCACCTCTGCGTTACATGGCAAGCATGCTGAACCCCACTAGACCCACGCCACTATCACAAGCACCACCGCAAGGTTGATGTTCATGACCATGCGAGCCCATCCTTTTACCAACACTATTAGGCCTCTTCAAGGTGCAATGGTAGGATGGCGCTGGGGGGTTTTGCTCAACCTAACCCCACCCCGTACCAGATAACATGAGTTTTAACATTCTCCCCCTTCCGAGTTTTACAAATTTAAACCCGCACCCGCCTTGCGGTACCCACCCGCCTTGCCCCACTATTTTTTAAAAAACTCTAAAATTATCTCAAATCTAAAAAATCAAACACAAATATATAAAATACAATCGATGTTAATATTTAAATTCTAAAGTAGCAATCATTAGTTAAAAAAAAAAGAATATCCTTAATAGAAAAAACAACTAAAAACTAAACAAGTTTAATATAATTTGATCCTGATTCCTGTGTTAATGTATTAGGGTTAGGTAATTTTCTTTTAAAATAAATATATACATAATATATTAATAATTATTTTTTAAAAAATATATATAGGTTGTAGGGCAGGTAGGGGAGGTTTACTCTAAACCCATATTCACCCCAACTCGTAGGCAAAACCCACCCTGGTGTGAGGCTAGTTTTAAACCGACCTAAGCAAGTCAGTGGGGCGTGCCCGCGGGTAAGGTTATTATTGCCATCCTTATGCAAGGGTTGCTACAGGACCTCAACGGAAGGATTATAAAGCATGGAATTATTTCTACATAGGGTTAGTGTGAAAGATAGAGAAAGAAGGTAGAAACATGGGGTTTTGAGAAAGAGAGAAATGAAGAAAATGGGGTTGATTATCAATGAATAGGATGAAATGAAAGCTTTTTTTTTTTGGTAATAAATGAAAGCCTTTAGAAACAAACCAAATGGAAGGGGAGAGGGAATTTAAATGAGGAGCTTGCTGTAGAAGCCTTTTGTTTATTTTAAAACAATGAAATTTTGAATTTTGAAATGAAGAAAGGAAGAGGAATGAGTTAGTGTAATTTATGTAATGTAGTATTTATTATGCTGATATACAAAAGTCCAAGATTAGTCAAATTCAAATAAAAATTTGCTTCAACAATTAATACCCATCATATGCACTCATATTCAATTCCTACTTCTAGGCCCATTAACACACATCCACCATTTTTGAAGCATTTATGAACCCGATACCAAACACTATATAGTTTGACCATTTGAAATTTCAAATACATGTGCTGCAATTATATGTTGGAGGTGGGATAAATGCTGCATTAAATAAACAAATTTGAAATTTGAAGAAAGATGTTGTTGGTCAAATTTTGAATTTAATGATTTAAGATGAGAGAGTTAATTATCACTCTTCTTAATTATCAACTACAAATATCTGATTTTTTTTTGTTTTGAACCAAACAGCTTCTTAATTTGTTCCTTAGATCCTGTAGGAACTATTCTGTTGTTGCTTATTAAAACAAAAAAAGAAGCTATTTTTTGTTTTATGGTCTGGGGTTATCAACAAGAATATGATGCATGTAGCCGGCACCATTTAGTGGGACAAAGCTTAATTATTATTATTGTGGGCTGGGGTTATTGTCTGATAAGGGTTTTTAATTATCAAGTAAAAGGTAATGATGATTGCCAATTACATTAGCCATGCATACCAAATATTACATTATAATATTACTAGTAATTCAAAATGCGGTAATCTTTATAAGTGGTAATCTACATTATGAGTAATTTTAACGGGTAATGTGCTAAATGCAACCTAAGCTTACTCGGATTGTGAGTGGTTAGTTTCTATATTTTTGGGCTTTTAGCCCAATATCCAATAAAAGAAAATAATATTTTTTAAATTTTTTTATTAATTGACAATGTAACATTGTTTTACACAATCAGTATATATAAATTTTTTTATTATTTTTCTTATTACTTGTTATCTAAACACATTATACAATTTAAATTTTTTTAATAATTAAGAAAATATAAATATTTTGATAATTATTAATGCAAAATATTTTACATTTTCAATTAATTATATATTTATATTTTTATATATTTTTTGAAATAGTTATAATATGAGTCAAACAATTATAATTTTTTTAAGATTAAAGTTAAATGAGTTTAATGACATAATTATATATACAATTGAATAACTATACAAAAAATGTTTACATTAATATTATGTAAAAAATAATTTTTATAAATAGTATGAAATAAGTTTACATTGTAATTCATTAGACACACAAAAAATGCCATATTATCTTCAACAATTATTTTTAAAAGTTAATTTTAAAAGAAAAAAATGCAATATTCATATGTGGAAATGATAATTACTGCAAGGGGACTATTACCCCATTTCCATCTCCCTGAGGAAAAAAACCTTTACATTCAAATTGCAATATGCGAATATCCCCAGATATCTCCAACTATAGATTCCATTGTTATCCCTAGTAAACAATAACCTTTATAATTTTTACACGAAAATTAATTTGTACAAAATATGTCTGCTTATTTTTATAAAAACAATATAATATTTTCTTAAATTTATTGAATGAAAACATAAATTATGAATTTAGTTTTTTCATAAATTTGCACATTAAAATCTAAATTAAGAAAAAGTTTAATTTTGATACACTAACAATATAAAAGAATTTTACACTGTTATTAAATGAAATATCTCAATTGGAATGATTTCTCAAATAATAAAAGTAAAAATTAATCATATTTATTAATGTGTTATTTATGATTGGATAACTGTTTAAAATTTTTTTTGTCCCATTGTTATATTAAAATTAAATTATAAAAAAATTAGACAGAAAAGTGTTGGTGAATCGAGTTGGATCGGAGCAGGTCGCGGAAGAGAGGGGCAATCTTTGGGGTTTGCAAGGAGACTTGCCTTTCAACAGATACCCATAAAACAACGCCAACTGAGCAATCGCTCTCTCTCTCCTACGCCGCCTCTCACTCTCTCTCTCTCTCTCTCTCTCTCTCTGTGACTATAAATATAAGAGTACAGCATTTCTCCCTTTTCTCTCGTGAATCACTTCGTTTTCTCCGCTGCCAGCTACAACACCACCACCACCACCATCTTCATCATTTTCTCTGTAAGCCCTTCTCTGTCTCTCTCTCGCTCTCGCTCTTTTATTCATTGCCTTTGTCTCTATGGACACTCACATGTTCAATTCATTTAATTTCAACTGTTCATGAAAGACCCTCATCAGGGCTTATCTCTTTTTAATTATCAAATGCAAATATCTGATTTTTTTTTTTGTTTCGAACCAAACAGCTTCTTAATTTGTTCCTCAGATCCTGTAGGAACTAGTCTGTTGTTGCTTATTTAAAAAAAAAAGAAGAAGCTGTTTTTTGTTTTATGGTCTGGGGCTGTTGTCAACAAGAATATGACGCATGTAGCCGGCACCACTTAGTGGGACAAGGCTTAGTTGTTATTGTTGTGGTCTGGGGTTGTTGTCTGATAAGGGTTTTTAATTATCAAGTAAAAGAACAAACTTTTTGCTCTCTGCTGCCTTAATATGTTTGATTATTTGTTTATGCTATTGAGTGGTACTGCTACAGATGAAGCGTCTGTGATTTTAGAGTTAGACTGATTATCTATGTTGCATGGATACTGATACGAGGATATCGGTATAGTTATTTTGGCTAATTTAAGGTATCTGTGCATAATAGCTGTTTATCATGGTGTGGAGTTTGTGCAAATAGGGAGCCAATTTTGTTTGGCATTTTTGTTTTTGTTGCTTTGTATGTATGTTTGGAGCATGAGTGAAGAGCAGAAAGCCACTAGCTTGCTTCTTCTCATATTGCTCCATAAATCAATAGCCTGTTTTATAGAACAGGAATGGGATTGATTCCATTCTTTGTAAATTTCTATGGCTTATATTTATTCCACATTGCGGCATGAAATCGATTCACAATTTGCTTTAGGATTAGACTTTTTGCTTACCTTCCTAAGTTTAATCCTGTTGCAAGTGTGGTATAATATCAGTCACTGGATTCATGATGTCTGAAAGCAACCATTTCACCATTATTATCTCTTGATTGTAGTATAAGATGCATTGTGGTGAGAAATTGTGCAGGCTTCTATTGTGTAATTGGATGGCATGAAATTATATGATTGAATTATTAGACGTATCTAGCAACTGCACTGTGTGTTGCAATGTTTTGGTTGAGAGTGTTGTAAAAGGAACCTATAAGAGACAATCCTTGTTTTGTATGCCATTTTTAAAACAGCTAAAGATTATTTGTGGATATCAAGGGTTCTTAATTGCATGCTCTCTTTTTCTTATTAATTTATTGCTGTACCATAATCATAATTTTGTGCTCTTGGTCTGTCTTAATCACCAATGAAATATTACATATGGTAGTATACCCTAGGTGTAATGCCATTCATGTATAATCTTTGGCCAAGATATGGTTTACTACAGGACACTATGGCATTGTCTAATTTATGTAGTTGACCCGACTTAGTGGGACATTGTTTGGTTGATGTTGTGTAACCTCTGGCCGGGCTTCAATTATATCAAAGTGTTTTTGTTCATCTAGTTTCTTCGTAAAGGCATTTTTATCTATTGAATGTATTTGCCTAGTAGTGTCAGTCTTATAGAACTTTAAACTGAATCTGACTCGGTTTCCAGCTGAACATTTTTATTTGTTGTGTATAGAACTTGTTTTAACTGCGCTACTTGACAACTAGTTGATTCTGTAAAAGATTAATGTTGTTGTATGAATTTATTTTCAGGGTAATCATGGCAACCCTGTCAGCTGTGAACCTTCTCCACAATGGGTGTTTCAAACTGCAAGCCCAAATCAATCCACCGTAGCTACCATAGTCAGGTGCCCTTCCTCTATTCGGTCTGTGAGGAGCATTTCTAAATCTTTTGGCTTGAAGTCGTCCTCATCATTTAGATTGACTTGCATGGCTGCTTACAAGGTTAAGCTGATTGGCCCGGATGGACAAGAGAACGAGTTTGAGGCCCCTGATGACACTTACATCTTGGATGCAGCTGAGAATGCTGGAATCGAGCTTCCATATTCGTGCCGCCCGGAGCATGCTCTACCTGTGCTGGCAAGATTGTTTCCGGTACTGTTGACCAGTCTGATGGTGCTTTCCTCGATGAGAATCAACTGAAGAGTGGCTTTTTGCTTACTTGTGTCTCCTATCCAACTTCAGACTGTGTAATTGAAACTCACAAGGAAGGAGAACTCTACTGAGAAAGTCTAGCCTGAGCTTAAGCAACTGTTGGAGAAGACTCGGAACTTTAGGTAGACTTTGCAGACAATATGCTCGTTCTGCTTTATCGTTAGCATTTATTTTGGGATCACTAATGATTTGGGATTTTTTTTTTTGGGGTTTGTGAACGGAAGCACTGTGATAGTAAGATCTTGAGAACCTTCTTTTTGCATTTAAATGTGATAACAGATTAGTGGTGCCTCTAGTTACTTGCCCCATTTGGTTGGTGTTTTTCAAGAAAAATATTATTTTTACATGACTTATGTGGACACCAACACCTTCAATGATGGATGAATTGTGAGTTCGTGTTGTTCTACATAATTTATTTTTTAAACGTGGACAAACCTTAAATTGAGCCAACAACTTAGCACATTTTAAATCAAAATAAAGTGATGGGAGATTTAAGGAATGGAAAGTCTACATGCTGTTGTTAGAATTTGTATTGTTAAAAATTTGGTATAAGGTAATTTATTGCTATTGCTTGATTACATGTTTAAATGAAAATTCTTGAATGATATACACTTCTTGTATGCTCTGGTATAGCTTATTTTTATGACATAATATTTTAATTTATTAAAATGTCTCGAAATTTTTTTGAATATAAGCTGTTTTAAACTGGAAAGAATTATCCGAAGCTCATCTTCGATGAATATATGAAGCGCTTGCATCATCCTATTACAAAATTGTTTGATTTGTCTTTGGTTCACCCAAAATTAAAGGACGTGAGTATCTTATAAGAGACTTGAAGCCCATACCATGTCATTAACTATTAGCGTTTTAATTGTGAATATATATATGTATATATATATTAAGGGCAAATTGCATCCACTTGTTTTGTGAGATTTACAACTTTCCTTTATTTGTTGGGTGAAGTTGACGTGCTCTGATGCACTGTGCAAGGTATAATGTTTTTTGGCTTAGTGCAATGAATAATGAAGGAGAGAGTGGTATAATTATTTTTCAAATTCATTGGGTCTAATGCCAAACTTATCAAATCAGTGTAATGATTTTATAAATTTAAAATATTTTGAGCAATTTTTATAAATAGAGAATATTAGAGTGAATTTCATGAAATTGTAAGAAGATTAGTGTGTTTTGCCCTTACATTATATTCATCTTTGTAAATCACATTTATGTAAAACAATTTTAGTTTGTCAAGTTTACACACAACTTTCATATGTCTGTTTGCTATTCCATAAAAGTTTACGATAACTTAAAATGGTGTTTGATCTATCTACCCGGTCTTACTTATACAATGGTGTTAGATCTATCTACTCAATCTTACTTAACGGAAACAAATCTTAATTCTTGTTGTTATATTACTAATCTATAAACACTTTCCTAGCGCTTGTTCCTGTCCTTAGAAAAAAATACAGCAGAAATATAGGGGCAATAAAGACAATAAGACGAAGACATAAATAATAAATATGTATAGGGGTATTATTAAAAGATAAAAATATTAAATTTCTTTTATCTTTTTTCCACATTTTGGAGGTATAAAAATTTTATGTTTTTCCCTCAACAAAAATTTGTCTGTTTTTTGCTCTTACCACCAACAGTTTGTGTCTTAATGTTTCTATTTCTGATACATTAAACAAACGCTACCTTTATGAAATATGCGTAAACGAATAATGCTGAGATGAAATAGTGCACTGGCTTGTTTTGCATAGTTAGCATAACAACAAATTCAGTTGCTCCCTTGTCACATAACTAGCTGGAACCTGTGCTACGCACGATTCATTTAACATCAATTTCATTGACAAATTATAAAACAAGAGGATAAATTATATGGGCATCTCTTATCTATTAATATTAAATCCACATCTTCCTAGATTTCAATTTGACACATACTTCCCTTCTCTTAACATATTTTTTAAAATCCCAAGTTTGCCCGTCTCATCATCTTCTACCTCTATCCACGGGATCTGTCATCATCTCCTATCACAGCATCTATATCTTCCATATCCACATCTTCTGCTGCCTCCACTCACACTTCCATCATCTTCTACCTCTGTATCTATAACCACACCGAAGGGGCTATGACACTGGCCACATCTTGTTATATTTTTACAACCTTGTCCCTAGCTCCAATTTCTTCAGAAATGATTGAAAGACCCTCACCTTGCTAGGGGCCAAGCTTAAATGACTTCTAGTCTAATTTAGTATAGTTTTGACCAGACAGTGCCTTCCTAAACGTCTTCATTTAAATTTGCTTTTAAAAATTAAGGGGTGTTACTTAAGTTAGAGGAAAACACATGATTATTTTAATTTGTTTGACTAAGCAGCAACATAAATGTGACCAGGATTATGGGCTAAGTGGTAAAATATGTAATGAATCTATTCTTGATAGTGATATGAATAATTCAATTAAATGGTATCAATTCCATCATAGTAGTAGAAAGTGATATCTAATTCCATCTTCATGGGTTGGTTTGCGACAGGATCATGGAGGGTTTGGGCACTGGGGATGTTGTGGGTACCATATGAGCTTTTAGGGATTTGGGTGTGAGTGGTGGAAATGAATGACATGGAATTGAAATAGAACAAATTAATTAATAAGGATGAAGTAGTTATTTTATGTATTTTTAAATTTTTAAAAAAATTATAATTTAAGATTACGTGAGGTTATTGTAATGAAATTGAATAAATTAAGGAAATTAGGTGTTAAATTGAAATCTAAGAGGGTGTGGGTGTAATATTGATAGACTAAGAAAATGTTTGTATAATTTGTCCCAAAAAAGTATAATAGATTATACATATATCAACTAAGTTCCAATTACATACTTATAAAATGGGTTAACCACTCCAAAATAAAGGAGGGCAAAAACAGGTCACGATATGTACATTAACTAAGTTCAGGTGTGGCCACATAGATACCACATGTAGCAATACTTCTAGAACGCAGCTACACAGAAGCAAGCCAAATAGTAAGAAAACAAATCAAATGGTGCAAAACATCCAAAGATATATAAAATTCACTTAATAAGATATTTTTTTAATTTTTAAATAAAAATCAAATAGCTAATTTGTTACCAAAAATCAAATAATTAAGGAAAATATTTTTTAACGATTTAAAGTTATGAGACATGTTATTTTAACACTAACACTCAAAAAATAAGCATTCATTAGACACCCACTCTTTAATCATTGGATGTGATAGATGGATGTGATGAATAGGATTACTTCCACATTTAATGATTAAAAGCGAGTATCCCAATTGACATATATTTTTTGGGTGTTAAAATAATATTTTTATTTAAGTTATTGGAGTATTAGCTTTAAGTTAAAGAGTCAAATTTAATATTTTGATAATGGTCCATATAAATTTGCAAAACAAATCTAGATTCCCGTATCAATTCTTTATTTGTTTATTAGTAAATCATGATCACTAATATATGTATCAAGGACTTTCAAAAATCATTATAGATAAATTCTCAATTAGGATTGCCAATAAGAAGTCTACTAAGAAATTCTAAATTAGGAAATGTAATTATAAACACTAACAAAAGTACATAACTTCATATTTCCTATAATAGTTCATCACTAATAGTATATAAAATCAAATAAGTAAAGAAAATATTTTATCATAATTTCAACTTCTAAGAGTTTCAAGTTAAATAATTGCCTTCGATTTTATGACAAATTAAATATTTATACCTTAATCAAACATTTTATATTTTTGTAAATTTAGGGGAACTAATGTGTGCCCCTATCTTTTTCGTGGAGACTTAATAAGGGAACTAATGTGTGAGGATGGCTTTGCAATTCCATGAGATGGAGACTAGGAATATGGCCGATGATTTTTATAGGGGTATTTTTCTACTCTCAAAAAAAAAAATAAATAAATAACATGAGAGAATGGGCTAGTGGAACAATGGTGAGGCTGTCCATGTGGGCTTGACAGCAGATTTAGTTTTTCACCAAATGTAGCGCTCGGTGATGGATCTATGTCTTTTGTTTTCAATTTCTTGGGTCAAGGTCTGTGTGTTTCTTCTCTTCTTTTCCTTTAGTATGAACTATGAAAGGTTGTACCTTCTCTATTCTCAAAATAAATATTTTTTTTCACTTTTTAGATTTATTTATAAAGTGACATATTTGGATTTGTGCCAAGGTGCATCACTTTATGAATAAATCTAAAAAGTGAAAAGATATTTATTTTGAAACAAAGGAGTGGCTTTTAATCAGCGAATCCTTTTTCTTTTAGATCATACGATATGTACGTATTTCTTTTTAGTTTTTGGTCCAAAAATGTATGCGTTTATTCTTGTCAACAGATTTTATGTGTTTCATTCAGGGGCAAAACACAAGTTGGTTTGGATCGGTTTTCAAGTTAAAAAAAAATTCGAAACGAAAAAAAATGAGAAGTAAGAATGAATCCAGACTTATTAAATTTTAATTGGATTAGTTTCATTTTTTTTAAATTTTTTTTCAACAATCCGAATCAAACCATTTTGATCTAGTTTGGATCATTGGATTAAAGTAAAAATAAGAAACTTTACTGTTCAATATTTTTTTTATCTTTATAACAATTAACAGTAGTATAAAAATCAGTTATGATATACTTAATAATATTGTGAATAGATAAATTCTTTAAATAAATATAAATAAAGATGATAAATGGTGAATGTATTACTAAAACCTCAAATGCAAGACTTTGAAAGTTCAGGAATAAATTTTTAAAAAATTAGTTGAACAGGATTATTGGATTGGCTTGGGTCATTGGGTTGAAAAATAAATAAATCCAAAACCTATTTGGATTGATTCATATTAAAAATGAACCAAGTATCCAAACTTCACTGTACCAATTCCATTGATTTGATTTGGATTATTGGGTTGATTAAATCAATTTGTTCTACTTATTTCCCTAGTTTCGATGGAGAATTATTTAGCCGATATTGCCAATTGATACACGGAGCCCAACCCAAACCCATTCGCTCATTAGTGTTATCATATTGGTTAAGCCAGGCTCGAGGGCCCAACTATAATGGACTGAGCAATACCATTGCTTAGTGCAGATCCAATTTGAATGTTTATAGAAGGGAAGATTACTCGACCAAAACAAAAGGGAAGATTATAAATGTGTTTGATTGAGGGGTAAAATTGAAGTGAGTTTATTATGTAAAATTATACATGAATCTCATCCATGAAAATTTACACTTTCTAATGCTACGCAACAACCCTTCCTAAGCAAAAGAATAAGGATTTAGTTAGTAGGGTTGGTAGCCACCCAAAAAGAGATGTGTTAGATTTCACGTAGCCTTGTAGAGGAAGAGGATCTTATATATTATTCACGATTCCCATTTGCGAAATTATGAGTGCGAGCTGAAGCGGATTCTTGTGTTATTATTCTAACTTTTCAGAAGCAAACAAGTCAATCGGGTGTTGAAGTATGCATCAACAATATTATTCCGGCCAACATCTGAAATCTCAAGTACCCCAGAAACTTATCACAGAAAAAATGTGCGACATATATGTCTCTTTGTTCTCCACTTGTTATCTCTCTAACATTGTTCACTCTAATTATCTTGAAGTGTTGCGTGTCGACCTCTTTTTAAAAAGTTAAAATGTCTTTACGCAATATGAAAGTAGTCCAAATCACCTTCACCAAAAAAAAAAAATCACATTTTGGAAATGTGTGCACATACAATGTAGGTTCCAAACACCACACAAACATATTCAATATGGATAAACTTAATATCATCATTTTGAATTTTGAATCTTCATTCTAGGGGTGTCTTTGGTATGTGATAAGAGTATGATTTTTTTTTTTTTTGTGATTTAAGCTCTAGTTATTAAATTATAGTTATTAAATTAAGCTCTAGTTATCCATATACTATAGTTTCTTTTTAAATTATATTTAAACATTTGTTATTTTATTTCATAGTCATATTAACCTCTCAGGAAGAAAGCTTTATGGTAAAAAACAAATTTCGTACGAGCCTTGCCAACAACCAAGTTATTTATTTTTTATTTTTATTTATATTTTTTGACGGGAACAACCAAGTTAGTTACGCCCATGATTCCGCCCTTTTTAAATTATCTCTATTTATTTTTTTTTGATAGATTTATAGTGTCTCTCTAAATTTTCCCATCTCTAAAACGTGACTATTCATAAGTCATAAATCATACCATTTCAAGGGAGACCTTTATAGTTTTATTCAATTTTTAAATAGATTTTTATAATTTAAAAATTTATAATTAAATCTCTATATTTTATCTAAATTTCAATCAAGTTTCTATACTTTAACGATGATCAAGTTCTTTTACTATAAATACAAAAATTTTCAATTAAGTCTTTATAGCTTAAAATTTTTGTGATCAAGTCTCTATAATTTTGTACAATATAGGGATTTTATCAAAAAAATTTGTGTAACATAGGGACTTGAGTGAAATTTTTTTTAGAATATAGGAATTTGATTATAAATTTTTAACTTATGGAAACTTGATTTAAAATTTTTATACAATATAAGAAGTTGATTACAAATTTTTAAATTACATGAACCTAATAAAAAATTAAGTAAAATTACAAGAATCTCTGAGTAATTAAACCTATTCGAAATTTGAAGTATGGTTTGTAAGATATTTTTTGAACCAAAAGTTAGTCCTAGTTATCGAGCATGATATTCATTGAATTCTTCCATTTGAAACATTAAACAGAGGGAGAGATTACAAGTAGAAATATATCCCCACACTGTATAATAAAAGCAAAAGGAATTCAAATAACGTTCCTTTTGGCGATTATAAGAACTTTCAATATATGCATTATTTGATGGTTGATTTGCTCATTTGGGTGTGTTATTATGTAAGGTTTGACAATGACGACACTTAAATTCCGTAAGTGGTTACGAGGGTTGCTTTTATGGAGAAGCCATGCTTAAATTAAGTTTTTTTGTTTACATCTTCGAATTCGATATTCATGAAACAATATAATTAAAGGAAGGAATCAAAATAGCTGACTATATAAATTTTTTTAAAATGTTGAAGTTAGTAGCTATAATAATATGTGTGAGTCATTTTAATCTCTAAGATTTGAAAATTAACTTTTTAGTCTTTAAATTTGTAAAATATAAGTTATATTACCTCTTGAACCTATTTTCATTATCGTGCTATCACATTTTTACTTATGTGTCATATTAAATAACACGTCAATGATAGACTTATAATTTTCTGAATATCTGCCAATTAAATTGCAAGTAGATAAGCATATTCAAGACTAGAATATCAATTTTACACATAAGTAACATATTGTTGATTAATATGTTTGACATATGCTAACAATATGATTCTATTATTTGACCATATCATCTCTTAGGTCAAGCAATGTTAGTCTATTACTAGTACATCAATTAACATGTCACATTAGCAAAAAGATGAATGCAACATAATAAAATAGTGTAAAAAACTAAATTGATTCACATTTTACAATATTAAATACCAAAAAGTTAATTTTTAAACGTCAGATACCATAATAGCTCAAACATACCATTTTAGAACTTACTCAAACTTTCACTTCATAATGAAATAAATAATAATAATAATAATAATATACTATTCCACTAAAATTACTAAGACGGGTGAGTACGAGATTGGTGTCGTGACATAAAACTCTTCTCTAATATTAAAAATATTGTTAAAATAAAAGAGTGATACATTTAACAATATTAAAAAAATTCGTTGGATGAATTAAAATTTAATGTGTTGAGAAATTTAAAATAGAAATTAATTTCAATACACTACTAACATAGAAAAATTAATATTGATATCTAATTGTATATTGTTATATTATTTTTTATGAATATTTATTAAGAAAAATTGCACTTCTACTTATTATTGTAAAACACAGTTGATAACATGTCACGACTCAAATCTGGGTACGGGACATGAGAAATCTTATTCCCATGTAAGCCTCATGACTTGTTGATGTTTCTCCATACATGCTCTGCTCTTAAAGATCCTGAAAAATAGAAAATTTCTCTTTTTCTACATGCAAATCACCTGTCTTTTTTAAAGTTCAAAATAATCACAATCATCCAAATGATCAAGTCTGCAATTTCATAATCTGTCTCTAAGGTCTGAAGTTATAATACATCATGTAAGTATACGTTGCTCTTTTCAAAATGTCATGAAATTAATACAATTAAGTTATTCAATATAAAACTTGAATACACTATCATAGGATGCAAAACGAAAAACATGATCTAAGGTCCTGATCGTGTATTGGAGCACTCTAAACCAAAAACATCACTTGTTTTGCCTATTGACTCACCAACTGGAATCTATGGCTCCTGGAGAAAAGAGGGTGAAAAGAATTCACAACAAGCTCTATCTAAAAAAATAGGAGAAGAAGAGAGAGTGAGTTTTGTAACCAAAACTTGAGTGGTAAATCCCCACTTGTAATCCCCCTTCATGGGACATCAAAGAAGTAATGTATGAAATCATACTAACATCAATAATATTCGAAAGTCATACATAATCAAGTATATGTATATATTATATACATATATTTAAATCATCATTTTATAACTCAAAAGTAGTTCCTCAATTTACTTTCATACTTGAAATCATATAATCGCATAGTGTAGTAGCTCCTAGAGAAATAGTAATCTCTGATTATGTTGGTATTCATAGTCTAATATTTTCTCTATTCTGTGGTTTATAAGAACCGAATTTGGACACTTAAATAGGTTTCATTCTTTGCTCTACTTCTATGAGATTGTCCTTAGACAACTTGGTACCAAAATTAACGATCATGCAACCGTTAACTTGCTACCTGTTTCTCTATAACTATTATCTAAACTAGTTTATTCATAACTCAAACATATCTAAAACTTTTTAAGTCTCTAGTACTCTGAGAGCTTTAATCCTGGAACTCTAAGTTTAACCTTAGCATAATTGTAACTATGAAATCATACATGGTGATTTCAAGTCCACAGAATATGTATCCATCAATTTCTGAGTCATATGAAGATTCATACTCTAAAATCCTTTTATGTCTGAATTTCTAGATTATTTCTCATTAACAGTAACTCGTGGTACTCTAGAATTTTGAATCCACCCAATTCTAACAGTCTAACCTTAGCATAATTGTGGCTATAGAATCATGTCCAAGGGATCACCTTTTATAGACATTTGTGATTCCATACCTCCACAGAGTATGTAGCCATCAACTTTTTTGAATCTCATGAAAGTTCAAGCTCTAAAATTTTTTTGTTTAATTGTCTAAAACATATCTCAAACTATCAAGCTCTTCATAACTAGAAACTCCAAAATCATAAGAACATTCTCTAAAGTCATAAGTTTTCCATTAAACATATTCATAATCAATTCAACATAGAAATCATTCTAGTAATCACAAATCTCTAGTAACCAGAATTATAACTATCCTTACATAAGAATAATTCATCAAAGATGGTCTCATGAGTTTTCTCAAAACACAGTACAAGCTATTATGAAAATCAGTTTCAAAAGTCAGCAGAAATCTCTAATCTTGTCCAGTAATATCTAAAAATCATACTTTAAGTCTTAAATTCTTGAAAATAACTCTAATGGACAATATAGAGATCACAAGTGCAAACTCATTCACCTGGAGGTAATCACGAAGAATCTACACCAATAGAACTCTAGAGGAGCGGAAATGACACCACTATCTGACATGGAAAGCAGAGCTCTAGATTAACCTCTAAAACCTTTAAATACCTAAGAATCCATCTTTAACAAGGTAGAAAACTCCTCTCCCTTGAGAAGCGAGAGAACCACCCCTAAACAAGGAAAACTTGAAGGAAAAAAAAAGTAAAACCAAGAGAACAACGTACCTTAAGGTCTTAAAAGTAAAAGATTGAAGTTAGAATTGAAAGAAAAGAAAGAAAATGGAGTTTTGATGGTGAAAATGGGTTGGAGGCGAGGTTTTCTTGTTTTGGGGATGAAGGGGTGAGTTTTTTAGGTGTATGAATGTTCAAAATCCCAAAATTATGGTTTTTATAAAACTGTTGGGCAAGCGCTAAGGAGAGCACAAAATCGTCCCCTACACCGCCTTACCTACCTAACCGCAGCGCTCACCATAATGGTTTTTCTCTCAACTTTGAACTATAATTCAGGTCCTGGTATGTATTCGGTTAAGTCTCGGTATTCACTTATTTACATTTCTTAATTTTAAGTTAATGTTCTTAACTTTAAAATATAAATATAAATAAGGAAATACCCCCATTGAGATTAAAAAAAAATATCATAAAAATCAAAATCATAACTAATCAAAATCTAAATTTTGGGTTTTAGTTCAAATTTGAAAATTCTTACGGTTTTATAAATTTATAGGCTAAAAATGAAATGTTTAAAGATTTCATAAAATTTATTAAAAATCACTCTTTAATTTATTTTTCTAGGGAACCATTACAGAGACTTTTGGTCTCAAGAAAGTGATTCTATTATATAGTCCTTCAAGGGCGTGTAGGTCTAGACTTAGTGAAATTCAAGACCCAAAATGACATAAGGGAAACTGACACTTCTTGGTTCAAAAAAATTTTCCAACTTTTTTATTTAAAACTAGGGTATTACATAATAACATCTACAATGCAACACTTGGCATTCATTAAGCAATTTTTTTCAGCAAACGGCACAAATCCATTATACTAAGTGTCTTATGGTGCTTTAATTAAGCTTCTCTCACATCTATTCAACCAATTATTTCATCCCTTTGTTTAAAATCTTAGTCAATTGCATTTGTCCCCATGTCAATCAATGAAATTATTTCAATTCTTATTTTTAATTTAAACTAGACCAACAGTGGACTAAATACTAATTAGTTCATTTAAGCTACTAGGATTGATCTAGTGGTGAGGGATTTAAGTAGTATGCATAAGGTCCTAAGTTCAAATCTCATTGCAAATAATATAATTTCTAAAGTATCAAAAAATTATTAATTCATTTATATTAATATTTAATAAATAAATTATATTTTATATTTTTAGTATAATGATAAATAATTTTTTTAAGTTAATAATAAAATATTAATAATTAAGAAATTAAATTAATATTAATTAAATTTTTTAATCTTATATTCTTTTAATCATAGATACAATACTTTAATCATAGGTCTTATCATACAACCATCTTTATTAGATGACAAAAATTAGCATTTTAAATCTTCTAGTTAGTTTATGATTATTATCAATACAAATTTACATAAGTTCATTTATATTTATATATAGAAAGTAAATTATATTTAGAGTTTAATTTTGATTAACTAAAAGTGTAATTAAAAGTGTTTTGTATTGTTATTCAATCAAAATCTTTCATTTATATGACTTTTCAACAGTGTAATAAGTGAAAAAGTTAATCATTATAACTAACATGACAATTGACTAATATGGCAATATATGAATAAATGACTTTATAAAAGACTTTTACATTGTCACTTTATAAAAAATAAGATAATGGAGGCAGTGGAATTGATGATGTGTCAATTCCACATGAATATGTTTTTCCTCAATATCTCTCACTTCTATTCAACCAATTAACTTTATTCATGTAACTTTGATAGTTTAAGTTAGGTTCACATATTTTTCAATTTTTTTCTATTTTATAGATAAATTAATACCATGTTTGATAATTATTTTAAAAAACATATATAATACCATATAACTAATTAATATCCTTTTATGCTTACGTAATAATATATACGATAGAATTTAAGTAAAAAAACTATGCTATATAATTATATATACATATTCAGCTGTCATAATAACATCCTTACCAGAAAAAAATTGTTATAATAACGTATACTCCATCTATTCCACAAAAATAGTTGTTTTGAGGCAAAAATATTTTATATTATTTGCTATTTAAAAATTTTAACTAAAAGCTAATCGTTTTATGCTAATTTTTAATCTTTATTAATGGCAACTTTTTCTCTCTTATCACCTCGTTTGTTGGGCTATAATAAATTTTTATTAACGTATCTCTTTTATAAACCAAAAGATAATTTATTTTTTTAAATTTTTTAAAAATCAAGGTTTTTAAAATATTTTCTGCAGTACCTCAAATCACTATTATAATGAAAAAGAGAAAGTAACTTATAATAATACTCTCTCCATTTCAAATTATTTTTTTTAGAATTTTATTTTTTTCAAAATAATTATCTTTTAGAGTTTCAAGGAAACATTAATTAATTTATATAAATTTTTATTCATATAGATTTAACTAGTATTAGAATCCGTGAATGTACGATCATAAATTATCTTAAAAATCAATGTGAAAATTTTAACTAATATTTTTAAAATTAAATAAGAGATAATAAAAAATATCATATACTAAATAAAAATTATTTCAAAAACATAAACTCTTATATATATAATTGTCTAAAAGGATTGAATGAGTGGCTTAAATATAGTGTTTTGTCAAAATAAATTATTAACTTATGTTTATTTATTGAATTTGAACATTTTTTTAATAATGTAATTTTTAGCCAATTCTCTCTTAAAAATGACACATATTAATATTATATTCTTTTTACTAAAGTCTTTTAAATATATATTGTATCATATCAAGTATATTATTTATAAGTTTAATTTGTGTGATAATATAAAATTATTTTACATTTATCCAATCAAACCATTTCATTTACATAACTTTTCAAGTAGTGAGTAATAAACTTAACCACTTTTGCTAATGTAGTAATATATGATTAGATAACAGTATAAAAAAGTTTTACACTGTTAATACATAGAAATTAAACTCATTATTTATTTATAATTTTAAAAATTTTATATTGTAATATGAGTTTAATTTTGATACATTGATAGTAAAACTTTTTAACACTATCATCTAATTAAATAATTCTATTTGCATGACTTTTCAAGTAGTGTGCATATAACTTAACCACCAATGTTAATGTGAGAATACATGATTGAATGATAGTATAAAAAAGTTTTACATTGTCAATGTATAGAAATTAATCTCTTTAATATATATTTTATTATACCAAAATTCTCTATTGGTATGTTGTAACAAATAAATATTAATTATTTTATACAAAACAAATAATTATAAATTAATGCAATATATATTTTCTTATGTAATGTTATATATAAATTTACATGTATATGACTGTCGCTCTTTACATATATATAAATTTTAATTAAACATATGTTTAATTAAATATATATCTTACATAAATATGTTTAATTAAAATTTATGAATATATATATATATATACACATATATATATTAAATTAAAAAATAAAGCTATAAATTACTATACGATAGATTTTACATTAATTAAATCCCACCTATATTATTGTACACAATTATAATACATTTATTAATTCATACTCTTACTTCATTAAATACTCATTCATTAATTGTGAAACTCAATTTTGGAGGGATTTTTTTTTTTTTTTTTGCAAATAGTGTCAAGTGGCTTAATCTCAATGCTTTAATTCATTACTTTTATGGATGAAAATCTTTTGTCCCCAAATAGTGTCTCGTCCCTTGTCCCCCAATCATTTATAAACTCGTAGAAGATATACATTGTATATTTGATAACTTATAAATTTTTAAATCTGTTTTGATTCTTATATTTCCATGTTCAATAAATGATTGATGGGATGAGGAAATGAATATTATATAGGGACAAAAGATTTCCATCCTACTTTTATATATTAACTAGAGTAGTGACGTGTGCGATGCACGAGATTAATTATTTTTTTAAGTAAAGCATTGAAAAATTATTTTATTGAGTAATTCTCAAGAAATATGATAGTTATATCTAAGAGATATATTCAAAACGTCTATAATTCAAAGGGTATACAAATCTAAAACAAATACAATAAGATACAATAATTTAAGACAAAATATTGATTGGTTTAATTTTAAAAATTCTCATTTTCTAAAAATATGTTTACATTTTTAACATATATTCCTATTTTAATCGGAAGTTTTCACTATGTATACACCAAAGATTGAAACTAAAACACTATTTTGAATCTCTTCTTTTCAAATTTTAATGTCATTTACTGCACTTTGTATAGATATGTATTAGATGTCAATGATTATATGTTTACTTTAAATCATTCAATTCAATATATTTTTCAATTTGATGATCTTAGAATGCCACTGATTGTGCTATTTGTATAGATATATATCATATATTAATCTTTAAGAGTTCACTTAAAATATTGAATATTAACTTTTTAATATTTAAAAATTGATATTTCATTATGAATCAATTTTGATTTTATTTACTGAAATCACATCACAATCTAATATATATATACACATGAAAATCACACTAGAATTACAATTTATATTACCATACCCACAATAATCAAGTAATTTATAAGTAGCATTTATAGTTAAAAATTCTATCCATTTTTTAGGGATAAATGTATGTTAGCCCCTGAATTTTAGCTCATATGCAATTTATACCATGTCTTTTCAAAATGTACATCACGACAACCTGAACTTTCAAACTTGCAAAAATCCCTCAGTATAATTTTGATAACTAATAAAGATAAGATTTGTGTGCACTTAACTCTCCTAGTGTTTCTAATTTGTGCAACCGACACTTGTCCGTGAAAACTATGTGCAATTAATCCCTGATTTTTTTATTATGTGCAACCTTACACTCTTATGACTTAAATTTTTAAGGGGTTTTTTTGCACAATTTGAAAAGTTCAGGTGTCATAATACACTATTTGAAAAGTATGGTTTTTTTGCATAGTTTGAAAAGTTCAAAGTATTCAATGCATGTTTTAAAAAGTAAGGCTTAAATTGCACATAACCTAAAATTTAGGGGGGTAAAATGCATTTAACCCCATTTTTTATGGTAAATAGGTGGGGAACAAATCTAATACCACTATTCTCTTAGTATTAATTGTGATGATCATATTCCAAAAGTTAGTATTGCATATATATGATACACTAAATCAAAAGTAAAAGAAAAAAATTAACACCAATTCTGAAAATATAAAACTATTTAAACTCAAACATTTTAAGATATCTCAACTCAAAGCCATAAAACAAAATGCGTACTTCGAAACCAACTGAGCACACCTCAATAAAAAAAAATTCCTGGTGAAGACAATATCACCTTTACATTTGTTTTTATTATAACTCTAAATAAAACAAAATGGCCATGCAATTGGTCTAACCAACAGTATCCAAGATATGACAATTAATGTCACACATGTTACCAATAAGTCGCAATCAAGTCCATCTCAACAATTATCAAAAATCAATAATCACAATTCAGTCAAGTATGACATTTAAGTACAATAAATTATCACCATTCATTAAGAGATAAGCAAGGTCGTTCATTCATATAGCATCACAAATAATAAGTCTTTTTAAATAAATTGGTTTGAGTTTGATGACACAAGTAGTTTGACAAGCATTTTTTTTCTCTTTTATTTTCCAAATGTTTGTGAAAAACCAAGACTACCTTCCCTTGGAGCATATGTTTTAATAATTTATTTTCAAAAATCTTTAAGACAACCCTAAACTAAATTTTTCATCCAAAACATGATTTTCATCCTAATTCCACTGAAACATAGCTCTCCATGAAATTTTTAGAATTTACATAAAAACTCCAAACTTTTGAGAAATTGCAATTTGACTTATCAACTTTACTAAAATTATAAAATGACCCAACAACTCATTTTTTTCTTCTAAACGCATACTTTACCTGTTTATGTAATGTCGGTGATAAGGCGGAGTGATCGTCGTGCAAGAAAGTATGGACAAAGAGTGGCTCTTGGCAAGGCCTCTAAGCGAAGGGGGACATGAATGAACCGATTACACACCAGAATGAGAGGTATCCTGAGGTTATATAGGTATGAGACTATACAGTTGAGGATGTCTTATATGAATTGATTAGTACTACCTATGCCAACAAGATGCATCTTCTTTTCGATAGCCCATCATGAAAGAACTTTACGGTTAAATGTGCTTGATTTGGAGCAATTTTGGGATGGGTGACCTCCTGGAAAGTTTGCCCAAGAAGCGTGTGAGTGAGGACAAAGCATGAAAAGACCTATGTTGGTTTGTGGGGACAGTTGTTAATCCATAAAGTAGCAGGGAATATTACAAATGGTATAGAGCTTGCACCTCTCCCAGGTGTGTCGGGATGAACCAAGTGGAATCTAGTGGGCATGTAAAATTCCTGGTGACGAGGCGGCGATGAGTGATCGCGGTGTAGAAGGCACAGGCGAGAGCGGCTCTTGGTAAGGCTTTTAAGCCGAGGGGTATATGAATGAACCGATTACACACTAGAATGATAGAGATCCTAAGGTTGGACAAGTATGGGACTATACAGGAGAGATGACTTATATGAATTGATTGGTACTACCTATGCCAACAAGATGCATCTTCTTTTCAGGAGCCCATCACGAAAGAACTCAATGGTTAAACGTGCTTGACTTGGAGCAATTTTGGGATGGGTGACCTCTGGAAGTTTTTCCAAGAAACTTGTGAGTGAGGACAAAGCACGCTGAAAGACCCGTATTGGTTTGTAGGCACCTTCAATCTATAAAGTAGAAAAAGATGTTACAAATACCACAGCAAACAATGCAAGTAAGTCGATGAAGGACCTTTACGTCCTTCCTCCCAATCATGTAACCCCTATTTTCTATGACTCTATTTTAGAAAACATAAGTCTCTATCCCACATACATATTAAAGCATATCAATAACAAGAATTTTGTTACTAACCTCAAATGCAGTGAAAAAAACACAAAATCAAAATGCTCCCTACACTCAACCAAATTCAATTTTGAAAATCCAATATGAACAAATATTTAATTTTATATACTTATAAACATTTATACATACAAAACATAAAACAAAATAAGGAAAAAAAATATGGCAAACCATTCTCAATGTCAATAAGTCAATGGTTCCACCCTCCAACACAACTCCTACATTAACAAAATAACAACAATAATTACTCTCCAATGCAATAAAACACAACACTATGGGTACCCATAAACGAATGGAAAACTAAACCAATTAAAATGTTTACCAACATTCTTAGATTGCAATGGTGGTCTTTGTTTCGCGAATAGAGCTTTAGGCGGCGGTGGAGGAGAAGGGGAGAGAAAGAGAGTGAAGAGAGAAACTTGAAGGGAAAATGGGAAGAAGAAGGCACTTCGATTTAAAATGTTCATAGGTTTACCGACGTAACCATTTAATGAAATGATGTGTATCAATTCACATTAATTACCGACAGATTTATCGACGTTTATGCGGGAATCCAAGAATTGCGCCAACAGACAAAATTTTCAAACACCCATGGATAATGTTAAAATTTTTTAAAAAATTACAAAATATATATTTTTTTATGATTGATTGCCAGTAAACCCATCAATATATTTAATAAAAAATTAAAAATATACTAAAAATGCAGAAAAATATTTTTTTTAAACAAGAATCAGTATGTCGTCGGTAAACATAAAATTTTTTAAAAAATTACAATTAAAAAATTAGTTTTTAATAACCCATTGGTAAATTCGTGAAAAATTCAAGGAAAAATAAATAAAAATAAAATATTAAACACCTATCGGTAAGCTCGTCGATAAGTTTGCAAGTTTCGACAGGTTACCGACGAGCTTGAATTACTATTGAACCAATCGGTAAACCCATCGGTACATACACCCATCAGAAATTGTACACGCCATATGGCACACAGTAGGGCCATTAACTACCTACAGGTTGTCGTGTAAACTAATTATCACAAGTTTAATAATACAAAAATGCGAAACCCATTGATAATCCCGTCGGTAATAATCGTCAGTATCACGCGAATTTCTAGTAGCGTGAAATTGTATATATTTGATCTATGTAATAGGAACTTATAATTCAATTGAATTAGTATATCAAGACTTGCTCTTTGAGTAAATAGATCGTTACCCACATATATTATTATGGGGATTGTTAACCTCCACACTTTCATGTGATGGTTAAGAAAAATGTTATTTGTACTTACAAGACATGAGACACATGTCAACTCACATCTCATCTACCATTAGATGATGTGACCTACTTGAATGAGGTTTACACCTCATCCAACGGTAGATGAAATGTGAGTCGAACAGTGTCCATGTATTGTGAGTATAAATAGCATAACTCAATGATTAATAGCAAGCTTCATATTTATATTAGGACATAAAATCCACTCTTCCCTTTTTTCAATCAACTTAAAATGAAGGCTACTTTTGTAATTTTATATTAATTACATTTATTACAACTTCTCTAACTTTTCTCACTCTCTCTCTAAATAGTTTTTACGTTAAGTGATAAAAAATTTGTATAATACATTTTAATAAAATATTTTTCGATAAAAAATTTGTGAAACAAAACACAATCATTTTGTTGTTGTACAAGATATCTATCGCCGATAGGATTGAACTAATTCCTTCAAGCTTGAAAACCCTCTCTTTACACATTGCCAAAATTTGAACCTAACTTAATACTTAAGAAACTCAGCTAATTACCAACTATGTTATGCCTTGTCATTATCAAAACACAATAATTTATAATATAAGTAATACTATTTGAATTATTGAATCATTTATAATTTATTAATAATGAGTCAATCATACTATTATTTTTAAATTTTAAATTCTAAACTTTTTTATTCAAATTTATAATGTTAATTATTCATATGAACTTAATAAGAATTATTAAAATAATATTATAATATGCTTATTTAGCTTATAATAATATTATATAATATTTTAATCAATTATTTAATATTAAAGTAAAAAAAATAAAAACAATAGTTTTCATCTAGAGATAAATAATATGAGTAGATATTAATTAAGAGAGAAAAACTAGAGAAGCAGTAATAAATATGGGTAATCCAAAATTACTATAATATCCAAAATTTTAAATTGATTCAAAAAAGGAAAGAGTGAGTTTTATGTCTAACATAAAATGAGGAACTTGCTAAAAGCCTTTTAAAAACAGCATTTTTTAAGAGCCCAAAGATCTTACCTTTTAAAGAGTTATAACAATATCAAACCAACCTTAATTTACTCATAAAAAATTACATGTATATGTTTGTTAAGAAAATTCTTCTCTTATTATTTCTATATTTATTTTTAATATTTATTTTCTAAAATTCTGAAAATGGAAAATACAGTAATGACAAAAGGAAATAATTATAATAATAACAAGAAATGAAAAAAAAAAGTGACGTCCAATATATATATATATATATATATATTTCACATTTCAGTTTTCATGGATACGCAGACCTTTCTGGATACACACTGGCAAGTTGCAACGGGTGTCAACCACACCCTACAGTGAAAGTGGCCCCACCCGTGTGCCTGTCTTACTCTAACTTCCATGTGTGTCAGCACAAGAAATGTGAAAACAGAGTTGCCCTGCTCCTCATTTTCATTCAACTGCCATCTTATAAGTTACATGTAGTGAGTGTTATATCTTAGATATCACGAGTGTTATTTGGACACATTCTTATGTATTATTCGATGAAGCATAAGACCTTTAACTAAGAATAGATGTGGGTGTCAATACAAATAATATTTTTCCTTATATATAGTTTAATTTTAATCTACTAAAAGTACAAAAAAATTTATCCAATCAACTTCTCTCAGTTTAAATAATCTTTTTAAGTCATGGATGTGAAATTCATCCATCTTATAAAAAAGTTTTATATATATTTATATATATATATAAGTGGCCAACCTTGCATCACCTCAGTTTCTGTGCCAGCAAGCGTGGTCTTCTATGGCCAAGATCAGATCACCAGTGACAAGCCCTTCCTTCTTCCTCAGAGTGCTGTTCCATCTTCTCGCCATTTCGGGTTCGTTATCAACTTTGTCCATGATTCCCTTTTGATTCCAAAAAGAAAAGAAACAGCTTGTGTGTTATCAACTAGGACTGTTCTATTCACACACTCACCTTCTAAATGGAAGATAAGTACATTCTATCTTAGCCTTCTTGTGCAATTGTGTGATCAGAATACTATTTCCTTTTAGCTTTCACAGGATGAAAGGCCATTGTGTGCTCACAGGAATCAAACAATTAATTTTTATCTTTCTCATTCTGTCAACTTGGTGTAGTATCTATTCTCCTTATAGCATCTTTTGTTTTTATCCAATTATTTTGATATGGGGCAGTATTAGTAATGATCTTCTTTGCAAATGAAATCGTGGGTAATCTTAATTCAGTGTTAGTTATTTGTGCAAGTTGTCGAAATTCCTTATGAGTAATCTGCATTAATCATTTTTGTTATCAATTTTTATTTTTCCCTCTTGAAACATTCTCTTCTCTCTAAATCTTGTTTTCAGATTCTTTGGTGCAAATCTATGGCCTTGGATTTGGAATCAACTATGGACAGATAGCCAACAATCTACCTTCTCCTTCTAGAGTGGCTGTTCTTATAAAATCAATGAACGTGAGTAGGATCAAACTCTATGATGCTGATCCAAATGTCCTTGCTGCCTTCTCCAATTCGAATGTGGAATTCATTGTAGGACTTGGGAATGAGTATCTTCAGAACATGACTAACCCTTCCAAGGCTCAGGCCTGGATTCAGCAGCATGTTCAACCTTACCTTTCACAGACCAAAATCACTTGCATCGCTGTGGGAAATGAGGTCTTCAACAGCAATGATACTCAGCTAATGTTGAGCCTCCTCCCTGCAATGCAAAGTGTGCATGGTGCCATTGTTAATCTTGGACTAGACCAGCAAGTTACTGTCACAACAGCTCATTCTTACAACATATTAGGCGATTCATACCCTCCTTCATCTGGTGCTTTTAGTCAACATCTGATACAATTCATCCAACCCCTTCTTAACTTTCACTCTCAAATCAACTCACCATTCCTGATTAACGCATACCCATTTTTTGCATACAAGGACAACCCAAATGAGGTTTCTTTGAATTATGTACTATTTCAGCCTAATCCGGGGTTGGTTGATCCTAACACAAATTTGCACTATGACAACATGTTGTATGCTCAAATTGATGCTGTCTATGCTGCCATCAAGGTGTTGGGGCATACCGATATGAAGTCCGATTTCAGAGACAGGTTGGCCTTCTAAGGGTGACCCTGATGAGGTTGGAGCTACACCACAGAATGCAGCAATGTACAATGGTAATTTGCTTAGAAGGATAGAACAAAAGCAAGGAACTCCAGCAAATCCATCTGTTCCAGTTGACACATATGTCTTTGCACTTTTTAATGAGGATTTGAAGCCTGGGCCGGCATCAGAGAGGAACTATGGCCTTTACTATCCTGATGGCACCCCAGTTTATAATATTGGATTACAAGGTTATCTCCCCGAGATTGCTATGCCATCCAAAGCCAATGTAAGTAGACACATGATGAAGTTTCACATACCTACTTACCTGTGAAAATTCTCACGTACTCTTTGCTTTTTCATATCTGGCTAGTAGATAATAGGCCGGTTGAGTAGTTTTAATGCATATGTATCTAACTCTTCTATTGCCTTTAATTTGCAGGCTTTTTCTGTCAATTTTCTTGTCTGCATATTTACATGCTTGATGTATGCTTGGGAGCTTTTGAGATCGTGAAGGGAGGGGTCAAAGTAAACAGGAATTCCTATACATGATTCTTTTGCAATAGAAAGTTATTCAAGGTGAGGAAAATTTTGAATTGTCCCTGGACTTTTCTTTTTCCTTTTTTTTTTTTTGTGTCTTGGTTGTTATTTTCCTTGTATTTTTATTTGAAAGGTAATTACTACTTTGGCTATTACTATTTCAGTATTTGTGGCATACCCTGTGGATCACATAAATATTGAAACTATATAGAGTTAAAATGATGGTTGTAGTAGTCTAGGGGCTAGGGCTATTAAAATGTTTCAAGTCTAAGGTCACATGCTATCTAATCCTATATAGGGGGTGAAAATGTGCTGAATTAAGATAGGTTAGATTTCATCGCAAATACCTCTTGTTACACTTATTTGGTATAAGTTTGGCTTGTACTCTAATATAGCCAATTTTAACGTCGAATAGTGGTCATACCATTGAAAATGTCAACTTTTCTTAAATGTTAAAAGTCTAACATTTAGTTAACGAAAAATATTAACGATATTAGTGACAATTTCATTATCGCACAAATTGGTCCTTAATATTATTTGCACAAAAAAAATTCTCAATCCCTCATTTCCTTGCTTTCTTTGTCCTCTTCATCACCACCACCACCATAGTTGAGGCTTTATGGATAAGGTATGCCAAACCATAGAAACCCAATTGAACCAAACCAAAATAGACAAAACAAAAACAAACACACATCACATTAACAATGCACATTTCCAGACCCCCAAAAAAAAAAAAAAAAAAGGAAGCAGTGAAAAAGGAGATGCTTGCACAGGCAAGCCATGGCAGGAGAGAGATCTCGCGGCGGAGCTTCGTGGTGGCATCCTTCCGCATCTCAGGGGGCACCTCTGCATGAAGATGTTAATTAAAAATATTTTAAACGAGCTAATAGGCTTAGGGGTTAAAAAAAGGTACCCCTAAAATGGATCCATTCGAGGATATCATATCAAATTAGAAATGATCATGCATATGTATGAAAGTTCAGTCCGAGGCTCAAAGGGTAAAGTGATTTTTATGGCACGCCATCTTATTCTTAACTTTACGATAGTACTGTACAAAAATTAGAACAATCTGAAAATCATGTGATGGGAAAGTTTTGGAACCATACTTTGGAAAGGTTCTGCCTAAATATCCAACTAAAGCAGAACCTGTCAAAATGCTGTCTAATTCATGCATGTACTAAGTGGACTCTTGTGCCGCCATAACCACCCTCAGAAAACCGTCCTTTACTCGTTAATTTATTATAATATGGTAAAGGGTCTCCATCTTCCTTATCTCTTGCAATCATGCATATGAATCTTCCTGTGAATGAAAATTCTCCTTGTCTTCAGCTATACAAAAGTCCAAATGGGTTGCATCAGAGGGAAGAAAAAAATTCATAAAGCCTTCAGGGATCCTCATGCCAGAAATTCAAACCCGACAAGTTTTGTCCACGGTTGTGAGCCTTATCTGAGATATGACTCCCCTTTCTTCCAATAATTATCTCTTCCCACGTGAGGTTTTTCTTTTGGATCATACTTGAGAGTTTTCTGTTGGAATTTCAAATGTAAATAGTAAAGTTCCACATTGATTAAGAATAAATTTAGTGAACATTGAGTATATAAGATATGAGAATCTACTAACTTATTACTTTAGATTTTGGGAAGAGTATATAAGATATGAAAATCTATATATTTTTTTTTTGTTAGACTTAAGTTAAAAAGGGAAGGCTAAGATCCCGTGACTCAGAGTGATAAATTCTGGCTTAGTCTATTGATGTAGGTGTCCCTCTTGCCTCTCCCTCCCAACACTTTCCCTTCCTATCATACATTTTATTTCAAATTTCATAATGATTCGTGTCCAAATTCCATTGTTCAAATCAAAACCATTTTGCCCTAGTGCGGAATGATTCTTTGCCATAAAATTCTATTAAACCTTTTAGCAAAGAATCTATTGATTTCTATTATCTCTACCAATGAGTCATACAATAATTATACTCATGGAAGCAATTGTGTGAGCTTGTGAGTGGCTAAAACTTTCAACCAAGAACCTTATTTAGAATTAATGGTGTTTCTTTGTTGGGCGAAAATCAAATGGAATATTCTACAACGTGAGGGTCACAACAAGTGAGCTGGTGATCGGTTTTAGACATGGTGGAATGGTCCATGCCTTGAAAGTGAAGTGTAGAGTTCTTAGTACATCTGGTTGGTCCTAAAGGAATAAGATTGGCAGATGAAAACATTGCACATGAATATTTTCCAGCTTAAATATTATTGATTCATAAGCTACCAGCTTCCATAGCTGAACTTTTGGTGTCATTAAAGAGGCCTCTATTTTTCTATTTTCTGATTTTGGCACTAGTGGATTAAAGAAAGTGTTGTTGATTTACATTCTAATTTTAGTATATTGCTTTTTCATCTAAGCAATCACTTGTACAGTTGTTTCCTTGTTTTTCCCTTTTAAGTAGAGTTAGCTATTGTCAAGGCATATAATTTTAATATTGATTGGTTTTTATGTTAACCAAAACGTGGCCAAGATCAAATCTTCGTGACCTCTCATCAAAAGAAGCATAGATAGATTTTGGTGAAATATTTAATACAAATTCAGTCATGCTCACATGCTGAACGTAATTCCATAGCCATTTTGTATGTGTATGTTTGACAGTACAAGAAAAATAGGCACCTTCAACTGTACTTACAATTAAAGTATCAATAAAAATATTATTAAGAAAAGTAATTTCAATATAAAGTAAGGTTAAAATGCTTATAAACTTTTATTGATAATTAGTACATGTCAAAAATACATCTTTTGGATATTTTAGACATGTATTAATTATTGATAAAAATTTATAAGTATTTAACGGTTACTTTATGTTGAAATTACTTTTCTTAATACCATTTTTATTGACACTTTAATAATTGAAACGGTAAAAATACTCATTTTTCGTGCAGTGATATTAATAAAAATATATAAACTTAGCTTTTGTCTTGATCATAAAACTTTAACATATTCATGCCTGAAATAAGAATTTTCCACTCAAAAGTTTCTCGTGATATAGATCGGTTGTGTTTGGAATTTGAAGAATTCACATATATTCAACCTTACAAATGGTGGCATGTAGCAAATACTAATACACAGTTCAATTTATTAGATTATTGAGCATAGTTTAAAAAGTAATCCAAATTATTGGGTGTAATGTGATTTCTTTCAATTTTGACAGTGATTTTTCTTTTTTGTTAAAAGCAAAAAATCTAGGATCAGATACTTTCTCTAGGTAGTGCATATCTGGGGCGTGGATTTAAATCTAATGCTTATTAATTTGGTGTGCCTGTCATTGACTTAATATTTGATGTATCATTGCAGGGAGAGGGAGAACAAAAGCAGCACGGTTTTCTTTTCATTTGTTAAAGGCAAATCCTGCACTTTGCGTAAAAAGCCATGGTGGCAAGAGGTTGGGGGTTTAGTTCATATAACTGAAAGAGACATCATAATTAAAATCATTCATACACTCATTGCTTTCGATTTTAGCAATAATCAAAGATAGAGCCCAGAAACTGGAGATGTAATAATGAGTACTGAATCTTGAGTATAGAGTGTAGAGTGATTTTTTAGTTAGAACATTGATAACATATAAAAGCAGATTTTTTTAAAGAAATGGTGAGTTATAATTATGTTTTATATGTACAAGACTGTTAGAGGTTCCCAAAAAAATTGGATTTTGATGTAGCCATTTTTATAAATCTATCCTCTTCCAAATCAATTTAAGAGAAAATAAAAATCAACTTAATCGCAATTAAACACTTTTTCTGATCACAGTTAATTACTATTTTCAAGTCATTATGATTGATTTAGTGGTGAATAATTTGGGTAGTACACATGAGGAACTATGTTCAAATCTTATTGTAATTAATATAATTTTTTAAGTACCAAAACACATAATAACCATTTTCTTGTGTCAATTAGATTTTTTTTTAATGAGTTTAATTTTAATATCTTGATAATGTTAAAACCTTTTTACACTATTATTATTTAATAAAATTTTTCTATTTATATGATTTTTCAGACAACAGGTGAGAGAGTAAGATTCAACTATATTATTTGATATGTAAATACATATATAATTGAATACCAGTGTTAGTGAACAATTTATTTTAGTTTATAAGTTTACATATGAACAAATTAATTGAGATTTTAAGTCTATTTAGAATACCAATTTTATTATTATTAGATGTGATAAATAAATAATAATTATCATAATATTTAATAATAATAAAATAAATATTTCAATAAACACTCACTTCATAGCCATCCACGGCAGGCGAATTAGTGCCAACCTTTTATTATTTAACTATCATATTAGTCAAAAAGTATAAATGCAGAAGCAACCTTTCTCTACCTGTCTTTTTGTGGTTGAAGGAATCTTAAATGGCATATGTTTGGACTTTTTTATTTTGGTTACAATATGTTTGGACTTTGAGGAGCTATATCCACCTCTTCTCCTTTTTCTTTTATTTTCTTTGGTTGCAATTTGCTTGCTTTGATTGTGAAAAGGTACTAAACAACTATTAAGTGGCTTCAATTTGACGAAAGAAATCATAGATTTTTTATATTCTCCTATGAAGCATTGAAGAAATCTATCAATAATAACGTCAATAGAGAGAAACAAGGTGAATTTTGGACCTTCTGATGGCCCATTTAATTTTGTCACTAAATTACTTTATTATCCCTATTTTAGTTTTTAATTTTCCCCAATCCCTCAGCTCCTCCTTTCCGCTACTTACATCTCTGGTCTTTTCTGGCTCACCAACATACCCTCCCAGAAATTTCGAGAGTGAGATTCATCCTTAAAAGAGTATTTTACTACAAAATGATCACTATTCTGAGTGAATTGTTAATTTAAAGACGTAGGAAACATTTCAGAAAAAGAAAATATGTCATAGAAATATGTTCTTAATTTTGTAGTGTATACCCACAATAAATCTTTTATGGGCGAAAGTTTGTCATAGTTAGGGTTTAGAATCATTCAAATTAAAAAATGAATTGATTTGATTTGAAATGATTTGAATTTATTCAATTTTTAAGTAAAACCTTATATTTGAAATGATTAAATGAAATCAGAAATGAATTGATTTAAAAATACATTTATGTCTAAAATATAATAGATTCTGTTTGGAATGATTAAAATAGGAAATGAGATTTTGATTTGTGTGTAAGTTTAAAAATCAATTCATTTTCATCAAAATCCAAAAGATCTGAAAATTAAAAGAATGGAATTGAGTAAAATTAAAAATCAATTCATTTCTTATGTTTTTTCAATTCTAAACAAATGATTTAATTTGTAAATCATTTTATTTTTATTTTTATGTGATTCCAAACACAAATAGAGAATTCCATTTACGGAGAATTGGAATTCCAATTTAATTTTGTCATAGAGAACTGAGGCCTTCTTAATTCAATCTTGTCAGAGAGAATTCCAATTTTCTCACGTTTATGGAGAAAAGGGCAGAAGAGACGTGATAGTATTGGAGGAATTGCAACATTACTCTCCAACAACTCACCTTCCAGCTAAGTGCACAAGTTTTAGAGTGTCTTTGGACTCACGTAAAAATGGAAATGAAATGATTTGAAAATCATTTCATACGTTTGGAGTTGAAAAAAAGAAATAAATTTATTTGTAATTCTATCAAATTTCATCCTTTTAATTTACAAATCTTTTGAATTTTGATAGGATTTGGGTAAAAATGAATTGATTTTAAAACTTATACATAAATCAAATCAAATCATTTTATTTTCTATTTTAATTATTTCAAACACAATCTGTTATATTTTAGACATAAAAATAGATTTCTAAATCAATTCATTTTCAATTTCATTTAATCATTCTTAACATGAAATTCAACTTAAAAATAAATCAACTCAAATAATTTTAAATCAAATCAATTCATTTTCTAATTTTAATGATTCCAAACAATAATTTATGGAGAAATTGGAATTTAATTGTGGCATAAAAAGAAGTACTTAGTTCTTGCCTGCCAATGTTGCTATCGAAGTAATCTTTGTATAAACGTAGGAACCATCGGTTTTTGCCAATTTTCTAGTGTTGCACTAGCCGACATTCTGGCAAGGAGGACAATGCGATGAATAACTTTGGTGCAGAAGACAGAGGTGGCAATAGCTGGTGGAGAAAAGTTATGGTAAAGGATAGCTTTGTAATTTAAAAATTAATTTTCTATTTAATGATTTTTTAAATTATGTTATTTTTAAATTAAATTAATTCCATCTCTAGATCTCAACTATTAAGAGAATCTAATGATAATAAAATAGTTAAGGATTAGGTAGTCTAGAAGGTACTACGAACCAAGGTAGATGTCACTGGGAAACAACATTTCATACTTCTCTTTCTTTTGTTCTCCACCAAAAACCTAAGAAAGATTTTAATGTCTTATTTTTGACGGATTATTTTGTTGACTATTATAAATAATGTCATATTTGATTTTAGATATAGATTAATTATATATCAAAATTGATTAAGATCTATTGTTTAGGCCAATAAATTTTGTCACGAGAAGTGAGTATAATTTATTCAAATCTTTATGTTGTAAAATTTCACCATTTTAATATTATAAGACTTTTATTTCTTTTAAAGATAGTAAAATTATAGTTAAAGATAAAAAATTAGAAAAAAAAATTATCATATAAATATAATTTAGGAGAAAATACAATGACTTGTTCTACATCCTTTAATATTATATTTATCTCCCTCTTATTTTTAATATTATATTTACTTCCCTTATTTCTAAATATTTTTTAAAATTCCTAAATTATCCTTTTTCCCCAAAAAAAACCACATGTTCCCTCCACACTTCTATCTTCCTCAGATTCTTTTCCACCACACCTAATCTATTTGAAGTTTAAGTTTATGTTTCAAACCAGATTTTTGGGGACGGGTTAAAGGTGTTAAAAAGGGCTTTAATCCATGTATTTGTAAGCTTATGAGGAGAATGTGAAAGATAGAAAAGATGAGAACATACTCTTTAGGTAGCCTTGATAGACAATAGACTTTGCCAGCCTCAAGAGATGGATGTGAATGATTGGAAACCTTTTTTCTTTTCCCAAATGTAAGGATGTCATCTCAGTTCTCTCTCTGGTTCACTCCTCAGTTCTCTTGGTTTTCAGAATGAGGCATACTTTTTGGTCACTTTTCTGTGTATAGGTGCTATGGAAATTGTTGTAAGTAAGAGAGTTGTTCTGTGTTCGTGCAAGGGGTGTTCTTGTGGGTGATGACCATGTGTTGGTTGTTTGAAATGGGGAGCGTGTGCATGTATATGAGCTTCGATCCTATTCCTTTGTTCCCAAGGAAAAGACTTCCTCCCTTTGCCAATTGTAGGCAATCGTAGATGGGATGGTAACGTGTACTAGTGGCTTAAGTATTCCCAAGGTACCTGATAGTAGACACAAAGTGACACTTGGCTCTATGGGGCTTTTACGGGTGCAAATGGAAAGGGTCGCTTGTTTGATTCCTGTTGCAAGCAATGTCATTTGTAGGGCACTTTGTAAAAGAAGAGAAGTCAAGGCTTAGCTTATCACTTGAAATAGGTTCTCTCTCAAAAGGGCCACTCTTTCTCTCATTAACGGGGCGTCCTTGTCTCTAGAGAAATGGAAGCTTCTCCACCATCTCTTAGGCCACCCTAGTGAGGCTATACACCCCTTGCTGGGAATTGCAAGGCCTAAAAGCCTACTAGGCCATAGAAAGGAGTAGTTCCCAAGGCCTTAACAATAGCCTTCTAAGTTTACCATATCATGGGGCATCATCGCATGCACCTATGCCTCATGCTAGGACTTTTTTCCTCTTGTGCCAACCTTTTTATGATTACTTTGCCTTAATTGCTGGATTTAATTCGATTTTAGAAACTTTTACACAATAAAAGACGTAGCTTCTTCTTATTGTGCATATTCCACATGTCGTTTTTCTTGCCAACATATCTTCATTTTCTCCCAGTGTCCTTTGTTCTAACTTTCTTACCTTCTTCGCGACTTGCTTTTTCTTGATCTACTTTCATTAGAATATGTTGGACATAGTTTTTTCTCATGTGCTTGCTTTTAGGTTTGCATAAGGCTTCTCATTGCTCCCTATGTCTCGAGATGATTTACATGACTAGGCAGGCATCTCTCTTGTTCGTGTTGCTTTGAACTTGCTTGCATTCTTTCAAGATTTTCTTGCTGAATGTTACTTGTCATTCAGCCTTCCTTCCACCATTCTAGTAGTGGTTTTTAAAGACATGAAGCTATGGAATCTTGCTCCTTAACTTGGTACATCGGCATCTTTGTCAGGAAAAGCTATCATAGTTCCTGATGAAACCTTTTGTGATCTTTGGCCAAGGTCTTGTTCCTAGTTGGCTATTCCTTGTGATTTCTAAGGACTTGTCTAAATTTGCACATGAGAAGACTCCTCCCCTTTGTTGTGTTTGTTGACCTTGACAAGAAAACTCGCATCTTTTTGTCCACCTTTGGTTATGAGTTCAGCTAGTCAACTAAACAATGCAAGGCCGAGGCGTCTTATGCATTACAAGAAAGCTATTGAGAAGGCCAAATTGCCTCTGCCATTTGACTTTTATTTGTATCTTGGCCATTGTTGCATTCCTTAACATAATTTGGGCATCCTTTCAAGGCTTTTCCTTATTTTGTTGGATTGGGCATGTCTGACCTTGATTGTTCTTGCAGGCCTGTAACATGCAACTGCTCCATAATCCCTCCTAGTTTCAGTTTTGCACCTTGTTGGACCTCGTATCATTCTGCCTTTGTGCACCTTGTGACTATTCTCCATACATCATTTCATTTTTACATGCCCCTTTAAGAATCTTATATGATCTTTCTTGTACATTTGCTATTTCATAGCCCTTGCTATACATTCCTCCTTGTGTATTCTTTGTAACTTGTTTGGCTTCTTTTTCCATTCAAAACCTTTGTAATACCTACTCTTCCTTTCACTTTAAGGGCTTCACATGACTTCCTTCATCTTGTGCACATTTTTTTGCACTCTGAGATTACACAAGGTCCTTGTACATTTTTCATGACATTTTTATGTTTGGTCTTTCCTTATGCACATTTCTTTAAACCCTAAAGACTATATATAATTGTCATGTAGGAAGGAAAGTTAGCCCACAAGTATGCTAGAGGGAGGTATATAGCATGCTAGATAGGGAAAGACTCCTTCTCCTCATGAAGTTTGTGGTGAAAGAGAGAATTTACTCGGAGCCCCTGAGAGTACCTCTATAACCATGGCGCCAAGGGTTGCCCACCTCAGGACCTTATAATTTTTCTAAAGAGGCTCCTGGCTTTGCCTACATTGAGGAGCCTCAATTGGAAGCACCCTGACTGAAGGGTGTGTCTTTTGTTGTACTTTGAATGGTTGCTTTTTGAGCCCCTTTGGTTTGTTCCAATCTATTTGCTCGTTTGAGTTTTTCTTATGTTTGCTTGTTTTCACCATGCTTTTTACCTTATGCACCTCCCATTTTACTTAGTTGAGTCATGCATTGCTCTACCTTACCTGTATGGGCTTCTTGCAAATGTTCACCGTCTTTCAACTATTACTTTTCTTGTGTATTGCACCCTCTACTTGTGAGTTTTTATGCAACAACTTCCCGTACACAATATTAATTTGCACCTTTATGTTGCTTCTTCAAACATGGTCTCCCTTTGTGCATATTCCCTTGCACTTTAGAGACTACACATGACCCTTGTATACATTTCTTTGCGCTCTGGTTTGGATTCCTTTCTTAGCACTTGCCATTTCATGATGCCACAGTGAACATTGGCTTTGCATACTTGACTTGTTCAGATCAATCACTATGTCTTGAAACCTTGATTCATTCATATTTTATGCACTTTGCCTAGCACTTTTGGGGCATTTCATGATTCTTTGATTTCTTGAATCTTTTATGCTTTGTTATTTATTTTGTAGCAAGTGAGTACCATGTGATCCTAACCTTGCACCTTAGTGTGATTTATGCTCTTGTGATCATTACTCCTACATCTTTGTACAATTGTTGTCCTTATGCACAGTACTTTGCATTTCAGGATGCTGTGTTTTTTATGGGGTTCCCTAAATCAACACTGCTTTCTCACCATAAGGTCATTCAAAACATTTTTCATTTTGAGAATATCATACATTGTTCTTGTAATAGGATCATGGCCTTATGCCATCCTTCCCCCTTCCCCTTTTTTTGAGAAAAAGCAAAGCATGTGCTTGCTTCTTCCTTAGAAATTAGAAAAACAAATTCTTCCCATTTTGTTTTGAGAAAAACTAACAGCAATATTCCCCTTTTCTTGGGAAAACAACACATGATTTTCTTTAGGGAAAGACATACATGTGGTCCTCATCATAAGATGTCATACCCTCAAGGATTTGTTCATGACTCTTGTTACTTGACTTCGTTGTGCACGTTATTTTGCACCTTTGAGAACTTTGCATAATCTTTGTTCTTATGCACATTGCTCTGCACCTTTGGTACTTTTATGTTCTTTACATTGCTTGTGTGAGCTTTTAACATTTGGCTTGGCGTCTTACGCTTGCTCTTTTTTATGCATGATTCTCTTACACTTTTGAGAGCTTTTACATGGCCATGCATATTTCTTTGTGCTTCATGGATTTTCTATATTTTATCCTCTGAACTTTTCACATAGCACATTCAAAAGGTACGATTCATGTGCACATTGTTTTGCACCTTTTTAACCAAAATATTTTTATCCTTCATGCCTTATAACACATCCAATGATATAGTTCATATGCACATTACTTTGCTCCCTATTTGTTATCCAAATGGCCTCAATGAACTCAAGAGGGGGTAATTGAGTTCTCAAACTTTTTCTTAATATTCACACTTTAATTCCTTTTCCAATAAAATATAAGAAATTTGATTGAAAACCTAATAGAATGGATAAGAATACAAGAGATTTAGAGTTCTAATTATATGGATGAACAAGATAATAAAAAGTAAACTTGCAATAAACATAAAGAGATAAAGGAAGAGAGAATGCAAACTCAATTTATACTGGTTCGTCACCTCTGTGGCCTACATATCAGTCCCCCAAGCAACCTGCTTGAGAGTTCCACTAACTTTTACTTCTTTATAACTGAAGAACACTCTTATACCTTGGGATCCCTCAGTTTGTGTTTGAGTCTCTTAAGAACCAAGAGATACCACACTCTTATTCTTACAAGGGATGTCTCACCCTTTACACAAACTTAATAATTGAATACAAGAATTCACTCTGACTAAAGGAAATATTACAAATTGAAGCACTAGAAAGTTTCTCAAGAATAAGTGTATTTGGGCAAATATTGAACAAATGATTGATGAATGAGAATGATTGTTAAAAGTGATCTTTGCAATATGTTTTCATGCCTTAAAAGGTGTTAAAGAAAGGATATTTATAGAAAAATAATTTGTGTAGACCATTGGGGATTAATTCCAAAAGATGTATATCTTCAAAGCACACCCATTTGCACATTCTTGGATATGGCAATCGATTATATGAACTAGTAATCGATTATCCAGTTCAAATTTTAAATTCTGGCAACGATCAAGGCATGGTAATCGATTACAAGGAATGTGTAATCGATTACACAGATCAAATTTCAAATTCTGGGTACATGAACAACATGGTAATTGATTACATTATATAGTAATCAATTACAAAAATTCTAGAAATTGAAAAATTAAAATTTTAATACACTTTAACTTGGTTTTTCATCCTAAAAACATTTTTAAACATCTTTCAAACATATCTTTTCAAATCAAACTTATGTTTTCACTAAACAAATCAAAATCTTCATTTAAAAACAATTAAATCCTTTCAAATCAAATTTTTCTTAGAATCAAACTCATTCCTTAGATTAAAACCTTGGTTAACTTAACCAGAGCCAAATAAACTTATTAAATAAAAACATTTCAACAAAGTGATCTAAGTCCTAATTATTCTAACAATTTGACTTGATCATTTGACTTGTTCATTTTAAAGAAACTCCATGCTCTTGTGCTTCCACCTTTTTACCATTTGCTTTTTGGCATCATCAAAACCTACAACATAATATTCACATTATTAACCACAACTTGTTTTATGCTTTGTGCTTTTGCACATAGAACATTCAAAAGATGTGGTTCATTATGCATATCACTATGTACCTTATAACCAAAATCTATCTTATCCTCCGTGCTCATTTCTTAGCACCCTTTGAAGGGCCTAGTCATTGTACTATTCACTCAACACTTTATTTGATTGTGAAATATTTCATCCTTCGTGCCCATTTCTTAGCACTTTCAAAGGATGTGGTTCATTGTGCAATTGCTATGCACCTTATAACCAAAGTTTATTTTATTCTTCGTGCTCATTTCTTAACACCTCTGAAAAAAGGGGACAATTTGAATTCACCCTTTAGGTCCCATGCCCCTGGACCAATAACACTTTTGTGTTTCATATGTTGGGACACATAGTAGGCTGGCCACCTTTGACAAATTTTATCTTTGTCCCAATTTGTCAAATTGGAGGTTACTAGTAATCAGGGGAAAAAAAGAATTAAGTGCATTTTAAGATCGTCCCATTTGACCTGAACCTCCTCAAAAAGCCTAATCACTTAAGCAATAGAATGTTTTATCCTTTATGCCTCTTCGCATGGCACTCTTTCTATGAAGGAAGGGGATCGTGTGACTATGCCATTTAAGTCCCATGTCCTAACAAATTTATTTTTAATAATATCTTTTTGGTGGTACGAATAAATATGAATATGATTTAAATTCTTACAATACTCCATACTTATGAAAAATTTTCCAACCAATCATCATTTTTCTCAGTTATTGTTGGGGATGTCCATGGAAAAGATTGGGCTTTAGACAGATGGTAGAAGAAAGCCCAAACATTGAAGCCCAAAGCCACGAAGGAGTATAATAGAACTCTCTCTGACTCTTTGACAATCTCACAAAACTGAAAAAAAAAGTGAGCGTATCGACCCAAAAAAGAAAAAGAAAAGAAAAAGTGAGCGCGAAGTGTAATAGAGTGTTGACAATGGCGGGAAACAAAGAAACCAACCCAGAAAGAAGTTGAGAGAGAAACCCTAATTTCACATCAAAATCGAAATCGAAGAAGAATCGTTGAGAAAACTGCTAAACTGAGCGTTTTGATTGGAGAGAGAGAGAGAGAGAGAGAGGTGAATGGCGGAGGCGGCGAAGAAGGCGGTGGTGGCGGCGGAGGCGGAGGAGCTGCCGAGGACTATCGTGCGCCGGGTGGTGAAGGATAAGCTGTCTCGTTGCTCCGAAGACGGAGACATTACCGTCAACAAAGACGCCCTTCTCGCATTCTGCGAAAGCGCCAGGATCTTCATTCACTACCTTTCCGCTACGTACATTTCTTCTGCCCCTGATTATAAACCCTAATTTTTATTGCCCTAATGAAATTTTGGTTATCCTCTTGTTTATATTATTGCTCTGAATGAAACCCCCTTTTCCTCCTGTTTGCTTGATTGGGAAAAACTGGGATTAGAAAATTACTTGTCAAGGTGTATGTAGTTTGTTTAGCTAAGCTTATATATATATATATATATATATATATATATATATATCTATAATTACTTTTGTGGAGAAAGAGGATCGAATCTGATTCTTTATCTGCATTTTGTTCTGGAATTTCTTTTTTTATTTATTTATTTTAAAGAATATCAATGCACCCTAAGTAAAGCATGTTGGAAAGGAATAAAGATTTTCTTTTTTTCCTCTTGCTGTGGGTTTTATATGTTTTATAGATGAACTGAACTGCAGAAGGGTTGAAATTGGGAACTTTCTGACGAAAGTTGGGAAATTTGTGATGGAAGTATATGCCACTATTTGGACTATTTAGTTGGAACGTAATTCTCGCACTTTCAATGAAAGATTTTCAGACAAGCAAGTTTTGTGGGATAGGATTAGACGTTTAGCCTCTATTTGTTGTAAAGCTCCATTGAGAGATTAGAAAACCATGCTTCATTGATAGTTTTTCTATAGCTAGTTTTGGTTCTTGTATAGAGGATCTCTTGTCCTCTTGTAATTTCCTATCTTATTCTCAATATAATTCGCAATTTATCAAGAAAATGAAAATTGTGATGGAAGATGCAGAGGCTGATTGGTGATTTGAAATGATGTGGTGGTTCAGGGCTAATGACATATGCAAAGAGTCAAAGAGGCAGATTATCACTGCAGAGGATATTTTCAAAGCTCTTGAAGAAACTGAGTTCTCTGAGTTTATCCGCCCACTGAAAGCTTCTCTTGAAGGTCCCATACTTACTTCGATGTAAAGAACAAATATGAGGCAACTTTTTGTGTTTATTTTTTGAGAATTCTGACTTTGCCATGATATTTTATTCTTAGTAACTTGTTCAAAATCTTCTACCAAGGTTATTTGGGTGTTATTATTATGTCCATGTACCCATATATTGAGTCCTTGTCAAGTTCTTAGGCTAAAATTGAACTTGTTTGATCATGTGTGTACCCTGAGCATGAGACAGGCGGGAGTAGATTTTCTCCTGCTCCCATTTAACATTCAGGTTCCTTATTAAATGCTCACCGTTAATCATCTTTTAATTAATGGATGGTTGAGATTATTGTACATGACTTTGTCATGTTAAATGGGGACGTGAGCGGATCTGTTGCAGTCTTCTCTTTACTGTTATGCTAAACTAGCTTGATCAGCTAGTAGGTGAAATTTGGTCCAAAGCTATAAAGCCCGTTCAAAGAGGAATGAGATGAGAGGTGCTGTAATTTATTCAAATTGAGGTACATATGATTGTATGTTAGCAGGACAATGAGTTAACTAATGAAACACACAAGACAAGAATTCGTTAGGTTTTCCATTCGGAATTAGGATCCATTTTATAAAATGTATGTATGTTCTCTCTCTCTCTCTCTCTCTCTCTGTATATATATGTCAAGAAGATGTATGTAATTGATTGACTTGGCAAGCGGTTTGTTTTTTACTTTGTCTGTGTAGCCTTTAGCCGACCTTAACACTTATTCTTCATTACCTAACAGAGTTCAGGAAGAAGAATGCTGGGAAGAAAGCAGCAGTGTCAAAAGGAAAGGACAATGAGTCAAACAAGAAAAGAAAGGTGGAAGGTGAGTCATCTGATAAAGTCAAGGGTGATGAGTCATCTGATAAAGGCGAAGTTGGTGACAGCCAATGAGGCAAAAGGGATGAAGGCAGTTGCATTTGGCATGACTTCGCCAAGGCATTGAGTTATATAGTATTTCATGTTATTATTTGGATACTATGCATGATTCCTTGTTGCTAGGATGCTTCACACTGCTCTCCTCTCTACAAATGTCACAAATATAGCTTTCAGCCCAATGCCCAAGTCACAATTGTTTGTCAGTAGAATACTTCCCCTTCCTCCTGCTACATGGTGCAATAGGCCCAATCCTTACAGGAAAGAAAATATATTTCATCATAAGTCTTCACGAATTGCATCCTTTTGTGTTTTCGTTTTTTATTTTGGAAGGAGAGGGTGGCTTGGCTGCAGTTCTCTCGTTGAAGAGAGAAGATTGTGCAACACAAATTTACATTTGGTTGTAAGCTGTTTTATTGCATTTGGTTATGGATTGCAGCCTGCAGGATTGTATGAGCTACTACTTTAATGCCTTCTAAACTATGAAGCTAATGCAGTGATTGAGGTTTAGATTCTAGTAATTGATTGCCCGTTTTCTCGACCTTTCTACCTTGAGGTTTGGCATTTGGCCATGGATTTAATTCCTTTATAATGTGGTCACTTTAGTGTTGAAGAATAAGATTGCAAATATGGTAGCCTGTTTTTAAGCAAAGTGGCAAAGTCAAAAGTTGGTTCATGGCCTTTTAATGCAAACCACATGTCGCCACTTGCAAGGAGCATTTGGTGAACGTGTGAGATTGCCTTTCAAATTTTGCTTTCCTTTTAATTTTATGCTCCAGAAGCTCTCTCTTTATATAGAACTTGTTATGCGTAGAATTGTAGAATTACCTGAGTTTTCATTCTTATATCAGCCTTCAGGAAGTTCTCTGCCCTTGTAAGCTCTGAGTATTGAATACCTGTACTGATAAGAAAATTATGTACTCCTGCATATTTATTTTGTGGTATTTGTTTGTGCATTTGGAAGCCACCATATTGCAACATAAAATATTTCGAAGAGCCACAGCCCTGTTCCTAATGATAGATGTGAGTAATGCTCTTAACTTAGGTCCTCAAGTTTTTTTGCTAGATGACTAAACGGCAGTCACCCCACTATCCAATAGTGAGAATTTGAGATTAAACTACATTGGGCCAAAATAAGTCCATGCAACCCATCCTTTTCTAAATTTTATATTTTCAGATCCTTTTGAACTATATTTATTCTTTAGTTTCTATTTTTTTCATTAATGTTCAATTATAATTATCATGTGATATTTCTCATAAATTTATTTTAATACTAACATGTATTTATTTAAATTTATTATACATTGACCTTCCACAACTTTTTTTTTTTTAACTTTCAAATTGTACTCATAAATCTATTGTTGAATTTCAAGTTCACATCATATAAATTATGTTTATTAAATATCAAATTAATATAAAATTATTTGGTATAGTTTTTATGTATATCATCTATAAAAAAAAAATTAATGTAATATATATGCTTAAAATGAACAAAAATAAAAACTACATGATTTTATTTTTATTGACGTTCAATTTTTATAAAATTTGATACAAATGATCTCTATGATAGATAATTGTAATTCACTGGTTGGATTAACAGAAAAATTATTTTATAGAAAATTATTAAGTGATGTAACTATACTTAAAATTATATCAATGTAATTTGATTCTAACCCAAAAATAAATTTAAGAAATATATAATAAACTTCTTTTCAGAAAAAATTCAAATAATTAATAAATTTCAAACATAACTATTTTGTTATATTTTGAAATGTACAATTATATTTAAATTAATTTACTTTAAGTAAAGGCTTATGTAAAATTTTTAAATTTTTTTGAAAAATAAATTTACAATATAATAATATTTGTTTATCAAATAAAAGTTCTGATAACAAATGTTTTATTTATATAATCGGTGAGTTTCAGGGGATTACAAAAACTAGCTAATCTCTAGATTCTAATAACTCAGGTGTCATCCAAATTTTGCATTTTGATTTTAACCGTTATTCCCTTGCAAGTGTCCCAACTGAATTTGATTTCTACTGCTCGTGTCAGCTACAAATTGCAGCAACGCTGGTGCATCAGCGCTCATCCTGCACACCACCTTGCATGCTTGACATTACTCAATCCGAGTCCAATAACCATTGGGCAATTTGCGTATATATGAACTATTCGTATAAAAAACTAAGAATTAGAAAAATTACGTATGGAGTGGAGTTTAACTCTGAAATTTTTTATCTAATTTTATAACCAAACACACCCTTCGGATTATAAACCCCGACGACCTAGACCCAATAGTGAGTTCAACTTTTCAACCTGATTGGTTTTTACTTCTATTTTCTGTTTTTATATTTAATTACAAAAACATAATCTAACCTTTAATTTATTTCTTGTAAACAGAATTTTATTAAAAAATATAAGAAATAAGAAATAAAAACAAAAACAAAAAACTGATTGAAAATAGAAAACAATAACAAGAAATAAAAATAAAAACTAAACAAACCTTGTTTGTCAAGCTCTAGAAGATCACAATGACAATAGTATCCATTGGTAGGTTGGAAATCCACAGAACAAATATTTAATGAAAAACAACTATGTAGCACGCTTCCAATAAATTAAAAGCAAATATTAAGGCACAAAATAAACTACACATTTAACAGGGGAGTTTCACCATAATCCTATCATTCTATATATTAAAGACCAGCTAATATGGGCGGTATCTGCGCCCTTGGCCAATATCGTTGTTGTGCCTCACCTTACCTGAGCTGCCAGCATTCCTGCTGCCACTTGCGCCGCCGCCACCCCTGCCACCTCTCTGATGGGAGGGTGGCGTTTGTGGTGGCATACCTGGACCTGGTTGTTGCCTGCAAAAGAAAATAAATGTTCATGCCCTGGATTCATCAATTAGGGTGCCATAGAAAGCCATTGGAAAATTATTTATTTATTTTATATAAAACATTGTCAAAATTATCTGCCAATCTACCAAATGTTTTGTTTTGTCAAGAGAGAGAACATGCCATACAGATAATATCAATGTCAAGCAACAATTTGCAGTTCTACTTACAAGACATATCCGATCCGCCCGTCAGCCAGAAGCATAGGCATCATGGCCATTCCAGGGGAGCTGCACCCCTTCCATACATCAAGGGCTGCAAAAGATACAACTCCACCCATCAAGTTTAATTGATTGAAAATGTGATATTAAATGAAAGGCATACAAATACAATACATAGATCTCCTAGCGTGCAAATATACACTTCATAAAGCATATAGCGATATTCTGATAAGTCTGATATACATGATTCCTATTGAAATTTAAAATATATTGAACATGTAAAAGAGGTAAGCAACGCATTAGGCTTTGGATTTTTTAAAAGTTAGCAGAGCTCCAAAAAGTCAGCATAAGAGTAACTTCCTGTAGGAGACTAGCCAAATGATATCTAATGACAACAGAGATGCATGTGTCACCTGAGCAAGACCTGGAGCACCATATCCTGCGCCAAGGGCACCATAGGCACCCCCAACCAAACCATAACCAACATGAGGTGGATAAGTTGGAAGCAATCCCGGCTTCGGTGTATTTGAGCCTCCAGACTTTTGATCAGCCTGCGGCTTTGCTAGAGAGCATTCCAAAATCTGACCTGAAAATTAAAACAAACCCAATCAACATTGATCAATGTTTACACACATAATTATGAAAAATGGGAAAAATTAATAATAATAATAATAATAATAATGCAAACTTTACCTTCTAATTCATATCTTTCAGTGTTTTTTAGTGCTTTCATAGCACTTGACCTCTCTGCAAAATGTACAAAACCAATTCTGTTCTTTTCTTGTCCAGACTTTGCTGGTGGAAGAACCACCTTTGTGATATTCCCATGGTGTTCAAAAAGCTTCTTCAACTGTTCCTGAGTGACATTCTTAGGCAAGTTCTTCACATATACTGCCTTCACCTGTTCATACATGCTTAAGAGCTTACTATATTCATTTTGAACAGAGTACTGAATCTAGATGTAAACTGTTACAATACCAGTCTGGACTCAATTGAAAGTTGATGTGATTCATTAACATATTGAGCACATGTTAGATTAACAATCTAGGATTATGACTATAATAATATAGTTAGTAGCTCTTAGATAGCTCTATAATAAGACTTCTTAGCTCTTGTACTTAATGCACTCATAATAGAACTTATGGAGCGTTTGGTACACAGAATGTTATTACACTCTCGTGAATGTAACTTACGAAAATGTATTATTCTCATGTTTGATACATGGTTTAAAGAAATATTCGTGGGTAAATTGCATACCCAGAAATAAAGATTGACCACTTTTCATTCTCACCTTCCCCATGGAAATGTTAGATTCCTATAGAAAGAATGCTTCTGCAAAAGTAAAATGACAAAATTGCCCTAAACCACCACCATTTTCATTGGACCACCACCAGCCCGCGCCACCACCAAACCGCCATTGCCGCGCTGACGCTGCAGAAGCAAAACCACTACCATCGATGCTGAACCGCTGCCACCATTTTCATTGGACCACCCGAAGTTGTCACTATCACTGCCAATTTGTCAGGAGTATTTTAAAGACACCAATATCCCAAAGAATGTCAATGTCAACCAATCACAAACGATTTATTCCCGGGCATAATTTACAAGATTTCCAATATTTCAATCTAATCATCAAACGCGCCTAAATGTCATATATGTGAATGTGATTCCAGAAAATAACACTCCTGAGAATACCGCTTGCAGGAATGAAAAATCGATCCGCATACCAAATGCCCCCTTAGCTATAATATGCATATACTAGACATCCATTAGCATATTTAGCACATGTTAGGATATTAGTAACAACTGGGAATTAGTTCTACAATTGGTCCTTGATTAGCTCTAATACGAATAATGATAATATAGACTTGGATTTATGTGTGCCCTAACACATAGTAACATATTAACTACTGAGTTTTATATTATCTATATATTATATATTAAATTATATTTTGAATGGTTAATATGTTACCACGTATAGGGTTTACCGTAAATCTGAGCCTATATTAACATTATTCCTCTTATCCTTACTACCTAATGAATTCAGTATAAATAAGATGGACTATGTGAATGCTAAACACAATTTCTCCCACTTCCAAAATTTCTTTCAAACATACTCTCAACATGGAATTAGTGCCCATTTGGTTTAACTTTTAAAATAATTACTTTTGAAAGAATTAAATTGAAAGAATTACTTTTAGTAAAATTAACATTGAAAGAATTAAATTGTGTTTGGAAATGATATTTCAAAAGTAAGTCCAAAAAACATTGCTTTTGTTTGGATAGGATAAAACACTTACTTTTAGAGATATAATTACCAAAAAAAGATATAATATAAATTTAAGATAAAAAGTAGTAAGAGAAATAAAGGGGTATTAGAGTAAAATTCTTTTTTCATTTTGATCACCCAAAATGAAAAGTATGTTGCCATTTGCTGCCACCAAAAGCAATTCTAAGTGGTTGAAAAGTAAGTTTGTCAAACTTAAAATGCATCCAAACAGCTATGGGTACTTTTGGTTTTCATTTTCGATGGATAAAAGTAATTTTGACCCTTCAAAATTAAAAACAAACAGGCTCTCAGAGTAGTCCCATCCTTCATAACCTAAATTTTGCCTTCTGCTGCCAAGTTCCAATAGTCTGTCCTATTGGCTGTGCACAATTACAGCCACTGGAACTGGAACCCTAATTGTTCACGCTAACCACAGCTGCAATCGCCGTCATGTTTTTCATCCCCACCATGGCTCCAATCCAACCAACATTAGTGGCTATGTTCACTTTTCCAGAGTGTTTCTTCTCTGATACAGCTGCAATCTCCGGTTCTTCATGTGCCAAGTCTCCAATTGACAAACTGACCCACGATGGATCAGAGGGTGCCCAGGCATCACCAGGGCCTGAAGTATCGCAAAAAAAAAAATCCTATCCACGTGTGGCACACCAAACATCCCCTTCACAAGTGACACCACAATTGTCATGCTTCAAGTTTTTCAGCCAGTCAACTAGCCTCCATTTATTAATCAAACCACTCCTCCACCCTAGTTTACTGGCTTCCAAAATGTTCTCTTTAATTTTCAGCAGTTTGAGGGTTTCTGGTGTTAGGTTAATTTGGATTAGCATGGCCTAGCTGGCACTTATGAAGGATCAACTGCTCCATAGTTTATTTTGGTGGCACCTTGCTTATTTGGGTCCTTTTAATGGCATGTCCCTAACAGAAACACAAAAACGACAGGAGAGCTTGTTTTAACCTGTTCATCTGTCTTTTCTGGTTCACTTTAGTGCCTCTGCCAATCAGGATTTCTTACTTTCTTTTAGTAATATTAGTTCTTTATTTCTTATATAAATAAATGCCAACCAATGAATGAACACTAGCTTAACTAGTAGATAATGAGTAGAGTAGTTCATGGACTGACAACTGCAATAGGGTTTATCACTTACAACTTGATGTCTTCAGTTTTTTTTTTTTTTTTGGTTAGACCTTTTTCACCTGGAAAGGCTTATTTTCCATTTAATCATGAAAACCTTACAAAATCTTTTAAGATTGCAAAATGTGAAAAGCATGCAAAAGGAGTGATTTTCCAAAAGCAAGCAGCTCCTAAAAGGTTGTATTTCTCTGAGACAAACCAACCTATTCCATTTTGTTTAGTGATTAAGTAGAATTTTCTTTACAAGCATTGCTTCTAAAATCTAACAAGCACCACTTGCACGTCTGGCCAGTCATGTAGTGTATAATGGCTCCATCACTAGTTGCAGACTTCTTATTATAATACTGAATTTCTTGTCAGTGTACATTGGACCAGTATTTGAGGGTTGGCTTCTGTGGTTTTAGGAGGAATAAAGAGCTAAAGTTTTATGGCAATCCATGCTACACCACAGTAAATATTGTTGGAGCTAAACTAAATCTTTAAGGAATTTTCTGTTACACATCACTTGATTTGGGGATAAGATTTGGCGACTTGCATCTGTTTAGCACAAAGCTCAACCTTTTCTAAGGATTTTTAGCCAAGATGTTGAGGGATTGAATAGCTTCACTATATTGATCTTTTCCTTTTATTTTTTCTTTTTTCTATTGTGATATTTGGTTTAGGAGGATTCCTTAGCCTACTCACCTTTTGCAATTCTATCTCTTCCTCACAATAAAATTTGTTTTCTCCCCCAAAATAAAATCCTGTCATGGTAACCATAACTATCCATTATCAACTGAGCCAAAAAGGGAAGATATAAGAGTCCAAACCTGAGATGCAGCAGAGGAATCAGCATTTCAGGGTCAGCCCAGCTAACTGTAGGAGCATTGTCACCTAGCTTAAATGTTGGGCTCATCATCTTTTGCCTTGAATATTCGGCACATGCATGATTATAATAGTCAATAAAAGCAAATCCACGGTTATTTTTTGTGTTCTTCATATCCTGAAATGAAGAATAGAACATAAAGTAAATAAAAGTGCAGTTACATAGGAAAACCAAAGTAGTGGCTCTATGCGCTGCAGTTGTGCATGATGCAAATGCAATTTAGGAATGATTTTAATGAAAAACTTTATGATGATATAGGCATAATTGTAATGAATAATCCCTAATTAATTAAAAGTGGTAATTGAAAGCACAACAGCATAACGCATACCTTGACTAGTTCTAAACCAGTAACTCCAGGTCCAATATCAGTTACAACCTTCCTAAGATCTTCATCACCCCAGCTTCTAGGAACATTGCCAATAAAAAGACGGTGTTTAGCTTGAGCTGTTGAACATTTTATTTTTCTCCCTGAGAAATTAACCATTGATATAGTCAGGCATTGAACACCATCAAATTGCATTTAAAAGAATATCATTTTCTGCACCATTCAGCTCCAATGTTTGTAATATTATAGTTGCACTATAGAGCCAATAACTTAACCAGGAAATTAGTAGAGTACATAATGATTGAGGCTATAAGATTACCTTAAATTCTTTATTATTCAGCTCCTCAATGGCTTTAGAAGCCAACTCCTTACTTCTAAAAGTCACAAAACCAAAGCCCTTATTCTCGGAAGAATCTTTTCCTTTCATTACTCGAACCTGTTCTCATCAAGCTTCAAGTTAATGGGTGATAGTGTATCCAAATAAACAGAGGCCAATAAAGATAGAACAGGCTTACCTCTGTAACTTCCCAATAGACTCACAAAAGGCTTTCAAATCCTCAGTTGAGGCATCAAGCGGAACACCACCAATGTATACTTCAGACCCATGAGGAGGAAGAGAAAGAAGTTCATCATGTTTTTTCTTCTCAGCCTTATCTTCTACCTCGCTATGGTTTTGCATGGCATCATCTTCCACTTCTTCAACCTCCTCCTCTTCCTCCTCCTCCTCCTCCTCCTCTTCCTCTACCTCCTCTGGGTCCTCCTCCGGGTCCTCCTCCTCCTCTTCCACCTCTTCTACCTCCTCTTCTATTTCTTCCACTTCCTCTTCTTCTTCTACTTCTTCGTATTCAATTTCTTCTTCCATTGTTTCTTCAGGATCATTTGCATCATCAAAATCAACCTTCTCATCATGTTCAACTGGATTTTCAGGCTTGGATGGATTGGTAACTGACAAGAATTTGCCTTTCCCCGTGGCATCTTACAAAACTAAGTAAACACGCTTGTGAGGCAACTGTGAAGAAGGCACAGAGGCCAGAAGAATTCCTGGGAAGAAGTATACACATATCGAACGGACGAAACAAAAAGAAAGGCCAAAAAAGAGTTGTTGTAGCAAATGGAAATCCGTGAAATGAGAATTAAGACTTAGAGGGCCATAATGCGAAAGACATTTTACAAAAGGGACAGTGATAACAAAATTAGCAGCATCGACAGGCAAGTCAAAGAAAGGAAAAAAAAAAGTTTGCAAAACGAGACGATGAAGGCAGTTAAAAGAATAGAATCTGCCGTAATCTGATGGGGCTCCAAGTTAAAAAAGGCATACTGGTGAGCTCAAGGTCTTGTATAACATAAAGTCAAATGGGGGCAACTCCCCTCAGAAAAACCCGAATTGCAGGCATGAAACCAGAACTAACACGAGGAGATAGATACAAATTTTCCAAGTCAAATGCAAGGTGAACAAACAAAGTTACAAGTAAGCCAACAAGAGTCCAAGATGATTGATTATATTTAAGAGTCAAATTAGGCATTAAAGGGGATGAGATGGAAGAAGAAAGAAAAAAAAAACGAGAATCATGAAGCCACACAAGTGGCCAATTGATTCCAATCTCAGGAAAAAAAAAATATTAGCAGTTTTTCCAAACAAAACGTACCAATCTGTGCACCTTCCTGCCACAAATTCACAGATAAGTTTCTGAGATAGTGTTGGTTATAACACCTATAGTCTTCAACTACCTTAACCACATCATCAAATTTCAGAAAACCAAAAAATAAAAATAAAAATGAAATTTAGATAAAATAAAATGGGTCAATTCAAAGAGTAGAACATTATGGATCATTCATAATATACCCAGTTCAATTAACAGCAAAGAGCTCTCTTTTGTGCAGAATTTAAGAGAGAGAGAGAGAGAGAGAGAGAGAGAGAGAGAGGGAGGGTACCTGAATGGGAAAAGATTGAAGCTACGCAATGCTCTGAAAGGGAGGGGAAAAGGAAGCAAAAGAAGAAAAAAGATTCGATAACGAAATTGTGGCAAAGGAAGCTCGGAGAGATACTTTTCGAAGACAATTAACGAGAATGTAATGGTTAACGAACCCTAGATTTCTTCTTGCACTGATTCTCACAACACCAATTTTGGTGCCGCCGTAAATTGAAGCTGTGGATTTTTGTTTCGAAATTAGTATTACGGTGTGCGACTGCCCGTAAAATGTCCCACGAGGATAGTGTGTGGTTAATGCAACTAATACATGTTTATTTATTTACTCCCTCGCAAAACATCAAATAAATGATTGAAAATGAAAAATTATGCTAATAATTATTAATTATTTAGAGATGTTATTGAAATAAAAAAAAATCTACTAAAGGTTATACTAATGATTATTAATTATTTAGGATACTATTGAAATATGAAAATTTATTTTATTAGAATGTGAAATTGACAGATATTTTAAAAAATAATTTTATTTAAAAATGAACAATATTCTGAAAGAGAGAGATTTTTTTTTAATGGTGAAACAATATGTTCATCTTAAGAATTAATGACTAATTTCTTTGAGTCGGAGCAACTTCTTGAATTTTACCTTTAATAATAAGATCATCTGTATATATACCATCATAAATACTTAAAATCTCAACTAGTTGTGAATTGTATTAGGCTTGACAAGAAAGTAATAGATTTTGTAAGTGTATATAAAATATTTGGAATAAATTGCAAGATTGATTTAATTTCTATGCACTAATGAATATTTTTTTTTACATATTTATTTAATCATATATTTTCACTTTAGTTATGATAGTCAACTTTTATATTTACTACTTTAAAAAATTATTAAAATAAAAAATTTTAATTGGAGAACAATAAGTACATTAAAAATTAAATTCAAAAAGTTATAAACCCTGTTTGGAAAGTATTTTTAAAATAAAAATAATAAACAAAACACTATTTGGCAACTGGTTCCTTAACATTGATTTTAAAAATTGAAAAACAGAATGTGAGTTTTACAATCTTGTCCACGTATCATTTGTTGATTTAAAAATTGATTAAAATATTATATAAAAAATTCGATAAATGTCTTGTACTTATTAAGATGATATGATATACTATTAAATTTTAGATAAATGAGTGAAGTTAATATTATTTTATTTCATCTAATAACCCTATGATTTTTGTTAAAAATAAATTTCTAACCATTTAGCATCTCTTCTAATTTATATAAAATCCTAACCCACAAAGAGAAATTATATATGCAGGATTTTAATATATATATATATTATATAAATTTATAAATAAATCCGACGGTGCAAAATAAAATATGGCTTCCTATAATTATAAGGTATTTCTTATTAGAAGCAATCCTTGTTATTATCATGATGATGAAGTCAAACAAATTTAGTTATGTCTAAGAAAATATTTATATGATAAATATTCAAGTCACTCCTAAATGTCTATTGTCACTCTTATTTTAGTAGCCTTTATTTAATTATCTCAAAATACCCTTCTTGCTTTTCTTTATCACCTAAGATAATGAATAGTTTAACTTTAGTTGTATGATCAATTATAATTTTATATAAATTTATTATTGTTAATTTAATAAACAATTTATTCAATTATTAAAATCCTTACCTCTAATATCATTTTCTAATCCCTGTAAAATCGTTGCGGATTTCACATATGCCGGTACGTACATATATTCAATAATAATTATAAAAATTATTGTCCAATATATTTACGTAATAATTTGTTTCAAAAAGATTGGAAAATGCTTATATTTACGTAACCAACAACACCGTAAAATACTTATATTTACGGAGTAGTTTAATTTATTGAAATATTTTTAATACAATAGTTACATAAATATGTAACAATAAACTAATATTTAAAAGTAAATAATAATAACAAGTAAAATTAATAACAATCATGATAATTACTCAATCATTATGTACAATCACATTGATATTTATCAATACATGTTCAATTTTTATTTGTGATTGTTATTTTATTTAGGAATGTGAAAAATACATTTTAGTTAGCAGAAAATTAATAATTTAGCCTTTATAATACATGAGTGTTAGTGATATATAGTGTGTGATAAAAGACCGAAAAAAAAATTCTTAAACTCCTTTTATGATTAATAACCAATTCATTGTCTTTAATTTGTAAGAAACAATAACAAATAAAAAAGAACAATGTTTAGTGTAAATAAAATTGCATAACAAATACACACTAATATCATCATTAGATGTGATGTGTGGTCTTTACTTATTGGATTCAACTCATCACATCAAATGATAATAAAGTGTATGGTACGCATTTATTATGCAATTTTATTATCCATCAAACATTACTCAATAAAAAACTATAGCAAAATATGATTTTTCACTAGCATTTATTGGATTTTTTAATTATGTAAACACTGTATATTAAATAACATGTACGCATATGATGGAAATTATAATTTATTAATAGACCTTTGTTGTTATTCATTTTTATTTACCATTTAAAAAAAAAACAAAATGGTCAGTGCAATGTTCATCAAATAGTTAGTAGTCAAGATTTTTTCCTAAAAAAATTAATAGTTAGATTTGAAGGATTATAATTACTCGTATGATTTAGCTATTCTATAAAATTTAAAACAAAGATAAATGTCAAATATTTATAAATGATTAAACTAGAATTAATCGAAGTAATGATAACATAAAATTATAACAGTAACATATAATAATTTTTTTGTTAAATTATTTTTTTCAATTGAAAGTGAAAGGTGAGACATTTTGAGGAAATCAAATAACAGCCACTAATACATTTAAGAGTGACAATAACCACTCCCACTCCCAAATACTCGTAGGAAAAGTGATGTTTTTTATGAGGAAGTACCAACCAGTTCCTATAAATATAATGCTTTACTAGCATCAAAACACGCCGGAAGTTGTATAACTAGAGAAATCAGCAACGAAAAACAGGGAGGTAGTTGATGGAAGAACAAAAGAGATTCTTCCAAACCCCAAGTGAAATAGTATATTATTAAAAGGGAATAAAAAGGGCTTCGTATGCTAAAAAATTGAGTTTTGCAACCACTTGAGTTACAATTTTAGTGACAGCTCTCGTCCCTACCAAACTTTAGGGACACAACCACCCCTACCCCAATTGTTAAAGTGTTAACATTGCTAAGTGCCAACTCCATACAGACAGGAAAAAATACTGTTACAAATTTTAAAAAAAAAAAATTAATATCTTAATGTACATTGACTAGCATCTCTGTCAAGTATCTGCAAAATGGGTCACAGATGATATAAGCAGGTACAACATAGGCAACCAACCACCAGCTTGACTCCATGGCTGATTCTTAAAGAAGTTTTAACCCATCCTTACAAAATGGAGGCACCCTTAATGTATACATTTCTTGTATCTGTAATCAGAAACAGTACCCAAGAAGGATCTCTACTTCATGAACTCCATAACTTTCTGAGTAATATCTTCAAGGAAGGAAACAAAACCCATCACACTCGTTAGGCCACTTCCATCAACATCCTGCTCCTCAATCAGAAAGTTCTCGAAAATTGAGGCATCATCCTGCCCTCCTCGAATAAAATGAGTTTGGGAGTGATGCATCTCTCTTGCTTCAATTTGTTGATTGTAGTCCTTAACAAACCTGACAAGGTATTTTGTATAAGATTTAGGCACAACAGGTATGTTGTACTTCTAAGTTCTACCAACTAATCAAGAGTTCAGAAGAAAAATAGAGAAGGCTTACAATCATGGGGTGGAGGGAAAGGAAGTGCTGGGTCTGCAGTCGAAGAATAGAACACAATCAGAATTGTGAACGCGTCAAGGAAAAATATTGGACTGCCACTGGTTATCAGTGCAGCACGACTCAATGAATGGCGGGGATATGCTTGTTTATCTGGAGTAGCATATGATGTCAACACTGGATATACAGCACGATGAAGGGAACTAGGTTCCAGCACACTGCCAAAAAAACAATGAAATTGAATTGTGTAATCAAATTCTTGAATAGAAATCCAAAACTAGAAAACACCACTACTAACCATGCCACTGAAGCTTTGCATTTTATTATTTAGTTAAACAACTAGCCAGCCTTCCACAGTCTTATCTTTCAATCAGAAAACTCATTTTTGTGCAGTCCTGTGAAAAATACTCTAATTTTACTCTCTTTTTTTAAAAAAAAGCCACATGCTAAGATTCTTAGGTCAGTAGCTGTTCGTCGTGGCCAAAGAATATCATTCCCATTTCATTTTCCATCAATTTCAATGAATTAATGATTTGTTACACACTGAAAGTCGAATGCCTTTCTTGTAAAATATTGTCACCAAACAAAGATAGTGAAAAGATGTGTATAGTATTTTTCTTAATTAGATAACCAAATTGAAAACAATTTTAATATAAGAAATATGAAACTTGTAATATTAATGAATATTGATATAAGCTCATTCAGCTTTATGTCAGCTGGTTACTCTGTTTAACTTCTTCACCCAAATAATTGTGGGCACAATTATGTAAAATCTGATAAAAAATAAATCTGAACACCAATTACCTGAACAGGCATTGAAGATAGATGCGATAATCAGGGTGAACACCTTCTTCATGAAAACGGAGAAGAGGATTCCGAAGGAGAGCAAAAATTAGGCGCGGTAGGGGCTGCAGTTGAGGACACTGAGAGAACGCAACATCAATCTGAGATCTTATGGTACTTCCACTATCATACTGAATAAGTTTATAAGCATCATTGTACTGAGCTGTGAGGATCACTAGCCATTCTTGAAGCAAAACCCTACCCTCCCGAACTCCTTCCTCCAAAGAGGCTAATATAACCTGCAGAATATAAATAAATTAATCAGAAAATTGGGTTTTAGAAAGACAACAGAGGACTCAAATTAAAACAAAGAAAAGAAAAAAGATAGGAGAGCAACATTAATGTGTAATTCTATGAGTAACAGCAGTTCAAGGATTTATAAAACTTTAGGAAAGCATACCATATATAGAATAACTTTGAAGAGTGAGGCAGAAAAATAAACATCACTCCAAAGGACATGAAGCTAAGTTGATTTTGTAATTCACCTTATGAACAAGCAATGAGAGCACAACTTCAGGATCACAGCTGTCATAGAGTTCATGAATGTTCTGAGCAACACCAAACTGCAACGTTCGAATCCTTAGCCGACGTTTAAGGGTATGTCTGGTTCTGTATCAATAGTCAGCATAACAAACTGAGCCCATCCATCCTTAAGTAATTTTGAGATGTTGAAAGAAAATGAGAACTTTAAACACAATTATCAGGAAATGGCCAAACAATATCGATGAAGAAAATGGAACTAACATTCTGATAATAAGTAGTCACAGAATGAAGCATCCATGTTAAAACCTTGAATGTAAAACAAGTGTAGATATTAATGAATTCAAAGTTAGCAATAGCAATTAAATAGATGATTGCTTATCGAGCTCTGGTTAACAGAATCAACTTTTTCAGAATGTGAAACAATGATAATCTTAACTTGAATCATAAATGTCCTTATTTGCCAATGCAGCCTCAAGATATCACATAGTTGATGCTGTAAACAATAAAAGATTAAAAAAAAAAAAGATATACTTTGGAGTGAACGCAAAATAAAGAGTAGCAGACAGAAAGAAAGAAACAAAAATTATCTACAAATACAACTATTCAAAACATTCTTCATCAGAAAATATGAAGGAGATTTTACATAAATGAGAAGAACAATGTTCTCCATCCAGAAATGGGAATCCTAGGAAAAAAGAGACTAGCAATATACTCCCTAGGAATTATGTTGAAATATTAAATACCACTTGTTTCAAGAAGCAGATTCTTTGATTCCAAAAAAATTTAAACTCTTATGTTCAACTTATGAACTATAGTTTTGTGGAGATTAAACGAGCCAAAAAACATGAAGGTAGATGTCATGATTGGTAAGCCATCGCAACTTCAACCAACAGATAGCTATTACTAAAAGATGACAGCAAAATTGAAAAAAATAAATAAATTATGTCCGTCACCAGACCACAGGCCATATCTTGCATGCGATAACAGCTTGGTAGATATTAAACCATCAATTAAAGTGGGGACATAATTTTGGAACTTGAAATTGGAGTACATACAAAGACTTTGATGTGATAAGCCAAGCCAGAGTCAAGGAAAAAGCTACAAACTTTACTTTGGAAGAGATGTTGTTTACGCCCATTGATGTCAAATAGAAAGTAGTTAATGTTTAATACTAATGAAATAATTAATTTGTTCAAATGAACAAACTTGGCCGTGACATCTAATAGGACTCACTGTATCTGCCATAGATAATATGGAAAATATCCACTACAACATGAGAAGATGCATATAAACAATCTAATATCTGCTCTCTGTCGGATTACCATACCTACTTGCAGGAGCCCCATCTGAATTGGAAGGTTCCTCTGGAGGAACTACAACTGAGTACTGAAATGCAATCTGAAGTGTAGGAACATCTGACTTAGTTCTGTCAGAAAGTAACAGTAAACCTTGATCAGAACATGAAAAATATGGGCAAGAGTTATAGCTATCTTATGATAGAAATTATATGAAATCATAGAAGATAAATTATGTTACTTAAAATTTATCCCTCTACTTTTACTTTCAAAATTTTCATCTTGCATTCGGTTTATGTACCAGCAAGAATATTTCAATTATATCATCTATAGTCTAAACACCTTGAATCAAATACAAAGCATTCGCTGTTCTAAGTAGAAAAAAACTTATAATATTGGTCAAAATTCACTACAATTCTGTGCTAACAATCTGAATGTCTGATCTCTTTTTTCCCTTAATTTTCTGTCTTCTTGTTCTTGTATGCCCAGGCAAGTCTGGGATTACCTTATTCAGGAGAAACATAAAGTATCTCATTAACATTTTTCTCACATTCTGATTTCTATGATAATTATGAGTTTGTGACATCTATGCTTGAAGAGTGCAAAGGGCAGTTTAATTTCTTTAAGTAATAAATGTACAACTCAAGGTCAGGAGTTCAACACATAAAGAATAACTGAAACAGCATTGGAGTAATTAAGCATTTTCCAATGACATATCAATTAAACTGAGTCACAAACAGTGAAAATCATATACATGCCTAGCAAAAGTGAAAAATGTATAAAGATGATTTCAACTGCTTAGGTAAGATTGTCTTGTTTTACAGAGTTATAAGTTCTTCTACTTCTCCAGAATGCAGTTAAAGAAGAGCAAAAGAGATCCAAAAATAAATAAATAAAGTGACAGTTCTTAGATGCACAAACTTTGAAAAGTTGCCATCTGTACATTAAGCGAAGCAAACAAAACAAAGTAATTTATGGTCAAACTAAAGAATTTGGAGTTCAGCTATGTAGATTGCCTCAAATAAAAAGTCTAGAGTCTAAATAACTGACATTTCCAACTTCCTAGTGCACCTCACTTAAGTAAAAATACACAAGCATTCAAGCCAGTAAGTCTCAGAAAAGGTTGCAAGCAGTAATATTTCATACCTTGAAAATCCAACATTGTTCTCAAACACAAAGTCGTATGCATATGTAGCAAAAGAATCACAGCATATGATGTGTTGAACATTTTCATACTGTGGATCTGGGAAGAAGTGACCATACTGCGGTAAATATCAAGTTATTCTATAAGCAAATGCAAAAAATCTGAATTATAAATCCATCCCATACAGCACACTTACAGAATTGCCAGGTTTAAACTCAGTTGAGGTTCTCAATCGCAGGACACAACCAAAAGCATATGGCCGACTCAGCATTCGATACCTGCAAAGAGAGCAAATCACAATATACTCACCAAATGTGATATATGTAAAAGTGTGTACAGAAAAATCATTGATAGTTTAGGTCGTATTGGCAACTCTTCTGACTTCAACTACACTTGAGTTTAATTACCAAATTTGAATTCACATATATCACTTAAGGTAAGTGATTAATAAAAGAAATATGTGGTCAATTTGATTGGGCGTGGTAACTATAAATAAGAAATAGTTGACTAAAACAATAAGCGTTTATTTTCATGCTGTTAACATAAAACTAGATCTGGTTAATTTAAACCTAATATGATTAAGGAGAAAGGTGATACAACACCACCACAAGTTTAGATTATGTCATGGACACAGCCAATCACCAAATACTGAACACCTATCTCTTACTGATTTATATCAGGAAATTGCAATAATTTTACCCATAAAGTATGTCTAAGGGAGAAATTTTACGTTAACAGAAGTGACTTCTGTACCAAAAAAAGATGTGACTTACATGTCCTGAGGCAAAGTTGAATCCTCGGTGCTTGTATATAAAAATAAGGACCCCCCACTTTCAATACTCAGAAATTTCAGGGAAGCCAAATCTGTGTATTCATTTGTTACCGCAAATATGTCCACACAGACACCTGCTTGAACAGCAACAGCAGCCTGTAATATGTCAATTCTTTCACTTTTGAAAAAGGGAAGATAAAAGTAATAACAACAAAGTTAAATACCAGATCTTTATAAAATGGTGTCTGCTCTGGGAGTAAAGCACGATCTGCATCCTCTCCTTTGCTTGCATATTGCTCACCATATCGTCTTGTATCCAATTGTCCAGCTCCATAATCAGGGGGACCGGACAAGAAGGCAAAGATTCTAGCTGCAGTACTCAATAGAAATAATATCTGCTTTAAGCTTAAGCATGCAAAATTGAACTTTAAAGAAGCAAACTAACAACACCATAGATGGTGAGCTTGGTATTTAAACATTCAAACCTAAAGCAAAGGTGTTTCCATATTCAGATCCAAGGTAATTGCAAAGGGCTTCCATTGCTACCCCAAAACCACGCCCTCCTATCAGAACACCATCCAGTGATTGGCCTGCTACCGTGGTCCTCTCCCATGAAGTTGTTGGTCTAAGTGTTTCAAGTGCAGATGCAATACGGTCCTTACAAGTGTCAACCTGCAATAAAAATATGGATTTTAGATCAGACACATTTTCCATATATTGTGATCCTTGTGCTTCAACATGAAAACAAAATTTCTAACAGTTAAAAACATTGTTAACATACAGGAGCCAGAAACTGTAACAAAGGCATGACATCTTCAAGCCCAATTGGTAAGGTTCCCTCTGCATCAGGAGGGATGAAAACATTTTTTACAACAGGTATAGGACCTTGAACATCATATAATCCTAGTTTGTGGCTGAAGGTTGCAAGCCCAAAAAGTGAACCAGGAGCAAGAGCTGCAATAGAACAAATGCAAAAAGAAAATTAAGAGCAACCTTAAACAATCTACCAGGTACAGGAAAAAAAACATAGTATGATCAATATATTACCTTCCAGAGCTGCCAGCAATGCACTTTTAGTAAGCTCCAAAAACTCCTCTGAAGCTGCAATAGAACCCAAAATATTTTTCTAAGTCACAAATAACAATTACAGAAAGATTAATCAGCATATTTAGGAAAATGAATCAAGGCTAGAAAGGAGACAAGTGCAAGGCAATTGTATTAAAAATTATAATAAAACAGGGGCAATTTTCTTCACCCTGATCATTGCATCCTTCTGTACAATTCAAATGAGTAGGAAGAGGCAAAAAAGAGAGAGATTAAATAAGTGAAAAACATCAAAATCAAAACTATTATTGCTATCAGGGAATTCTCATTCTACAAAAGTAAGTCCAACAAACCCCACATCCATCACAGTTCCAAATGCTACATCACTGTATCAGTCTAACTAGTACTAATTATGACTTGAACAACCACTGAAGCATGGCACACAATCACTCCCGTTATTCACATCCACACAAATAAAATGTCAAACCATGGTCTCACCATCCAGCCTCAACTCTTAAACCAGCAAAAGCAGATACTGGAACGAAATTGCAAATGTACCATATAATCACTGGGATTCATTGGTGCACACAAAAGTTCACAATCACCACAAATAACACAAGCTGCTGAAGCATGAATTGAATTTCACCCATACATCTCTCTCACACACGTCAAAAATCAATGAACCAGCTAAAAGAAGAAGTGCAAAAGTCAATTCAACTTCAAAACCATGAAATCCCTAACTAACTAACCTCACTAAACCATCCCATTGTCAAAAACGAAGTCACAAACCATTGCATTATGCACATCAATATCAAAATTAGCGAAAAAATAAAGATTTGTTCAATCCAAGCACAGAAATCTTACAAGACAAGTCAACAGCGGCAACATACACAGGACACGCTTGCATTGCCGCTTCCTCCGACGATCCATCTGCACCAAAATTCAATTTCCAAAAATTCCAAAAAATTCAAAAACAAAATCCTAAATTCAAAATCCTACACAACTGCAATTGAACAACCAAAACATCGATTCGAACAACCAACCAAACCAAAACCAAAAAATTAAAAAACTCGTATCTCGTGACATCGAATGGGGAATTTACCTATCGGCAATTCGAGATCTACGAACGAGGACATCATCTCGGCGCAGCCTCGGGGCTGGGAGTAGCGTTCGACGGCGGAGGAGGAGAGGCCGTTGAGGGTGCCGCAGAGGGAGCAGGACCACGACCACTGCTCGAGCTCGCAGTAGGTGTTGAAGTACGCCCAGCAGTTCTCGCACCGCGGGAGGAGGTCGCCGCCGGATCCGTACGCCGGAGCCTGGCCGTCTTCGTCAGCGGCGGCGAACGGCGTCACCGTCATTCCCCACAGCAGGCCCGACCCTCGCGTGCGTCCGTGTCGATCGGGAACCGCGAGACTGTGGCCCTCACCGCCATGAGAGAGAGAGAGAGAGAGAGAGCGAGTTTTGTGCTGTGTCGACTCGGATGGAGTGTGACCGAGTTGGACTCGTTTTCTCGTCCACTCGACTCAGTGTGCTAGTTGTTGTGCCTTGTGTCTTAGGGTTTAGTTTACGGTTTTGGGTTTTTTATTTTTATTTTTATTTTTTTTGGGAGGAACGGGTGACCAGAGAAAGTGCACGTAAGTGGAGCGAGCGTGGCATTGACACATTGTGCCACGTTTGAGAGCATTAAGCTGACATGGATCAAGCCTAGGATGCTATGAAATGACCTTATTAATTACACAATTTCCGCCTTGCAAGAAATTACTAATGAAAATTTAAACTTTATTTTTCCCAATTTCATTGCAATAATATTATTTTTAACATTCATTTTTAGGTGTCCTATTTAAACATAAACCTCATTATTATTAAATGAGATTGATAAGTGTAAACAATTCTAAAATCACAATCTCATCAAACGATAATAAATGTGTCTAAATGGGACACTCAAAAGTGAGTGTTGAAATAACATTATTCATTTATTGAATGGATCTAAAAGTTTTGGTGGGAATTTCGACGAATTGCTATTGATCACTAGATTTTCCTGATAAGCATTCATCGATGGAAAGATGAAAAGTAGTTTTACGAGCACTTACCAGTAAGAAATAATTGATGTACAACGTTTCTTTATAATAATTTTGTACCTTTAGGCTGCGTTTGTTTTGTGTCTCAGGACACAAATATAGGCGCTTGCCCGTATCATGTTTGGTGGAGTATCAGCGGAAAAAATTTCCCAGAGATAAAAATTTCTATATTCTGTCCCTCCAAAAGGGCAGGACAAGACAAAAATTTAACCCCTCAGGCAACCTCAAATGGTGGTCCGGCACGTCGACGCCCGCGGTGGCAACGCGGACCCGACCCGGCGATCAACCCTCGCGGCTGGTCAACGCGGGTCAACGCCTGGTCAATGGTCACGCCACCAGTCAAACGCTCGTCGCCTGGTCAACAACGGTAGGTCACCAGTCCAACGCGATCACTGTCTCTCCTGCCCCAACCAAACACGAAACAAATTTTTTATGTCTGTCTCACTCTCCCTGGATTTATACAGTAACCAACGCTACCTTAGTGTATGGAAACATATGACAAAACAAGTATGGATTTCATGTGCCTCTATATATAGAGCTTAAAGTTATAAAGAAATATTGTATACCAAACATTTCTTCTCATCAAAACATAACTCAAAGGTTATGTTTGGATTGGTAGTAAATGGTGAGGAGGAGTGAATAAAATAGAACAGAGAGAGAAAGGAATAAGTGAAGTTGCATAATTATCTCCCCTCTATTGTTTAGATATTTTAGTAATGGAATTGAGCATAATGATAATTTTATGAGTAAAAAAATGAGAAAACAAAAGATTTCATCTTATTCGACCTAAATTAGGGGGGTAGAACATTAAGAAACGATGGAGGTGCATCCACCTCCATTTCATTCCACTCATTTTTTAAATATCAAAACAATTGAGCTTTAAAACATTTCATCTCATTTTGCTCTCTCATCCATTCCATTAATCCAAACATACCACAAAGTGTGTGAATTTAATATTTGTACATCGTTTAACAAATATGCTTTCATATTGTGTTGTTTTCCTTATCTCCTCCTAAGTTATAGTTCATGTGTATTTTGTTGGATATTCTATATGTGGACTAGCATAAATCATTTTGTTGTAATTTTAATTTGATTTCAGATTAATTGGATGCTAAAATATATTTGACCATATTGTTTAGCCCAATTTTATGGTTAATTTTGTTATTGGGCTTGATTTTATTTCGTTATTAGTGGATATGGTATTGTTTGGTTATTGTTATTGGGCTTAGCCATAATGGGTAGGCTTGGCCCATTTTATTGCTAATCTGAGAGGCCCTTAACCCTAGTTAGAGTGACTGTTGCCCATTGAGAGGACATACAGACTTTTGCAATGAAGATGATAATAGGACTCTCTCTATTTCTTTTTGGTGATTCTTTTCAAGGGCAGGAAGCTACCAGTCATGGACTCATCAAGCTAACCGTTCAGGTAATTTTAATACCTAATCTCGATTATAGCATTTGTTTATCATTTGTCATATTGAGAATTGATAAAAAAAATTTTATCAATTGGTATCAGCTTACCAATTCTGATATGACAATGATTTTAGTGTTTCAAATTAGGTGTTAATGATGATTTTTCGTATATCATATGAACCATAATACACCAATTCGGATTTTTGATTTAACTGATTATTTTCAAAATTGTTTGAGGGCTTTTGTTGATGATTTTGTTCTAATAAATCGACATAAAGATCGTGTAAAATGGTTGAGTATCCAGAGAGAATTTTATCATTGAAAGTTAGAACCCTAACATAGAACCCGATTTCGATTTGATGAACCTGAACCCATATTTATGTTAATTTGTTTCAATTAGCTTAGGGCTATTATAGAGGATAACATTTCGAACCTATTGACACCAAAATCATGAAATTTCATTGAGTATTGAGAAAGATATCGAAAAACCGAGGCTACCCATCCCTTTTCGCGGAATTTTCTGGAATTTTATAGGCCATTATTAGACACAAAATTATATGGGTTTTGTAGAGCACTGAAAGAGAAATCCATAGAAACTAAAATCACTCGATTTCGTTGAGAATTGAGGGATATAGCGATCGACCCGTTTCGCGGCAAGCGGGTCGCGCAACCCGTTCCAGACCGGTTCAGGTTAGGGACGATGACAGTGCATCAGGAGAGCCCCACGCGCGGGCCCAGGCGCGTGAGGCGCGTGCGGCCATCGGGGCCGTTTTGGCCCCTTTTTTTTTCATTTTGGGTTTTTTAATTTTTTAGAATTATTGGTAATTTTTAATTATTTTTCTAGGCAGCCAAAATAATTATTGTTAATTTCCCACTACATATATTGCTTAAAAATATTAGGTACTCTCCAAATTTTAGTCTGAAATTTTTTGTGCACATTTCTAACATTGTTTGGCACATTATGTTCAGTATGTTCAGTTTTGATATCATTTGGTCAATTAAATAATTTTGTACTTTATTATGTGCATATTATTAATTATTGAGATTATGTTTTATTGCTATTATAAAATTTTGTGATATATAATTCTGAGATATGCTATTTAGACCATTTTGTACTGTCGTTGGGTATTTTTCATAGTTGTGAGCTTGCCTTCGTGAGACGAATTATGATAAAATACTATTATTAAAAAAAAAAATTATTACTAATGTGGCATTACGAATTATTTTAATAATGCACCTACCCTATCGGTTTGTCTTTATTGAAATAGTTCTTGGTGATTGGTAATTATATTTTAAAGTTTTCAGTATCCTCTCGATATTAGCTTTAAGAATATAGTTATTTTTTGTAATGTGGAGTTAACTTATGCATTGTAATTCGGGACCCTTGGATTGCATTTGCATGAGATAACTTTATTGTGGTCATAAGCTCTATTTCTTTTGTTGGATATGCTTGATAAAAATCTCCCATTAATGTACAAACTTTTCAGCTTTGCCTATGAACATGAACTCTTTACCAAAGCTGAATGGAACAAATTATGAGGACTGGGCTTATTCTGTTAAGTTATTCCTTGCCATTTCTAACATTGATGCTGCCCTTCCTAGAATGAGCCTGAAGTTCCCACCTGATTCTTCCGCCTTGATATTGCAAAATATGATAAGTGGGCTCATTCTAATAGAGTTTGTCTGATGACCATGAAGTTTACTATGGATAAGACCATCAAAGATAATGTTCCTGAGACGAGTGCTAAGGAGTTTCTTGAGTCTGTGGGCAAGAAGTTCAAGAAATTTGATAAGACGGAGAAGGCTTACTATCTTCCTTGGTGACAAAGACTAGATATGATGGTGTGTCTGGTGTTCGTGAGCATGCTATGAAGCTCACCAATTGGTACAACAAGTTGAAATCCATGAAGGTAGAACTGGGAAGTGATTTTCTGGTTTGGCAGGTGTTGGACTCTCTTCCTTCTGAATTTGATGTTTTGAAGACTTCTTATAATGCACAAAAGGAAGAGTGGTCCATTGATGAGCTCATAGTCATTCTTAATTAGGAGGAGCAAACTATGAAGAAGGGTAAAACTCAAGTTGTTCAGTTGGTTTCCCATAAAAGTCATGACAAGAAGAAGAAGCATTTTAAGGGAAAGAGTAGCAAGCCTCAAGTCAAGAAGGGGAGTGATAAGTTTGGGCCTCCTGTTCATGAAGATGGTGAATCATCGGGTGGTAAAAGGAGATTCAATGGTACCTGCAAGTTTTGTGATGTGTTTGGACACAAACAATCTGACGTTTTAAGTTTAAGAAGTGGCTAGAGAAGAAAAAGCAAGGTATTCATCTAGCTCTAGTGTGTTTTGAATCTAATCTTGTTGATGTCCCATCTCATACTTGGTGGTTAGATTCTGGCACAACCATTCATATTGCAAAATCTATGCAGGAGCTCAAAACCAGGAGAAGGCCAAATGAAGGGGAGGTGTCTGTTGGGTTGGAAATGGGATGAATGTCAAAGTAGAACATATAGGAGTAGTTGCCTTGAAATTAAGTAGTGGACATGAATTGATTTTACGAGACACTGTTTGTGTACCTTCCATGAGAAGGAATTTGATTTCGTTTCAGTTTTGGATGAATGTGGCTACTCTTTCCATTTTGGATCTAATAAAGTTGTTTTATATTATGAATCTGCTATTGTTGGCTATGGTGTTAAATTGAATGGCATGTATATGTTGGATCTCGATCCTCTCTCTTGAACAACGACATTCCAATGTTAATAATGTTGTTGGGCAAAAGCGTGGAAAAGCCTGAGAATTCTTCTATGTTGTGGCATAAGAGGTTGGGACATATATCCAGAGAGGATGGAAAGATTGATCAAGGAGAACATTCTTCATAGTGTGAATTTCTCAGATTTTGATACTTGTATTGATTGTGTGAAAGGGAAGCTCACTGGGCGTAAGGAAGAAAAGAGTTGGAGGAGTGAAGGTATATTGCAGTTAATTCATCCAGATATCTGTGGCCAATTACTCCCATTGCTTTGGGAGGATTTAGATATTTCATCACCTTTATTGATGATTTCTCAAGATTTGGCTGGATTGATTTGTTACGTGAGAAATCAGACTCCTTGGATGCTTTTAAGAATTTTAAAGCTGTTGAGTTGAAATTTGGCACACAGGTTAAGTGTGTTAGATCTGATAGAGGTGGTGAATTTTATGGAAGGTATGATGAAGCTGGAGGAATCCTGGTCCTTTTGCAAGGTTTTTGCAGGATTGTGGTATTGAGGCAGTACACTATGCCTAGCACTCCACAACAAAATGGTGTCGCTGAAAGGCGAAATCGTACTCTCATGGAGATGGTTAGGTGTATGCTTAGCCATTCAACTCTTCCTGATTTTTTATGGGGAGAAGCTTTGAAGACAGCTTATGTTTTAAATCATGTGCCAAGTAAGTCAGTTCCAAAGACTCCATATGAACTTATGACAGGAGGAGGCCTACTCTGAAGCATTTTCGTGTTTGGGGTTGTAAGGCAGAAGTTAGACTCTACAATCCAGAAATAAAGAAGCTTGATCCTAAGACGATTAGTGGTTTCTTTGTAGGATATTGTGTGGGCTCTAGAGGCTCTAGATTTTATTGTCCTACTCATACCACTAGAGTTGTTGAAGTCTGATCGTGAGTCTATTTTGAAAACGATAGAGGGTTACAACTCAAGAGCGCGTGTTGTTAGCTTCAGAGAAGAGCATGTCACTATTCCTGTACCTATTGCTCTTTTGCCCGAGTCCATGCCCGCTGTTGTCACTCATGATGAAGCCACTGATCCCATTATTAATGATGATGCTCATCTACATGATGATCATGATGTTCAGAATCCAGATATTATTATGCCTCAATTGAGGCGATCTGAGCGTGTTCCTACATCTCCTGAGTCTACTAGATTTAGAGATTATGTTGTTTATTCAGGAACATGAGTATGCTTCTTAAGGATTCTGATCCAGTTACTTTCATGAAGCCATTTCTGATCCCCATAGTTCACAATGGCTGGTTGCTATGGAGGATGAATTGGCTTCTATGCGAAAGAATGATGTTTGGGATTTGGTGGAGTTGCCTGAAGGTTGCAAACCTCTTGGTTGCAAATGGGTCTTTAAGACCAAACGTGATGCTAAAGGAGAGATAGAGAGGTACAAAGCTAGGCTTGTTGCTAAAGGATATAACCAGAGGGAAGGCATAGACTATAAAGAGACGTTCTCTCTCTCTACTAAAGACTCTTTTCGCATTGTGATGGCCTTGGTTGCTTATTTTGATTTAGAGCTTCATCAGATGGATGTTAAGACAGCATTCTTGAATGGTGATCTTTTTGAGGATGTCTATATGAATCAACCTGATGGTTTTGTTGAAAGTGGTAAGGAGCACATGGTTTGCAAATTAAAAAGATCCATTTATGGTTTGAAACAAGCTTCTAGACAGTGGTACTTGAAGTTTGATCATGTTGTAAGCTCTCTTGGCTTTAAGGAAAATGCAGTTGATCAGTGCATTTATCTGAAGAATTGTGGAGAAAATTTGTTATTCTTGTTCTCTATGTTGATGATATCCTTTTGGCAAGCAATGATGTGGGTTTTCTAAATGAGACCAAACAAATGCTTACAACTCATTTTGATATGAAGGATCTTGGTGATGCATCTTTTGTTTTGGGCATTGAGATTCACGTGATAGATCTCGCGGTATCCTTGGTTTGTCTCAACAAGGATATATTGATAGAATCCTAACCGGTTCAATATGCAATTTTGTAAGCCTTGTGTTGCACCCATTCAAAAGGGTGAGAAGCTTTCTAATGCCCAGTGTCCTTAGACTGAAAGTGAAATGGCAGATATGAAGAAAATTCCTTATTCTTCTGTTGTTGGCAGCCTTATGTATACTCAAGTTTGTACACGTCCTGATCTTGCTTTTGTTGTTGGTGTACTTGGGAGATACTTGAGTAAACCTGTGTGGCACATTGGCAGGCTGCAAAACGTGTTTTGAGGTATCTGAAAGGTACCAAAGACTATATGCTTACATCCAGGAGGTCAGATCATCTTGAGGTAACAGGTTATTGTGATTCTGATTATGGTGGTTGTCCAGATGATCATAAGTCCACGTCAGGTTATGTATTCATGTTAGCTGGAGGAGCTATCTCTTGGAAGAGTGTCAACGACTCTTACAGCTACATCAACCATGGAAGCAGAGTATATAGCTTGTTATGAGGCTACGCGTCAAGCAATATGGTTGAAGAACTTTATTGCTGAGTTTGATTTTGTGGAGAGTATCTCTAGGCCTCTGACCATATATTGTGACAACTCTCTGGTGAGCTTCTCTCTTAATAATAAGAGCTCAAAGCGGACAAAGCACTTTGAGACAAAGTTTATGTTTGTGAGAGAAGATTCAGGAGTTTAAAACTCGTGTCGAGCATATCCCAGAGCTTAATGTTGCTGACCCCTTAACAAAAGACATAACTGTTAAAGCTTTTGTTGATCATGTAACCCGTATGGGTGTAGTGAGGTTTTTTTGATGTTTTGAATTAGTGGGAGTTCATGTTTATGTTTTGTTATGACCTCATATTTGTGATATTTGAGATATTCAATAATATTGAAATTGCCATATGTTTATTCTACAGTTTAGTTATTACAATTATTATTATATGTTTATACATTGTGATGGCATATTGTGGAGACATTTTGGACCCAGTCTCAATCTTGTTATTGTGATAAGATTTATTGAATCTTATATGGCATCTTGGGCGGATGCTTGGGCCATTTTGTTGGAAACTGCACTTTGTTCAAACTTTGGCATGCCGTTTTGTTGTGCTTTCCCATTTATCCATATTCCACTTTGTTGTTGGGTCACAGGATATAAGTGTCTTGCAATGTATGATATCACAATTCCTTCGAATATGATTTTCTGCATTGTTGAGATACTTGTAGTTCCATTTTGGACCTTTTCGTGGTTTATGTTGGCTTATTTTGGCATCTTGTTGTGGCCACATATTGTTAATTAATCTGGTATATTATGATATTTTGATTTATGCTGTCCAAGTGGGAGAATGTTGGATATTCTATATGTGGACTAGCATAAATCATTTTGTTGTAATTTTAATTTGATTCCAGATTAATTGGATGCTAAAATATATTTGACCATATTGTTTAGCCCAATTTTATGGTTAATTTTGTTATTGGGCTTGATTTTATTTCGTTATTAGTGGATATGGTATTGTTTGGTTATTGTTATTGGGCTTAGCCATAATGGGTAGGCTTGGCCCATTTTATTGCTAATCTGAGAGGCCCTCCTCTAACCCTGTTAGGTGAGTGTTGCCCATTGAGACAGGACATACAGACTTTTGCAACTGAAGAGTGATAGAAGAAGCTCTCTCTGATTTCTTTTTTGGTGATTCTTTTCAAGGGGAAGCTACCCAGTCATGGACTCATCAAGCTCGACCGTTCCAGGTAATTTTAATACCTAATCTCGATTATAGCATTTGTTTATCATTTGTCATATTGAGAATTGATAAAAAAAAAATTTTATCATATTTTACCTTCAAAATTCAAAGGGTTGATTTACACGTTTGTTTTAGAGTAAAATATAAAATATAAATGTACACACATATCAATGTAATTATACACTCAAGATTTTAGTATAAAATAAAATCCAAACCCACTTGAACAGGACAACCCAAGTAAATAAAAAATTGACCTTTGATGTGACGTCAAAAGATGTTTGAGGGAAAAAAGGGAGGCTTTCTTCACTGTGAAACATTGCTTCCCTCCCATTGCAACTTCAAGAAACGTACATGATCCTAATGTTCAGGCCTTTTAGTGTTATCATTGCCAACTTCACAATCTTGGATAGTATCTTTGTTATATCTTGAATAATCCTTTTTGAAGCATCATGGTTATACACTCTGATTTTAAAATAGAAGTTTTTTTTATATTTAAAAAATAATAAATATTTATGTCCAAAACAATAACGCTTTGTAAATTTCTTCCATATATTCAATCAATATAACCATAGCCATATAATTTTTTAACCCAAATTACTACTTTAAAATATATTGAATTGGTTTTCTTTTTTTTAATACAGCTATTTTTAATCCTTTTTTTAATCTTATTTCCTTAGCGAAATTTTTTTAATCTTTTATCCCTAAAAAAAAAAATTAACAAAATTTCTACAGCATTTCTCTTTAAATTAAGAGCTTCCATCATTAGATATTTCTTTTAATTAGTCTTTAAGTTTTTTTAATAGTTATTTTTAATCTTTTATCCTAAAAAATTTTAACAAAATTTTGACAGTCTCCCCTTAAATTAAGAGCTTCCATCATTTGATATTTTAGTCAATTCAACAACTATAGATATTATTATAAAGACCGATAACATAATAGATAACATGACAGTAACATTTTCATAATTACATACAATTCACATAATCCTAAAAATCGTTCTACGAACCTTATAACTCCACAACATGCAACCTGAATCTCACAAACACAAAGAATCACAGCAAACAATGCAAACAAGTCGGGAAATGACCTCTATGCCCTTCCCCTCATGCAATCCCCAATTCCTACAAGTTTATCCTAGAAAACATAAGTCTCTATATATCCTACATACATATTACATCATTCAAAGATATAAATAACAAAGATTTAGTTACTAACCTCTAAGCGTGTCAAAAAATATAAAATGTGTGAAAGCTCTCGCTTCCTTCCAACCAAATCCAATCCTAAAAATTGAATATAAAAAATTTAAATTAACAATCGTTACAACCCTCAAACAAAACCCCTATATTAACAACATAACAACCATAATTGCTCCCCAACATAACAAAACACAACACTATGGGCACCCATAAAGGAACAGAAAAAGTAAACTAAATAAAAAAAAACTAAACCAATTAAAATGCTCACCAACACCCCTAGATCGCAATGGTGGTCTTAGAATCTCGAACGGAGCTCTGGCGGGTACGATGGCAAAATAGTCAGCGGTGAGTTTTAGAGAGAGAGGGAGAGTAAAGAGAAAGAGGGATTGACGAAATGGGGAAGAAGGACGTCACACAGGTTATGAACGTGAATTACGACGGGTATACCGACGGGTACGCGTTTAATGAAACAGTGCATTTCACATGTCAATGACGAATGATTTACCAGAGGACATGCGGTAATACGAAAGGTTGCGTGACAATTTCAAATATTTGTCAGTATACTCGTCGGTAATGATAAAATAAAAATTTTAAATTCACACACCCATCGGTACACCGTCAATAATATTTAATAAGAATTAATTGTGAAATCAAATAAAATTTAATAAAAATAATTAATTTAATCAATACCCATCGGTATAACCATTAATTATATTTAATAAAAATTAATTATAAAATCAAATTAAATACCTGGTAAGGTAGTCGGTAATTTAATAAAAAAATAATTTAATCTTTACTTATAGGTACACGTCGATTCTATTTAACAAAAATTAATCACAAAATAAATTAAATAACAGAGTCGGTACACCGTTGGTAACATACTAACAAAATAAAAAAACTAAATTAAAGAAGCTACCTGTTGGTATATCCGTCAAAAATAATACGGGCCATAGAATTAGCAACATTGTTTGACAATATCCGATGAGTATTTATGTAAATTTGTTTTAAATAGAAAAATACCATAACCGTCAGATTTTTCATCGGACCTACCGACTATTGCGTACCCGTCGGTAAATTTGTCGAAATCTCGCGGTTTTTTGGTAGTGGATAAAATCATTTGGACTAGTAAACATCTAGTTTGCAATAGCATATGATGATTCAATTGTACTCATATTAGTACTATGGATCGGAAGAAAGTGCAAGTAAAATTTTCTAAAACAACTTTCTTACCTGAAACATAAGTTGTGATATGAAGGTACTCACTATTTTACTCACTCACTATCACAATATGATATCCATTTTAGTGAATATCTTTGAGGCTCACCAAGTCTTTTTATTACTTTTGTAACTAGTAGAGAATCATTTGTGTTTCTTCAGAAAAATAAAATAATAACTCTTTTGGAGCTTTCATTAATCTTGCTACCAAGAATAATATTAATATTTCTAATTGATTTTATTTATTCGAGAAGCATAACAATAGCTCTTCTGAGCCTTCAATCATATTCACACAACTAATAATCGTGTTAAGATTTTGTTATCTTATTACAAGATGAATAATTAAAAAAATTCAAAATATGTCATCAAAGCGTTAAAATATTATGTAAGTGAAAGAAAACTTGTCATGTTTAATCATTTCATAGAAAAACAATCACAAACAATCATGATATGATAATGATATACACACATCTATCACAAGTATCATTAAAATATCAATATCATATACTATTATTTTGTGACATAAAATGATAAAGTAAATGTTAAATTTTAACATTATCACATAAAAATATAATTAATAATTATGAAATATTCCACAAATAGCATAATTGTTTTTATTCAATACTAGAACGATTAGATACTAATTTTTTAAAATAAAATATTACTCATAAATAGTATCAAATAGTACATCTAATAAAAACTTTCTTTATTAAATCAAATAATTAATATTTTATAAAAATACTTAATGATAAAAAAATACATCCAAATGACTCATATTAATTATGAAATGATTTCATAATATATCTTAAAAAAAAAATAGCTTATGGGTTTTTCTCATTCTTCTTTAATGATACTTGATAAAAATCAAAACAAATGTCTCAATATACGGTAGGTATGTTCCAAATTTACTTTAATGTCATAACGATAACATTTATCACATTCACTTAAGAAACTTATCCTCTTTCGGATTATAATTTGTCAAATTTACTTCAGGGAATGGCAGAGCCAATTGGGCAAGTTTCATGATTTTTTTTATGAACAACTCATTATTTTATCCAAACATGATAAGGCATATGTAATCGATTTATATGTGATATCATGTAAAGCCCTTTTCTTAAGTACTCAGAAGCACATTTGAGACATTAAAGGTCAAGAATATTTTTCAACATATATTTATCAATAATGCAATTACAAGTGCTATTGTAATGGACTTTTAAAAATATTACCATTTTTTTATAGTCACACATCTTCTTTGTACTTTATCAAAAAGATCAGCATGATCTTGTAAAAATATTTAAATGTAATCCTTTATAAAGGTAGCAAAGAAGGAAAATCAATAAACTCATTATATTATTCTCTTCAAGAGAATATAAGTACTTAATATAAAGGCTCAAAACTTATAAATAATATATTGTAAATACTCAAAATTATCCTTGAGATATATTCACTTTGCAGGATATAAATATGAAAATGTTCCTTCTTAGAAATATACAAACTTACTTTAAATTATAATATCACACACTTTAGGTGGTATTAATAATAGATTCATTCACTTTATGGAATGATCTTTTGACACATTTACTTATGGAAACATGCAAATCTCCTTAAATAGTAAAATAAATCAATTATATTTTTCAAATACTTTAGGCGGTGTCAATAATATATTCATTCACTTTATGAATGATCTTTTGACATATTCACCTCTGGGAACATACAAATCTCCTTAAATAGCAAAATGAATCAATTATATTACACCAACTAAATATGAAAATGTTCCTTCTAGGAAATATACAAACTTATTTTAAATTATAATGTCACACTCTTTAGGTGTTGTAAATAATGGATTATTCATTCACTTTATGGAATGATATTTTGATATATTCACTTTTGGGATCATGCAAATCTTCTCAAATAGAGAAATGAATCAATTATATTTTTTAAATAATTTTAAATACTAAGGATGCATTCACTTCAGAATGATTATCCTTTTTTTGTATAATTCTCATTAACTTATGGGAATGATTGTCATTCACTATTAAGAATGATATAAAAATAGAATAAAGTAGAATGAGTACATAAATATTGTTATAGTCAAATAATAACAAAAATTAAATTAAAAATTAAAGCAATTAATAATTATTGGTTTGTGCAATTCTTATGAGATGTAGTATTTTCTTCTTCTTTTTTTTAATGATGTCTCCAAAACCCATAAAAAATATTATTTTTCACAATCCTTGTAGGATGCAACATTTTCTTGTAAGTGCAAGTGGCACTGGAAAAGAATTGTGATGCTCTCCTAATTTAAGAGCAAAGTCATGTCGATAATGTGTGATGAAAAATAAGAATAGAGAGAATGAATAATGAAGAAGAAGAGAGAATTATCTTATTGATCGTCTCAAAGGTACATATATAGAGCATCCAAAGGCTATTTATAGCCAAATAAGATATAATATCACATCAAATTATAACAATTATGTAAATATAATCAAATTTTAATCAAATCAGCTAAAGATGTGGACATCAATGAATAATATTTCATAACAAAAACTGATTTTTTTAAAGCTACTCCTTTTGTCTCTTACAAAAAAGCCTAAAACCGATTTTTTTAAGATTTCTTATTTTTTCAAAATTATTCAAATGTATGAAAATTGATTTTTTTTGGGTGAAAAAGAGATTTTACCTCAAAATAATCTCATCCAAATGCACCTTCATTTCTAGAAAAAAAATCCAAACAGTCCCTGTCCATTTAAAATGTTAGATTGGTTGGTCAATCTCCAAAAATAAGACAAATTAGTCCCTTAAAATCATGAAATTCATCCCTATTGAAAGAGACTAACTTGTTCAAATTTTTCAATTGATGGAGACTTCTATGGGTGTGTATATATATATATATATATATATATATATATATATTCCTGAAAAGACCAATTCGTTTAATATTTTTAATTGGTAGGGATTTTTGTGTATTTTTGGTAGAAGGACCAATTTGTCCAACATAAATATTGAATATTTCTTATTATGAGGGTTACTTTTTTCTCAATTTTTCTTATTTGTGTTTTAGAATAAAGCAATAGCGGTGTTCTCCTTTTCTTCCTATTATTTTCTTGACTAATGATCAAAACTCAAAATTTGATTTATTTCTTAAGAAACGGGACAAGAAAAGGATAAAATGCTATAATGAAAAATTTTCCTTTGCAAGCATTGCATTGGTCTATATTGATTGGTGTCAAAATTGCTGCTTCTATTGTTCTATCTTTTCACATGAAACATACATAGATTGTTCTATCTTTCTTCCACCGGTTATTTCTTGTTGGGCTCGAGGAATTTGGGGGACAAGCATTTCGAGATATTGGGTTGTATCTAAAATTCCAACTCAAGTTGCTAGTCATGCCCAAAAATACTTCCTTCGTCGGTCAAGGAAAGAGAAAAGAAAAAGTATCCATGACATAACCATAGAAAACATTGACTTGGTGCCTGAGCTTCATCATCAACCTCAACCTCAACCTCAACCTCAATCTCAATCTCAGTCTCAACCTCAGCTGCAGTCTCGGCCTCGCTGTATTTCTCATGGTCAGATGGGTTGCCTCTTTTGTGAAAAGAAAAATGGGTTATGAAAATAGTGAGCTTGAAAAGTGGTGCACCGCGGAAGAGAAGAGAAGAAAAGAAAAAAAAAAAGGTGTCATGTGCTCTTCATCAAATATAATGGGTAAATTTGCTTAATTTTCCATAAAATATGAGTACATTATTGTCCTTGGGGTTGAGCTCTATATATATTTTGGTGTAACTCAATCATTTGTTTTATGAGACTTAATTGTTATTTTAACTTCTCTTTTGGCAGGATTATGACATCTACATTATGGAGATTTAATTTGAGGCGGACGGATTTTCATGGTTGAGATTTTTGTTGATTGTTGTAGTTTCCTAATACTATTGGGAAGACTTATTATATACCCATTACTAATAGTGGAGCTATTTTGCAAGATTAGGTCCTATGGGGTTTTTTGTCTCTCTTATTTGGGGTTATTTCACATTAAAATCATGATGTCTTTTATCTCTATTTTTTTGCCATTTCATTTAGGGATGACAATAAGTATCCATGGGATTTGGAATATATCCCCACCCCCATCCATGTTTAAAATTTTGCCCCCCATCCAACAAAGAAAACCCAAATGATAAAAGTGCATGGATAAATACCAAAAATAATAATCATTTTCTTTTCAATAACAAGGAAATTGATGTTGAAGAGAAATTACAGCTTGCCCAATATAACAGCCACTTGTGTTGCTCATTTTGGTCATTGTTCTCAATAGCCTTAAATGTAGAGTAAACGGGTAGCACAAGCCCAACAGAACAGCTACAACAAGAAATCAAGCATTAGTGAAGTTGAGAGGAAAAACCTGATAAAAATGAAATCATGATAGATGACCCTAAATAGGAAGCGGGCATACCATGTTATTCTGAGAACAATGTGCTGATAACCCCAAATTGTTTTTTAGCATAATGAAACAAGTTGAACACAACTAAGAAAATTCAACTGCTAGCTACCAAATGTACCATAGTTGTTGAAAACATAAATTATACTCAGCTACCATAGTAGAATAAAACCATTTGATCTTACATCAAGCGAACACAAATAAATGTTCTTACCCACTTAACAAAAAGAACCACAAAATAACCAAAAAATAAAAAATAAAAAATCACCTCACCCAATAGCAGCAAAACAACTTTGCAAACGCTAGAACAATTAATGAAGGTTGAATTGAGCATCGGAAACAACACTAAGTTCATCAAACAACACCTTTTCTTTCTCCAAAAGCAAACTAAGGAAATTGAATTTGGTCACTTAAAAGGCATTGCCAAGGTCTAGCAGCACAATTCAAAACCAGTCCAAAAGCATGAAACTGGTAGTAATTCTTCAAACTTCAAACTAATCAATTAGCTAGTAGCCTAGTATCATTCAGTATTCAGGGATGTTCAAAAGCACCAGAGAAATGGCGCATGTGAGTTTCAGCTTAACACCTATGCAAATTGCAATGGGCTAGGAAATGTCGATGATAGCATGATTGTCAATCAGAAGTTCATGAGAAAATATTAAGGATATAACTAAAGTAAAATAAAAGAATCCAAAATCTAATTACGCTACATCTCATAAGAGATTAATATAATAATTTACTCTTTTTTTCTTCATAGAATTCCTTAGTCAATACTTGAGATTCGAAAATAAGGACTCCTCCTGACAGGATCACATAAATAAGAAATTCGTGTTCCTTATATATACGTGTACCAATTCACAATTTTTTGTAATCTTACTAGATTTGCACCCGTCCTTTGGACAGACTATTTTTTTTTCCTGTATTAATGATTAACCATTATTAGATTTTAGGACTAAATAAAAACAATATTATTAGATTTGAATATTTATTCATTATTGTTTTAATTTGAAAATATAATCTAATATTCATAATTATATATAATAATTATTATAATCATAAGCAATATACTCATTTGATTAAACTTTTGCAAACAAATTCATAAAGCAAAATAAATAAGGGCCGTTTGATTAAAATTTTATAAGAAATACTTCTTGGAAGATAGAAGTAGAAGCAGAAGTGGACATAATAGTAGAAGATAGATCATATTATTTTGCATTTGGATGTTATTTTATATGCACGTTTTTGTAAAAATCAGAGGTTGTTAAAATAATTCAAAAGTAAAATAAAAAATTTTAAAAAAACACATTGATAACATATGTCTTCTATTCCATTTTTCTTTGTCTAATAAATAAATAATTTAATTTAAATATATTGATATTATAATTTTTTTTACATATAGTCATCTAATCAAATTATCTTGTATGCATAACTTTTGATTTAATGTGGTAAGATGAGTTAAATCTATTTTTACTTGCGTGACAATGTATAATTTAATAATTGTATAATTTACATGGTAAGAATATCAAAATTAACATCAATCATTTTACGAAATGTTGAACATATTATAGCAAATAAAAGTGACAAAAAAATGCAAAAAACAAAAATAACACTAACAAAATGCAGAAGAACTGTACAAAATATGGCCATGAATTTTAAGTGATATAAAAAATGTCTATTTTGTATACTAATTAATAGGAAAAGTCTTAATTGTATAAAACTTGTAAAAAATCAAAGATTATATAATGTTTGATATGATTCTAATTAAAGGAATATATATTGTATAAAGTAATATATTATCCTCTTACTTTCATAAATAATTCTAATAATAAGTAAAAAAATTTAAAAAATAATTGTTAAATATGAAATTATAAATCTAAAAGTAAGTATCTTTAAATTAATTATTATGTTTGATAAGTATATTCATTACACATTTAACTTTTTTTTATAATGAATTATAATTATTTATTTTAAAATTGTTTTAAAATTTATTTAAATATTTATAGGATTTATGGTTAGATATATTTTTATAAATATTTATATTAAAATTATTTTTATTAATTAATTTTATTTGTTCATTCTATAATTATTTTATCTTAATAAAATATACAATACAAAAAAGTAAATGACACATACTGAAGAAATTGAAAAAAATCCATTCATCACATCAAACTAAAAATAATTCAAAAGTAAAATAAAAAATAAAAAAACACATATGGCAACATATTTCCTATATTCGATTTTCCTTTGTTTAATTAATAAATAATATAATTTAAGTATATTAATAGTGTAAAACTTTTTTACATAATTATTTAATTAAATCCTCATATATGCATAACTTTTGATGTTATAAGATAACAGCGCTAATCAAATCAATTTTTATTAATATGATAATATATATAATTTAATAATTATATAATTTATATTATTAATGTACCAAAATTATACTCATAAAAAATCCACAATCTAATGACTATCTTATAATATATAAAATAAAATCAAGTGTACTAAAATTAAGTAATTAAAAAATAAATTTGGATAAATAAAAAGTAAATGAAAATATACAAATATAATATAACCAGATCATCTCACAGTCTCTCTCTTTTTTTCTTTTTTTTTTTGGGTTTTGAATAACCCGATGTCTTTAATATAATTGTTTTCTATTAGCAAAAGTTCCCTTATCAACCAATCAAGTCAAATATCACGTCAATAAGTATAAAAGTAATTAAGTACAAAATATAATAAAAATAAAACAACGATATTACCATTTGCCACGAACAGGGGCGGGCAAATCGAATAGTGCTTGTACATTCCTTTTATAATAAAAGAAAAGATAAGATTAGTGAGCCATGAAAATGACAATATTTAGGGCTTTATTAAAACTTTTTGTGAAGCCTGATAATTTTATTGGCGGAGGATCACGGCTCAAGGGGCTTAAAAAGTGAACCAGTTAATATATATTTGTATGGATGAGTGATTTTATTATCATATTATTCTTATCAAATGTTGGTAATCTTTTGATTACCAGTTAATATACATCAAATGCTGGTAATGATAGAGAAGTGATTATGTCAAATAGTGAACCAAACTAATATTTACCAAGAAATAAAATAGATTATTATGTCAATCTCACTTTATTATTGAATAAAATAAATTTTCTCCTGATGACGGTTTATAAATATATATACAAGAAGTCAGGAATTTCTCCTCTATTAATGTGACCATCCTGACCCCGTGATTTGGTTGACTAATCTTTAGAAAATACAAATCTGATTAATGTGCACAATGCACAGAAGCATGCCAATATTGAATCAAGCAAGGCCACATGGGCATAGCTAACAAGTGGTTAAATGTGTGATAATGTGGAGAAAGGGTGTGGCAATATGTATTCATGATGTTGTCTTGCCGTTCACATCACTATACTTTGTGCTGCACCATGACCTTATTGGAACATTAAAGAGAACTTTCCCTTCACATATCAAAATAGTTGTGGTCCTTTCCCTTATGTGTTCTGTCTCCATCTGCAAGCAGAGGCAAGCTCACGTTTATCCATTTTTATGTAGAAGCTTGAAAGGAGACTCGCGTTTTCAAAAAACAAAAATTTCACCTCATTTTTACCTTCCAAGTCAATTCTATCTCATCAACTCAATTTTGAACATATCTCTAAACTCATTAAACACTTAGAGTTAATTATATATAACCAATAAGCAAGAATAATATGCTAATCAAATTCAAATCATTATAAAATCCGAGTCAAGATTAGTCAACCCTATTGATTTACATGGTGTTAGGTTACATGTTTGAGGCTTCAAAATCGATTGTCTGTGTTTTTCAACATGTTTAGAAAAATGTTATGACCCAATTTCAGAATCAATTTTGGCTCCATAATTAATTATAGTAGAAGTGATAAATTGTTACTTATAGGTTTATACTTTATAAATTTTTATCCACAATCAATTCTATAAATACATAATCAAACACACACTTAGCTTAGTAATATTTAGCATAGGATGATAAATCATACATCTCACGATGAAAAATGCCAAGACATGTCACTGCTCACTATACTTGTTACTAAAGTTTGTAGACGTCTATGTCCACCAAATCCTGGGCAAGCAGCTATAACCACCCATTCAAATATACCCCACATCACCGGATAGAAAGATACAAAAAAATCATTTAGCCTCCTCCACAATAATAGCATCTTCCTCTTGATTATTTTTTTATTTTCTTTTTCATGCTCATGCTATTTCCGTGGTTCTTTTGCCCCTTTCTCTCTAGCTCCCAACCACCAAAAAGTTGCACACCCTTCAATTTCTCTCTGTCCCCTTTGCTGTTTTCTCTGTAGAGAAACACCAACAAAGCCATGTCAACATGTGGAAGCCTACGCCATATCTTCGAGAACAATAATCCATTGCCAGAAAACCCAACACTCCTTGAATCCCTCTCATGGAGCCAAATCAAACCAGTCAAATCCATAGACTCCTCCTCCTGCACTGAGATATTTGGTGAACTCCATTTCAAGGAGAGTCCTCAACCATCATCTTCTTCATCTTATTCATCACCAACACCCCAAGTTTATGCTTCATTTTCAGATATAGACCACAACAAGCCTAGCCAAAAGGGTGTTTTTTCTGGGTGTGACATTAACCAGACTCATCCATCATCATCATCATCATCTTCTTCAGCCTATGTTTCAAGCACCCCAATAACAAACCACACCAACAACAGTCACAAAAGCGGTGAGAGCTTGCAGCTTTGCACCGAGGGTCTTGGATTTGAGAGCTCGGATGATGTTGAAGACTTGAAGGCTTCTGGGGTGAATGAATTGTGTTTACAATTTCAAAGTGATGAGAATGATATTGTTGCCAAAAGGTGTGCAACTTCGGAAGAAGATTCCAATGGGGAATGTAGGACAAGGGTCAATAATGAGGGTGAGTACCCTCCTCCAATTTCATGCATAGGGAGGAGTACTGGGAAGCCTAGGGTTAGCTTCAGGTCCTACAGGAAAAATGGGAGGTTTGTCCTCAGAGAAACAAGGATACCCACCCAGGAATTGTTGCATGCTCATAGGGAAGATGGAAGGCTTAAGCTACACTTTGTTCAGGGTGATGATGATGTAGAAGAAGAAGAAGAAGAAGAAGATTATGATGATGTTGAAGGTGTAGAGGAGGGAGAGGATAATTTGGTAAAATAAAATGATGACAGTGTAACAAATCAAGTAAAAGAAGAAAAAGAGATTGGTGCTCAAGCCACTTGATGAAATAACGTAGGAAGATGATGTATTGGTGTCTTTTTTGAGATATTCCTGTGTCACCATAAGATTAAGTTTAAGATATATTCTCTTGTTTATGGGCCATATCAACTTCACTGTGAATGTATACTAGAATGAGATGATAAACTTGTGTGTATTTAAGAATTTTCCATCTTTTTTTAATAGGAAAAAAAAGACTTGTCACACATTGATATCGCTTTCTAGCCTTTTTTCTGTGCTTTGATTTTATCTCTGATATGTGTGTCCTCCCAATATTGGGGTGGACTAAACGGAAGAGAAAATTGGAATCTTCTATCTATATTGTCCCACTCCCAGTCATGCACTCTATCCTCAATTCCTCATCCAAGTAAAAGAATTGGGTTCTGTTTGTGTGAACATAAATCTCATAACAAAAGTTTCCACCGAAATCAAAGGGTTTCTCACTATTAAAGGAAAAGAGAGGTCACAAATGAGTGGCGCAAAATGTAAACAAAGTTGGAATATATAGGTCAAGAAAGGAAGAACACCTGTCACTGACATAAGGTTTGGGTTCTAAAATTTGGCTAAAATTTGGCTTTAAATTATATTTAAAGCCTTGTGTTCTGACCAAAAATATAATTAAAAAAAAGGCCTTGCGTTTGGTTGCTGGATCATTAATTTAAAGTAACAATCAATTTGCTGGTGGTGTGTTTTGGACCATAAAATATGCACAATATCACAGCAGGAGTGAACTCATATAATGAAGAAGTTGCTCTAAAAAAGTCATGGTAATATTATTTGATAAAATAATATAAAAGTTGTCTCAATAAATAAAAGTCACAATAATAATTAGTAAATATGCTCCAAAAATCTAAAATGACAATAACAAATGTAGATATTAAAGATGTTAGTTTTTGTATTTATTATCATTAATTGTAATAAGACCATTTGTCTTTTAAATTTTAGAGAGCAAAAATCATATCTAAAAAATAACCAATTAAGTACTCTCAAATGTGTCCTTAACTTTTAAGAGCCAAGAGTAAAAACACTCTAATTTCTTTGTTTACCAAACCAAAATAATAATAATAATAATAATAATAATAAAGATACTAATAATTTATACTTTTCATAAACCAAAGCATCTTATCAAGAGCATTACCAAATCCAACCTAAGAATAATAGTGTTTGGAATTACATGAAAATGAAAATGGACTGATTTGCGGGTTAAATAATTTAATTGGAATTGAAAAAAAATATAAATTAATTTGTAATTCCATCAAGTTTTATTCTTTTAATTTTCAAATCCTTTGAATTTTGATAAGATTTGAATTGAAATAAATTGATTTTAACACTTACACACAAATCAAATCTTTCTATTTCATATTTTAATCATTCCAAACACAATTTATTCTATTTTAGACATAAAAATAAATTTCTAAATCTATTCATTTCCTATTTAATTTAATCATTCCAAACATAATATTTAACTTAAAAATCAAATTAATTCAAATAACCAAGATAATAAGGTATAATACAAATAACCGGCTCACTTGACGTCATGTGATGGCACAATTACCTAATTCTAGCTCAGGCTTTTCACTCCATTGAACAACTAGCCAGAAGTGCCAATATATCTCGAACTTTTTGCATCACTATCTCACCATGCCAATGATGGACCAAAGGAAATGACCGATCACATGACCTTTGAACAACTAATGGAAACAAATTTTGTTGTTCCTCATTCTATGTAGCATCAAGAATATACCAGTTACAAGTAAAACATTTGAAGGCATAAAAGAGGCAATTCATGATAATAGTATGATGCAATAAAATCAGAGTTTGTGTGGTTATTTATTTTTGTGCAACTACTGCAACCAAAAGGTCCAAAACCAAAATCAAAACATGCGCCGTTGAAATCTTCAATCTTGCACCTCTGGCTTTTTTGCAGTGCCTTTGAGGTACCACCCCAAAGCACCAAGAATTGTTATAGTACCAGCAACAACTGCATAATTCCGGTGCTTGTCAGTTGAAACCTTTTCAGCTGATGCATCTGTATATGTAGAGCCACTTGGTTTGGCATCAGTTACTGAACCCCCTGAGCCTGTGGCTGGCTTGGCTTCTGGTTGAGGGCCCTTCATTAGAACAAATACCAAAAAGTTTGAAGCTTAACATAAAAACATAAATGGATAACAGTTGCATGCAAACAGGATATAGAAACAGAAAGTAATACAGGACATGATTCTTCGAAGAAAAATAAAGTGTAAATACCCAATGTGGTCCTTCAAGAAATTTGCACATGACAATATAGTCTCCCAAAAGCAAAAACCTACCCTATCATCCCTTAAGATATAAATTATAGGACAAGTTAGTCTCTTTGTGAAGTTGATCCACAAAACCTTAAAAGAATTGTACATGTGACCCATTCACACAATGACATTGGACATTATCTGACATGTGTGCAAAATGACGATGTTTTATTTTTGCCCCTAGTGAAAGAGATTGAGAGAGGATTGTGTCTCAATTTTTGGTTTAGATAAAACCCCAACTGAAAAAAACTTCACTTATACCATTTGGACAAAAGACGCCGTTTAGGTGAGGGGAAGATGTGTTCCAAAACAACGTCATTTTGATTGCAGTCAACAATATTACGATACGTTATCATTGTACTATGCAAGGTTGTGAATCCATTAACGGAGAACCAACAAAGAGATTAATATGTCCATCGTTTGCAATCTTGAGGGACCACGGGATGATTTTTTTTCCTCTTAAGGGACTAAATTGTCCAACAAATTGTGGGGTACGAAATTGGGTGTTCACAATAAAGAAAAAAACCTAATTGAGTACGAATAGGAAGTGACAGAGTAGTCAAAATTGTAGATTTTATTGACCTTTACTTACACAGAGACACAAAACATGGGCAGAATTAAAATGGAATCAACTTTCACTTTAAGTTTTAACCTTCATAAGTATTTACCCAAAGCTTAGTTGAAAAAGAAAAGGGAAATGAAACAGCAAAATTCAACTGTCATTATCAATTATCATAGCAGAATGGTTACATGAATTGATGAGTATAACAATGACATTAATATTTAAGGGTGCACTTTTTTAACTTGTTTTTGACAACAGTTATTTTTTAGCTAAAAACTAGCTTTAATCAAATCAGCTTCTACTCAAAAAATAAAAATATAATTTTTGTAGCCTTTGAGTAGAAGCAAACATAAGTAACTTCCATAAAAAGTAATTTTTCAGGTTAAAGAAATATTTTTGGTCAAAAAAAAGAACCTGAAACAAATGCACATGAAGATCCTATCATTTTTCTCAGTTAATTTCTGCCAAGAAAAATATTTTTCTCTTAGTCCATCTGTTCAAGTTTCCATTTTACCAAGCACCAATTGCAGAAAATTATATTACTCCTTTCATCTCATCCCACCTAGAATCACATTTCATTTCTTTTATTTCTAACTCAATGTCACCAAGCATCATCTAGGAGGAAAACAGAGCTAATTGACATGGGCCCTCACAGGACAAGAACATACTTTCACTGGCAATACATAAACAAGTTCCTTAACCAGAACACAATGGGCTAGGACTATTTTAAGCAAGCAATCTGATAACAGAGTTAGAGACTTGATGAGTAGATTAATTTTGGTTTGGTCCCAAAATCAAACTGTTGCAAGTCAGTCAACCAACCAACATTCATATTACAATCTAATCTTCTGGAAATGGAATGCCACAAAAATGAGATGAATGGTAAGTCTACTTGTTATATAAAATCAAATTCTACAATGAATCCAGTCATTCTAACGGAATAATTTATTTGATATGTTGATCAGTGTTTCTTTTATGGGTATTTAATGGGTTATCAGTAGATGAGCACATCAATTGTTTGTGTATAGTTGTATACATTTCATGCCCAAGATGTGACAATTTATGCTGAGTCTATTATAGGATCAATTGAGATTTTCAAATAAAAGGGTGGTGGATAATTTTTTTTTTTATAAAATGTGTTATAGGCCCATTGAGAAGTTTCATCATAGGTTAGATTAATTTCTTGCTTTTTTGCATAAGAGAGTAACATTTTTTATTATAAAATTAAATAATAGATAGTTTGGGAAAGTAAGGCCAATGCCTTTAGCAAAAGTCTTTTTCTAATGGATTTTAAATGGGAAAATGGACTATTTCTAGACCATTTGAACAAATCGGATCCATAATGCATCCATTTGCCACCCACGTAAAGTGGTAAAAAACCTCTGAGAAAACTAGATCCAGAACAATGAGTTGATGACTCAGAAAAATAAAATCCATTTGTTTATGCTAAGAACTTATAAGAAGTTATCATAAGAAGGTGAAATTTGAGGACTTACCTTGCGAGCAAGCTTCTCCAACTTCTCTTGCTCAGCTTTCTGAAATATGAAAAATAAGTAAGTACACTAAACGGATGCTATCAACAAGCAAAAACCTCAACTGATGTAGACAAACTCTACTTATGAAAGCTAGCTTCTTTCCCTCTAATAATTGAGTGGATTTGCAAAAAATATGGATGTATACTTTTAAGTTTATATTTATACTATTAGTGTTCCTCAACACATACAGATGATACGAAGAGTGGGCTTCACTAGCATAAGCAATAATCTATTACAATGCAAGCTAGCAGGATCTTTTCCAAGCATTGGTTTCATGCAAGTTTAACGATAATATGAAAAATATTGTGCTTGTGCCAAAAATTCATCACACCAAAGCAGCAAAGCCCTGTTCATACTTCATAAGGAACTTTTAAACCTCTAGAAAGTCAAGAATATTGTATTTATTAGCACTACACTAAAACTTCCTATCTTCTCAAATTGACTACATCATCCCTCAAACAATTTTCATCAGTACACAGCAGGATAAAACAAAAAAACCAGATGAATGAGGACACTGTAGTCTAGCAGTTTCTGAGATTACCTTAAAGTAAGCATTTTCTACGGCCTTTTCCTCCTCGCTGAGTACTTTGCCAGAACCGCTACTAAATAGTCTTCTAGATGCATATCTTGCAGCCAACCTTGTTGCCATAGCAGTTAGATTTTTACGTCCTCCTCTTCTATAAATAATATAAAAAATGTTAAATTTACTCGTTATATACACAAGAATAACAGCATTTCTCGGAGTCAAAATAACAGAGCTCTATGCCACATAATGCCAAACATTTCACCAACAAGAAGGCCAATAGCGCCAAAGGGCTTAACAATATGATAAATTGACATTCATAACAGTGTTGGATGAGGCAAAATCTCAAGTCTCAACAGTCTCACATCTTGCACATAACAAGAAGAATACCCCAAAAAAGGTCCTGTACAGATCCCATAAAGTTTTCCAACAAAAGGAAAACTCCATTTCTGTTTCCATTTCATGTTTTCATCTTCTGTGTTTTCCATTTCAAGGATTTTGCGAAAAAAACAGTGAAAACAGGAAACAAGATTTTATTGTTTTTTTACGAATTCCTTCACAAAAGCCAAACAGACATCTCTATTTTTTTTCACCGATATTATAATTATAATTATTATTATTTTTGTTGGAAGACACTTCAATGATGAATCAGCACCAAGAACCTAAAGAAATTTGCAGCGGTGCATCATATAATTGTAATGCAGCGAAAAACCGATTGAACGAAGGCGAAATTATCGTATAAATTAAGCTACTACAGAGAACATAATCGTTGACTGATTCAACATGTGAATGATACCAAAAAACGCGAAACCTAGCTTAAAGCATTGCGTTCCTTCGGGAAAGTTGTTAAGACACAGATTCGCAACCACTCCGAAACTCCGATCGATCCCAATGGAAGAGACGCAAGGTCATGCGAATATATATATCGAAAAGGCTTAATTCTTCGGAAGAAAACGAGAATGGAAAAGGAACCACGAGATTTAGTTTCAGAAAATAGTGTACCTGAGAGAAAAAAGCTTTGCACGAAGCAGAACCAATGTGTGAGTTGTTGTTGTTCTTGTATGGTACAGAGCGTACAGAACTATAGAGGCAGAGAGGCGCTTAGGCCTTGAGGGGTTTAAATACGGTGCCGTTTAGAACTTCTCCTGAGGGCCAAGTTATTCCACCGTTTCATTCAAGAAATGTTTGGATTCGATCACAATAATGACCAATAATGTTTATAAAACTCTCGAGTTAATGAATTTACAAGGTGCGGATGAAATAACAACTCAAACTTCAAATGGGATTAGGACAGGGTATTTCTTTAGTTTTGGTTTTAAGATCAAATTGTCTCAATCTTCTAATTGTGTTGTGTTATTTAATATTAGATGAGAGTAGATAATCTTCACACTCTATCAGTATAAATATAATTTTTTTAGTATTCGCTTGATTTTGTTGTTGCATAAATAAAATCTTGTTATAGAAAGCATTACCTAGCCACAACTAATCGAGGTTGGAAGAATGGTCTCCTACCTCTCCAATCTTGAAGTATCGAGCTCCATACAAGTGAGGAAAAGTAGGTTATTAAAACTAAATAAAAGAGATATTAATATTATAGTCATTTCATTTTTTCTAAGCCTTTACGTATTAGAAAAATGTCATTAAAAATAGTGTATATTTTTTTTATTAAAAATAGTGTATATTGGACATTATCACGTTACTGGTAATTACACTAACTAGCCAATGTTAATAAGGGATGGTTGCTAAGGGTATGTTTGGCAGCATGCAAACGGAGGGTGAGGCAAGGAAGGGAAGTGAAATTTTTATTTGATGTGTGTTTGAAAGGGTTATATGGGAGGAAGGGAAAGGCAACTAAGGGTCGGCCAAGTCCTCCATGCCTCCATCTACAGTGAATTTAGTGACCCCCAATTTGGGGGACAAAGAGGGACTGTTTAATGTTTATATGTTGTTTCACTATTTTGACCTCATATTTGAAAATTATACATACAAAATGAAAGGGCAAGAAAGGAAAATAAAAATGTGTACACTATTCTATTCCACTTACTCATACTAAAAATTTCTAATCAAGGTGTGGCATGCATATATCTATTCCCTTCCTTTCTTTTCTATTCCATTCCATTAATGACAATCACAAAAAAAAAACTCCCAATCAGACCCTAAATCTCCTTAGAAGTCACTGTGATTTATTCAGTTTTTTTTTTTGGTACATAGTTAGGGCCTAAGCCCATATTCAGTTTCTTAAGTCCTTATGGACTAGCTCCAAAATTTGGGCCTTTGTTCTTCAAGGACTCTGATTAACTTTGAAAACTTTTTTCTTATCCCTGGACCTTAAGCGGACATTTGGATTCCATAACGGACGTTGGACTATAGAGATAACCAGGAACAAAAGTTAGCCATTCACACTGCAAACGATAACCAAATTCTTTTGATATTACACTTACTCCCTTCTAATTTTTAATATTATACATATATTCCTTAATTATTTATAAGTCATTACACTTATATCCCTATAAATTTAAAGTAATTTTGAAAAGTCAATTTTACCCTTTTAATTAAAATTCTTTCCCAACAAATTCTTAATTCTCATAGTAACAAGTCTCTCTATCTATTTCACTTAACCTTCTTTCCTGAAATGCGCTCATCACCCTTCTTCACTAAACCCTCTTCCCAAAATGACATTATCACCTCCATGGGTTCTCAAAATCGACTTGTCCCTTCCAATGTGGTCTTTCTCCTCTGTGCAAGAGAGTTTCTTGCAATGGCCGAAGCTAATGACGCTAGAGTCGACAACACAACCGCTTGCAATTCTGTGCCCAAGCAGGCTCTGTGGAACAAAATCAAAACTGGGAAGAAGAAGGAGAAAGGGCGCAACCAGAGGAGGATAAGTCATCGGTGGGTTGAAGGAGCCAGATCTGAGACAAAGGATGTAAGCTATGCTGGAAAAACCAGATATGCCAAAAACAAAAACCACACCGACAAAGCTACGGAAATCACACCAAAAAGCAAACTAGAAATTGGTTCTTGAGCAAGGATTCGGCTTAGTTAGGCACAAACAATGACAGAGAGAGAGAGAGAAAGAAAAGAAAGTGATGATGCAGTGGTGGTGGCTAGCCATTGTTGTGGAGAGCACCCATCTAATTTTTTGTTTTGGAAGTTGTTGATATGATTTGAATGCAAGAGGAGTACTTTAGGTTGAAATGAAGAAAGGATGTGTGACAAATTTTTTAGTTTTGATCTGAAGAGTGGTGGGGGAAAATGGTGGGTTGGGTGGGAGTGGTGGGTGAGTTGCTTTCTTTTTAGTTTGAAGGGTGATTGATAAATTTTAAAAAATTATTTAGAGATAAGGAAGGTATGTGCAATATTAAAAATTAGAAGAGGGTAAGTTTAATATTAAAATACCTTAGGGGAGGTCCATGTAATTAACTCAAAAAAGAATTGCAAACTAATTGAGGCCAGCATAGATAGTAACTACTTCATTCGTCCACTTTTAACTATCTTCTAATGTACTTGAAAGGGATAAAGGATAAGATAGCTCAACAACTATTAGTTAGTTATCATTCTATTATAATTGTAGCTGTTATATTCCGTTTCTATTATAGTTAGTTATCAAAGTGTACAAGATGTAAGCCATCACGGCGTGTATATATTCTCAATCTATATTCATTCAATGTAATGCAATTCATATCATTCACTCACAAACTTTCTCAGTTCTCTCAATACTCTCTGCATCTTTTTCATTTTCTCAAAGCCTTGCACTGATAGCTTTATGGTATCAGAACTTGTGCTCTCACCATGGCTTCCGAAATGAGTTCACAAGTCTCTCAACAAGGGATGCAAGTCGTAGCTGTAGTCACCTTCTCAAACCTAGTGGGTTCCAAGCTTAAAGAAGACAATTATCTGCAATGGAAACGGCTTTAGAAGCTACGATCGAAAGGCATGACCTGTTGCATCACATCACTGGAGAAAAGATCCCAAAGAAGTTAGATGAAGGAGGTGAAATCACCCAAGATTATCAGAAGTGGAAGAAGCAGGATGCATTGCTCAAATCTTGGTTATTATCTTCAATGAGTAAGCCTTTCACTACTCGAATGGTTGGTTGTGATTTCTGCTATCAAATGTGGCAAAGGCTGGAAACCTATTTTGCATCTCATATGAAGGCTAAAATTAGACAACTGAAAAACAAGGTAGGAAACACAAAGAAAGAAGGTTCAGCTACTAATTATCTTCTTGAAATCAAAAGCACAATTGATGCCTTAATATCTAGGAGCTAATAAGTGATTCTGATTATGTTGAAGCTGTGCTTAATGGCTTGCCTGAGGAATATGGACCATTCATCACCACTATTGTATCAAGAGTAGAGTCTATTAGTGGGAGAGCTTGAAGCTTTACTCAAGGCTCAGGAAGAAATGATTGAAAAGTTTCATGGAGAGAAAACTTTCAAGCTAATCTTGTGTAAGGTAACAATCAAGTAAGAAGGTTTCAATACTCTAGAGGAGGAGGTGGAGGCAGATCTTTCAATAGAGGTCGTCCTTCAGGAAGAGGAGGAAGATTCCAAATCGACCCACCTACCAAGTGTGTGGTAAACAAGGGCATATTGCTCTGGATTGCTGGCACAAGTTCGATAACTAGTTTCAGAATCAAGCTTCTCAGACTCACCAATTTCAGTCATAACCTTCAACTCAAAGGCCAAGGCCAAGAGCACACCTTTCAATAAGCAATGCAATAGCAACTCCAACAACACTTTATGATCCGAATCGGTATCCACGTTCTGGAGCCTCTCATCATATGACACCTGATCTTGCAAACCTAATGGAAAAAGAATACTCCAGGAGAGCTGAACAAGTACTAGTTGGTAATGGAGCAAGTTTGAACATATCTCATATTGGAACATCTAAATTTCAGCCATCTTGTGAATTTCCTTCCTTGCATTTGAAGAATTTGCTCATGTTCCAAAGATTACAAAGAATTTATTAAGTGTTCAAAAGTTTACTAGAGATAATAATGTATTTCTAGAATTTCATCCTGACACTTGCTTGGTTAAATCTAGGGTACCAAGGAGACAATTCTCCAAGGAACTGCTAAGAATGGCTTATATTCTTTTGATGACATCTTGGGAAATTTCAAACCTAGCACTCACCACTTCACTCAGAATAAAGTGTTTCAGCTTTGGCACTTAAGGCTAGGACACCCTTCTGTTCCTATAGTGTCAAGAGTCCTAAAGTCTTGTAATATTCCTTGTCATGCATCTAATAATGTATGTCCTTCATGTTGTTTAGGCAAAACTCAACAATTACCTTTTCCTGTTTCTAAAACTATTTACCATCATCCTTTAGAACTAGTGTATTTTGACATTTGGGGTCCTCACCAATTCCCTCAATAAATGGAGCTAGATACTGTGTACACTTTGTTGATGCTTATTCCAAATATACTTGGATTTACCTTTTGCACAGCAAGTCTCAACTTTATAATGCCTTTATTAATTTCTATAAGATGGTATTACAACTTGGGCACAAATTAAAGATGTTTCAAAGTGATAATGCAAAAGAATTTACCTCTCTAACCAAATACTTGACCTCTAATGGCATTGTACATAGATTTTCCTGCCCATATGTGCATCAGCAAAATGGTTCTAGAAAGAAAACATAGGCATATCACTTCTGTTGGTTTAACTTTGCTAGCTACAACATCCATGCCTTTATCATATTGGGGAGATGCCTTTATCACAGCCACTAGCTTATAACTTCCCTACCTACACCTGGACTACAAAACATCTCACCCTCTGAGAAGCTTTTCCACAAAACCCCACCCTACCATGCCCTCAAAGTCTTTGACTGCCTATGCTTCCCCTATCTTAGACCTTACAACCAACATAAGTTTGACTTCAAGTCCTCACCTTGTGTCTTTCTTGGCTCCAGTACAAGTCATAAAGGTTATAGATGCTTGACCAAAAGTGGAAAATTCATTATTATTAGACATGTTACCTTTGATGAAACCTCCTTCCCTTTCAAAATTGACCCTACAACCTATCCCTTTGGCACAGCCACCATAAACTCTCTATCACCCTCAAATACATACACCACTATTCCTTCAATTCCCTTAATTCAACCAACCCCTGCCTCCTCCTGTCACTTCCTCTCCTCCATTCCTCCAAGCACATACCTCAGCCAACAATAATTTAGCTCCCACTCCCTTTGCAAAACCAACTCCTACACCAGCTTCTGCCAAGCAGGCACTCTCTATTCCCCATTGGAAACAAGCAATGTATGATGAATATGCTACTCTGATGAGAAACAACACCTGGACTCTAGTGCTATTACCCCTTGGCAGAAATCCTATAGGCAGCAAATGGGTATTTCGGGTAAAGTATCATCAAGATGGTTCTATCCAGAAGTATAAGGCAAGATTAGTTACCAAGGGCTTCAATTAGACTGGATTTGATTATCCAGAGACTTTTAGCCCAGTAGCAAAGCCAACCTTTATTAGATTGGTGTTGTCCATTGCATTATCTAAGTCATGGCCAATTCACCAATTAGATGTGAACAATGCCTTTTTAAATGGAGATTTGAATGAAGAAGTCTTCATGGTTCAACCTCAAGGTTATGAAGTTGGTAATGGTGAGCTGATTTGTAAATTAACTAAGGCTCTATATGGCCTAAAACAGGCCCTAGAGCTTGGTTTTACAAGTTGTCTTCTCTCAGAGACTGGGGTTTGTGGCAACAAAATCTGATGTATCACTATTTACAAGAATAACACCATCCTCATGCTTGTATATCCTCATCTATGTGGGTGACATAATAGTTCCTGGCAGTTCAAGAGATTAATGATTTGGTGTCTAAATTAAATGCTTCCTTTGCCTTGAAAGATATGGGACCACTTCATTATTTCCTAGGTATAGAAGTTAAGCACACTAAGGCTGGAGGACTACTACTATCTCAAACAAAATACATCAGGATCTATTAGTCAAAGCTAAAATGGAAGGTTGCAAAGCCTACTCCACTCCTATGCCCTCTATTATCAAGTTATCATCTAGAGATGGAAGTCCCTTTGAAGACCCTCACTTGTATAGATCCATTGTTGACAACCTTCAATACATTACCATTACCAGGCTTGAACTTTCCTTTTGTGTAAATAAAGTCTGCTAGTTTATGCAAACCCCATTAGACAGTCATTGGAAGGTAGTCAAATGCATTCTGAGGTATCTTAGTGGTACTATGAATCACGGTTTGCATCTCAGGAAGCACTCTGATATGAAGCTCAAGGTACAGTGACTAGACTTGGGTTTTGACCCTGATGATTGAAAATCCACTAGTGACTCCTGTGTATCTTGGTCCTAATCTCATTACTTGGTCATCTAAGAAACAACATGCTATTTCCAGGATCAAGCACAGAAGCTGAATACAGAAGTTTAGCTGCCCTAGTCTCTGAACTTATCTGGATTCGATCTCTTCTTAGTGAATTGCATCTGCCTCTACCTCCTCCTTGATTCCTGTGACAACAATAGCATTTCAAGCGCCAATCCTCCTCCACTCTAGGTCCAAACATTTTGAATTGGATTTACACTTTGTAAGATATCATGTTGCTCAAGGTCATGTCAAAGTTAGTCACATTCCTGAAAGCTCAAGTTGCTGACATATTAACCAAGGCTGTCTCCTTCAAGTTGTTCACTCACTTTCGTGACAAACTCAAAGTTGCTGAGCAACCTGTTAGTTTGAGGGGGGATGAAAGGGATAAAGGATAAGATGGCTCAACAACTCAGTTAGTTAGTTATCATTCTGTTATAATTGTAGTTGTTATATTCTGTTTCTATTATAGTTAGTTATCAAAGTGTACAAGATGTAAGCCATCACAGCAGTGTATATATTCTCAATCTGTATTCATTCAATGTAATGCAATTCATATCATTCACTCACAAACTCTCTCAGCTCTCTCAATACTCTGCATCTTTTTCATTTTCTCAAAGCCTTGCACTGATACTGCAGTACTAAATTTTCCTGATTCCTATAACACAGCTAAAAGTGAAGGAGGGAGGGAGTAATTAACTATTGCCTCAAGAAAGGGTGCATCTCAAGGAGTGAGGTTTGACTCGAGGGTCAATGACCCAATCCTCCCCAGACCAAAAAAACAAAAACAAATGTGGGAATGGAGATACAAGGGCCAAATCGTCAATGCCATTCCCAATGCCCCTTGCAACCTGTGCGAGGTTGGACTCAAAAGTCAACCGTCTGAAACGGGATGTGCTTGTTTGAACACAAGCTGTGTTCAATACCATGTCAATACTCGAAGCAATTCTTAGTCACCAATTGCTTACCAAAATTACTAGTCACCAATTGGTTTCTCATCACACTTATCTTTGGTTTTGCTTTTGTGGGATTAACTTTTGATAGATTGATTTTGTCAGTAATGGTTTTTGTTAAAATAATTATAAGACAAAATCATTTATGTTTACTAATTTAATCTGAAAATTAATTTTGTCAAATTTCATAATATTAATTGTGAACCACCTACAACAGTAACAAAATATTGTTTTCACTCAATTAATTCTAGACCCCAAAGGCCCAAACACACTTTTGAAAAAAACATACTGAAAATGGAGTAGTGTAAAACTAGACAAAAATCAATTTTAGACTTTTAGGCCCTAAATCAATTTTGACCTCAAAACGGTAAATCCAAACTGTCTTTCATGAACAATTGAATGATGAATATTTCGTTACCTCATATTAAGCAAAATTGAGGGCTTCTTCGGTCCAATTTTTATATTTTTAACACCATTTGTATATTTTTAAAAAAATCAAAGATGTAGAAAAAGACCGTCACTCAATATAAAATTAAAACTCTGACAAGAAAAAAACGATAAAATTAAAACGTACAATTAAAAGATCAAAATTTAAAATCATTATTCTAGAAGAAACTTTTTATCCAATCCAAAAGTATATGCCCAATCCTTTTTTTGGTATTTTTATACGAGCCATCTAACACTTATCAAGTTAAAAAAACGGAACTCTACATGAAATAAAACAAAAGTCAAAAATATATTTGGAACAAATAAAACGATTCAAGATTCTTTCACACATTTAAAATAAAAAGGATATTATATATGTGCCTAAATCTGTAAAGTATTATATATATATATATATCCAGTTTTGTATTATATAGAAATCAACTTAACTCGATTTCCATGTTAAATTCAAATTTTGACGGCGTCCAATACACAAATCGACTTAAATCGATTTCAGTTGTGTCAACAATGGTCATCGCATCATTTGCTCTAAAATCTACTTAAGTCAATTCGTGAGTGGTGTTAGTTGACAGAGACAAATCGGTTTGAATTGATTTGTTATGCAATGTTAGGCAATGTGACAAATTGATTCAAATTGATTTCCTTCGTCATTTTCTTTACAAAACCATGATCGCCTGAAGCCGGTTCTCGCATTCTTTCATTCAAAATTTCCTCCTCTCCTTTAAAATTTTATTCCTAGTTTGGTCTTTTGGCGAGGGTGAAGTTAGTGAAAGAAAGAATAGAAGTTGAAAATATCTACGGCTTAACGAAGTTGATCACATTACACAAAGACTAGCAATGCAAGTAAGTAATTTATTTTACTTAGTTTATGATCTTAACAATTTAATTTATTTAGTTTAAAATATTTTAATATATTAATTGCTTATTTAACATTAGGATAGGGTTAGCAATTTAATATATTGTAATTTATTTGAATAAAATGTAAAGTAGGATACGTAATATTTGAATTTAATTTAACATGTTATTTGATTTTATTGTAATTTTTTTTTTGCGTATACAAGTATTTAGTGTGTAGATTTCTGTGTGTCTTGTAGGATAGGATAATTTAAAATATTATTGTTTAGTTGGTTAAGAATATAAGATTTAGTAGAATTTAATTTTTGTATAATAAATGCAATGTCAATTAAAAATTAAATATAATTAACTTTACATAAGACTTTTAGTGCGTAGATTACATTGCCTTTTTTAGGATAGAATAAACTTAATATGTTATTGTTTAGTTACTTAAGATTATAGGATTTTGCAGAATTTATTTTTTATAGAATACATGTTATGTCAATTATAATTTAAATTTAACTAGTTTTATATAAATATTTAGTGTCTGACACACTTGTCTCTTTTAGGCTAGAATATATTTAATATATTGTTTGGTTTCTTAAGAGCATAGGATTTGTATAATTTAATTTTTGTAGAATAAATGTTATGTCAATTATAAATTAAATATAATTAATTATTCATTATATAGCAATGCCTTTTTTTTTTGTAGCCTATGTGAATCTTAAAAACTAAGCATTATAATTAGATGGTGGAGCCTTATCTGAGGCAGATAAAGTTTTGGCATATTGCACAGATGGTTTCATTTTGTGATTATGACATACCTGCTCATCAGTGCACTTGTTAAGTAGTAGAGGCCTAAGTCACACACGTTTCATCTACCCTATGGAAAGTGTACCATTACACTAGGATGTTGTATTCCAGCTAAGGTTGTGTGTGGATGGACAGGCCGTGAGCAGTTGCATTGGTTCATAGGAGAATTTTTATGGTCACGATATATAGACATTATGTCGAGAGTTGCTTGGTGTAGTCCCGTCAAAGGAGCACATCAATGGATTCACTGTGAACCTACCTTGGTTCGCAACGACATTCCACAATTTGAGACATGATGCTGATAAGGCTACAGTTATGTTACATTAGGGCACACATTATGGTTCTACTTGGTGGGTTCTTGTCCCCAAACAAATCAGGGTTCAAGATTCATTTGAAGTGGCTCCTCTCTTGGAAAACCAAGGAAGAGAAAACTGGATCGGGCATTGAACTGGTCAATGTATTGGTTCAAAAGTTTAGAAGTCCAACTTGTTCAACGGAATATAATAAAATATATATAAATGTATACATATAATAAATTATATCTTTATAATTCTCTAGTTTTTTCTCAAAAAATTGTTAATTTATCTGTATTATTTATTATATATATATATATATATATATATATATATATATATATATATATATATACTTATATGAAAAGAAATAACCTTTAAAATAAATATACGAGGCCCAAAAACAACAACCTCCATAAAAAATTTAAAACAAGAGCTGGATTCTACTATATTCTTTCATGCCAATTTTATATGGGCCCAAAAACAAAAGTAAAACTCAACCTAAACATCCCTTCTTCAAAAGTTGAAAACTTAAGCATACATCCATTGTTTATTCCTTTTACTCCTCAATGAAGCTGCGCTCACCATATGCCTCCATTGTTAACTTGAAGCCCACCATGACCAAAATAAAAAAAGCATGAAGCTGCCACCCTTTCTTTGCACTAGAACAGCAACCCAACTAACCATGGAGGAGCAGAACGCAAACTGACAGTGACTTCCATGAGCAACGGTGGCAACCATGGCCTCTTTCACGACAAGGCGGTAATGGTGAGGAAGAGAGGCAGATTCGTGGAGTGAGGATAGCATGAAGCGGCGCGGAGGTGACAGGGCAAAGGCAGCTTCACCGGGCCTTTGGAAGAGAAGAATATCTATTGAGGAGAGGTGATTGTGAGTGTGAACTGTGAAGCTTGAGAATTATTGGCCCTGATCCAAAAATTCAGAACCCAAAAAGGCAAAAACGGTAACGTTTTGCTCTTTTTTTTTAGGTAAGAGCCCAACCGGCCGACCTTCGGAATTGGACCAATCCACTGGTTTTGACCAATTCTTGACTGGTTTTTAACTCCCTAGTTTTAGGCACTTAATCGAATCAATCAGGCAAGCGTTCCGGTTAACCTAGTCGGACCGCCATTCCTATTTGATTTTCTCTTCATTGTGGAAAACTTTGAGGAGACAAGGAAATATAGCTGGGTTGCAATACTTGGAGCACTTTACCGATCTTTACGTCGCGGTGTTAAATACAATGTTCCGAGATTGGAGGGTGTTTGGGACTACAGCCCTGGGCATGGGTAGAACATCCTCCAATCTCGGAACATTGTATTTAACATAGCGAGATAGAGATCGGTAAAGTGCTCCAAGTACTATAGACACCAGCTATGTTCCCGTCTCCTCAAATTTTTCCAGAGAGGGAATCACTTCAAATAAACCCTAAACCCTAATTTGTCCGAGAATAGGAACCCATCAAGTAGAACCATAATGTGCGCCCTAATGTAACGGATAACTATAGCCTCATCAGCATCATGTCTCAAATTGCAGAATGTTGTTGTGAACTAAGGTAGGTTCACAATGAATCCATTGATGTGCTCCTGGCGGGACTACACCAAGCAACTCTTAACATAATGTCCATATATTGCGGCCATAAAAATTCTCCCATGAATTAATGCAACTGCTCACTTTTTGTCCGTCCATGCACAACCGTAGCTGGAATGCAACATCCTAGCGTAATGGTACACTTTCTATAAGGTAGACGAAACGTGTGCAACTCGGGCCTCCACCTCAACAAGTGCATTGATGAGCAGTTTATCATGATCATAAACTGGAACTATCTGCGCAATATGCCAAAACCCTGCTGCGCAGACAAGGCTCTATTAATGGATGTGGCTCCACCATATGATTATAATGCCTAGTTTTTAAAATTTGCGTAGGCTACCAAAAAAAAAAGACATTTCCATATCATGAATAATTAATTATATTTAATTTATAATTGACATAACATTTATTCTACAAAAATTAAATTACACAAATCCTATGCTCTTAAGTAACCAAACAATATGTTAAATATATTCTAACCTAAAAGAGACAAGTGTGTCAAACACTAAATATTTATATAAAACTAATTAAATTTAAATTACTATTGACATAACATTTATTATATAAAAAATAAATTCCGTAAAATCCTATAATCTTAAGTAACTAAACAATAACATATTAAGTTTATTCTATTCTAAAAGAGACAGTGTAATCTACGAACTAAAAGTCTTATATAAATTTAATTATATTTAATTTTTAATTGACATTGCATTTATTCTACAAAAATTAAATTCCACTAAATCTTATAATCTTAACCAACTAAACAACAATATATTAAATTATCCTATCCTACAAGACACACTACAATATACACACTAAATACTTATATATGCAAAAAAAATTACACTAGAATCAAATCACATATTAAATTAAATTGAAATATTATGTATCCTACAATACATTTTATTCAAATAAATTACAATATATTAAATTACTAACTCTGTCCTAATGCTAAATAAGCAATTAATATATTAAAATATTTTAAACTAAATAAATTAAATTGTTAAGATAATAAACTAAGTAAAATAAATTACTTGCCTGTATTGCTAGTTCTCGTAATATGATTAACTTCATCCAAATGGTAGATATTTTCAACTTTCATTCTTTCTTTCGTTAACTTCACCCTCACCAAAAGACCAAACTAAGAACAAAATTTTGAAGGAGAGAAGAAATTTTGAACGAGGGAATATAAAAAACCACTTTAGTCGACTCTAGTTTTATAGAAAATGCTCGAAATCGACTTGTCACACCGCCTAACATTGCCTCACAAATCGATTTGTCTCTGTCAACTGACATAACCCCTGAATTGACTTAAGGGTTGGCGTATTATTAGTCGGATAAGCTTACGCAATACATTATGAATTTATCCCTTGTGTGGTGTACACTCCATATTGTACTAACTTATCCAGCATTCTTACTTATACACCATTTTTATGTATAACTTAATCACGTCTATGGGGTTGGGATTAGGCTTGATAAGGTTTCCAGTCTATTTTGCTCCAACACCCTCCTTCATCCATTTCCACCCTTTCACTCATAACATGGTGATGAACTGAACAAGTTGAAAAACTTTCTGGGAGAATTTTGAATAGTCCCTGGGAAATGCACACAATTTCGTTCCCTCTTCTCCCTTACTCCAACCTTTCATTTTCGGATCCACACGCTGCCTTCCATCAATTTCCTTCGTCTCCCCTCACTTCTCATTTATTTCCATCCCCTGGTCACCCAAGTTAACCACTGCGCGTGAGCTTCCACCGGCGAATCAGCTCTTGCTATTGCGTCAACCATCGTCGTCGACAACTCCGATTCCAACAACCACACTGCGTTCGTGAAGTAAGATTGCAATCAGATCGGCGTTCCCAAGTGGTCTGTTGGTTTGGAGCATAGTCTCTGTTATGGGCCATCTTGGATCGAAACTAGCAGGCAGAAGAATCTGAAGCAAAAATCTAAGGCCCCCTCTCTCTCTCTCTATCAAAATAATAATAATAACAATAATAATAATAAAGGGTGTTTTTGTAATGAAGATATTATTTTATCCTATGCAACGTATCCCCAAACATTGCACGGTATTAAAATTTTATCTGATATTATAATATCAGGCCTTATTCTATCACCTCTTATCTATTAGGCTTTATTCTATACATTATGCCAAATGGCCTAAGTCAATTTTAGAGCAAATGATGTTCTAACAGATGTTGACACAACTTAAAGTCAATTTGTATATTGGACACCGTCAAAATTTGAATTTATCATGAAAATCAATTTAAGTCGATTTTTATATAATACAAAGCAAGACGTATATATAATACTTTTCAGATCCAGGCACCTATTATATCTTTTTTTTATTTTAAATGTGTAAAAAACTCACGATTCAAGCCTTAATTAGCTCCAATTCCAAAACTCCAAAAAAACAAAAATAACACAATTTCCATTACTCATTATTCAACATAATGCTTTAATACTATGCTGTAAACAACGCAAGTGCCGAAGTATTTTCCTGATCAATGATATCAAGAAACACGGGATCAACAGTGATGCGGCTATCCACGTGCACCTTAAAGCTATGGTCCCACCACATCACCCTGGCGGTGCCGCCGATATCCACGGCGGCGTCAAGCTCCATCTCCCGCCTCGCCACGTCAGCAACGAACCTCTTGGCGTGGTGGGCAAACTGGAGCCCGTGGAGGCGAGCGGGGAGGCGGAGGAGCTGGCAGGAGCGGGGCGGCTGGGAGCCGGCGGAGACGGCGGCGGAGCCGAGGAGGGAGCCCTGGTAGCAGATTGACATGGTGGTGGAGGAATAGTGGACGGGTGCGATGTTGGGGTTGGTGACGTGGACGGTGAGGATGAGCTCTGCGTCGAGGAGTGGTGGGTTGAGCTTGAAGGATGTGAAGTCGATGGAGATGAGGTGGAACGTTGGGTCCTTGGGCTTCGCCGAGAGGACCGCCGTGGCAGCCACCGCAGACGCCGCTCCGATAAGCGCGGAGGTCCAGCTCCATTTTACCTTTTTGCCCATTGGGTGGTGGCGGTAGTGTGTGTGTGTATGTGATTGTGATGTGGTGGTGATAGTGTTTTTGGATATAGTGGTTGATTTGGAGATGGGGAGAAGAACGGGTAATTGAAGAAAGGGCTGGGGGTGTGTGTGGTTTTACGATAACGCCCCTGGAGTTGTAAGAACCAAGAAGATAATTCATTTTGCCACGTGATTTTAATTTTTGTTTTAGTGGAAGTTGAAAAGCTGGGACGCCGTCCATTTTTTTATTTTCTTTGAGAAGTTGAGACTTCAATTTATGATTTTTTGGGTCAAAAGTTGAGACTTCAATTCAATTCTCCTTTTTCTATTCTGATAGTAAAGTGAAGAGGGTCACTTTAGATATATAGAATAAAAAGAGCCTCATTTTTTATATTATTAATTTAAAAATAAAATTATATTATTTTACCTTTTAAAATGATATTCTTTTTATCCTTTCTTTTCAGGTCAGACAATTCAATTCTCCTTGACCCAACTCTTCAATATATGAAAAGAACTAACCTGACCCACTATTCTTTTTGTTTGGCTTAAATTGGACCTTCATTGGCCGAACTTTAAAGGTTTTCAATTTTGAACATGACCAAAACAAAAAGAACATATGGTACAACCCAAAAAAGGAGAGAAAGAAAAGAACATGTAGGTATATGAGAGATTTGGGCTTTGGGAGCTCCAACGTGATCAGGCAATCTCTCCTTGAAATAGAGCGTGATGACTTGAAGAACCCTAAGTGTAGCAAGGTTGATACTTTATAGTTTACAATATTTTCAGTTTTTTTGGCATACAATGTTATCTTCAGTTTTTGGTAGATTGGTTTTTTAGAAGACTAGTTATCTTCAATTTTGCATCAAATTAAAATTAAGTAGATTTTTATAACGGATTTAATTGTCATACATTAACAGTGTAAATTTTTTTCATACAATCATCCAATCATATATTGTAACATAAGTCATAATAGTTGACTTTTAAATCTACTACTTGTAAAGTTATCCAAATAAAATATTTTAATTGGACAATAGTGTAAAATAGTTTTACATTATCAATATATTAAAATTACACTTTTTTATAATTTTGGTTTTCATTTTCCCCATTAATGCTATAAAAATTTTTTTTAAGCTATAATTTTTTATCTTGTAAGAAATATCTTTTCAAAAAATAAAAAATATTTAAGAATAAAAAACTTTTAATATTATTTTAAACACAAATTAATTTTTAATTTTTTTAAAAATATCATTAAAACTTTTTTGTAAGCTCATCCAAATCAATAATGCGTATTTTATTTCACCTTTCCTTTTAACTTTCATAATTCTTTCTCAATTTTCATATTTTAGTTTCATCGATCAACTTCGTATCTCAATTTCCATTAGCAAGGTTAAATTGCCTATCAACTTTGGATGTTTCATACCCTCTTTGTAATAAGGAATAGGAGACGCTGAAGCATATCTTCTTCCAATGCCCTTTCTCATGATCATGCTAGACCAAATATGTTAATTTATGGGATTGTCAATGTGTCTACCTTCTTCTCCATCTAACTTCTATGATACTTGGTGTGGGCCCCATTTAAAAATTTTGATAAAAAGATATGTATATGTTGTTTGTTGGACCATCCGGTGGGAGCGGAATAGAGTTGTTTTTTATTTCTTCAAACCAAACTGGAAAGACACTTTTAACTTGATGATGATGAAACTTGCGTTTTGGGCAAAGGGTTGGAATGATGATTTCCCTTTTGATCCTGCTTCCTTCATTGCAAACTTAGATCAAGTAAGAAGATGGAAACCTTGGTGCTAAGTGGAAGCTATTCATGGTCCTCTACCACAACCTTGATGGCAATGTCGAAGGGATTGTGGTGGAGTATACAGGGAGATGTACCAGCATGCTCTCTCTAACTTGTGTTCGCATGTTGTTTTCTTTCTATTGTCTTCTACATACTTTCTGTTACTGGTTTGAAGTCTTATTTTGTTTTAGAGTGCCACTATCTTTTGCCTCTGCTGATGTAGGCTTGCATCTACTGCCAGATTGCTTGAGCAGTGTTTTATTGGAAAAAAAATCATAGTCCTTTCATATATTGATGCAAGCATATCTTCTGGTTTATATGGATATCCATTTGCTCGTGCATAAGTTTGAACTTTACTATGTATTCCTTTTCTCATTTCCTGATTTTAAATTTGTTCGCTCCTGCCACATCATGGTAGTGATAGTGAAACAGAAGCATTGCGACTTTCACTTTAGTATCCCACGACTAGCCGCAAATTTATGTTAAAATAGAAATGATATTGGAGCAGATTGAACGAGGGATGGTATTTTTCTATTTTAGTAGGAAGATTTTGTTTTATATCCAAATATAGATAATAGATAAAGATACCTAAATTGTTAATTAAACAATTTACAAGTATAAGCTGATTTGCTGACTAAGGACTCATCAAATTGCAATCAAAAGTCACATCTTCAACTTGTCACTTTTCTTCTTGTGTTATATGTGTATTCATCAATTATTTATTAATATAAAAGTTTTTTCTACTAAAGCTGCTACTCTACTGTAATTTGATAAATTCGGTTACGTTATTTGTATTTATTATATATGATATCGTGTCAATTAGAAATTTTTAGGTGCTCTTCAGCAAGACAAAGTATTTACCCTGCTATTTATTGATTGACAAATCAACTATTGGATTAAAAATATAGAAGAAGTGAGAGACAATAATGACTTACAAAACTTATGTGTCAATTAATAAATGGATTAAAGCAAATATTTTCTTTTGCTCTTGGTACATCTAAGTATTTCTCCATGTCAATTCACATTTAATTCATTATTGGATGTGGAATAGACCAACTACCACATAATAGATGAGTTGTTGTAGGATAATTCCACATATCATTATAAATTTTCATATATCTTAATTCTTTTTAGCTATTACTACATTTTCTGTTTTTTATTTTTTACATATTCTTATTTTTATCAGTTTTCATCTTTTTAACCTTTTCCATTTTATAAAAAATAAACTATAATTATTTTTAAGGAACAATGACATACTTTAATCAAATTCTAATCTTAAATAATAAATTTAAAATATGAATTACTAACCTTTTAAAGACTACTATCTTACATATTTATAAAATCTTTTGTGTAATTTTAATCCGGTGAATTTGAATTATAAGAATACTTAGAAATATTTGTTCATTTTATATACATCATCTAAATGAAAACATTCATTGCACATTTCTTTTTATTCACAAAGTTTAGGTTTATGAGAAAAGTCATCTTAATAAAGGATCTCATAGCATGGCTCGGGAATTATGACACGTCTCTGAGTTAACCAAGAGGGATTTGAGTAATTTATAGATCATATATTTAAATCTCATTATCTTTACTAAAAATCATTTCCCTATTGCATAACAATTATTAATATTAAGCATGTCCGCAATTAGTCCCTTTTTGCACTTATGACTTCATCTATCTTTATACATAGCTTTCTCATTGGTTCCTGTGGCTACACAATCATGGAGTTCCAAAACCTTTTCTGTGTTTTCTTTACACTCTTCCTCTTTCTCTTGGTGTTATTCAAAACAGTAAAGCGATCAAAATTTAAGAACCCCGCCTACCACCAGGTTCATGGAAGCTACCTATCATAGGAAATTACTGGCACTAATTTTTGGACTCAAAATTTCTCCATCACTCCTTAGGAAACATGGCCACCGAGTATGGACCCTTAATGCACCTAAAACTAGGAGAGGTATCCTACATCATAGTTTCTTTACCAGAAATAGCAAGAGAGGTTTTGAAAACAAATGACCTCAACTTTTCCAATAGGCCCCATGTCATTGTTTCAAAACTTGCCTGCAATGCCACAAACATTGCCTTCTCTCCACATGGTGGCTATTGGAGGCAACTAAGGAAGATATGCACCTTGGAGCTATTGAGTGCAAAGCATGTGCAATCTTTCACGTCCATAAGAGGAGAGGGTGTCATCACTCATTGAAACAATGTCTTTGAATGAAGGGCCAATTTTGAATTTGAATGAGATGATTTTCTCATTGATATATGGGATAACAGCAAGAGCATCTATTGGTAAGAAAGCAAAGCACCAAGAAGAGCTAATATCGATTATGAAGGAAGCAATATACAGCTTGCTGGAGAAGGGTGTGTTTGTGATATATCCTTCCATTGGGGTGCTCCAAATGATCAGTGTGGTGAAGGCTAGATTTGTGAAACTTTGTGTGAAGATTGATAGGATATTGACCAACGTAATTGATGAGCACAAAAATATATGTGGAGCAGATCAGGAAGATCTTGTTGATGTTCTTCTAAACTTTCAACGCCAAAAGGACTTGGAATATCCCTTGACCGATGACAATGTTAAACCAGTTGTCCTGGTATGTGTTGTGATATTTTCTATTAGCTAAGCAGTTTAGGGCTCAATTCGTTTTCGTTTTCATTTGGTGTGTTTTTCTATTTTCATGATTTTGTAAGTTAAAGAGTGAAAATAGGAAATAAAAACTTAAAAACACGATTTTATTGTTTTTGCTCATTTCGATATTTTTTTACAAAATTATAAAAATAAAAAATGAAAATAGTAAGAAAACAAGTTATTATTGTAACAAGAGAAATCATGTCTCGTGACAAATTCTTAACTACTTTTAAAACAAGAAAAAACATTTGCTTTAAATTATTTATTGTTGAACATATGAGTGAATGTTGATAATTTAATAAATAAGCTAATGGCGCACATTTACTTATATATCAAATGATAAATAGATCAAAAATAAATATTTTTTCTTCCTCCAAAATTAACTAAAAATACTCCTCTTTGCCTCACATAACATGCAGTTTACACTAGCTATCTGCTAGGATTAAATTTAAAGCCAAGCGACTAGGATTGGCTTAAGATATGAAAAGTTAATATAGTAATGTATGCTACATCCAAACTATATTTTAAATTTGGGAATAATAATCGTTGTTACAAATTTTTCTTTACTAAAGTTATTAGTACTAATTAATTTGTTGGCTTTTCTTGATTGGTCATAAACCAATTCTACCATGAATTTCAAGTGTCCTTCTCATAAACCAAATTTTTTATTTACCATATGTAGTAGACTTTAGAAAATTTTCATTTACTAAAATAAATGCAGTTTAATGAAGCCTAACAAAAAAAATTAGTTATATTTAAGCATCTTTAATATATATCTTGCGACGTTAAAACTTAAAATATAGACGTCATTATTATTTTTTACACATGCCATTAATTGCCAAGGTATGTAGCATGTCGATTTGGCAATCAGCTTGATCACAAATGACTTAGAAAATGAGTTGACATTTGTATGAAGTCATTCCATATATATATATATATATATATATATATAGAAGAGTATTGTGAGCTAGGTATACAATTTGTCTGTGTGAATTGCATCTGTCCAAATCAATATTAATTAATTATGTGGCTATGAAATAACCATGGAAAAGAAAACTGGACCTAACCGGAACCGGTCACCTAGTCGGTCTAGTTAAACTCCAAAAATCGAAAAAGTCAAAACTGGTCGAAATCGATGAACAGACCGGTCTAACTTTTTTTTTTTTTTCAAAACTTAAATATTGATATCTTATAGCACACAGAGCCCAAAAAAAAAAAAAGAACCAAAGAAGGGCACTAATAAAAATTGTTGGGTTATTATTCTTCTCTCTCGTCATTCAGGTTGCTCACCATAAACCTCACTGGTCACTAACAAATATTATTTTCAAATGCTTTGTGATCGTGTTGTGAGGCTAAGACTAGAGAAATTTTATATGAATTATGTTTATTTTTATAGACTTGTGAATATTTTTTGTTGATTATGTTAATGTTAATGATTTAATATATTTATTTATATTCTAATTAATCATATGTATATATTTATATATATTTTTTATTATATTCCAGTTGAACTCAATTGAATTGGTTGGACCTCTAAACCTTTGAACCAGGACCTTAACCGGTTAAATGCCGATCGATTTTCTCTTCCTTAGAAATAACATTACCAAAAAGTTGTGCAATTTAGTTTGTATGGAACAAAATGCATGCTAGAATTTATATACCATGTTGTTGTCAAATAGCAGGCCAAAAGGCACAAACAGAGTGATGCAAAATAAATATATGGAAGTATAAAATAAATGACACTAGGAATTTTCGTGGTTCAGCTTAAAGCCTCCGTCCACAAGGCAAAGGCGACAACCAAATATTTTACTATAGAAATATGATGGAGATATTAAAGGTGGACACACTCCACTCAACCCAAATCCGAAATACACCCATAATACCTCATAGTATTTTTTTCACTGGTGTATCATCTCAACTCACTAAAGAGAAGAATTTCTAAGTAACAAATAATTCTACTCTATCACGAAAAGGAGGAGAATGTTTTGGTTTCTCTGTTGTGTTTCTCCGTCTATTTGTGATATATCTTCAAGTGCTGACCATGCTTTATATAGAGGAGATGCGCCTCATATGCAATTAATGAGGTTGCAGTTTGTCAATGATAATATGCATATAAGTCAAAATTTACCTCCCACGCTTATACTACGTTGTTTGGTGGGTTGAAAAAAGGAACACCTCTAAACATTGCAATAAATGCAATGCACGCCTACTAGTTTTATGTAGCACATGGGTTACTTTGACTTTTGTGGCTAATCAAATAAAAAACAAGCCACTTTACAAATCTCCACCTTGTCTTGATTTTCATCAAGTTACTGAAGTCACCTTCTCCAATGTGCCCATAAGGGCAGAGTCACATATTATAGATGTCAACTAAGTCCAAGCAATGCTTGAACTTAGCAACAATGATTGACTTTATCAACATATTTGCTGGATTGTCTGAGGTACCAATCTTCTTCATTGTAATTGCACCTTGAGAAATAATTTCCGAATGAAGTGATATCTGACGTCAATATGTTTAGTCCTCTCATGATACATTGGATTTTTTTATCAAATGTATGGCACTTTGGCTGTCACAATAAATAGTTGTAACATCTTGTTCTAAGCCCAAATTGCCTACCAAACTTTTGAGCTAAACGGCTTCTTTCACCGCTTCTCCTCCGCCATGTATTCGGTTTCTGTGGTGGATAGTGCAATAGTAGATTGTAAAGTCGCTTTCTAACTAATTACACTACCCGAGAGCGTGAAGATATATCATATCACAAATCTCCTTTTGTCAACATCTCCAACATAATTAGAGTCAATGTAACCAATAACACTACCACCAGTGTTAGAATTCCTGTCATATATTAAGCCAACATCCACAAACCTCGAAGATATCGAAGTATCCATTTCATTGCCTGCCATTGCATCTTGCCAGGATGCCCCATATATCTACTAACAACACTAATGGCATGTGAAATATCTGGTAGAGTGCACACCATAGCATACATAATGCTTCCAACTGCACTAGCATAGGGAACATGTGACATCTATTTTTCCTCTTCAGTGACTGTGGTGAATGTGCAGCTGATAATCTAAAATGGGATGCCAATGGAGTACTCACAAGCTTTGTATCTTGAACTCTAAAGCACTCAAGTACTTTCTTAATCTACTTGTTCTAAGACAAAAATAATTTTCCAGCACGTCAATTCCTGTGAATTTCCATGCCCAAAATCTTCTTAGCTGCACCCTAGTCTTTCATTTCAAATTCACCACGAGTTGCTCCTTTAGCTTCTTGATCTCAGACATACTCTTAGCAGCAATGAGCATGTCATCAACATAGAGCAACCAATAGACAAGCGAACCATCTGAGAGCTTTATGATAAACACAACAATCATAGTCACTCCTTGAGTAACCATGACCTAACATAAAAGTGTGAAATCTCTTATACCACTTGAGGAGATTACTTTAAGCCATATAATGACTTCTTTAAGAGACAAACATGGTCCTTTTTTCCTTGAATAGTGAAACCTTCTGTTGCTGCATGTAAATATGTTCTTCAAGCTCACCATGAAGAAAAGCCGTCTTGACATCGAGCGTTCAAGCTCTAAGTCAAAAGTGCAACCATATCAAGCAACACGAATGGAGCTATGTCTTATAATAGGAGAGAATATTTAATTGAAGTCTATCCATTCCCTTTGGCTAAAACCTTTTGCAACTAAACATGCTTTGTCCTAAGGGTTAACTCTAGGGGATCCTTCTTTTTTCTTAAAGATCCATTTGCAGCCAACGACTTTGTGTCCTCTAGGTGGTTTCACCAACTCCCAAGTCTGGTTCTTATGAAGAAACTCCATCTTTTTACTCATCGTAGCAATCCATTGTGTAGACTCTTCACTTGATACAACATCATGGTATATAGTAGGATCTTTTGACTCCATATCCTCTGCCACTGATAATGTAAAAAAGACTTTGTCTACATGACCATACCTCTATAGTGGTTTTATTTGCCTCTATTCTCTATCTCTAGTAAGGCTATAATACTGCAACTGTTGTCATATATCTACATCATCAATAATATCTTGTTCTTATTCTTGAATGAGCTAATCAAAGGCATCTTCTTCCATCTGTTTTGGTGGTTCAGCTTCAAACTCCATCTGCTTGCTAGCATCTTGGTCTATTTCTACATCGCCAACCTCCTTTTCGGATGAAGCATGAATGATTCATTGAACTTGATATCTCTGCTGATTATGAATTTGGATGACTTAGGTTATGTACACTATAATCTATAACCTTTCACCCAGTTTGATATCTAAGAAATATGCACTTTAGTGCCCTTTGCTCAAGTTTTCCATCATCAATATAAGCATATGCAGGACAACAAAAAATTCTCAATTCAAATAATCGCAGGAGCACAAGACCATACCTCAATAGGAGTCTTCAAATCGATCACAATTGACAGAGATCGAGTCACCAAATAGCAAGCCATATTGACAACTTCAACTCAAAATTCTTTAGATAAACCAGCATTAGAGAGCATACAGTGACCCCTCTCCAAAAGCATTTTGTTCATACATTTTGCTACTCCATTTTGTTGCAGAGTCTTTGGCACAGTATGATGTCTTACTATGCCTTCATTTTCACAAAACTCATTGACCTGACCTCCACAAAACTCCAAACCATTATCTATGGAGGCGCTTAATTTTCTTCTCGGTCTGGTTCTCAATAAGCGCTTTCCATTTCTTGAAAGTATGGAACACATCATTCTTGTGTTTCAGAAAAAAAAAACCCATACTTTCCTTGAGAAATCATCAATGAACATCAATAGGTATCTAACACCACCTTTTGATGGAACAAGTGCAGGGCCTCATAAGTCAGAATGGATGTAATCTCCTGTGCCTTTAGTCCTATGAATAGTAGTGTTGAACTTGACTCTCGCCTTTGGAAACAGTGTTCACAAAAGTCAAGCTTCCCAATTTTGTGATCACCAAGCAAGCGACGCTTGCTCAAAATTGATATTCCAGTTTCACTCATATGCCCTAAATGCATATGCCACAAACAAATAGTATCTAATCTGAATCTGAATCAGATGAAGATGATCCTGAGGCAGCACCAACAACTGTACTTCCTTGAAGTAAATTAAAGCCGTTTACCAACTTGTCTTTAATCACAATAAGATCACCTTTGGAGATTTTAAAAACTCCACCTTCAGCAGAATACTTATAACCTTGAGAATCGAAGATGTCCAATGATATAAGATTTTTCTTCAAGTCAGAATGTACCGAACATTAGTCAGCGTTCTCACAACTCCATCATGCATCTTGATTTGGATTGTTCCAATGCCAATGATGTTACAGGGCATATAATTTCCCATAAGGACAATACCACCATCTATTGATCGAAAAGATGTAAACCAATCCCGATTCGACACATGTGGTAGGAGCAACTAGAATCAAACATCCAAATATCACCAATTGAACTGGTTGATATTGTGAGAACATTATCAGTACTTTTAGCAACACTTGCTGCATTATTTGAATCTTTGTCCTTTTTGTATTTGAGCTTCGGATATTCTACTCTCCAATACCCTTCCTTCTTGCAATATCGACACCTGTTTTTATGATGTCTAGACTTAGATCTAAACTTTCCTCGGCTACTACTCGATCCAATCTTCTTTGACTTCCCTCTGGCAACTAAGCCAGATGCAATATCATCATGATTGCTAGTATTGTTCTCTATTCTATCATTACTTAAAAGTGCAGATTTAACCTCATCAATTTTAAGGTTTTCCCAACCATATATGAGCATTTCAAGAAAGTGCTTGTAGGAAGTAGGTAAAGAACAAAGTAACATAATTGTCTGTTGCTCACTTGAAAATGTTTCGTTCATATTTTTTAAATCTGTGACGAGTGACGTGAACTCCGCTATGTGAGACCGATTTGATGTCCCTTCTGCTATACGGAGCATGTACAGAATGTTGCAACACATCGAGACGGTTAGCCACCATCTTAGTCATATATAATGACTCTAACTTGGTCCACAGTGATATTGCTATTTTCTCCAAAATGACCTTCTGCAGCACATCATTTGTAATGCATAACTAAATAATAGAAATAGTCTTTTGATTGGCATCTTCCCATTCAGATTCCTTCATTGTCTCGGGCCTCTTTTCCTTGTTAGAAAATGCTACTTTTACACCTTGCTATACAAGAACAGCCATCATACGGACTTTCCACATGCCAAAATTGATGCGCCCATCAAACTGCTAAATATTAAATTTTGCAGTAGACATTTTTAAACAAATTAGCCCAGGCTATAAGAGTTCTGATACTAGTTTGTTGTGAGATGACGGGCCCAAAAGGCACAAACAGAGTGGTACAAAAAAAATATGTGGAAGCGTAAAATAAATGACACCAGAAATTTTCATGGTTGAGAGCTTAAAGCCTACGTCCACGGGTAAAGGCGATAACCAAATATTTCACTATGAAAATATGATGGAGATACAAAAGGTGGACACACTCCACTCAATCCAAATCCCAAATACACTCAAAATACTTGTATACTCTCAACTCACTAAAGAGAAGAATTTATAAGTAACAAATAATTCTACTCTATCACTAAAAGGAGGAGAATATTTTGGTTTCTCCGTCTATTTGTGATATATCTTCAAGTGCTGCTACCAATGCTTTATCTAGAAGAGATACGCCTCATATACAATTAATAAGGTTGCAGTTTGTCAATGATAATATGCATATAAGTCAAAATTTGCCTCCCACGCTTATACTACGTTGTCTGGTGGGTTGAAAAAAGGAGTACCTTTAAACATTGCAATAAATGCAATGCATGCCTACTAGCTTCATGTAGCACATGGGTTGGTTTGACTTTTGTGGCTAATCAAATAAAAAATAAGCCACTTCACACACATGTGTGTGTATATATATATAGTTCCTTAATCCATCAATATAATTTGCAAGATGCCTTTAGTGTTGGAAGCAAAATATCATTAGCAATTGTGGAGTGGGCAATGACTAGAAATGACGAAGAACCTAAACGTGATGGAAAAAGCACAAGTTGAGGTGAGAAGGGTGTGTGATAACAAAGGTTATGTACAAGAGGCTGACTTACGCCAACTCATATACTTAAAATCCATCATTAAAGAAACCATGAGGCTACATCCACCAGCACCATTGTTACTTCCTAGAGAAAGCATTGAAAGATGTGAAATCAATGGATATGATATACATGCTAAGACCAGGGTCCTCATTAAGTATTGGGCAATTGGAAGAGGTTCCAATTATTGGACTCAACCAGAAAAGTTTAAGCTAGAGAGGTTTCTTGGTTGCTCATCAATTGATTACAAAGGAACAAATTTTGAATTTATACCATTTGGATCTGATAGGAGGATGTGCCCTGGCATTGCATTTGCCATTGCTGACATTAAGCTCCCACTTGCTCAATTGATTTACCATTTTGATTGGAGGCTTCCCAATGGAATGAAACATGAAGAGCTTGACATGATTGAGTCATTTGGGTTGATAACAAGAAGAGAAAATAGCTTATGCCTAATTCCCATCCATCGTTACCCTTAAAGTTGGTCAACTACTTAAGCAAAAATAACACTAATCAATTTTTTTTGTTCACTTGTGTATATGTTCACAGTCTAGCTTGGCACTTGATTTACTTTCTCTATAATAAAGTTATCTCTCATGAGATGACCTGTTAGTTTTTCTCATGCTCATATGTTATTGTGTATTTATAAGAATTTTAATACATAAAAATTTTAATAAAATAAATATTATTCTTTCTTCATTCTAAATGTTGAGTTGGTTTTTTCCCATGTGTAAGGCCCAAATTTTAGGAGTGTTCATTGACACGTGCTATAGTATTATTAACCTTATTTTAAGTTGTTAGATAATAGGTCATTAGTGAGTGTAGAATTGTGGAGAGGGACGAAGAAATTGAGAGAAGGTGTTTTAAATTCGTAATATTTTCCTATAACCCATCTTGATCAAATGGATGATATGATTGAGCTAAAATTTTAATTGGAGATTCCTTGCTCATAGTTCTTTGATTTTGGACGGTTTGATTAACATCTTGAGCTTTGTAGAATCCCAGAAAATTTGTGAAGATACCCTTTTTTTTTGTGACAAATTTCAATTTTTCCTTATTGCTTTTATATCTTGTTGATGTCTTTGGGGCCATTGTGGGTTATCGTTTGATATTGTAGAAGAGTAGTGTGATTGTGATCAATACTTGTAACTTTCGAGACTCTTTTGTACCCCTATTCTTTTGTACCCCTATTGTTTGTGATGATGGAGCTTGTACTATCCAATGAGTATTTTAACCTTTCACATTGAGGGTTTTTTATGTTAAATTTGGTGTTCCCATTTGTGCATAATTTTAATTTTTTTGCTTGTTGATGCTATATTGTTTTTTTTATTAATAATTATAAAAGACTCAAGTCTCAAAGAATGGAGCAAATAGAGGACATCATGCTAAAAAAAAAACACAAAATAGAAAAATATCACAATCCAAAACATGACAAAAGCTACCACCAAAAACACAAAAATGTGCAAATACATGAGATTTAATACATAAAAATGCCATATTCAAACTGGAACACGAAACTATGCGACACACAAATCTCAAAAGTGAGAAACATCTCGAACCCCACAAGGATACACTTTGGGGATAACAAATTTCACCAATACTTAAGCCCCTTTGGAAAATGCACCATTGGCACCAACAACAAGATCACAAGCCAGAAATCCCACAATAGAGGCATCACCTAAACCATAATGACAGGCCACAAGAAATAAGTCAAATACTGACGATGTCAATCCATAAACCCCTTACACCAATAAAACATAATGTGTGTTGTATGCGCACAACAAAGCACACCACAATGGACAAAATACACTATATACAATAATGTTATTCTAATATCCAAAAATTGGTATCCCATTTAAACCATTGGATGAGATGATGGTCCCCACTTATCTCCACTCATCATTTCATCCAATAATGATAAAGTCTATATCTAAATGGAACATTCAATTATAGGTGTTTAAATAATATAGTTATAAATAATACTACGAACCCAACACCTTTCATCAGTGCACGTGTAGCCGAAGAATCCAAGAAGACCCGAGATGATCCACACGTGAGGCACATAGTATATCCTTTAATTTTCGCCTCAGTCATGCTCTACCAATGTATATGCTTCATTAGGCTTTATCATTTGTAAATAATGTGTGAATTTACACATCTTATTTGAATTTAGACAAACTCACTTCCAATTGATGAAGTAATTAACCATTAACAAAGCCATAATCAAATCAATACTAGGTCTAAAAACAAATTAATTCTATCAAAATATTAATTAGGTGAGGATTAAAACAAAACTAATCCAACCCATAAATTCCTATCCAGATTAAAATAAGTGCACCTTTCATTTGTGAGGAGGAGTAATTTTTGGAGAAGGTTTAATATCTCAATATGTGAGTAAATATAGGTAGTGGCATAAGAACCCATTTCATATTTTCAAACAATACATTGTTTACAGACACTCAACTTATAATTGGTACGACCTTAAAAATGAGAGTGCGTGTGTGTGTGTTTTTTTTATGACCAAACTAATTCATTGTATTAAAAAGTCCACACTTCCAAGTCTCGTACAATAATGTATAGAAGCCCTAATTACAGGAGGATTCCAGGAGCAATCGAAACAAGTACAGGTAAGTATTGATAAAAGCAAATATAGTTTGAAATGCCATTACTGGTGCCATGGTGGTAACTATAGTGGTTGCGATGAATCGCGCCTGCAGCCATATAAAGGAATAGGCAAATTGTTGTGGTCACCATTGCCATGGCCACCTAAATGACCACCACCTCCGTGACCACCGCCCGCATGGCCACCACCTCCATGACCGCCGCCACCACGTCTATTAATGATATTACGAACGAGCTTGTTGATACCATTGTCTGTGCTCCTCCTGTAGCGCATGTTGTGATACATGAGTTAAATATTTTTAGGGTTGGTGTAAATTTTTGTATTATAATTAATTATATGCACAACACTTTGTTATATTCAAATTTTCAATAATAATAATAATAATTGTAAGAAAATTATTGATGAGATATATAGAATGTGAATGCTTAGTCGCTGTCATCAATGCAGAAAAGATCCTATGCTTAGTTATTAAATTATACGTAATGTTTAATCCAACAGTAAGTTCGAATGAAATTGGTAATGGTGAACAATTATAGAGATAAATAAGTCAAAAGTGATTGGTTGCAGTGAGAGTGAATTATAATTCTGGGATCAATTTATTTGTAATGCCAATGTTTTGAATTTCACAATCGACATTTTTGAGAAGGACTTTATCTCATTATTATTTCATATACTCAAACTTGTTTGAATAATCCCAAGGGAAGAAAATATAGAGATAAAGGCCTTTAAAGCTTGGCTTCTCTTTCCAAGAACGTTACGTTTATTTAATGGGGAAAGTAAACCATAAAATAAGAATAAATAAATTAAAATATGAAGTCTTTAATTTTTGAAAATTTATGATTAATTGTAAGACTAAATCACTCTTTTATTTTTTTATTTTGTTATATGCTTCAATGTAAAAATAAATTAATCTTATTTAAAATATGTTCTTAATTTTTTATTTTTATGTTCATAATTTTTTTATTTTTATTATTCAGTTAAACAAATATACGACGATAAAAAGCTAATAACAAGAAATTAAAAAAAAATTCAAATTTAAAGCTTGGAATAGGCTAGCTACCTGTCCACCACTAAAATAATAACAACAGTATACTCTGAAAATAGCTATAAAACGTAGAATTTCATTTTATATAAAGCATATATAAACATAATTGCTTTACTTTTAAGTTAAGAATATATGTGCTTGCTTTTCCAAGAAAAAAAATATTCAGATATTGCTTGCACAAACTAGGGGAATATAATGCTGATCTACACGTGTGTGCGTATGGCAGTGATACAGAACTCTTTCAAGTTTTATTTGCCATGCTTGTATCAAACAATAATGAAATCATGTGAGTAAATTAGCAAATAATAGTATTTCAAAAAGGGTGAATTTCTTTTCCTCCTGGCCGCGACAGAAGTTTAGTTTACCTTCAGAACTCACACTCAAATGGCATTCATAAAAACTGAAACCAAATTGACTGTAAAGGGCATTTGTAAACTATAAAACCTCGTTTGAAAAAAAAAAAAAAAGAAATTTCTCTCTGATTCCATTTGCTTGGGCTTGACTTATATTGCAAATCATCCTTCAATTATATATGCATGATTTGACCAGTATCATATAGAGTTCGGAAAATTCTTGATCAATTATTTTATAGGAAATACAATAAAAATTTAATTTCAATACACTGAAAATGTAAAGCTTTTTTATATTATCATCCACTCAAATTATCCTATTCATATGAGTTTTCAAGTAGGTATGAAACTTATTCACCTTTACTAATGTAACAATATATAATTGAATAATCGTATAATTTTATATTGTTAATGCATGAAAATTAAACTCATAAAATAATCAAACAGAGACCAATGGAGGTTTAGAAAATCTCATGTACAGTGAATAAAATGATCAGTACCTGCATGTGAAGAATTTCGTTGGTGTTCTGAATCGACCGGAAGAAGATGATGTAGAAACAACAGCACAGCGTAGAATAACACAACATGCTTCGAGATGTGTCCCATTACATGCGATCAACCTTGTATTCAAGTCTCAAGAGAGGCTGGGTCGTAACCTTACCCTCACACTAGCTTCTCTTTATATGCTTTAATTTAAAGCATACTTTGGATTCCTAATCCTTTTCTTTCATTTGGAGCAACTTAAATTTACAATTTTGTTTTAACTAAGATATCACACTTTTTCCTGGAATTTCCTTCTGAAATAAAAAACATACAGTGTGAGTTTGGAATCATAAAAAAATGAATTAAATTATAATTCTATGGAATTTCAGTATTCTTTTTATTTAGAAATCTTTTCAATTTTGGTAGGATTTGGATGAAAATGAAATGATTATACATTTCCGCGGTCTAAAGCTTCTTCGATGGATCCTTCGATGCTTTTTACTTTTTATGCTTCACACAGGTGCCTCATAGTGTCACGAAGGAATAATCTTGGTGGAAGCAAGCAGGAAACGGACATTGTCCCATATTTCTTGGTGTCTTGAAGGTTCTCAAGTGTTGTAATGGAGAACAAATGAAGTTGGTGAATATCCTCCTTGTCTCCAACCTCATCCTTGATGGCATTGACAAAAGGGATGTTGGTAGGATGCGTTTTTGAGTAGATATTGCTCTAATTTTGTCTGTTTATTTTTTATTATATACCGGGTGTAAATCATGTGTATAGTTTGTTCTTGCAAGAGTGTGGTTGCGCGGACCTAGGCTTGGGAGGGCACTATTTATCATTAGAGGTGGAAATAAGTTGAATCGAGTTAGCTTTAGTTTAAATTAACCTATTTAAAATAAAGCTTGACCTTGGGCCTATTACCTAAAATAGATATTTTTTATGGCCTTAGTTTGGCCTTTAAAGCCTTACCTAAGTAAGCCTATCTAGGCCTATTTTTGTTATAAAATATTTTTAAAAAATTAAAATGCCTATTTTTAAATAAGTCAAAATACTATTAAATATATTAAAAAATATATTTTAAAATAGATTAAAATATTTCTATTATCATTAGATATTTAAATGATGATGATGATGATAATAATAATAATAACATAAGTAGCTTTAGGCTCAATAGACTATTTTTATAGCCTGAAACTTGACCTGATTAATTTAAAAAACTTTTTGAAAAACCTTAACCTAGCTTGTTTATTAAATAGATCAGATCTAACTAGGCCAAACCTAGGCTAGGTTAAAGGCTCTGCAGCAACCTACCTCTATCCCTATTCATCATGCAATTAGTTTAAAAAATTTATTGTATCATTAGTCCACTCTCCTTGAGGCTGTTGAGTGGCTCATTAATTATTGAAAATGAATTGATTTTAATATTTAAATACAAATCAAATCAATTTATTTTATTTTTTTGTAATAATTTCAAACACAATCTAGTGTATTTTAAATATAAAAATTGATTTTCAAACCAATTCAATTCCATTTCCTATTTTAATCATTCCAAATATAAAATTTAAATTATAAATAAAATCAATTTAAATTATTTCAAATCAAATCATTTTTTAATTTAAATCATTCCAAACACAACTTACAAGCTAATTTTTGAAGAGTAAGAAAAGTTCACTGCATGTGCACAGTAGTCATATTTGATTGTCAAGGGACAATCATCCATGAGGCAAAGTGTACGTTATCCCTTGAGAAATCTCAGTTGATTGTCAAGGGAATGGGAATGATTTTACAAAAATGAAAGCATCAAATTACCCAAAATCCTAAATCTACGTAGCTAACAATTGTCATGCCACCATCATTGGACCATCATCGCTGCCACCAACATTGGACAATTTTTGTGCTAGGCAACCACGGTTGCCAGCGGACCACTGCTGCCACTTACATCAATCCACAGTTGCCTTCAGGCCACTGTCATCCAAACACATAAATGATCTATTCCTAGGTATATTTTAAAGAATAATGAGATTTCATTCTGTATACCAAATACATCTATAATGTTGCTAATTAGGTCATTTTCACCATGTTTAGTTAGCAAGAATTTGAAAGGAGAAAAGAAGGGAGAAAACATGTAAATAATATTTAGGAAAAAGTATACCTTAATTGGAAATCATGTGCATTTTATACCCTAAACTTTAAAAATGTGTTGTTTGACCCCTTAACTTTTTTAAATGTGCAAATTGATCTTTTTGTTAATTTTTTTCATCAATTATTAATAAAAATATCACAAATTTTTAATAAATTTAGGATATTGAGTTATATAATTAGAAAATTTTAAGGGGTAAATTTGTATATGTTCCAAAGTTGAGGTGTTAATTTAAATAATTTTATAGTTTAGGGCCTAAAATGAAAAATTTAGGGAGTAAAGTGCAATTTTTCCAAATAGTTATGCCCTCAACAAAAAATTTAAAATTACTCAATATTAATACAGTTTTAGTAATTATATAAAACTTATTCTTACTTAAAAATAATTTTAATATAAATTTATCTATTTATTCAATTTGTAAGATGATTTTAAAAACTAAATTAAGATGGCATGTTTATTTTTTAATACAATAGGGATATTTATGTCATTTTAATACAACTCTTATTTTCTCTTCCTTTTTTTCTTTTGTTTTCTTTCCTATAATTTTCTCTCCTCATTCTAACATATCATTAGTTTAATATTCTAAAAATAAATATGATTTAATTAAAATATGATAACTATCATATAGAGTTTCTGCTGCATATAATTTGTCTGGTTCACTTGCTTGAGCTAGCCAATAGCAGCTGAAAGAACATAAACAAGCTAGAATGTTTGAAATCTGCCTGAGACAAGAACACAATATGCTTTCTTTTGACAATTCCTTTTTTTTTAAATCAATTTTATCATACTTTTATTTTTGGTCTGATCAATTTATCATACTCAAATATTAATTTGTTCCCAAATGATCAAACATTTGAAACAGGTTATGGTGCCTCTTCTCCTCTTGTGAATCATTGCTGAGATAGGCTTCCAAATGGTCTGAAGCTCATTCTTTTGACTGATGTTTCTGGGTTCTTCATTTGAGATAGTTTTCCTTACTGTCCTTTTTTCTTTATTTAACTCCTTGTACCAAAAAAAAAAAATTGAAACAAGTTATGCAGCTGGACCTAATGTTTACTAGGCGCATCTTGTTATCATTTCGGCTAACAGTAAGAACAAAGAAAGAGAAAACCAAGTAGAATATACCTCTATGCTGCCAAGGAATAGTGTAGTGCTATCATAGGTAAATTTTGCGGCTCTTGCTTTTCTTTTTACATGTATAAGCGAAGATGAAAGGAAACTAGGAAAGGTAGGAAAAATAGTTAAAAAATGACAATATACGTAGACATTATTATGTCTTCATACACTCCTTATCTTGTATCTATGTCTTTAGGACATTATATTATTTAAATTTAAATATTTTTTAAGGCATTTAAATTACTCTATTGAATTTGGGAACATAGTCGATAGTACATATTCCTTTCTCACTTTCGGCATAAGATCCCGTGCAATGCCCCTTGATAAAGCAGTCTGAAAGCATGTCAAAACAAACATCAATTTGTAGATTATATTAATCCTCCCTTTCTAAGGAGTTCCTTTCTCACTTGTTAGTTCCTTTTGTTGGTTCATGAAAGATTATAAAATGGAAACCACACAAAAGCTGTTTATTCAAAGAAAATTTCTTGGATAGGCCCAATTATAAGAATTTACTGTTAGACACACAAAAAAAAAACAAATAGAACTTATAAATAAGTGAGTATATTTAGTTGATAGAACCTCTTTTATTATAAATATGTTTAGATATGATATATTAGAATTGTGGCCGTACAAAAATCTCTCCAATTTTAAAGCATGAGCTCAATTCATCTAACAAAATATCCAAGAACTCGGTTTTTAACATCATTAGTGTCTTCCAAATTAAAAGCTAAATGACAGTGAGACAGCGCAAACAAGAACCAAGCAAGAACCAATGTTGCTTTGTAATCTCCACTTGATGCTATCATCCAAATGGCCTGCAGATAGATAGAAATTAAACCCCATCTTCCAACAAAATAACTCCCTATAAATACCTCACCACTTAAACTCCAAAACACACCCCTTACCAACTATTACAATAGTAGCTTCGACCTTTTAGTCCATATAAACATTCTATTAAATATAAAACCATGTCTTCTTCCACTACCCTTAGGGTTCTTTCACTAATCATTTATGCTTTTGCCATTGTGCAAATAACAAGTGCTGGTGACCCTGACATCCTCACTGACTTCATAGTCCCACCAAATGTGAACCCCCCAATTGATGGAAACTTCTTCACCTACACTGGCATGCGTGTCCTTGTGGGACAAAACGGACCACCCTCAACCTTCACAATTTTGAAGGCAACAATGGCTGAGTTCCCTGCCTTAAATGGCCAGAGTGTGTCCTATGCTGTCCTTGAATTCCCAGCTGGGACCATCAACCCACCCCACACACACCCTCGCTCAGCTGAGCTTCTCTTTGTTGCTCAAGGGGCACTTCAAGTTGGGTTTGTGGACACAACCAACAAGCTCTTCACACAGAATCTACAAGCTGGGGACATGTTCATATTCCCAAAGGGCCTTGTTCACTTCCAACACAATGCTGATGCAAAGATCCCTGCATTGGCCATATCAGCATTTGGTAGTGCTAGTGCTGGGACAGTGTCACTCCCCAACACTTTGTTCAACACTTCCATTGATGACACTGTCTTGGCTTTGGCATTCAAGACGGATGTTAACACCATTCAGACTTTGAAGAAAGGCTTTGCTCCCAAGTAATCTTCATGATGATGATGGACAGAACTAATTAAGGTTCAAACATTTGTTGTGTGTTTGTTGTGTTCTGTGTGATTTTTGTTTCGTCTCTCATGAGTTATTGTTCAATAAGTGCTTTAAAATAATTGTGTAAGGGACTGAACAAGATAAGCACTATGTGATCTGTGAATTGCTATAATCACATTGATCTGAAATAAAATCATTAATAAATAATAACATATGTGGCTTCCAGTTGCCATCTTACTCGTATTGTATTGGCTTTGATGGCTTTAGTCTTCTTGAAATTCCACTGCAAATGAGTTAGATGAGAAAATATTTAAGGGGAATATTTCTAGTTTTATGTCCTCCACTGGAATAAAAAAAATGTAATTGTGCACTGTATACTCTTCAAGTGTATCAATATATATAGTACAACACCAATTAAAGCAAAAGTGTAGTATTCCACTATTTATTATGTTGCTTCTCAAAATTTTAAAATAAAATTAAATAATTCATTATCTTGTCTTGTCTTTGATGTAAAATAACATCTCATTGCCTAAATAATGCTTATTTTTATCACTCAATTTTTTCACTTTTTCTATCCGTTGTCTAATTTAGTATTTTGATTTTCTAACGGAAGCATCCTAATTGATTATAAATTACATCAGTTAAATCAATAAATGTTTAAACTAATGTCATGTATAACATATTTTAGTAGTTAAGGACCTTGACTTATTCCTTCTCTACCGTGGTTCTGGTAACCCCTCTCCTTCCCCCACCCCCATCTTTTTTTCTCTCTCTTTTTTATGTTTTCTCGTTCTTCTTTTGTTGTTCCATCTCCTTATTGTATGACAGTTTATTTTGATCTATGTCTCGCAAATCTTTTGTGATAGCAGTTATTTGTATTGGATCATGACAAAGGATATGCTAGTTTACTTTTTGTTTTTCTCGTTGTTTCCAATATATATGCAAAGAATTTAACGAGAACAAATTAATTAGAAACATCTAAGCAGATCAAACCAAAACACCAACTAGCAAAGGAATGTAATCAAACTTTGAGCAAGGAACCCCTTTAAGACTCAATTCCGAAAAAGATCATTCTATTGTGAATGCAGGAAGACTCTCTTTAACTTGCTACAAGAGCTATCACGCCTCCATGTGAATCTTCTACCAACTAATGGAAGCTCTAGGAACTCCATTGTATTTATGCAATTCTTGAATTCTTCCATACAACCAGGATCACCCCATCCACTACTTCTTTCATTTGGTTTAAGAACTTCATTGAAATCACTCATCAAAAGCATAGGGACTTGTATTTCTTCCCTCAATTTAATCAATTCCTCGTATAACTTTCTTTTTGCATTTCTCTCATGTTGACCATACATCACTAGCACATTTGAAATCCTTATCTCGCATCATACCTTTAACACATATCCATCTATCACCTTTAATAATCTCTTCATTGCCCAAGAAATCAAATTTCCATACAACTAAGATACCCATGCTCGTGTTTATTGAGGGAATATGTTCCCATTTAAAATCGTTTGCTCCCCACAGCCTTCTAATAAAGGATTCATTTACATAAGCAATTTTTGTCTCTATACACCAATAAAAGAGATCCCTATATCTTTATTGACTTTTTTCAAAACCCCCACTTTATCATCCCCCTAACCCCCTACAATTCCAATAAAAAAGCTTCATTTAGGAACAGTATACACACCTGTTATGACTCTTTCCTTCGTACTGACTCCGCTCTTTAGTTTCCTTTTCTTCTTGAGCTTCCCTTTCTTTTTCTGCTCAATATCCTCCTCCAACAGGGTCTGAATCGCTTGTCCAACGCCCCTACTTTCCAGACCCATCACCTTACCTACCCCTATGCATCCAGAGCTTCCTTTCATTCATCTTCACTTTTATCAGAATCCATGATAGTTTCCCTTTTAGCCCTTTTCCCTTCATCTGCCATACAATTGTCATCGTCATTCTTCTTCTCCCCTACTATTCTTTCTCCATACTTTTTCTTTTGTTTCTTTTCTTTTGAACATATCCTTCTAGCCTTCCCTTTCTTATTATTACCACTCTTATCCTGCTTTTGAAAAATGCTTCCAAATGTATCACCCATAGGCTCATTCCCTAATTGGTTAATATTTTCAAAACTCGGGGGATAGCTAGGCTTTTTGACACCTTTTTCCACACTCACCTTAAGCCCAAACCCTTGAGAACCCATGGTGTAGGCCCAAAATCACCATCCGCCTTATGGTCAACTGGACCCAATTGGCTTTTATACCTTTGGTTAACAATAATTTCACTCACCAACTTTTATTTCTCCTATCATCACTGACCATTGGTGTTACAATTGCTACGTTAGAAGATGGGCCCCTTAAACTTTTATCCATCAACTCCCCCATGATCTATCTTTTCGAATCCATCAACTTGTGCCCGTCACATGCTGACTTTCTCAATTTTTTTTCATTTTCCATGCATGTACTCTCCTCCCCATAATCATCATTAATGCTTGGAACAATTCCATTTCTGTCCCCATCTTCTTCGTGACTCTGAGTCTCATTCCATGTAAATCTCGTGACGTTGCACCGTACTATATACATTCTTTATTCGTAAAAACAATTTTATATAAACCACACTATCCTGCAAATTCTCAAAACATGATAATACTAATAATTCCTGAATAACTCATTCCATATATTATCAATGAAACTTAACCGAGATACAAATTATGCTGAATTGCTCTTTTACAAAAGAATCATGAAACTATAAACTTTTAAATACAAATCGATATAATGATTTATCAAAAAGCAAAATCATCCATGTATGTAGTCCAGGATCGTGTCCGCACATCATTGGAGCACTCTATCAAAATAAATCACTTCACGGCAACATGAAGCTCACCCAAAGATAAAAGCTGCGCTAAGGAGGGGAGATGGAGGATCTAAAGCTACATCTATCTAGCAGGAAAAGAAAGAAGAGGGTGAGTTTTATCATAAAACTTAGTGAGTGGTTCCTTACCCACAACCATACATGGGACACGAAGGAAGTACATAAATAATAATGCAATACTCAAATCATTTCTATGTAAATTGTATAATAGCCTATGAAATTATAAATTTGCAGGAAACAGAAAACATCCATATTTTCTCAAGAATTACTAAAAGAACAGACTATCTATAAACTGAAAGGTGGTAGTCCTTTGCAAACAAGAGCACCTAGCTGATCTTAAAGTCCTTCACAAACCACGTCCCTCGTGAATTGATCTAATATGTGGATAATTGCCCCTTGCGGGCCTTGATATACCAAGATTAACTGAATAATTGCCGTTAACTCACTGCTATGTTCCTCTCAGGAATTTCCTAATCTAAATTTAAGCTAAAATCATAAAATGGGGGTTCTATACATTCTAAATTCAACCATTCTCGCTCCTCATAAGTAAAACATAAAATTTTCTCATAATAATCCAAACTTAAAATCATGGAATAAATCATACAATAGCAATTACATATCAAATATGGTCTCATGCATTTTGAAATTTATAGATTTTCATGAGTAGTTCAAGGAAAACATTTTCTAGTTCTAGCATATTTTGTATAAAATCATGTCATATAAAAACTTGATTTCCAAACTCTAATTACTTAATATTGATGGAAAATAACAACATAATGACCAACATAAGGCTATGAGATCAAACATACTCACCTTGAGGGGTGGAATATGGAGAACCAATACCACGGAGCTCAGGGAAGAAAGATAACACCAATTTCTGCCATTACAACCATAAAACTCATGATTAATCTATAGGTATCTCTATTTTTATCCTAAACAACTCTAACAACATTGAGGAGCACCCCACTTGATAACAATGAGAGAAATAGCAATGCCCAACCTAAGAACATAGAAGGATGGAGAGAATGGAGATATAATCTAACAACATATGCATACCTTGGTGATTTGGGGGAGTTAGATTTGAGTGGAGATGAAAGGAAATGGGTGGGTAGGGATTTAGAGCTTGATATTTCGGGAAAGAATGGGGAAAAATGAGTGGGGGAAGGGTTATATAAGGTAAGGGTTTCTGATGAGTAGAACAATATCGTTTGGTAATGTTCACACTTATAGGGGACCGCCATAGTGGTATATGACTGCTATAGCGGTTAAGGGTATCAAAACACCCTGGGGCCAACACAGGATTGCTATAGTGGTTGACAGACTACCCAAAATAGTAAACCCATCCCTGACCGCTATAGTGGTGACTTGCAAAATATTCCAGCTTCTCAATTTTCTGTCATCTTGGCATCTAAGGCCTTCCCAGGAACATGGATGAGTCCTAGAGGACTCTAGGATCGTACAAAACTTATCTATGAACAAATGTACCTGAGGTATTACACTCTTCATCTTCACTGTAGTCATGCAGATGTTCATTGCCAAACATCACATCCTTTCTCAGATGGGCTTTGTGATTATGGAGCACTATCCAGATTCCACAGGTTAACACATTCAAAGCCAACCTCCTTGATGTAGATATTGTACTATTTCCCATCCACAATGAACTTTGCCCAATTTTGAATGACATGGATAAAGCTTGTATCAATAAGAATTTTGGCCAAACTAAAATCTGATCCTTCAAATGTTCTCTTATCTGGACAGCAATCGTCCCCAAATACCTCCTACTTTCTCAAATTCTCTCTAAACCATGCATGAGGAGGCGGCCCAAAATTTTCGGCCAAACCCTTCATGTCTTATAGAATTCCTCATCAAACTATTTCCTGATATCACCAAAGTAGTTTTTCAAAAGATCAAGACCATTCTCCAATGCTGCCTCTCTATCATCCTAGGACATGAATGTGATGAGTGTTTCCCTCATGCCCATTTGTCCAACCTTAACAATGGAGGGCTACTCGTTAAATAGTCTATTCACCATCAGATCAATGTTAACAAGATACTCTGATTCGCACACAAAACTTCTATCCATCTCTTCTTCATTTCATGATTAATATCCCCAATGATTATTAGGTTCTTATGTTCTTGTTCTTCATGCATCCACCCTTCATTCCTGCCACCCATCTCTGCACCATTTCTAAGATCCACGTAGGGTTTAGCTTGTGCAACCACATCCCTAAAACTCCTGTTATTTCTATGCCAATTAGAACAATTTGCCAGAGGTTGTTGTTGTCCCACATGATATGACTTATTTGTGTTGGTACCTTTCCTCGTGAAAACTCTCTTTTGAATTTAGCTTCTCTCACCTCAATTGCCTTCCCATAAAAAATTTCACCATCTGTATTCCCAATAGCTTTAAGTGCCTGATCTCTCAATTTAAAATGGACAAAGGTGAATGAAGATTGTCTTATGATTCTTTTCTTCTAGGAGACAAAAAGATCCACCACCCCACCTTCCTATTCAAAGTCACATCATTTGGTAGGTTATCCACAAACACCGTGAAGCATTCTTCCTCGAACTTTATCACTATTTGTGGCACGGCTTGCCTTCACCCTCGACTAACTTCCCTCCCACCAAACCTACTTCTTCTCAAATGTTTTTGTTTGGACCAAAGTCCATGGTTGCTCCTTGACGTCATACCCAAAGGGTCCTCTCAAATGATGCTCACCCTCAAACCTGTGATTCCCCCTTGTGCTCATGCTTACTACTCTCTCTCATTGTGAGATTCTTTGGAAACAAGTAATATGTTATCAGTTTCGTTTGGTTCAATTTGATTTTGGAAATAAGAACCAAACACCAAACCAATTGGCTTTTACAAAAAAACAACCAATCCAAACTAATTTATTTGAATTTTGATTGATTTTTGGTTTTATGTTTTATCAATTTTTGGTTTTAGTTAAATTCGAATAAGTTTTGAACACTTGTTAAGTGAAAATTCTAACAGCGACAAACTAGCCCTAGAAAAAATATATATATTCACCTGACTCTCCAAATATTCAATTTATTTGACAGATTCACCCAAATATCAGTTTAACTCCATTGTTGTTCATAAAGGTAATTTTTTTGGGCTATTTTGTTAATGATATAATATTTTGGGGGTTAAAGTGATCATTCTATAATGCTAACTTTGTATAAAATAGACTATTCATAAGAAATGTGATCTTTTGAGACTAAGGTGATGGTTCTATAGTGTAAATTTAGTATCAAACATGAAACACAATCACTTTTACTAATAAAAATTGAGATCGATTGATATTTTGGTAAATTTATCAAATGACATGAATGTTTAGAAGTCCATAAACAAATATGATATTTTCTAAGATTATTTTGTCACTAATATTATCTTTTAATGGTCAAAATGATAGTTAAAAAAGTAAATAAATTTTTATATAACCGTCGACCTCGGTTCAGTTACTAATTTATTCTTTATTTCCTTCAATGAATGTTCTTTATCAAACTTTTTTTTTGTTAATATCACAAGAAATATTTTTTGAATTAAAAAAAAGAAGAAGAAAAGATACAAAACGGAGCCATTAACCAGTACTACAACCTCCAGACTCACCGGTCGGTTATAACCTCTCTCACCGTCCGTCCATCCCCCCATTCGAACCCGAATCCTGAATGGATCTCCGCGTCCCAAAACGGTTACCGCAGCGCAAACTCACCGCCACGAAGCGCTACCTCCGTTTCCCATCTCACGCGCCACTCCCAACCACCACAACCTCCTCCGCCGCCGAGGAGCTCCACGAAGACGACGTCGTTTTCTTCACCGCCGAACATTACACCGAACCCAGCCACAGCCACAGTCACACCACCACCACCACCACCACCAGCAACAACAACAACAACAATCACTCCTCCGTTAACCACCATCACCACTGCAAGGCTCACCTCTTCGCCGGTCACGATTCCTTCGGAATCCTCGCCGCTCTTCCCGAGAACGTAATCTCCGCCAACAACCTCCGTAATCCTCCGAAGCTCTTCCACAACCACAGAGCCTCCGTTTCCTCCTCCGCGTCCTCGTCCTCGTCCTCTTCCTCTTCCTCCTCCGCCTCCGCCTCCGCCTCCTTCTCCTCTTCCGTGCGCGCCATTCCCGCTATACCTAGGACGCCACAACACCACCACGATCGGTTCTCCTCCTCCTCCTCGTCGTTCTTCAAACGCCCGATGTCGGCGCCGGTGGACATGCCGATGGTGTCGGAGGCGGCGGTACAGGCGCAGAGGACGCGCCGCGAGATCGAGGCGGACCACGGGGAGGAGTACGAGGAGGACGGGGAGAGGCTTCCACCGCACGAGATGGTGGCGAAGAAGGAGGCGCAGGCGCCGGTGCTGTCTTGCTCGGTGCTGGAAGGCGCCGGGAGGACGCTCAAGGGAAGGGACATGCGAAGGGTGAGGAATGCGGTTTGGCGCCAAACAGGTTTCATGGATTGAATTTTTTTAATCTGATTCGTTGGTTTTAATTTCATTGTTTGAATCGGAATTTGGAATCCAAAGACTCGGATTAGGGTTTTGAATTTAGAGTTTTTTCTTTCTGAGTATGAATTTGTCATGAACTCGTGAAATTTTTTACGTGGCTTATCTTATCGTAATTAAATTCTTTATAGGGTTCATTCATGCAGTTTCTGATTTTAAATCCTTTCTTTGCCCAATGGAAACAGGGATTTTCAATTTTTTAAAAGTTTTCGGGAATTTTTAAGGATAAAATAATTCACAACGGTGGGGGTATCCAGAGAGAAAGGTTCCTTTCACTTTGTAGACGTATAGAAGAACCAGAACTCGCTTTTGCTATGCATTATTAGGGACTAAAATGTTGCTGATTATGCTGATGTTTTGTGGGATTATATGAATAAAGTATTATTTGATTACTGGCTGTGACTTGGGATTCATCTTCTTGAGCATAGTTAAATTTATCTGATTTTGTGTGTTTGGATGGACATTTGCGCATCTCAAAATCAATTCTAAAGCTTCAATAAAGTTTTGAAAGTAGTGTCATTTTGTTTGGATAGTTTTTATTGAAATCAATTTTTGCTTCTAGAATTGATTATGTGAGAATTGAAAATTTATTGTTTTTTGTCAGAATTATTTCTAGAAGAATTACCAAACATAAAACACTTTGATTTAAAATCAATCCTAATTAAATTAATTCTGTAAGAATTAATTTTACATAGAATAAATTCTTCTGCAAACGCTTAACCAAATACACACTAAAACACTTGGCAATGGAAACTCCCATTGGATATTTGGATGCATGTGAAGTGAACTTTCGGTACTTTTCATGTCACTTTCACACAGGAACACTCTGTAGTGATCTAACTAGCTCCTTTATTTTGTTAATGATGATGAAAGAATAATAAGTTCTCCATTTGGTGGCACAATTTTGGATATTTGATTAGCTAACCATAAATAGATTATTCGATGCCTTGATTAGTTGCTGATATTTTGTTCTGCAACTAGTTGCAAAGGTATTAATCCGTATAGTAAAATTCGGATGTGGTTTTTTTGTGTGTGTTTGGTTTTGAATTTTGATTTTATGAAGCTATCCTTGCTCTGATATTGTAAATTAGGAATTGGTAGTTTTCGTTTTGTGCTATGAATGAAAGTCTGGACTGCGAGATGAGTTAAAAGTACTTCTAGCTCTTATATTACATCACACACCTGCATAGTTAACATCTGATAAAAATACTTAAAGAAAGGAATAAAAGCAAAAGAATGATTGGGTATGGCAATGGGATTAGATCCTCTTATATTTGTTTTGTCATGTCAATAGAGAGAAAGACACAAACATTTAGGAAAATGTTATTTGCAGATGTTTTGCATAGAATATCGTATCAACTCATATCTCATCTATCACTTGAGATATGCACTTACCCTGAGATGTGCACTTATCATTTTTCAAATTAAAATGAGCCTTGTCTAGAGACTTTAGATGTAGGTTTTGATTAATATTTTCGTTCTTGCTTTCCCCACTTTTTCTTTGAATTTTACTTGATTCTAAATATGACATAACAAAGTAAAAAGGAGGTCTGGAGGCAACTATGAGAAGAGTATTGCTTTCTCTGTCTTTTTGATGAAGTTGAGTACGAAGGACATTCAACGAAGTATTTTCCACCATTCTGTCCGCTTTCATATGCTTCAGAGTGAACAGTGAATAATATTGCTGCCATAGTGCCATGTTGATGGTGTACTCTTTATAATCTTTAGCTCTCTCTTCCAATCCTCATATGTAATGCGTGTCGATAATACGGAAAGAAATAAGTTTTCCTGTGCTCATTTATGTTACTCTTTTGAAAATCCAAGGGAAGGTGTTGACTGATGAATCAAGATAGAAATCAAGTACTTGTCCTTATATGTTCTGGACCATATCCTTCTTTTCTGAAAAACTTGCAGGATGGAAACTCTACAGGCCCAAAGGTTTGGCTATGTCTTAGGTGTATAACACAGTTGCCGAGATTGTAGCTTTTCTTGAGTATCGGTAATTTTTGTGTAAGTATTCCACTCAACCTTAAGCTGCATGCGGTGAGTCTGACTCTGATCTTACCAACATCGGCATCAAATTATGTTAAAACAGCTATTTACTTTTAATAATTTAGAAGACAATGTTTGGATTTATTGTCTAGTCTTGTTAGCCTGCGTTGTTGCAAGAGTCATATTTAGGGATCTTTGGCATTCTTTTGTTCATTTTTTAAGTACACAAGCAATTAATATTTGAGTCCTGCGCGGGGAATGAAAGTTGCTAGGTTGGCCTCTACTGTGTTTTAGTAACTTGCTAGATTGGTCCCTTTCATAACTTTTTTTTTTTTTGAAGTGTGGTCCCTTTATAACATTGCTTCATCTTCTTTTATTATTATTATTTGGAACGATATGCTGCATCTACACGAGGACAAAAGATCTGCGAGAGATAACAATTGGGAGGGTTTTCATATTATGGTCCTAGGAACAACCAGGAGAAGGGAGACTACATTGATTATTGGATTAGTGATTTGTTTTAATTGTATGTATGGTTTGAGGATAAATAATGTTTTGTATAAATAAATTCACATAAAGAATTTATTAATGAAAATTTCTTCCCTATTTTCACCTCATCTGAGCATTCCCTGAATGTACAAGCATAATGTATGGCCTAAGGATTTTTTTACGGTCACATCACCCACCAAATTGAAGTAAAAAAATTCGTGTAAAACAATTGAAGTAAAAAATTGAGTTAATGCTTATTTTAGTCCTAACTTTATACTTGTGAGCTATTTTAATTTCTAACTTATAAAATGAGTCAATTTAGTCATTGACATTGTAAAACATTAGTCATTTTAGTCTTTTAACTTATTTTTATTTAACATTTCATCAATTAAATGATGGTTGGTAATCTTAAATGATATCTTGATATAGCTTATGTCATTTAAAATATAATGGAGTTTAAAATAACTCATTTGGTGTCTAAAATATATAAAATGAGGTATTTAAATTTTTATTTTAAATTATAAAATGACTTATTTTGTGCAATGTTAAATACCAAAATGAGTTATTATAAATTTTATTCTATTTTAAAAGATAAATAGTATGTCAATGTATTACTTAAGGTTACCTATTATTATTTAATTGATGAAATGTTAAATAAAGTGAATTGAGAACTAATATAACTCACATTTTATAATGCCAAGGACTAATTTAATTCATTTTAAAAGTTAAGAACTACTTATTAATATAAAGTGAGAGATAAAAATGAGCATTACCTCTAAAAAAAAAATTGGTATAAGTTGACCATAATGTTGCGGTTTAACTTTGGAAGCATAATTACAAATTGATAAATCACTGTCACTCGCGGATCATCAATTGTTAATCTTCTTTAACAGTGATGTGAAAATTGGCCAGTAAAAACTGGTGTGACAGGTAGTAAATTATTATAATTATTTTTTTTGTCAATACAATTAGTAAATTTATTGCCTACACATTGGCTATTTTTTTTCTTTCTTTTTGGGTCAAGACATTGGACTGTCCTTCCTTTCCTTTCTTTCTTTAACGCTCGATTAACAACTTAGTAAAGCGGACCCGGTGAAGAATAATTGGGCTATGCGCACTGCATTTGGTTTAGTTTCGAGTACTCAAACAGTAATGGCCTTGAAAAGTGAAAAGTCAGAAAAATCACTTTTTCACACACCAGTAAAGTAATATAAAAATCATAAAGCAGCTTAAATATTACAATTTTGTTGGTTAATAAATTTGAAATTGTTATAAATATTCATTATAAATATATCAACAAGTATTTTTAAGATTGTGAGTCGCATGTCAAGAGAAGGTACACAACTCCCCTTTCTCCTAAAACATTCTCAATGTTAGCCAACATCGACAACTTTCGATCATATATCCTTTTTGTAAAGTAGTATTGGTAAATGATAATAATAATAATAATACTTTTGTTATTTTGACTAAGTGAGTCAATTCTGAAAGTAAACTTGTATCAAATGGATGCACCGAACATGATGCAAGAGTTTTACCTCTACGTGAGAAACAGAATTAGTCTCAATATTTTCAACCATTCTCACACTGAGCAATAGAATGTTTGTCAGTTAAATTTTCCAATTTGGCAAACCCAAGCAAGTGACCTTGGCGGCAGATGAAGAAGATTTGCAGCCAAGTTTTAATCTTTGCACTTTTTATAGCACTGCATATGTGTAGAGGTCCCCTTTTACCTCATAAGATTCGAAAGAGTTCCTCGTATATGATTGAATCACTCGTGCTTGGACACTCACACTTTCCAAGCCTTGTACCACATAATATCCTCACGTGTCAAACTTCACTCGAAGAAACATTGGCTTTTGTTAGCATTATAGCCACAGATAATATACGGTTCTTTTTTCATTCTCTCAAGCACAGTTTTCAGAATTGGATGGGTGATTCATCCTCAAGACATTAATCTGATTCAACCAGTTAGTTATCAAATAATATAATTAAATTAATATATAAAAATATAATTTAATGTAATAAAATATATTTTATATATTAAAAAAAATAAAATATAATACTAAAAGTTGATCAGCCTAGTGGTAGAAAGTGATGCTCTCCTTTCCCTTCTAGCAGGGAAGGGTTCGAACCTCACATTTGATGTTTTTTGAAAAAACTCTAAATTTTCTTGAAAGCATATTTTCTTGAAAGCATTTGGGTTGATTTGCGGTTCGTTGATTTGACCAGTTTAATCTGATTCACCAATTTTTCTTTAATTGGCCGATTCGTCGATTTTTAATACCATGCGGTCAAGACTTCACTTGAATGCTAATTCGGTTGCAACAAGAAAAGGAAGCCTTCCTTAATATGTGACCACTAAACTCTCAGCTTCATTTAATACCATTGCGGTGTAGTGGCTGGAGATAGTTTTGTATAATACATATAAGATCTTTTATTCAGTGGCATGTGGAGGTTTCTAAAAATGAGGGCCGTTAGCTGGATAATGTACCTAGAGATGAACCATTCCATCAAACAACTAGCTTCCATATGTCTAGGAGAAAATAGGTTATCATCATTTTTTGTGTTGAGATGATCAGCAGAAAGTCCACATAAAGTTTGGCTATGTATAATTCATAGTGTTGTTCTTTTTGCATCTTTGGTTCATCAATATCATTTCAATTCCATGAAAACTTTGGAAAAGGGTCCGAGTTTTAGAAAAGTAAATGCCCTTGACCGGGGAAGGGGAAAGAAACAACTAACAAATAATCGGTAAATTCTTGTGTACTTCTGCAGCATATTTAATACATACTTCTGAAATATGCACAATACTCATTGATTTAAAATGTTGGGAAGTTAAATTGAAAACTTTAAATGAGTGATGTAAATATTCTTGAAGCATTAATTAAATATATTTCAGGAACAAATAAGAATTTCCAACATAAAAAAATTTAACAGTCGGCGAAATATCTTTCTTTCTTCTCAAATCCATAAATGTATAAATGTGAAAATATTCAATTAAAACCAAAACTCCTGTTTGCAATAATGGCGTTGCATGTTCAATGGGCAACAGCATAGCAGATTCTTTGCATACTTCAAGAAATTTCAACAATGTCTTGTGATGATCTCATGCATTCACTGTAACTTTCCAATCAGTGGGTTGAATAATCAACACACATCCAAAGATATGTGACATGGCATTAAATTGAAGTGATTGGCATGTCTGAAATGGTAGTGAAACCGAACCTTAACAAGCAAGCATCACATCAGAAAAGATTTTCTTTTTGAAAGAAAAAAGAGGGGGGGGGGGGATTGTTTTTTAATTTTTACTAACTTCCCCGAATAGCAAGTGAATGTTTATGTCACTATTCATAAAGAAAATGTGGCAGACATAATTTGAACTATCTTGGTCATAATTTTATTTTTTCAATTCAGTTGAAGGTTTCTACTCATTCCATACAAGGGCGGTCAAGACTCAAGACCCTACCACTGACGGTTCATTAATTCTCGTATCCAATTCATGTCAGCTGTTTTCCAAAGCCGCACCATTAAATTCAAATAACATTGAAGTCTATCCGTGATACTTTGATGTTGAAGTTCTTTGCTACTGTTTCTTATGAATTATTTCCACTACTGATGCCATAATGCCATGTTTAAGAGAAGAAATTTTGGTCACACCTTGCAGTAAAAGAGCAAGAATCAGTTTATATGTACTATACGTTAATCACCCTAATCTACGTTTCTTCCTTTACTCTCTTTCTATTTTATACTAGCTAACAAGGTTTTGCTACTCAGAGAAGAAAGTGCTGCATGAAATTTTCAAACTAGTCTATAACAATCAATTTGGTTGCTAAATGATACATGTAACATTAGTTTCGTCCCAAAATTTTTTTTATACCAATTTAGTCTCTGAATGATATTCATGAATTTAGCCCCCTAAAATTTATTTTTACATGAGTTTAGTCCTTTAAAAAATATATGTAACATAATTAATTCATAGAAAAGAGGATTAAATAGATGTTACATGCATTTTCAAGAATCAAAGTGAGGTCACATCTATTTTTTAAGGACTAAACTAGTATAAAAAATTTTACAAGAACTAAATCGATGTTATGTGTATTTTACGGGATTAAATTGATGTTGAGAATCTTTCAAATTGATATCACGTGTATGTTTCAGGACCAGAAGTAGTCTAATCTTCAAACTAGTAGCGGAATAATCACATGCCTAGAAGCCTACCTGTTTAAGAAACTGTACCACTTTTGATTTTGTAGAGAGTTTGATGCCACATATGCAGATTATAAGTGTCACTCTGAAGGGGATAAAAGTAATTTCCAATACTATGTTTGATCAAGTTCTGTTTCCTATTATGAATGACAAGCTAACCACTTAAAGATGTAATTAACTGATTCACTAAATAAACGTCTAACTAACAAACATTAAACAGTATACTTTCAAATTTGTACCAAAAAAGACAGTGCTTTCAAAATATGTTAACTACAATTTGTGTACAGAAAAACAGGATTAGACCTCATCAAGATGTATAATATATGTTGGAACTCAGACTGGGACTACTCATCCTGTGCTTGTAAATTCTACAGTGAGGTATCTTAACTACAAGCTGGTGACACCAACTACTAATGTCAGCTATAGGTCCCCCATAATTAATATGCTCAGTCCATTGTTGCCATTATTTATAACCTGTAACTTATCTCCTTCTTTGCATAATTTTTATCTAGCATTCACACTTGTCAGCTTTTGCTTGCTTCCATACATCATGGCTCATGCTCAAGTTATCACAGTTCTTCTCTTTGCACTAGCTTTAGCCAGAATTGACCCCTCAGCATGCCAAACTGTTAAGGGCAAAGTCTCTTGCCTTGACTGCACTCGCTCTTACCATTTATCTGGTTTGTCTCAACTCTCAGTCCATCATTTACTAACTTGCTTAGCTTTGAGCTTAAACAAATGCTCATTTCATTGCTCTATTTACCAGCCAAATAGTTGAAGAATACTAGACATAAATATATCATATATTGCTAATTATCATTGTCATGAACCATTTATTTGAGATTTTTAAATGACTAGACGGTAGAGACACGCAAATAGTTTTGTATTCTAACACACCCCCTACACACTAGAGCCTCCTTTAACATTGTGCTGAGGATTGAACTCCAAAGTATAGAGCACTTGATCCTAGAATTTTTGATACCATATTATGAACTATCTCCCAAAAGTTTAAGCTATTACATGAGCAGAGGCACATAAATGATTTTAAATTCTAATAATCATGCATCTTGATTATATATAGTTCACACTTTTGTTTCAGATATTAAGGTTGCAGTGAAGTGTGAAGGTGTGAAAAACATGGCTGTGGCAACTACAGAAGATGACGGCTCCTTCAAGGTTAACCTTCCCTCAGACCACACAAAACATCCTTCTTCTGTGAACTGCCTCGCCAAAATTCTTGGTGGGCCAGTTCAGCTCTATGCCTCAAGGAAGAACCAGGTCTCCCAAATTGTAAAGGGCAAAGAGCAAAATAGCTACACCATGTCCACTCCTCTTAGTTTCTTGACATCATGCCCCAAGAACACAAAGTGCAAGGCTGGGAACCAGGTTGGTTCTTCCAAAACCGTTGATCTTCCTCTGCCTCCAGAGTGGGGTTTGGCACCAACTAGCTACTACGTACCTTTCATCCCCATCATTGGAATACCTTGATCATGTGTTCAAGTCACATATAATCACTTAAGAAATAATACGTGTGAGGAACAATAGGCTTATATATGGGCTTGTTTGTTAGTTGTTCAACATATATTTATAGATGCATCATATGTGTAGTGTGAAATATTAATGTCATATATAGTTGTGGTATAAACTTTATGATAGTTGTGTGAAGGAAAGTTGGTTTCCAGTGAAAGGCAGATAAACAGCGTACTGGTTTGTCAACTTATGTTGCATTGTTAATTAGATTTGATATTGCAGATTCATGTGACTGTTTTTAGTTAGTTCTTTTCAACCTCCTACCCCTTCTCTTACATAAATGCAAATTGTGTATATGCGAGTAATCCGACACATTAAAAAAAAAATGTTATTACAGTTTTAACAGAACCATGGTGGTTGAAGAAATATGATCTATTTATTCATCTAAGAGTTAATATATTATTTTGATAATTAAATTCAGACATTTTTTAGATATTTAATATGTTCGTTTATATATTGTATAATTCTTTCTTTTTAAAATGCATCTAGTAATGACCACCACCAAGTTAGTGTCGTGTGCAATGTATAATTCTCCCATTGTTCAAGACAAGGTTATTAATCACTATTTGAACATAGATACATTAGTTAGTGTCGTGTGCAATGTATAATTCTCCCATTGTTCAAGACAAGGTTATTAATCACTATTTGAACATATACATTATTTATACTCATTATATATGACATTATATCAATTCACATCTATCCATTATTAGATGAGGTGAATTCATTCAAGTGAAATCACATTCAATTTAATAATAGATTGGATATAAATTGATACAATATTCTCCATGGTGGATATAAATAATATTTTTTATTTTAATAAAACATCCGTATCCCAACAGCAAATATTAAATAACAATAATGAAGCACTACAGTGAAAGGGTGGCACATGGTCCTTGATTATACGTCAATGAGGCATCGGTATTAAAATGTACAGAAAATTGAACAGAGAAATATTAATAGGGTCCCCAAAAAATCAAGGCCAATCTGCTGTGAGTTGTGACAGAGCCAGCAAGGGCAGATTATAAAAAAAAAAAAATATATCATTTGTAGATATTTCAAGTGAATACACTGTGACTCACATTATTTATTGTTGGATGAAGGTTGGAGTCCATATATATATTGCATGAGAAAATGTATCTGGATGTGGACTGTAAATCCTATTCAAGTAAAATTTAATTATGGATGAGATGTAAGTTGATACAATATTCTATGCAATATATTGACAAATAACCTCCATATTTTATCTAATGGCAGGTGAGACGTAAATCAGCACTTATGCTATGCAACCCATCTATATAACTCAAAATTATGACTTTTAAGAGCATGTAAATGGAAGCATGAGGTGTGAAAAAGGAGTAGCAAGCCTAGGGGTCCTGCATAGGATTCTTCGAAGCGACCAAAGAAGAAAGCGGGTGTTTGATAAGCAAATTTTTGCAATTGTGTTTTTCTTTACATATCTACTATCATATTTTTTTGGACTAGGCTTGTAATTAGGATGGTAAGAAGGTAAATTCTCCACACCCAATTGAAAAGCAGTGATTTAACCCAGTGATAGGTGGTATATAAATTATATTATTATAATTGAAAATAGTTTATATTATTTTAAGAATTCAATTTTAATGTATGATTAGTATAAAATAGTTTCATATTAATATTCATATGAACAATAATATTTGACTTAATTATTTACTATTTTAAACGTCTTAAAAAATGGAAACACGTGATTACATGATAATATAAAACTCTTTTATATTGACAATAAATCTAAATTAAACTCTTGATTTTAATTATTTAAAAAATAATTTTTATTTTCAAAAATAGAATATTATGCCAAAGGAAATTTTAAATTTGGTGTTTAATAATTATTTTATCGAAATAATTATTAATTACTACCTAGTTAATATTTTAAAAATAAAAAATACAAATAAATTACATTTTATTAATTATTTGAGTATTTTAAAATTTTCATAAAAAATAACATTACAAATCTTTGTTATTCTTTAATTATAATCTTAATTAAATATTTAATTTCTTTAATTATATTTTATCTTTGTTATTTGCTTTGCCTTCTTATTGTTCCTTCTTCTTGTTGCACCTTTTCATTGTAAACATGATGTTGCATGACTTAAAATTTCTCAAAAGAAATCCTCTAAAAATTAAAGAAAAGCATGTGCCCAGTGATAGAGAAATTGGGGGAGGATTAGGGAGATTATCGCAATAACTATAACTTCTCCCAATACTCTTAAGGCTAACCAAAACTTAGATCTTTGTTATGCGCACTGACAAAATTCCAATTTTTAAAATCTAAACTGGAATACGATGACAATAACATTAAATAAAATATGAAATAAATATGAACAAATTTGTTTACATCCCTAACTCTTGATCGTGATGAGATAAAATTCTTTTCTTAAAAATAAAACACAAAAATTTCTTTAAAAAATATTTTCCAATAAAATGCATCCTTTTGGATCAATTCTTTTTCCAAAATTAATTTTTTTTACCATAATTTTTTTCTAAAAGAAGGAAATATTTTCCTTTCTCTTAAAATGAATTGATTGAGAATCTTTCCTCAAAAATGTTTTCTCCAAAATTTACTTTTTATGGTTTAAAGAAAATATGTAATTTCTCAATAAAAATATTATTTCTGGATCAAATCATTTAAAAAAAAAAGTTAAGATTTTACTGCCCCCCCTTTTTCTAAAAAGAAGTGAAAAAATATTTTCTTAAAATAAGACTTTAATTCTCCTACAATATAATTTGAGCAATTACTTGTTTTCAAAATATTTCTATGCAGCAGCAACAACAGCAGCAACAACAACAATAATAATAGGATTCACCACTTTCTTGTAATTAGTCATGGGGTTTAAATTTGTCTCACAAAATAATGACTATTTACCCATCCATTCCTTGTCTTAATATTTTAACATTCTTGATAAAAAAAAAATTGACAAAATGAGACATTAAAAATAAAAATGTAAATAAATATTTTTTTTTCAAAAACAATAAAGGACCCATCTAAACAACCTTAAAATATAACATATGATAAAATAGGTAACCGTTCTTCGAATGGGCAATGTAGGGTGCTAGCTTTTCTATTCCTAATCAACCCTCGAATCCTACCTCTGAAAATGCAGAGCATCTCCTTGATTCCCAATCAAACCATTCCATTTTCAAGTGGATAAATCGATTGGTGCCGACTCTTTAAAAAAAAACACCTCTATTAATTTCATCAATTATAGTGCGGCACCTTTTGAGACGGATGCAACAGAGAAGCCGGTGTAAATTTTATTAAATCTCATAAAAGATTAATGCAATTTGTCAAAAAAAAAAAAAGAGCAAAGGATTGAATCATAATTTGTAGCTTCAACCAGAGTAAACACAAGTCTAAGAGGCAAAACCAAAATCCCAAATCAAAGAATGTTACAAGAGAATGGAAACTTCTCATGCTTTTTTATTCATATGATATTGTTATTCACATAGAGTGAGGGAGTAAACGTTGACGATTATATAAATGGATTTAGTTGAAATGTATTGATAATGTAAATTTTTTTTATATATTTATTTAATCATATAATGACATATAAGCAAATATGATTATTTTTCACCCTTATTACTTAAAAAGTTATATAAAAGAAGATATGCGATTAGATAAGAATATAAAACTCTTTTATACTGTTAGTACATCACAATTAAACTCTATATAAATTGTCAAAATTAAAACATAAATTCATTTATTTTTTAAGTGATCATTAAATTATTAAATAATTTTCTTGACCATTTATGTATAGTAAGATTCAAGATGTGTTCCTCTTACTCTCATAATAAACCACTCATATATATATATTGAATATAATTATATATAGATGATCAAGATTAAAATTTATTTAAAGATCACATAATCATTTTAAAAAGTTTTAATATTCTTAACCATTTATATAAGATCTAATTATCAACATTTACTTTTTTTTTCTCTCTCTTCAAATTAATCATTTCTTTCACTTAATCTTTTATATATTCCCATGATTACTATATGAATGAAAATTTCATTTTAATTTGAAAGCGACTATAAACACAAGAAAATTACTTATATGTAAAGGGAGGAAGAGTTTGTCCTTTTACCATATGAAAGGCGATAAAGTTTGCATTTATAATCTTATAGTAAAATATCCAAACCCGAATATAAAAAATATGAAAGAGAAAGAAGCATTCAAAACTAAAGGGTAAACATGGGGGTAATATCAATTTAGCCTCACAAAAAAAATTTACATATAGGTCCTTGAAATTTGACATATGATATCAAATTATTGGGATGAATTTAGGGGTGCCAGCAAGGGATATGATCCCCTAAAATGGGAGTAGTGATTTATTATAATTTATAAAAGTGAGAGGAGTAAATATTGACCGTTAATCAATCGTACATAAATAGTTAAAATTAAAACATAAAATTATGTGATTTTTTAAATTATCATGTGATCATTAAATAACTTTTAATCTTGATCGTTCATATATTTATACAATTTGAACTTATTCATCTTACTCTCATAATAAATTACTCCACTCACTTAAATTGCCCTTATATATATATATATATATATATATATATATATAACATAATATTTATCAGTATGCAAAGGAGAAGCTTTTTAATGTTTTTTATGAGTCTTTTTTATGTGTGTAGGCCAACAGTGAAATATTATTAATTCAAGAGAAATTATAGTGGGACAAAGTTAAAGAATGAAGTGCAAGCTGAATCATTAGATATTGTGAATTGTTACAAAATGGCTAATACCTTTTTACCTAAAAGAACTAGGATTCTAGCCAAGTCCCAAGTTAGACCGTGGACGATAGAAATTGTTAATGGAAGGAGAATGTTAAATTGATGGAATCTTTGCATGCTTCAAACAGGATTAGATATCATGTTATCCTTAAGATGCTATTGTCCCCACTAGCTAGTTGCTCATGGGTTTACCGCAACCCACCCATATAGTTAATTCAAGCACCTCAAAGTCATAGGAAAGCAAATCCAAAGACTTCTCATAGAACGTCTGTGAAGAAGAGAATTTTCTACTTGTCTATGTATATGGATTATGGCAAAAGAACCATAACCATTGGCAATGGTCATACCCCTTCGCAGTAGACATACCCATTAGTTGTAGCCATGCCCATTGGCAATAGACATACCCATTGCCAGGGAACTTAATTGTCATATTTGTTTTACAAACTACTTTGTTTTCAAACAATCTCCCTCTTAGTTTGCAAAACTAAGTAACTTCTCTACTTATAAATTCATGCATAAGGGATGAGTATCTATTTCAATTTAAACCTTCACATAGTGTAGTATTTCAAATTTATAACAAATTATTAGTAAACTCAACGTACTTTGAACCATAATCTTAGTGTTAAAATCAGAAATACTATACACATGAATTTAAATACTTTAGAAAGGCTCACTAAAGATATTATTAACTTATATAGGCATGAGCACATCCTTGTTTTCATGAATATTTCAAAGATAAATCCTTAAAATCTTTGTTAGAAGTGGCCCCACTTTCAATATTCACTTAGGTGAAGTTTCCTTAAATCTTGTTTACAGAGACTCATTGAACTCCATTAAGAGTTTAATACCCACCCTCTTTTGTCCTTTAATTTATGCACTAGACATGGAATGGAACATGTTCTCTAGTGCCCATAGCCACTTATCATTATCTTGTTTTCACCCACTGAACCTTGTAACTAGGCTATACTCTAGAAAAAGATTTGGTTTCCATTAATGACAACTCTAGTATAAGGATTCCAAACCCATTCCTATTAATAATTTCCTCAAAAATTCCTTTGCTAGCCTTTTTCTGAAAGGATCCACTATATTTTCACTACTTTTTACATATTTTATAGTGTTATACCATCATCAAGTAATTGTTTCACATAATCTCATCTTAAGCTAATATCTCTAGATTTTCTATTATATACTTTATTCAATGTCCTAAACATAGTAGCCACACTGTCACAATTCACAAATATGGATAACATTGGTTGTGGCCACAACACTATTTCCAAAAATAAATTCCTCAGTCATTCTGCTTCTTTCCTACTACTGCTAAAGCAACAAACTCAGCTTCCATGGTGGAATGAGTAATGTATCTCTATTTTTTGGAAGCCTATGAAACGACACCACCTATCTGGGGAAACTATTATATAATTATCTCAAACGTATTGTCTTTTTAAGATAGCCTAAAGCCTTTCAATCCCTTTCTAGTGATTAGTTCCTAGCTTACTAGTATATTATAAGTTTACATATTACAAATGATATATCAAGTTTTGTACAATGCATTGCATATATAAGACTGCCAATTAGAAGCGAAGGGTCATGTGTCCTAGGGGTGGCCATGGTCCCCCCCACCCCCAATTTTTAATTTGACTATAATATATATATATATATATATATATATATATATATATATATATATTTCCATTCTAAAATTATTTTATGTTAATTAAAAGAATTTATAGATTGATATATTATTATTTTTCATTTGTTTTGTAACTTTCTCCAACTCCTTAATTATACATCAAGGGTATTTTGGAATATAGGAATTTTGGATATAAAAAATAGTTAAAAGGGACTATTTTCTTTATATATAGTATAAATATATATTATGCTAATTTTGATATACATAAAAATTATAGCAAATTATTTTAAATTGATTTTAAATTTTATGACATGATCTATAAAACATGAATTTTTAAGCCAACAGTGGATCACTTGACTTTTTTAAATGAGTATATGAGAATTAATTACTATTAATTAACTTTTAGTATTGATCATCCATGTATGGTTATACCAGATTTTCTCATATTACTTTCATAATAAACCACCCATCTCATGCGGTGCACCCCCTATTTATGTATATATATATATATATATATATATATATATATTTAAGGCCGTATAACCATACATGAATTATCAAGATTAAAAGTTAATTAATGATCATTAATGTTTACGTGCTCATTTTAAAAAGTTATGTGATTGGCTTTATGTTTTAATCTTGATCATCCATGTAAGATTCAATGGTTAATATTTACTTTTCTAACTCTCATAATAGACTAACCATACTCATATGAGTTGCTCCCTATATATATGTGGTGCAGATCTATTTATTCCAAGACTAAATCATGGTATCCTTACTCTTTTCAATAACTTTGTAGGTAAAATTTCATCAATCTAACCACTTAATTTAAAGTTTCTATTGAGTGTATCAAGTATATAAAATTTCATAATATTTTAAAATAATTTGATATTTCACCGTGCTATTTTATTTTGATGGATAACATACTTTTAAAAATATAAGTAAATACTAATAATTAGAATATATGCATATTATTATCTAATTTATCTGAAATTTGGTATGTTTTATTATCAATATAATATTATAATTCTACAATTAAATCAATTAAATTCAAATTTTATAAAATTTTATCAATTATTGGAGTAAGTATTGATATTGGAGGAAGTATAGATGACCTACTCAAAATATATATGTAACCCTCTTTCGTTTCAGAATAATTGTCAAATACTAAACAATACACATATTAAGGAAAATAAAAATACATCTTGATAATTGTAGAAAATTATACTAGTTGATAAAACTATTCTTGTATAGTCATTATTACTTATCTTGGTGAATATATTGATTACTTAATTAATAAATTTATATTAAGGCTATAAATGAAAAAGATAAATATTCTAAAATGTTAAAATTAAAAAAATGAAAATTATTTTGAAATGGGTAGAGTAGTATATGACCGACCAAAATCTTGGGTAGCTCAAAGCTGTTGGTTTCTCACTAGACATTGTTGGACAACTTGCTGCCACTTTCAGAGTCATACCAATGACTATAGTTAACTAGAGACCCTTCCATTGTCTCCCACAGAAATATAAACGAAAAACATTGATCGACCTCTTAGATTAAAGTTAATGAAAAAGAAATTAATTATAGTTAAATATTTTTAAATAGTCATAATTTAAGATAAAAATATTAATTAATCAACATCCCTTATCTTCCACGAATCAAAAGATAAAGGATTATTTTTATCATAACAAACAATTTATATTTAAATATATTAATTTTAAAATTATTTTAAATTAATGTGTTTTGTTTAGGTAATATAAAAAATTTATATATAAATTATTAAAAATAAGAAATAAATTATTTATAATGCATAATATTTAATATTTATTATTAACTCCATAAAAATATCATTATTTTAAAGGAAATTTCTGCACCTTATAAAATTTGTAGGTATCAGGACCTTTTAAATGATTTGTGACTGAAAATTTGCCACATATCCCACTAACTAAATTTATTAATATTTTAAATATTTATGGTTAAATCATAACTCTTGGATTTAAAAGGGTACTAGTACCCTTGGGGTATTAAAACAAAAACCTATTTTAAAATAATAAATTTCCTCTTATAAAATTTTAAAAAAATTATTTATAAATATAAATTATTTTTTAATTTGAATTTGTCAATTAACAATCATAATCTATTTTCGTGTTTTTACTAAACATGACAAATTTTTAGAATGTAGCCTTATTGTAAAAAACAAAGAGCAATATCTCATTTTGGCCCCTGATAAATATATTGAAGGACAAATTAGTTCGTTAAGATTTGGAAGTTCTCTATTGGTCCTTCATAATTTAAAAATTGGGATAATTTAATCTATCTGTAAATATTTGTATAATTTATTTTAAAAAATACTTTATAGATTTGTGCAAAGAGCCTAATTTATCCTATTTTTAAAATTGTGACAGATTTTCAAATCCTGATAGATCAATTTATCACCCATATATTATGTCTGAGGAACCAAAATGGGAGAAATATAGTGAAAAAAAATGGTTTTGGGGTTCCAATTAAACGTCACTTCATAAATCAGATTTCAAATTGTTATGCGAATGCGAATCCCTAATAAGAGAAATCATGAACACAGATGGCGTGAATAATGATCCATTCTTTATTGGCTTTTTTCATACAAATTACTATTAATAAATAATATTAATATTTTCCGCTCATGCATGTTTAAGACTGAGAATTTCTAGATGATATTTTTTTTAAATGATTTAGTATAAAATATTTTTGTTTGGTTATTAACACAAAGAAATTTTAAAATTTCAAGTATTTTTATGAAATATTTTAAAACTTAAAAAGAATGGATTTCAAATTTCTTCACATAGAAAATTCTAAAATTTACTCTCATATTTATTTCATAACTCTCACTCTCATCAAGTCTACTATCATTTATCAACCACTACTTACTCGCTATCGACCGTTCGTCGCTTGCCCACCTCTTGCCACCGCCTACGTCGGCCATCTACCGCCACCGCCCATTGCCCATTGTCCATTTGCCATCCGCCACTGTCAATGTCATTCGTGCTCATTGTCTACTCTTACTCATAGAGAATGTGACATAATTTCATTACGCAATCAGTATTTTGTAAATAAAGTAATATAATTATCTTATTCAAATAAAAAGAATTTATAAATGAAGAGAATTCAATTGAAACATTTAATATTTTCTGCATTTTGAATTCCCAAAAGTTCAAGAATATTTCATTCAAACTCAATGAGCCAAAGACATATATTAACTCTAGAATGAGATAGGTTTTTCTCTCAACCTAAATATTTCATTAAAAATTAATAAATAATCACTAATTTCAAACTAAACCCTATATGTATAGATGTGTACCATTGTTCTCGAAAGTTTATATATATTAAAAAAATTATGATGCGTTTGCTTTATTGTTTTAGTTTTTAACTTCACAACTTTGAAAAATTAAAAATTGAAAGTGAAAACAAAGTAAACGCATTATTGTTCTCGAAAATGATATTAACTTACAAGAACCGGTAGCAACATACTATACAATTGCCTTTTTTAATTTTTTTAATTTTTTCTTCACAAATTTAAAAAGTTAAAAATTGAAAATAACAAAATAAACGCACCCTTATTGTTTTCGAAAATGGTATTAACTTACAAGAACCGGGTCATAGCAACACACTATACGATTGCCTCATTTATACTGCGGTGGGAGGGGGGCCCCAAAGCGCCTCCCAAAACGCGGAAAGAAAGAGTATGCGAGTTGAGAGCAGGAGCGAGTGGTGGACAGCGTTTTGCGTTAATCCAAAAGTCCACGTGTGGAGGTAGGTTAGTGCTTTGATCATTTAGTTTGAAATTGAAAGCAACACATTACACTAGATGCCAAGAAGCCATGGGATTCGTGACACATGAAGGGAACACACCTCTTTTGACAGAGATTTCACTATCACAACCCTTGGGATTCTTTGATGAAGATCGGGTCTTCGGTTTCCTAGCCGACAAGTAGAATAACCTAGGCTTGCATGCGTGCTTGAGAAGAAAGATTTCAATATTTTTTAATTTTATTTTTGATGATAAAAGGGAGAGGAAAACAATAAAGGCTTAATTGATTCACAAATTCTTATAATTTCATCAAATTTTTAATCGAATCATTATATTTTTAAAATTTGTAATCAAGTTTTTAGATTTAACTATCCTTACAAAAAAGTGAGATTAAACAGAATTTTCTTTTATTTATTCTGATATGAATTCACATGTAAAAAAGGAGTTGTTAACAATTTTATATTGATATATTTCCAAGACTTAATTCAATTAATCTCTTACTCAATACTAAAAGGGTAAATGTCTATTATGATGAGTTTCAGCAGTAGTCTGACAAAACTAATGAATTTCGGGATGGGGGGTTTAAGTCACCCATATGGAGTTTGCAATAGATAAAATTAAGAAATTAATATTATAGTTAATCTTATATATGCTTTTGAAAATTGCCTCCTCAAATTTTACAAAATTTACATACCAAGGATGATGAAAAGGGTAAAAATTTTCACAAAAATATAAGGATTTTTAATGTGATATTTTATTTTACATCAATGACTGGTAAAGTAGACCACCACATTAATAATGGATCTTCTCCTCCTATCTTGCTTCTCAATCGACAAAATTATCATTGTATTGGAAGTTTAATTCCACCTGACAATCATAGATCAAAATTTGCTCATTCGTACGTATATGACACTGGCAACGAAATACAAAATTGAGTCAATGCACTAAGGTAATTTTATATGGGCTGATTCATTTATTACAAAATTTTATTATCACATTGGAGTATACCTCCTGGTTTATGTATCTTAATATAATAATAAAACACTTGTATAATAATATTTCAAATTGATTAATTCTTGCTGAACTTTCTAATGAATGTATTGAGTGTTTCAACCCTATTATTTAGGAGATTGACTTGTGTTAATAGTTTTACTTTTGAGCAAAGCAACACATTGAGCTAGCACATGAGTAGATTTGTGTTAGAAGTAGAACACGGAAGGCAAGAGTTGAAAAGTTGTTACTAAAAATGGCAAACCATGTGTCCTGTTGTCTTATCAGAAAAGTTTGAAAGCAAATAGTCAAAGAACTCTTCCCAAGTGCTCAACATATATTTCCTTTTGTTGTGATGTTTTGGATTGCATAATACAAAGGAGAAAAAGCTAAAACATTCTATTTCATCAAAAAGGAAAGTCTTCATCAAAGGAGCTAATCTTCATCTCCCCAAGCATCAAACGGTCAAAAATTCCCATCCTTCTATAAAAGATGATCTTGGAGCATTCAGACTAAGAGGAAAAAAAGAGACATAAAAAGGCATACTCCTATCAAAATTCAAAATTTTTGCTGAAGATTTTCCTATTCTCCAGTTTGTAATAGTTGTAATCTTATTGTTCTGAGAGTGCTTAATATTGTTTTATAAGTGATATATCTTCTTCTTGAGAGAAACAATAGAATTTATTCAAAATTGTTATTGTAAAGTTTTGTCTTGTGAGAGAAAAGCTAGTTGGTTGAGCTAGGAAAGGCTCATTGAAAATACTACTTGGGTTGAGTTTGGAGAGACTCATTGAAAAGACTACTTGGGATTGAGCTTGGAGAAGCTTGGTAAAGAATACTAAGTTTTTATATTGGTTGTACAAGTTCATAGTGAATGCACTCACTTGGAGGGTAGGGATTAAATGTAGGTTCTAAGTTAAAGAATTGAACCAGTATAAAATTCTTGTGTTCAACTTTTCTATCTCTTCCTCTTCACATTAGACATCTACGATATTTTTAGCATCGTTTTCAAGAGATTGAAGCTCAAAGTTTCAACCAAATGATTCTATAAAATTGATTGTTAAAATAACTTGTATTACTGAATCGTTTTAAACTTCATCTTTCTACAAAATACAAGTTTTATTTAGATCTTGTAAGTTTTGAATAGAACTGGTTTTGTGGACTACATCAGTATTTTCCTTTGATAAAAATTGTTTATGACTTGTGTGCTATAACTTAGTGTTCATATTGTTCTCAGTTTGTTTTGTTTGTACACCTTGTTACTTCCTTCGTGAGAAATCTCCTGAGATAATAGGAGATATTTGGCTGAACATTTTGACTTGTGTGTTAAGTGTCTAGGAAAAATTTTAAAGAAATACCTAATTCAACTCCCCTCTTAAGTGTTCTAATACCATCAATACCACTTTGTGATATATATTAGCCGAAGTTTATTATCCACTTGACCACTTTTCAAAGAAGGAGCAAATATAAAATCAATAAACTGGGAAATTGTTTCAGCATTGAAATACATGACAGATGAAAACAATGTCATGGCAAAGTCATTTCATTATACTAAAGATAGATACAAGGAGTGAAACTTTTTGAAGTGAAGTTAAAGTAAATCAGGAAAGAAATCCTGATAGAAGAGGGCATGATTTGCCTACAATATTAGAAGTTGCAGCTTTAATTGTAGGGGAAATTCATAAGTTGGTGATAGATAGAGATTTAATAATTGAAATAATCTCAATTGCTTAAAAGTGTATATGAGTTATGCAGTCTATGCATCTTGGGTTACAATATGCAACTATTTCCATATAGAGAAGATGAATATGAGCTAAATATATCGACAATTGTGTCTTCAGGCCATACACTAGGTTATAAAAGATTAAAAATCAGGATGAAAGACTTTTTTTGCATATAAGATCCAAGATAGCCTTCACGAGTCTTCTCTCATCCTTCATTCCAGAGATTGTTCTAGCAATTTTTGGTTAACAGTTACATAATGGTTGAATCATAGATGTTAAGATATATATAGGGCAAAACTAGCTAAGGATGAGAGTAGATCAATACAAAAAATCACATGAATGTCCAGTTAGAGGTGAAATAGAGATCGCAACCACTGCCAACATATAATCCTACCAAATTCTTTCATTGGTAGGCCAAGATACATGTTTAATAACTGTAAAGATGCACTTGGAATTTGCAAATTTGCTAGATACCTAAGTTATTTCATCATTGGCCATCACTTGCAATCCAGAATGGAGAGAAATGAATAAATTTATTACAAAAAGGGGCTTGAATGCTAAGGACAAGCCTAATATTTTATGTAAAATCTTCAAAATGAACTCAATGAATTGATATGAAGTTTGAAGGAAGAACATGTTTTTGGCTTAATAATTGCTTGTAAGTAATAGATAATTTCAAAATCCTTACACACATTGATGGAACAATTTAGTTCATTTTTCCTTTAGCTATCTGCCTTAAAATTTTGCATATGTTTTGTACTATTGAATTTCAAAAACGGGTCTTCTACATGCACACATTCTTCTATTTATGAGTCAACAATCGAAGGCCTGTATCGCTTGATAAAATAGAGAAGTACATTTGCACAGAAATTCCAAATAAAGAAAAAAAATCCAAAGTTAGATGCAGTTGTTGTGAAGTTCATGGTTTATGGTCCATGCGGTCAGTTTAATAATAATGTCCCTTGCATGGTAAACAAAATTTTAGCACAAATGTTTTAGTCTAAGAACTATTATTAACAAAGTTGGATTTCCTAAGCATAGATAGAGAGATGATTGAAGGACCATTAACAAAAGAAATTGTGCATTGGATGACACCTATGTAGTTCCATATATATAATTTAACACTTTTGTTAAAGTATGGTTGTCATATCAATTTGGAATATACCTGTGTTGCTACTTATTATGAAGGGTTTTCATGATCTATATATCATTGGTGTCACGACCCAGCTTGTCGCGGGCACGTGAAGAATCTCATCCCACGTAAACTTCATGACCTCTGAATTTCTCTATATGCAAAGCTTAAATCATAAAATCCATTTTCAAACATAATTTCATATCTAACATAAATCATTTTCTCTTTGGAACCTAAATCATCATAATTAGTTTCATAATCAAACTCTAAATCTGGAATCATAATATAACATATACTGAATTGCTCTCTATACAAATTTAAAAAAAAAAACCCATAAAAGTTATAATCATGCAAATACAATATAATATGATTCATGGTAAAACAAAATGTAAAACATCTCTATGGTCTGGGACTCTGCCGCAATGACACTAGAGCACTCTAAGAACAACAAAAGGGCACTTTACTCCAAAGTGAAGCTCACCAACTGATATCTCTCCTCCTGAAAAGGAGGTGACTGGGAATGACCCATAACAGCTACTATATTTGTAATGGGAGAAAAGAGATGGGTGAGTTTTATCTAAAACTCATGAGTAAATTCTCACCTGTACCCCTTCATGGGACAACAACAATAGGAAATATGAAGTCATATTAACAACAATAATAAAAGCATGATAGTAATAATACTAAAGAAAATAATAACAAACTCCAAAGCATTCTTCATATGTATATTATATACATAAATATAATAATTGTTTCTATCAACTGAAAAGTAATGCTTGCCTACGAACATGAGCTTCTATCTAAAATCTTATGATCCTTGGCGAACAAGTTGTGGACACCTAACTAGGTTCCGTTTTCTAGAATTGCCACCATCGCTATTTAAGGGAATTGCCTCCATGGCGTTCACTAATATTGCCTCCATGACTGTTTACTAATCCTGCCTCCATGGTTGTTTACCTATTCTCATCATATACATAACTAAACGAAAATAAATAAAATCAACAATCCTGAAAACTTCATAACTAAAGGGTGGGTGTTCTGTCCCTAGTGAACAAGAACTCCTAAATTCTTAGTACTTTGAGAGTTCTAGATTCATATAACTCTAATAATCTGACTTTAGCATAACCGTGGCTATGAAACTCGTATCCAAGAGATCACCCGCTTATAGGCATTCTGATTTCAATCCCACAAAAAATGTATCTGGCAGTTGCTATGAATTATACTAAATTTTGTACCTCTTGGTACTATAAAACTGAAGTTCTAAATCCACATCTTAAGCTAACTTATCTTTTATATACTTAGTAAATCTAAAATCTTAGCTTAAAACACTAGGCGTTCACAAATATAAAACTTGAAAATCATATAACATATTTATTCATAAAGCTAGGTTGTATTCACGTTGCACATTTTCCCACTATATATATATATATATATATATATATATATATATATATATATATATATATATATATATGTATTAACTAAATATTCTAAAACATAGATTGAAATCTAAATCTTGAAAACATAATAATGTCACAATTCCATAAGAACATATTTTTCAAACTAGCATCTTGCTAAATCATACATTTTGCAACAAATCTCTTCATGAGCATATAAAATATTTTCATAGCACTTAACATATCAATCATGGTCCCGTAGTTTTCTAAATCATATATAATTCAAGCTCTTTGAAAATTATAATCTCATAAACTCGACAAAACTAATAATACTTTATACTCTTTTTAAAATCCTCTCTAAAATCATGTAACAATGCTACAATGTAGGAAAAATAACTCTCATGACCAAAATAAAGGTTCCAGAATTGAACCCACTCACCTAGAGAAGGAGAACAAGAGACGTCAACACGAAGGGAGCTCTGAAGCGGGATGACATCAAAGTTCTGCCATACAACCATAAAACTCAAGATCAATCTCTATAAATCTCTAAATAATTCTAATCTAGCTCTAATAACATTGGGGGAGCACCTCCACTTGACAACAAATGAGAACATCAACTCAAACCCTAGAAAATGGAATAGGGAAGAAGGAGATGACAAAAACCCATAAAAACTCCTACCTTGATCTTGGAAGAAGAAGGAATGATGATGGATTGTGTGTTGCCGGTGGTAGGGCTCGATTTCTGTATGAGAAACCCGAGCTTGGGTGTTTTATAGGGGTAGGGATCTCATTTATCGAAATTGTATCGTTTTGTACTATGCTTACATCGGGTTCACCCGCTGCAATGAGCCTCCTGTAGCGAGCCTATTTTGTAGAATTCTGAACAACGCACCCAAACTCCATCATTTGGCCCTTCATGCATATGGGGCCTTCTGGCTATACGGGTAGGTCCCTGGGACCCTAGGGCCTTATGAAACTTGTCTCCTGATACGTGTACATCGGGTATTACAATTGTTATTAGTGTTAGTATTGGTGTTGGTGTTGGGGTTGGTGTCATGGCTAGATTCCTCGCCTAGTTAGGCTGGCTCGATTACGGTGTTTTGGATCAATTTTGCTGTTGTTCCCTTCCTGTGCATATTGACCATTGTTGCATGGTGAGGGCGTGCAGCCTGGAGAGTTTCAAGTTTGTAGGAGAAGTTTTACCTCTCCCCAGACGATGCCAAAATGTTGCTTCTTAGCTCTTGGTAAGGTCTGGGTAGGTATGTGTTTAGCTGAATGAACTGCCTTTTCCTTTTCGATTAGGCATATATCTATTGGTGGAGAGTCGTTTTCCTCTATCAATGCACTAGCCATTTCTATTCAAAGAGATCACCCCATTGAAGGGTATCTGAGGTGTGTTAATGCGGGAGTGCTAGGGAATCCAATATTTGTTGGGCTGACCCAAATAATCTATTGAGAGGGGTCCAATGGGATGAGAATGAGCCGATTTGGAGGCCCAATGGGCCAAAGAGTGGGAAAGTAGACTAGTTTAAGTAGCTTGGCAGACTTGGGATAAGGGCTAGTGATAGGTCAATATAGGCCAATCGATCCAACTTGCCACACTTCTACTATCAAATATATCTTTTCAAATGCATTCATAAGGGAAATGATAGAGTAACAATAGGTTTGTTCCAACATGATGCATCAAATTCATCGGATAATAGGGTGGATGAAATTTGAAATAAATATGATTATAAATATATCTTTGCATGCAAGGCTGCATGGGTACTATATGGATTTCAAATTCAAATCAAAGAACATGTTGTGGTTAGATTAACATTTCAACTTCCTGATCAACACCCGTTAGTTTTAAGATATCATGAAAATATTGTAGATATCTTGCTGAAAGCAAAGATTAATAAAACAATGCTATTAGGAATTATGGAAGCAAATAGGTTGTATCTAGATGCAAGGAATCTTACATATAATGAGTTTCACACAAAAATTGCATGGAAAGAACATAATTCAAAGTGAATATAAATGTCTAGAAAGTATGGAGCTATTGGTATAATTTCTCATGTATCAACAGGTGGAGAAGACTATTATCTTAGGTTACTGTTGAATATACAAAAAGGTTGCATGAGTTATGAAGATATAAGAAATGTTAATTGATGTGGTTCATAATTCATTTAAGAATGCATCTTATATGCTCTAGGATTACTATGATATTGTTAATATCAAATAACATTAATAGACCTATTTTTGTTTGAGAAAAATGTTGGGAATATCTTTCTGATGATGATGTATATATAGACAATGAAGAATGTTTGATTTCCAAGATAAACATAATTATTATGTAAATAATTTTCATAGTGTTTATGCTAACATTTATAGTAATATAATATCTGTGATCCTGGCCCCTCAACATTAGATAGAGGGAAATATTCAATAATATTATTTCGAAATGGTATGTTTAATTGCATGTATTAAATTTACATATTCAACTTAGGTTAATTAGTTGATATATCTTTAGTCATTTTTCTAACATTGATATACTTTGACTTATGTTGATCATCCAAAAATGATGATAAATGAATGAAGACTGATGATTGAAGCAAAAGTTATACATTGAACAAATCTTTATTTTTCAAGTTTGGTTCTTACACTATAGTTACATTATTATATGTGATATCATTCCTATGCATCACACAGGTTAATACACTAATAGATATTAAAAAGGGGAAGGTGGGGTTATGGCAGTGGCGATGAAAATGGCAATGCAGGTTGTCTCTCACGCTCATTTAATGATATATAACATCATGTGGTAATGTGAGATGTTATCTGCCAAAATGGATTCTAAATTAGTCCTCAAATGAGTTGCACAATATTAAATATTAATTAGGTTATCATAAGAAATAAATAGTAATCTTTCAAAACTGAATTGATATCATGAACTCTTTTGAGGGCTAAATATGGGGTCTATCTCACGAATGACGTGATGTATCATCATATAATGTGTCACTTCAAATGCCAATTGAAGATTTCTTTATACATGCAAATGCTTGAACTAAATTGAAATAAAAATTAATCTTTTAAGAACCAAATTAATGTTACAATTTTTCGAGGACTAAATTGATGGTACACAACTTCTTCTAGAACTAATATGAGGTTTTATTCTATTTTAAAATTATCAATCACTAATAAGAAGATTGTTTTTCTTCTTAAATTTAATAATTATATCCCTAAAACCAACATACTTTTTTCTTGGTCAAAACTACAAGTATCCTCTTACTAGAAAATTCTGCTAAAGGGTAGAAACATTAGGTGGCAAAACTTTCCCTCCTAAGTTCCAATGCAACTGCATAGTCAAGACTCAAATCCAAAACTATTTAAGGTAGAATAGCCTCACGATGGCTTATCTATGCCCTTCTTGGTGTAAAAGTAATATGCTTTATCATTTTTAAATTCAACTATTTTTCAAATCCACTTTTTGAATATAATTTCCAAACATAAATTAATTCTTTTAGTCTCAATTATTTTAAAAGCAATTTTTATTTGAATCTAAATCAAATGAAAATTATATCCAGGTCATTTTCAATTGGTTATGACATTGTGCTAGGTTTCATTATATTATATTTACATTATATTCAGGGCTTTGCTATTCATTGTCCTAAGGAAACTGATTAAGAAATTTAGAAATAATAAATTTTAATGGAAAAGTAAAGTTCATAATCTTTCGATACATGGAATATACGAGAACAACCAACACTTTCTATATACAAGAACTGGGCCATTAAAACATAGGTTAGTAAAATCCTTACATTTATCATAAATGCTAGTTTCATAAAAAAGAAAAAAGGAAAAAAACATCATTGATTCTTACCAAAAGTCTAAGGTCTCAACATTTAAAAGGAAAAGCAAAAAGAAAAAGATTAATTGATGTGATAAGGATATTATTTTATCGCCTTAGTATAAGTACAATATTTGTAGACGAAAATCATTTTGTCCTTGGCTGATCAAATATTGGGGATAAATTAGTTTGTTTAGTTTCGAAAATTTGTTTAAGATTCCCCATCATTCAAAATATGAGACTCTTTAGTTCCTAAACATACTTTGGTTCCTAAAAATACAGAATGCATGGCGGAGGGTTATCCAAATGATGAGAATATCCCAGGTTTTAAATCGTCAGGGATGTTTGGTAGACGTTAAAGTTCTCAAGAACTAATTTACCTCTTAATATTTTGGTCAGAGAACACAATGGAATTTTTTTTTATTGCCCAAGTATTTTTTCTCTATTTATTTACAATTGAGATATTAGAATAGGACGAAAAAATTTAATCCTATCCACGGTTACATAACTGACTAGTTTTTAGGAATTTATAAAGAATACATGACAAATCTTGAACTTGATTTGGTTTTTAAATGGAGTCATTTTTTAGTTTAAGTTCTACTTGATAATGACCCAATAATTAAGGGATTGGGTCCATCACCCAAAAAAAAATTTAAGTGATTGGGTCAATTTGACTTTTAAACAACATATATAAAGATTCAAACATTATTCTTGATAAAATTATAAAACTTTAGAAGTAAGAAACAAAACCAAGAGATATTTTTACAATACATATTTCAAAAGCAAACTATATCAATATAAATATTAAGTTATACAAAATGTATTAATTTAAATATAAAGTCTTATAATTTATCATTAATTATTTTTAAAAATATAATAGAAAAAATTATTTGATTTCAAGTTAAGTTAGACCAACTTAAAATATAATGTTGAACCTGACTAAAAAAATATACCAAATCAAAATTTATTGTCTCAATAATATCTGCGTTGATACAAGTTATCAAACTTGTCCAAATTATAAACCCCCTAATTTTATACATGCTAATTGAGGTTTGTTACTTCCTTTTGCAATGTTTCGGTGGGTTAGACTTATTTATCCTTGTAAGTCAAGTATTGGAACATTTTAGGGTTCAATCTGCATTATATAGGAAAAAAATATTTCCAAATTAATTCTGTCATTTTTATTAGTTATGTTCATAGCATTTTAGATGTCTTTAGTTACTTAATGTAATCATATCCATCATTAGCTTTAGCAGTAGTGACTAATTCCATTGAGAAGAGAGTTTTTAAAAAGGTAAATTTTTAATTCCAGACCCTTTCCATGTATAATACTAGGATTCAAACCCGTAATATGCTTAAGGAGCTTGATTTTCAAAATTGTTAATGCACGAGACTAGACTTCCTGAGCCTTTAGCTTGGCACAACCTCCCTTAGAGCATCCTATCCACTACCAGCCAAGGAATTATGCTCAAACTTGAATCTCCCACGGAGGGCCCAGGCAAGAAACGGAAGGCAATTACTCGCTTTGATGACAAGACTTGCACAAAATTCACTACTACTTTAACAAGGGAATGACCCAATTCCCCGCAGAATTATGACCGTCTTAAAAGAATTAACCTACATAGATCCTCCCATTAATGGCAGCTTATCCATCCCTTTTTCTTTTCTTTTTGGGTCCATGACTCGGGTATCCACCGAGCGAGCCCAGTGACTAATCTCGTCGGGATTTGCAAAGGCCTAGTGATGAGGGCTACCCTCCCAAGCATGTCAGCTCTATTCCCATCCTTCAGTGGGATTGAACTGAGAGAGATGGTTAAGGGACACAGACCCTCATCTGTCTTGCCAGCGTGTGTGGCTATCCATCCCTTTTTATCACTCACAATTGAGGACACCTTGAGAGGATAGATGTTTATTTCAGAAAACCATGAAAAGTTTCAAGATAGATATACCATACGATAATCAATATTATATGAGGGCCCTTGCCCCCAAGTATATATCTACATTTTTCTACTCACATAGTTCAATGCTAGACTACTAGAATTTCGTATACAAAATGATATGTTATAATTGTTAGCTCTTAGATAAATTAGTGAGTAATACCATTTTTTTAGGTGGACCTAGGATTTTTACCATCAGAATCAGTGCCTAATCCCTCTAGGCTTAAAGCTCACAGACGTGAGTTTCCATCCTGGCGAGATACTCTACATACTCACCATTAGGAATTGAACCATTGACTAGACTTAAGGAGCTCAGTAATTAGCTGCTAACTTTGATAGACCTCATGGTTTGAGTAATATCATTTTATTGCATCCAACAATTATGGTAATTTCTATAAAAAAATCTGTATATATATTTTCTTAGATAGGTACCATTATATTACTCTTCCTTCCTTGAATACCCTCTAACTTGGACAATAGAGCATCTTTACATGTCCATTTCGGCACTAATCCAAGCTCAGAGAAGGCAATTCACACTGAGTATATATGTTCTTTAGGCAAGAGCAGTGACTGACTGTAGTACTTGTTCCAATTTACATTAGAAATTTTTGTAAGAGAAGGGTGGTTTAGCAGTACATGCGGGTTTTAAATATGGTTATCAAGGTGGGTTTGGGTTGTTGTTTTCAATATGTACTCATATGATACTAATTTGTTAGAGAATATGACGTGAGGTCTCAATTGAACAAAAATCTGCCCATCTTTTTTGTTTTCTATTGATAGAAAGAACGTTTCACACTAACCAAATGGAAGGTGAGTAAGAGTACATAAAAATTACAGAAAGAGGAACATAGCAGTATACCATGAAATTAAGGGGGAAAATAGAAAATCTGCCCATCTTCTTCTTGTTTAATTTGTATTTCCACTCATATTCTGATAAATCATCCCATTTTTTTTCTTGTTATTTTAATTTGGTTATAATCAAATAATTAAAATATATGATGGTTTAAAATTGAATTTATGCCACTGTTATTATGATTTACCCAGTTGTTGTCACCGGAAAATATATGTTGAAATCGTTAAAACAATTAAGCATAGATAATGTGCTGATCAAAACTGAAACACTAATGAAATATGATCTAGTAATAATCCTTTAAATCAAACTAGACTGTGAGGTGAGTGAGAAAAAAAAGAAAAAAGAAAAATCTGCGTTGTTCCACTAAGATCCTCTTCCGGGGTAGATAAGCCAAAGGAACGCTAGAAAGACCCATGGACAAATTTTGAATAATTAGGCTTAAAACAGAGTTAATTAGATTAGGCTACACACAAACCAGATGACTTGAGTAAAAGATAAAATGACGGCATAAATTCCACCGATGAATTATACATGTTAGGCGTGCTTATGTCCGGGTAAGATTTAGGTCCTTAAATTTGACTCAATATACTTTTTAAATTGGGTTCAGATTAATTTTGGATTAGCCTTACAATTCGCGTCAAATAATTAATTTTAGAGTCATATTTTTTTATAATAATTAGTGATAAATTATAATTTTTATATTTTAATTAATATAATTTAGATAACCTGATAATATTTCTATATTGATATGACTAGTTTAAAAATATGTATTGTAAAATATCTTCAATTTTATTTGTTATTTGTAAAATTTGATAATTCTACTAGTATACTATCTCCAAATTTTTATGTGTTATTTGAAAGTCGAGTTGATTGGTCATTAGTTTTATTTAGAGATGTCAAAATGGGTAAGTCAACGGATTAATCACAAACCCACCATTTTTAACGGGTTTGGTTGAAATTTTGAGTTCGCAAAAAATTTCAACCGCTAACAGCCTCGCTTAACCGCGATTTAGATGGGTTGGGGGGCTTTAGCCTGGACCAAATCTTTTGTATTTTTTTAAAGAAATTCATAATGTATTGGTAAAAAAGTAAGAAACGTATTACCCAAAAAAGAAAAAAGTAAGAAATATGTACACTCACTAATATAATACCACTTACATTAATATTATTTACTTAATGTTAAAACTTAAAAATAAAATAGTGTCATAACTCACAAATAATACTATTAACAATAATATTTTTAAGTCAAAGTTAGTGTATAATTGTTATAGACCTTGAAAAATTGGAAATACATAAATAAAAAGTATTTTTTAAATTTTTTTTAAAAAAAATTCATTAAAACATTGAAAAAGTATTTTTTGAACTTTTTTTAATTTTTTGACTGACTGGCCAATCCACCAGCTCCAAAATTAATAGGTTTAATTTTCATATTTTATTTTGGTGGGTTGGGACAGCGCTTTTTTTTGGTAGAGTGGGCGGAATTTGACATCTAATTTTACCAGGTCAAGTTTAGTTTAGTTCAACCTCGACTTGTCATTCTACACCCCACATACACATGTTACAAAATATTTATTGTTTAAAACATAGTTTATTATAATAAAAAAAAGCATACTTAAAAATTATAAATATATAAATATTATAAAATTAATGAGAACCATGTTATTAATTAATTTTTAATCCACGTAAAGGATGACTGATTCAAAAGTGGATTTTATTGGCTACAAAGGCATATATTGGGACACGATAAGGCACCCAACGTGGCTTGCAAAGACGTTTTCTTGCCCTACAACCGCGTGGACGTTTCCAACTATCCCAGTCCCAGCTTTGGCAAAATTTCCAATTTCACACGGCGATATCCCTGCCCCACCCTTCCCCTCTACACTGCACCCTTTTTGCTTTGGTACCCCCTCCATACGTGTGTATATATTAAGCTCATTCGAAATTTGCAAACGGTAAAAAAGGCACACATAATAACCAAACACACTAGTAGCTTCATATATAATCAATGGAAGATCTCGCACCTGGCTTTCGCTTCTTCCCGACTGAAGAAGAGCTAGTAGGGTTCTATCTACACAACAAGCTTGAAGGGCAAATAAACGCCATGGACAGAGTTATCCCAGTCATTGACATCAATGGTGTAGAGCCTTGGAGCCTTCCAAGTACAAAACTTATAACTCTTCGCACCCGTCCCCCTCCCCTTCCTCTTTTTCCTCCATATTATTCTGGATACTTTTGTGATTCATTATGGATTTCATGAATTTGGAATCCCAAAATGTTGTTTGTCTAAAATTGGTCATTTTGACTTTTTGTTTTTAGCATATAATGTCCTTGATCATTGTATTTAGGATGCTGGTTAGTAAAATTCATAACAACAAAAAAAAACTCTTAGATGTTCATGAAACATTGAATGGATGTGTCATGTTCAATAATAGAATAACATTTTCAACTAAAAGCAAAAACTAAAGGTAAATATTAATGAAAATATCACTCTATAATTGGATATGAGACATATTCACTTTCACCCAACATATTAGAAGTCAGGGGCATGCAAGAATTTCTCGTTTAAACTTCCTAGCCAATAGTCCAATGCTTATCGCTTTGGGTTTTGATTTTATTCCAATGTGTCGGTGTTGTGTTGTCTGTTGCAGCACTTGCAGGGGAGCTTTGTCGTGGGGACACAGAACAATGGTTCTTCTTTGCACCGGGCCAAGCGAGAGAGGCCAGGGGAGGTAGGCCCAACAGAACCACGGCTAGTGGGTACTGGAAGGCTACGGGATCCCCTGGCTATGTTTACTCTTCTGACAATAGAGTCATTGGGGTGAAGAAAACCATGGTGTTCTACAAAGGGAGAGCCCCAAGTGGAAGGAAAACCAAATGGAAGATGAATGAGTATAGAGCCATCCAAGTCTCTCACCAATCCGGAACTGCCACTGCCGCACCTCAGGTATTTACTTTCTATAATGCTAGAATCATGAAAAGAAAAGAAAAAAAAAAGTAGTGCTGCTTATTCTTTCGAGGTCAACGCATTAATTTTTCTATTAATATTTTTTTGACGTGATTTTTTCTTCTTTATTAACATTAGAGCAATGTTTTTTTTTCTTTTTACACGAACATGAGAGCAATGTTACGTAATAAAAAAAATTATATTAATTTGATTTTAATTATTGTGATGTAGTTTATAGAGAGGATGATCCTCTAAAATGAGGAGAGTTGTAAAATGAGAAAATTAATGATTAATCCCCTTTGGGTCATTTGGTGTGACCTTTTTATTATGGAAGTTGTTAATCCAAAAATAGTTAACTCATCATTTTCTCACTTTATAACTATTCTTGATTTAAATGATCCAAATTGTATTTAGTATTTTTGCAGTATTGTCATGTTAATAAAACTGTTTGATTTTATGATCTATGTTTTAAGGATATGTTTGGTATAGTGGAAAATATTTTGTGGACGAGCTCTAGAGAAAATTCAATCTCATCTCAATTTTTATTAGCATACCACACAAATTCTAAAAGTTATAAATATGATAATATATAGTTGAATAATATTATAAAACCCTCTAAATTGATAATATTAAAATCGTGTTAGAAAAATATAGTCATTTAAAAAAATTATGATAATTATTGGATAAAAAAAATAATATTAAACTGTAAGAAAACGTGTAACTTTTTTTTAAAACATAGAAAATGGAAAAGATTTAGTGAATTAAAAAATTTATGTGTTAAGATATAAATACTATGCATGTATAATTACTTTTTGCTTGCATAAAAAACATGCTAGAATTTTATTATTGTCGTCCCATGCATGAAAATGTAGAGAAAAACTATAGTACAGGCAAGTGAAGATTATTACAAAACTTGATTGATCAATTTGGTCGTTTCAAGAAAAAATGAACTTTGGTTTCAAGAATTTTGCTTATCATAGTCCTGTTTTTTGTGGTGTTCAGCTGAGGCGGGAATTCAGCTTGTGTCGGATTTATGTCATATCTGGAAGCTTTCGAGCATTTGATAGACGACCATTAGAGAATCCAAGACCACTAGAGCCACGGCAACATGAGATTGATCAGAGCAGAGTTGGTGCCTCGTTTGCTTATTCAAGGGTTGATGCATCAACTTCATCTGAAACTACCTACACAGTAGTAGACGATAGTGCTTATCTGATAGAAGCTGGAGGCTCAAGTGGCACAAATTGGAGTGTAAATTATAACGATGACAATAATAATAATAATAATAATGGGGTCCAACTTCAAGAACCGTTGTGGGAATGGGGGCAAATCAATTGGCTCTAAGTCAAAGCATGCTTAGACCTCTTTCAAGACTAGAGAGCTCCCAAGTCATGACTCATTAGAAGGACAGAATGTGATGTCAGGCTGACAAATTCAATTGGCAGGGATGTGTAACATAATCATTATATTTGTTTGTTGATTTTCAGCAGCTAATTAAATCAAAATAAGGCAAGTGTAAGGATCATAGGAAGAAGGTAGGAGGTAGGTACTAAGTGGCTTTCTCCATAGACTTGTGTCATTTATTTAACCTCAATTGGTTTTGCAGATAGGTTGTATGTACACGAAAGTTTTCAGTATCTAATTTCAAAGTCAATTCGATCTCTTGATATTGTAGTGTTGAAATTGATAATACCCGCTAATATGTCAATGAAACAGACAATAAATTAAATATTAACTCATCTACGAAAATAATGTCCCGATTTTCCCGTCAACATGTATTTGTGGCAACTTAATTGTTAAATTAATTATTTAATTTTTAGCATAATTATATTTTCTTAAATTAATAAAATCATCTTTTAAAAAATTAATCCAGGTTATCGAAACATGAAATGAACAAATCTAAGCACCCATTTTCATTACGATTTAAAATTATAATATTGAAATTTTATTTCAGTAGTCGGGTGACCCTAGTTTCGGGTCTGAAGAAATTATTACAGTGCCAAATCTTTTGTGATTTATTTATCAAGAATTAAAAGGAAAAAATTAATAGAGTTATGGGTGCTGGACGGGTTGAGTCAGATAAGACCAAACTCGAACTTATTCAATTTTTATATTGATTGTTTTTTTTAACCAAACTAGACTCAAGAAGCATACATCAGCACAGAGAAAAAGACGATGGTTGGATGCATCAGTGGAGCCAATAGGCCAACCTTCCGTGATTAATCAACAAGACATCCTTCAAGACCAGCTCCTATGCAACGGACAAAAACCCAACAGGCCAACCTTCACAAAAAAAAAAAAAAAATACCAGCTCCTGCGCACACGATACTAAGGCTTCCAACATGTCACCTCATTTAAGTTTGCAATCAAGAAACTTGGTTCAAAAGATAAAGTTTCACACCAAGCTTTAGTCCAGAAGTCAAGTCTTATCAAAACAGATTTATGCATTTCATCCCAAACTGGCTTGTGTCTTTCAAATAGGGGTGTACAAGTGACGGGTTGGATAAAATCAATTTCCAGAATTTTTAAAGTCAATTTTGAAACAAACGACTCGATAATGACCCGACTATGTCCAGGGTTATAGGTAAATTGACATTTAAATAATATATGAGAATTTGAATATGTACATAGTAAAGTTATAAAATTTTACAAGTAAAACAAAATTTTAGAGATATTTTACGATATAGGTTTCAAAATAAACCATAATATGTAGAAATATCATCATGTTATGTAACATATATTAATTCAACTTTAAAATCTTATAATTTTTCATGAATTATTATAAAAATATATATCTATTAAGGGATTATTTGATTTCCTGGTTTAGCTAACTCTACGTATCACCCAAACTTTGCCTCAAAAATGTATCGAGTCAAATTTCAAGACTTTAACCCGTCCTAATGAGTTTTGGGTTTTGGCAAAGACGGACGGGTTATGAACACCCTTACTTTCAAATACCACTTTATTCCTTGTCTAACATAATGTCCAGCATACTACATACAAAAGACAACCACAAATTTCTATCAAACCCTCTGAATGGCGCACCGCAATGCATCATGAAAATTCTCAAGATTGGCTAGAAGGCAAGTGAGCTACCCCACTACTTGAGGCATTTATTCCACATAGACACTGACTTTGCAGGTAAAGAATAGGTGCTCCAATGTTTCCACCTCTGATGAACAAAAAAGGTAGTACACATCACTAGCTACGATGCAATTTATCCTAAGGAGACGATCCTTAATGTTAAGGCACCTCTAGGATAAACCATATCAACGTTCAGCATGGACAGGCCAAACCCTTCCATGCCTTTGCACCTACTTGAAATTCTGAAAAGGTTAAAGTTGTCTCCTTAAAGACCTGCAAAGAAAATGAGGAAATAAAACACCTGACATAGAAAAACTCCGAATACCTATATCTCTCACACCCTCAATGAAATTGTTTTGATTGATGGTTTGAAGAAGGTCAGAAAATGAAGGCTCTTCCTAGGCAAAATGGCTCATCCTCCATGTTAGATTCCATCCCAATGACCTATGTTCACAATAAAATCCTCTTGCCTGTGTTGATGTAAAACCTCCTAACTATCATGTATTACTCGAGTATTAACACAATAATTAGAAATGTGTCACTTACATGTTCTAACTTATACTAGTTGTAAAGTATGAAAATAAAGTAAAATAAACCTAACATCGACGGTTTAAAGTACTAATGCAGCCATCAGGAGCCCATCAATATATATATATATAGTCAATAGATGTGTACATTCATCTTGAAATATCTGTTAAATTCTCTAAATAAAAACCGTTTTCCCATCGAATGATAACATTGCCTATATGTTGAAAATACCAGAATCAGTAAAGTCCGAGTCAGACGAAGATGACTAATTTGTTACGTCCTTCACAAGGTGGTGGCGGTACAAGCGGGTGCAACAAAACTAGGTGAGTTAGGAGCGGAGGCACACCATCATATGGAGACTCGCGATCGTAAAGTGCACTAAAAATAAACTGGGCAAACGAAGCTATATCATAATGCTACTCCTACTATGACAAGTCCTCGAAGATCTATACGCGTGGCATCTACAAAATCTGAGGATAACACAAGGTGCATGCAACATAGGGATGAGAATATTATAAAATTCTCAGGAAAGCACTCCTTCATGCATAAATATATCATCAAAATTCATTTTCAACCATTGCAGTTCATTTACAAAAACATTTCATGCAAACATGCCTAGTGATTTAGTCACATGATTTACATATATCATACTATTCAAACTCATGTAAAACATCATAGGCAAATAATTCATAATAATGTAAGTATGTATATGATAAATGCAATGGCTTTCTTCATTTCTCTTAATTCATTTCATTTACTTTCCTTTGCTTGGATATCTTTCTCAACTTCACGTGCCATTGACATAAGTGTCGAAGGGATCTCATAAGTAATTAGGTTTACTTTACCTGATGATTTATATTTCTCAATTTTACATGCCCTTGACACAAATGCCGAAGGAGATCTCATAAGTGGTCAAGTTTACCTTGCTTGACGATTTATCTTTCTCAACTTTACATGCCCTTGACATAAATGCCGAAGGGGATCTCATAAATGGTTAGGTTTACTTTCCGTGATGATTTATCTTTCTCAACTTCATGTGCCCTTGACATAAATAGCCTTGCTAACTCTAGGTTAATAGACTGCTTATTAGGACTAAGCTCATTCCTATACATGATTATCGAATTTACTTTCTCTTGACTCTCACATAGCACTATTCCTAACTAGGTTTACTTTTCCTGACTTAGGATCGAAGGGATCTCAGATTTAATCTTTTATTATGAAATATTTTGACATCTCATATTTCATGCTCCATGTCATATGCACAAGCATCATGATCATATATGTATATCATTAACAACTAAATCACATAGTGTACAAAACACAAAATTATTAACATATAATCATAATTCCAGCTCACCAGCATCCTGTCTTCAATTTCAATCTTAGAGAAAATTCTAGTTAGTTAATCAAACATCATAAATACAGGGTGAAATAATTTACAGAGATACTTCAACATATCAATGTTAATCTGTAAAAAAATTGACTAAAAAAGACATTTCTAGCTATGCAAAAAAAAATACAAAATCAGTAGACTAAATTTATTTGAGTAAGAAATCAATCATCGAAATTTCTAATTTTATTACCATAGAAAATGATCTTAAAAAATTCTATAAAAATTTAGGATTGGACCTCAATGTCTGCAACAACCTGTAAAAATTTCAAGTTAAAATTCAATAATTGGTATAGTAAAAAAATTAAACAAATTTACAACTTCAAAATTTGGCTGTCAAATAGCAACTACATTAACCTCGATTTCTGATTTTTCAAAAATAGCAAAATGCCTCAAATGGACTCAACAAAAATCATGGTGTTACCCCCAACATGTTAGCTTCACTATAAAAAAACTCTAAATCAAAAACATGTCTCATACTACTTGAGAAAATCATGGAACACTTACTGTTAGTGCAGAATCCAAGTTTTCAGCAACTTAACTTAAAACTTATTTTGACAAAAATGATTTTCTAACAACACTAAACTACTCCACCATGCAAACACATCAAGATATATGTAAAACATGCCATAAGACCAAAAATATTAACCCCGAAACTTCAATATATTCGTAAACAAAATTTAGAGAAGAAATAGCCACAAAAACCTTACTCTTGAAACTTTTAAGACTTTTTGCTTAAGATGAACTCTCCAAAGTGGTTTCTTCACTCCAAACTCTTCCAAATAACCCTTAATCCTTCCTTTAGCAGTGATGTATGATGGCTCAAAGTGGAAAATAGTGATGGATAAAAATTCTAATCGGTTAGCTTTATAGATTGTGAAGAGTAGAGGAAGTTTAGTAAAAGAAGCTTGTAGTTTTAGTGACTTTAAGCTAGGGTTTTGAGACCATGGAAGCTAGGGTTAGGGTTTGGGAAGGAAGAACATGGAGGCTGTGTATCTTGAGGGCATTTGGCCAAAAAAATGGTGGAGGGGATGATAAGATAGTTGTTTTAATCTTATCTTAGTTTAGGTGTAGTATTTATCTAGTTTTCTTTCTTTTTAAAAAATAAATAAAATGAATGGATAGGATTGATTTGATGGTCAAATAATGAATCTTAGCTATCCACTTGGCTCAAGATAAGTGAATCACTTAAATTTAGTCAGAGTTAAAATTGCATACTAAAATTTCCAGAACGGATAAAACAATACGGAAAACTTAAAATATCTTTACCTTCCTTGGGTAATATTCTATGCTAGCCTCCAGGTCTAAGTTCCTTTAGCCCTGGGGTCATCCTTGGTCTTGGTTTCAAAGTTGTTATTCATTTGTGGGCCCAAAAAGTTACTATTTATGTTCGACTCGAAATTTTTTTTCTACTCGTCTATTGTGTCGTTCTCATTATCACTAAGTCTGTTAGAATACTCAATTCACATTAATAAAGTTCAAATTAATTTTTGAATAACTTTGAGGTATTACATTAGTACCCACCTTAAAAAGAAATTTTTCCCTCAAAATGTTATACCTGGAAATTGTTCTAGATGATCACTCTTCATGTCTAACTATAACTCCAAGTGTTTTCCTCACTTTCCAAACTACCTCAAGCGCTTAACTTCTCTATTTTAACTTTTGACAAGGCAAACACTTCTTGACAATCTCCACTATGTCATTCTCCATCCTTGGCAACCATAACATTTTCTTGAGGTCTGCATAAATCTTACTAGTTCAGGATGTATGGTGAAATCACCCTTGTGAGCTTCTTCCATAATTTTATTCTTGAGATTGCCACTTGTGGGCATACATACCTTGTCTCTGTACCTCCATATGCCTTGATGGTCTTGAGCAAATCCTGTCAACTTCCCTATTTGAACCAATTTTAAAGTCCCTTAGAAATCTAGGTCATCACGTTGTGCTAAGATCCATTCCTTTAACACACTTGTCACTTTTCCATCCATTTTCTTTGCTGCATATACAACTCCTTGATAAAAAAGATACTTCAAACTTTTGTGATCAAAGAAAATGTCAAACTTCACTTCATAGAGATAATGTTGTCAAATCTTTAGAGCAAAAACCATAGTTGCGAGCTCAAGGTCATAAGTTGGATAGTTACTTTGTATAACTTCAACTACCAAGAAGCATAGACAACCATATTACAATCCTGCATTAGCACACACCCTAAACCTTTGGAAGCATCACAACAAACTTCAAACGGCTTGTGAGAATCTAGTAGTACTAACCCTGGTGCCATGGTCAACTTCTCTTCAACTTTTGAAAACTACCATCACATTCTCCATTTGAAAGGAGCATTCTACCATCCAAAACTCACATTTCGACAACTTGACATCAAGTTTCCACTATCTTAGAATCTCTAGCACGATCCTAAGATGTTTAATATACTCATCCTCAATCTTTGAGTAGATAGGTATGTCATCTATAAAGACAACTACAAACTTATTTAAGTAAGGGAGGAAGATTCGGTTCATGTATTCCATGAATATAGCCAAAGCATTTGTCAGTCTAAAAGAGATCGTCGTATACTCGTAATGTCCATATCGAGTTCTAAAGGCGTCTTAGGAATGTCTTTATTTTGAACTCAAATCTGGTATTATCCTGATTGCAAACCCATCTTTGAGAATATGGTTGCTCCTCGCAATTGATCCATAAGATCATCAATCCTCGATAAAAGGATATTTGTTCTTTACCGTTACTTTATTCAGATACCTTAAATCAATGCACAACCCCATGCCTCCATCCTTCTTTTTTAACAAAAAGACAGGAGCTCCTTATGGTGAGGCACTTGATCTAACAAGCTTCTTTAAAAGCTCTTCAATATGTGTCTTCAGTTTTGTCAGCTCAAGATAAGACATCCTATAAGGGGAAAGGGAGATAGGGCCCGTTCCTAGTACAAGCTCAATGGGGAACTCAATTTCCCTTCTAGGGAACTTCTAGAATAGCTTATTAGAAAACATTTGGGTATTACCATGTATTTCACACTACCTTGGATCAAATCTGCAAATTGAGAAGCTCCTTCAGCATCCAAAGTAAAAAACATCCTTGGCATTGTGGCTTAGAGACATGTTGTTGATTCTTAGTAGGATAGTCACACACCTTGTATCCCAGTTTGCCATAACCTAAACAAACAATTTGTCCTTCCCACGTCTAGAGCTAACAACATAGTTTCTATAGTTGTATCCTGTTTGTATGCATGATGACAAAACAAAAAAGACATGAAAAAGACTTCATTTTCCCCTCATTTACTCGGATGTCATTTTTTAAGATAATGAAAAACAAAAAAAAACCCTCATCATGTTCTTCATAGAAAGAGGGAAATGAAGATCTTCAAAGAGCCCTCCATGTTCTTCAAGGATTCATGATGGAGATGACGTCCTGTACAATGGCTATCTTAAAAGGCATGCAATTGAAAATAAAGATGAAGCAAAATTACAAAAAGAGGAAAAATAAAATAGAAAAAGGGCCAATATGCTAGTTCTTACTCCTTAATGCCACTCTAAACCTGTAATTTCATAAATTCTTCAACATCAAACCAATCCTCTACACCCAGCAAGACCAAACCCAGACTAGTACTAGGCAAAAAAAATTACCACAATGCAGAAATATCTTGGGCCAATTTGGGAACATAACCAGCACATGGAAAATCCAATCCCACGTAACTCTCATGGTTGCTAAGTCGCACTATATGCATAATTTAAATACCATTTTAATTCCCAAACATATCCAAACTTGTAAATTCAAAACGTGATCAACATATTAAATCCATTTTGTAAACCAAGTCTAATATTTATAATCATGAAATAAAATATGACAGAGTTGCTCTATACAAAACCATAAAATCATAAGTGTAAATACATGACAAATCTGAATCATAGTAACAAAATACTATATCAATACATGGTCCAAGATCATGTCCGTAAAATCACTGGAGCACTCTAAGAAAACATAAATCTTATGTTTCACTACAAAGTAAAGCCCACCCTGAAGACACAATACCGAGAAGAAGGCTAACAAGAATCTGAAGCAACAACTGAAATCTAAGTGGGAAGAAAAGAGGGGTGAGTTTTATATAAAACTGATGAGTGGATTCTCACCCATAGCCATACATGGGACTCAAAAATCATTCAATTCATAATACATAATAATAGTGATAACATCAATTTCGTGCAAATCATGAGAAAATATAATAATTTTTTTGAGGAATTAACTGAGAGACAGAGTGCTAAATAACTGTAAGGCGGTATGTAACGCCTGATTTTTTTTTGAGTATAAATGACCAAAATGCCCTGAGGTCATTTTAGAATTCGAGGATAGGCGGCAATCCTTAAAGGGTCAACTCAATGCTTGAAGGGGATTAAACGTGTTATGATTGATAGCAGAGATGAAAATCTCATTTTTCAACTTTCGGCTCAAAATGACCAAAATATCCCTATAATGTTTTACGAGGTATGAGTGGGTTAGCCCAAAACTTCTCCAGGAAGTTCATAATGCTAATTTTAAGTGGCTAATGATGATTGTATAAGCATGAGTGACCCTGGACAGTGTTTGTGCAAAATTACCATTTCCCCCTAGCTTAGTGCATTTTGGATCTAATGATACAATTAACAAAACCTAAGCAATATTAGGCTCTAATTAAAGATTAATAAATTCTAATTACTAATCTAGAGTCAAAATAATTTATTAAGGTTGATTAGAACCTAAGATTGCTTAGATACACTTTAATCTTTGTTTTAAAATAAAAAATTCCATGTCATGAAATCTTGAATAGTGTTTTCTCTCTCCAATTCCTTAAATTAAGGAATTATGTTTGTGAATGGTTTTAATATAAAATGAGTTTTGATTTCACTAATAAAGCAAGACCACTCCTTAATCTTGTCTTGACATTCTTAATTATCCATTACCTTACCTAAACACTTACTTACAACCCCTAATCCATAACCTAACCAAATCAACTTCTAAACACACACATAAACTAACATTAAAATGAGATTTTCTTTCCCCAAATGCTCCTAAAGCAACCAGCCACTCCTCCCCAAATTCATCCATCACATGTTGAAATTCAATAAAAATATGATTAAAGAATCATGCTTGCTCATACCTTGAACCATGCTTTGGACCATACATGGCCATACCCAAAGCCATACCATACAAAGAGATATTTTTCTCTTCCTTTTCCTCCAAGAAGTCGTCAGCCACTCCTCCCCATGGCACTCCATTGTGTTTCATTTTCTATAAATAGGCATCAAGGAAAGCTTGTAATATTTTTGCTCATTTTCACAACTTCAAAGCTTTCTTTCTCAAGCTCAAAGAATTCTCCTTCTTCTTCTTCTTCTTCTTCATTCTTCCAAGAGCCACCATCCTCCACCATTTCCTAAACACAAACCACCACAAAAATACCATAAACCTTCCTTTAAACACATATCCTCTCCATTTCCAAGATCAAAAACCTAAGACAAACCTTTCTTCCTTTTCTTTTATTCTTGGTCAAAACCTGTTTGGCACCAAGGAGGATTTGTTCTTCTCATTTCAAGACCAAGCTCTTTTCTTTCACAAGAAAAACACCTTTGGTAGGGAGTTATTTTAAAGTTGGCTATTTTCTTCCTTTGATTTACTTTGTTTTAAGTTGTAAATTCTTCTTTTCTTCCTCTACATTTTCAGTTCTTGTTTTTCCTTTCCTACCCTTTTTGTTTTCGGTCTTATGGCCTACATCATGGAGAAACCATGGCTTAATGATGAGGATCTTGGATGTTGGTTACAAAACCATCATTTGTTTGACCTCTAAAGCTTGAAGGTTTCGTTTTTGAGAAAGTTTTTGGCAAATGAAGATATTTTGTGGTTAAATGGTTTTCTTGAGCCTAGAACTTAAAGAGATAATAAATGGAATGCATTCATATTTATATTACAAGTCCTTGCATAACATTTTTATATTTAAGCCTTGCATTTTATGATTATGCTATCATCTAAACAAATAAGTCGAAACCCGCCTATTTCAACCTTAAAGTTGAAATGTGATTTAGAGTGAATACTCTAAGGAGCCTAGAGCATTAAAATAAAGAATTGGACTTGCATTCATATTTACATTCCTTGCTTAGCATATTTACTTTTCAAGTCATAACTTAAACTTAAAGATTAAAACAAGAGCTTACATTTTCATATCACCTAAATGGTTAATCTCAAAGCCCACCTATTTCAATCTTAAAGTTGAAATGTGATTTAGAGTGAATACTCTAAGGGGCCTAGAGCACTAAAATAAAGAATTGGACTTGCATTCATGTTTACATTTCCTTGCTTAGCATATTTATTTTCTTGTCATCACCTAAAACTTAAAGATGAAAAAAACTAGAGCTTGCATTGCATGTTTAAGATTATGCCCTCACTTGAATTAACTTAGTGCTCAAGACTCACCATTTCAACTTACATGAGAAACTTTGACTCATGGAACATATATATGTTATTACATAAGGACATATTTTTATCAAGCTCTCTAATTTTGCTACTAATCTAAAGATTTGTTATTATGTTGCTAAGGTAATACAAATTATCTATAAGGACAATTTAAAATTAAAGATGTAGAATGACTAGTTACTAAAGAATGAATTATGTTAAAATAAATTGTATATGTTGTGTTATGTTCTTTCAATGTGTATTCTATTATATGTTGCACATGAGTATAGACATGTTTACTTTTCAAAAAGATGTTGATAATAATATGCCTACGTGATTTAGGAGAATGATATGATGAATAATCTTTAATTTGCATAATTGATGTGTTCTATGAGTATGAAATGATGAATGATAAGTTGTTATTACATGGTCATGTATTGCATCTCTAAGTAACATAAAACACATGGAAATGATCCTCTAACTCCCAAATTAAAGGCTATGAGAGGTGATCCAAAGAAAGGACCCTTTGGACTCCTGAATTAAAGGTTATGAAAGGTGATCCTATTGCCCCCTATCCGCACTCCAAGAGTCTATTAACTTATCATAGGATAAGATTTTGTTAGTGACGACTAATGAGGTATGAGCTCATAACTTAGAACTCTCAAAAGGCGAGAGAAATAGGGTGGCCTTATATGAGAGAAAGAATTAATCTAAGTCACCTAAAAGATAAGTGGAAGAAAGTCATGCTGTGATTGTTATGATTCATGAAACATCTCTTATGATTGGATTAGCATACCATATTTTGCATTGCCATACATTTCATGATAAAGCATGTTGCATTCATGACATCCAAGATGCATATTAAAATTAAGTGAGCCTCGGTAAATGATACTTTAGAATTCTAAAATCAAACCTTATGCATGTTCACCTTTCTATAAAGAAACCCGAGGTTCTTGAGGACGTAGACGATAACACTAGGATAGGAGGTTTTCCCTCCTGAGATTCTTTATTAAGATTCTCACTCCTTCTATCTTTCTTTATTTCCGTCACGTCTTCAGAGGTTGATGGCCACGTTCGTGATCTTTATTGACACTCCAATATGGGAGGTGCACTACGACACAGACCACCGCTCTTACCACTTTGAGGGTCGTGTGCTATTCGCATTTTTGCTTACATGGGACGCCCTTTTGCCTACCCGGTCTCCAACTTCAAGTTTACCCCCACCTCCCCCTATAGCGATGATATGATCTTTGAGCGCTCTCGACCCTCCGATGAGCAGACTCGATGTGCTAGCCCTCAGCTTCGCAGGTTCGACTATCAGAGTATGTTCCCCGTATGAGGTCTCAAGGCTGACCCATCTGAGGACTCCCTACTCACATATACTCGGAGGGTTTTGCACCCACGGCACCCATGGATATGGGTAGAGGCAGTGAGGACATGGTGACCCAGCCCAGCTAGCTCGACGGGGAATGCATCCGCACCGGAGGCCATGTTCGTCCCCCTTCCGCCTGCATACGCCAGAGGAGCTTGCCTAGTTCATTGGGTAAGTACCCCTAGCCAAGGATCAGATTCGCAGTAGACCATGATGGAGGACAGATAGAGTGCCGAGTTGTCACGAGGATCCCCTTTTCTTGCTATATATTTTGATAGGGGTGACTTTTGGTTGAGCACTCGTAGGGTTAGGGAAGGGAAGCTGTCCTGGCATTTGATGTTTTGTGATTTCATGTATTTCCTGCTTTTCTATATTTTCTTTCTATTGTTTATGTATCTGAAAGCTAGCCCACTTTGTATAGGTATGACTCTGTTTATTTTATTTCCAAGTGTATTATGAACCATATTATGTTATGATGGATCATGTGCTATAAACATGTATGTGCATGACTTATATTTTCCTGTTTACTTTGATGGCAATTAACGTTACGTTTATAATAGCATGCGCGGCTCATGTTTTGTTTTATGTTTCAAAAAAAAAATTTACCCATATTTTCCGCTAAGTATTTTGATAAAATGAATTTAAAGAATGGAGCAAAAGAGTAATAACTAATAATTAATCTCAATACGTCCTAGGTGTGTTAGGTTAAATATTAGGGTGTTACACGGTACTCGTCCCTTGTAAACAAGAACACCTAACTAAGATTTAACAGTCCCTTGTGAATTGCGTCCCTCGTGGACTAATATGAGTAAAAGATAATTGCTCCTCATGGGCAATTTGGTATACCAAGGTTAATGAATTGACTTCATTAACTCAGCTTCTTTTCTCTAATTTCTATCCAATCATTACTCACAGTCAACATGCTAAAATCTCAATCCTAAAATCTCAATTTAGTGTCTACCATCACTTCTATAGTTCATATCTTATTTCCTGGGATAAATACTCTCTTTTCATAGTTTACTAGTAGCAGTTTAAAAAAAACATGATTACGCAAATGGCATACAAACATCAACAATGGTCCCATGTATTTTCTAAAAGTCATGCATTTTCATGGAAAGCTGTAAAAATCATAATTTTTCCATCTTTGCATAATTTAAAAGCATGATCATAGCTAATAGAATTTCTACATTCATGGATGTTACCAATGTTGCATGAAAACTACTCATATAACCAAAATTAAAGCCATGGGCTTGAAAACCCACTCACCTGGAGGAGTAGAATGTGAAGTGTCAGCACTAATGGGGCTCCAAAAAGCAGAAATGACACCAACGTCTACCATGGAAGCAACATAAACACATGATTAATTATAAGCTCGCTTGAACAACTCTATGAATATTGGAAGAGTACCTAAACTTGGAAACAATCAAGAACAACAACACCCAACTCATATAAATGGAAGAAAAATAAGAAACCTAGCATAAATTATGCACAATTCTTACCTTAAAGCTTGAAGGAGGTAAGAATGGAAGAGGAAGAGAGAAAGGAGTTGGAAGGAGGAGGAATGGAGGTTAGGGTTAGAAGTTTTTGAAAAGGAGGCTGAATAGTGGTTTTATAGGGTTGGGATGTCATTTAGTGAAACTACATCGTTTTAGACATTTGTCAGTGTCGGGGTCCTTGCTTCAGGAACTTGCTAACCTACTTGCTCCCTGTACTATTTCTCGCTATAGCGATCTTGCCTGCTCACCTGCTATAGCAAGGATTTCTGGTTATAACGGCCTGACTCGCTCACTCACTTGCTCGTTGCAATAAGGATTCCTCATGTAGAGAACGTGTTTTGCATAAAGATGCAGACTTCAGCAACTACATGGTTTTAGTGAATTGGGGTTTTCTATACCTAAGGGCTGTGTTAGGCATAGCCAAACACGTAAACCTAAGGCATCACCAAAAAAATGGAGTATCACCAAGACCTCTTCTTCTTTGACCTAAGATAAAACTCAAGGTACCACTTTCACAAACTTCCTGAGCCTAGCTTCCAAATCAGTACTAGGCCAATACCCAAGCTCCCTACACGCCAAACTTATATTCACATGCATGAACCTTACACCCTTGTTCCTTGGCATTGTGGCCACCTTCTTCTTCACCTTCACCTTCAGCAGCCTCGCTAGAATTGCCACCAACTGGAGGATAGTTGTTGAATGGGTGCAACCTGTGAAGAAGAACAAGCTTTAGGTCTGTCTCAGGCAAGGGTAAAGCTGACAAGGGTAAAAATGGCAATATGAAATTAGCAAAGAGACAAAATTGGAAGAAAAATCATTATAAAGTTTTGTCTCAGCCATGTTAATCTTGTGTCCCCCAATGTCCCTTTTTTCTAGGTGGATAGAAATTTAGGTAAGTTTTGTCTTAGGACAGAGCTATTTTTTATGTACTTATACTCGTCTCTTTCTAAATAAGTTTGCGTCTCTATATATTTTGCTTCCTGGAGAGGAACCAAACGGGGCACTATAAAAATAATTAACACAGCCACAACTGAATGACTAAAAGTTTGGCCTAAAATTTTTAATTTCAATATCAATTTATTCAATTTGTTATATTTTTCACTTTAGTTGAATGAATAAATTGATATTGAAATAAAAAATATTATGACTGAATTTATGTCAAAAACTAAAAGTGTTAAGGCTGAATTGATATAAAATTTTTTGTTAAAACTAAATTGATATTAAATTGAAAATGTTAGTATGAAAATTTTGTTTACTCAAAATTTAAAATATTATTTTTTTTCCAAACAACACTTTATTTTTTTTCCCAAACCCTGAAATGAAAATAAAAATAAATACATAATAGCTAACGATTTCAACGCTTAGTTTTGATTCCAGTGTGGTTGTGGTGGTGCAATGGGAACTCGAAGCCGAAGATCTAGCTAGAAAGTGAAGAGGAGGGAGCATAATCAGCAGCAGCAGCAGAGAAGAAAGTTCTCCTTCCTCCTCCCAGAACCTTCTGGAAAGTTCTACGCCGATTTCGCGATGGCGATCCTCTACGCCTTGGTGGCCAGAGGCACGGTGGTACTGGCGGAGTTCAGCGCCGTCACCGGCAACACCGGCGCCGTCGCCCGCCGCATCCTGGAGAAGCTCCCGGCGGAGGCCGATTCTAGGCTCTGCTTCTCTCAGGATCGCTACATCTTCCACATACTCCGATCCGATGGCCTCATCTACCTCTGTATGGCCAACGACACCTTCGGAAGTAAGTCTTCCACATACTGTTTTTTTTCTTCTTCTTCTTCATGTTATTGTTATTTTGATTGTAGTTGTTGTTATATGAACCAATTCGGTTGTGGTTGAAAAACCTAGGATCTACGGTTTTAGGTTGGAATCCTTCTGAGATGAGTGGTGTTGCTTGTTCTGTATAAGCTTAGGAATCTATTGTTTGTGTAGAAAGAGTTTGTAGGGCTATTTGGTTACTGTTTTCATTTTTCTGTTTTCAGAATTCTGCCAACCAAATAATAACACAGTGAAAACGATAAAAATCTTGTTTTCTGTTTTTATTTTCTATTTTTATTTCCTTCACAAAATGCTAAAAACGGAAAGCATAGAAAATGACAACAGAATGCAAACAAGCCCTAAACTCTTTTCGGAATGGAAATAGGGATGGCCTTGATGTATTTATGTGAAGTCTCTTTAATTGCAGATAAATGTTCTGTAGGAATGGGAGTGTTTATAGATTTTGGTTGTTTTGGTGCATATTTTATGGAATTTGTGAAAATTAACAGTGATGGTGTTAAATAAAGTCATACAATATTTATGAGTGAAATCTGTGAGCTCGTTCTTTTATTGGTTTGTTGACTAGGAAATTCGATTGTGGTGGAGAGAGAATCATTCAGTATCATTTGCAACTATTACTGAATTTTAGGGATATAGGACATCCTCTTTGATAGCTAGTATGAGTTTCTGTTTTGTTTAAGATTTGCTGCGATTGGTTTGGTTCTTGTCTCTCAGGATCTGTCCGCAAACTGGTTGATTGATTATTTATGATTATAGTCTGTCACAGTGCCAAAATTTCTTCCACCCTCGATGCTTCTGAAAGACTCTTTTTCCATTGGGAAACTGTCAGGAGCAAAGTCTTTGAAGTCATTTACTGTAGGAACCTGTGAACATGATCGGAACACTATGTTGTACCAGATTGTGTCTACTTAGATTAAAATGCTATGACGCAGAATATTTTGTCAAAACTAGACTTGATTTATGCTGTTAGATTGTTCCATAATTGTTGAGTAGACTAATTTGACACAAGGCCCTTTAATTTATGTGGGTGCACAACTTTAGCTTCTTAAATTAGAGGAAGCCTTGTTAGTGGACAGCCATACACACAAAAATTCTTACAAGGCTTCCGGAATCAGGCAGAGGCCAAGCCCCATCTCCCCCATAAAAGTTCTTTACTATATCAAATGAGGTTTATGTGGGTTCTCGTTATCCAGCAATACATAAGTGTTAGCATTATTATCATTTATCAAGTTGTTCAGCACAACAGGATATCCTTTTTGTGTGTGTGTGTTAATTTTAACACTTTTTTTATATCTGCCTCCTGACAGGAAGTTTGGTGATCTTTATTACCTATGGCACACCTAGATAGTTCATAGAAGCATAGGTAATTAATTAACCATGAGGAAATTTGGTTTTTGAAGATTGTGTTTCTTCAATCTTCATTGTCTATTGAGCTTTAGAAAAACATATTCAGCTATTCTCTTCATTTTCATGAGGTCACATTTGTTAATTGTTACAATCATGGAATCAGCCAGTGACTTCTAGAATCTATTAGCCATTAGTAGTACTATGCTTAGAATCCATATTGATGAAGGCCCATAATTGAGAGACCTATGATTAACTTTCTGAGGCTTCACATATCTACTAGAGAACATAGAATGTGGTGGTGTGTATAACATGTTCGCAAACTTGAACCATTAGAGACAACTGTAGTGTAGATCATGTGTTTTTTCAATAATGATAACATATGTAGGGCCCTCAGTTTAATCTTTACTAATCCAAGCTGTTGTGAAACTTTCCGACTTTCATTATCAAAAACTAAGAACTGTAAAAACTGGTGTGAAGGGTTGGCATATTTGTCTCTGCATCAACAATAACTAGCAATTATTGACAAAACCATAGTCCAAGCAGTTAGTATGCTGCTTTAATATTTGGTTGCTGTTTTTATGTGCTTACTATGTCCCATTTTCTCTTTATCCAGGGAGAATCCCTTTTTCGTACTTGGAAGATATCCAAATGAGGTTTATGAAGAACTACGGTAGAGTGGCCAATTATGCACCAGCTTATGCAATGAATGATGAGTTTTCAAGGGTTCTGCATCAGCAAATGGAATTTTTTTCCAGTAATTCTAGTGCCGATACCCTCAATCGTGTCAGGGGTGAAGTTGGTGAGGCAAGTGCATTTCAATTAAAACTTTGTCCCTCCCCATATTTGTTTTTCTAACTTTCTATCTAGTGCAAAGTTAGAACAGAAGACTACACATGCCAATTAAAGTTTCATGATATGCTAGGCGAAGTTGTGCTCTGGTTTATTTTAAGTGTAACTCAATTTTCTGTTGTTAATTTTCCCTTCTTCCCTGTATTTCTGATTTTAGAAACCGACTGCAGTGACAGATAACTTTTTAACACAATATGGAATTATGGGTTATTGGATCAACGACCAACACTTTCTCAGAAAGCTACCTTTGTTTTTTCCCCATTTTATATATTCAGAAAATTGAATGCCATGATATTAGTTATTATAGGGTTTCAACATCAATAAGTGGATACCTCTTGAGTTGAAATGTTCTAGTGCCTTTGGGAGGAGGATGGTTCATCCCAAGGACTGATGGTCAAGAGGTACTAGCCAAGTTATATATTTTTGTCCTGGAAACCATTATATATTTATTACTTTACAAACATGGTTCTGTAGAGCATATTGGATTCCATTATTTATAGATGCTATGGTATAATTCACTTTGTTGATGTTTTGCTGTCAGTGTCATGCATCAATTACCATTTACTATTGAAGTTCCTTCACTTAGTTGGTGACATTGGAACTTTCAACAATCTTGCAGATACGCACTATCATGGTGGACAATATTGAGAAAATATTGGAGAGAGGTGACAGGATTGAGCTTCTTGTTGATAAGACAGCAACAATGCAAGACAGTGCATTTCACTTTAGGAAACAATCAAAGCGCCTTCGAAGAGCTCTATGGATGAAAAATTTCAAACTCTTGTGAGTGCAATTTCATTTGTATGCTTAATTTAAAGAATTTGGGATGTATGAATTTAGATCCAGGATTCCAAAAGTTGTTAGTATTTGAAGGGTAGAGGGCTCTTCTTTTTTTTCCCCCTTTTTGTTCTATCCTTGTCTTGACTGTGTCTTTGGTCTTTGGCAGGGCACTACTGACATGCTTGATTGTTCTATTTCTTTACTTCATAATTGCCGCTTGTTGTGGAGGCATCACTCTACCCTCCTGCAGATCCTAATTGACCCTCTTGTGGGTTTATATATCTTCTGTGCTCTGCTATTATCAAGATGAATCCTGTTTACATATAAATTGGAGGGCAACTCAGTATTCCAGATTCAAATTTACGAGTTGAGCAGGAAAATTGAGAGTCCGGAAACAGTTACGTATATTTCCTTGCATATGTTGTTCTTGGTTCTGTATTATAAAGTTCCATGCTGGAGCCTGATAATGTACTATTCTATGATTGTGGAGCATCCATCTGTAAATGTGGATTTTTACTATCTTTTATAGTCTAGGTTTAAATGATTTCTTTTTCAATTTAATAATTTGTATACGTTATGGCCTTTTTTTAATGCTTTTGTTGTTATTATTGTTTGTCAGATGGCTATTAGATTTAGGGTTAATTGTTTGATGATTCGTTTTATTGAAGAGATCTACACATTTAAGTAGGATGCTGGTTTAATATTGGTAACATGTTGCATAGAAGGCTGATATAGTAAATGGGACCAAGGATGGTGAAAGAAGCTAAAGCTGCAGGAAAGTAGAAAAAGAATCTAGTTTGAAGAAGTTTTTAGGATATGTTTGTAAGCCTGGATTTTAAAGGGAATTTTACATTACAAGCCCTTACTTCCTCTTTCATCTCTTCTAAAAATCAAACTCATAAACATACCCATAAAGTTTCAGAATAGGCTACAAACAAATGCATCTGGTATGACAATTGTTTAGCAAAGTTCTTGGATTTATTGGCCAAATTAGCAAGAGAATTACTGAACTCAAACTATGTGGATATCATTTTAGCTGCATGTAAAATAGACATCCAGTCATCCAATCCATATACACACATAAGAGCCTGATTCTTATAGTTGCCTCTCTGGCTATAGACTTGATTCTATAATAATTAGTGCATTTACTTGCGATAGCAATGGTAAACATGCTCGAGTACTATGCTGCGTCAAAACAATGCTTGCTATTCGCATGTCTCTTGAATCTTTGCATCCATATATACTTTGTTCAATTTTGAAACTAGTATTACTACAACAAACATGGAACGACAGAAAGCCACATTCAAAGAAGAGACGAAGCATAACATAGAAAATGAAGTATATCATGCAGTGCAGTTCTGCAGATGCAATGACAATAAGAGTGTCCACAATTTATAGGTCGCTGGTGAAAACGTTGAGGATGTTCATACTCTGCTGGAATCGTGTGATTTGGTTGGGCTGGTTAAAGAAGAGGTACTGTCAGAGGGGCCTAATGCACTGGCGGATTCTGGTGAGCAACTCACGGAGCTGGCGCTGGTGAACCCTTCTACGCTCCATGCACTGGTGGTAACTGTGAAGGACATCTTCATTGTGGTGGTGATCAGGACGGTGGCTCACCATGGCAGGAAGTAACCTGTGGCGGTGAATATAGTGTTGGAGTTGATCAATACAGCGGAAGAGGCAGTCGACGCGGTGGCGGCACTGCAGATGAGGGTGGTGGTGATGGAGGTGGGTCAGCCATGTTGACTGGCGAAGGTGGCAGAGCACCATCATAATGCGGTGGAGAGGATAAAACGATGAGCACCCTGATGATGAAGCCATTGCATTTGAGGACATTGTGGTACAATATATTTATGGGAAGGAAGAACTACATTGGATGAATGGGAAGGTAGGGATATTAAAGTTGGCAACGGAGTAATGTGAATGCAGGAAAAGTAGGGAAATAGAATTTGCATGGTATATGAAGTGTGTGTGTGTGTGTGTGTGTATGTGTGTGTGTGTGTGTGTGTGTGTGATGATGTGATGCCTTAACACGGTGGGTGGAAGCGGTATCTGTCTTCAAGATCTGTGGACTGAATTTATGGGCCAGTGCTACTTTGGTGGCGGATTCATGCGTTGTCTGTTGCAGCTAAAGTAAGCCCTTTGCTTAGTTTGGAGCCCTTCTTTAACACGTGTCACTCGCACTCCTTACTCAGAATTTTACACTCGTGTTTCTCTGTGGAGACAATTGGCATGCGTAGGAGGTCCAATTGATCTATCATGAGGTATGATATAGGAATATTTCAAAATAATCGATGTATCTGATACAGATACATATCGGTACCCTTACTGGATACATATTGCTAAGGATTTTACCAATATTTTAACATACTTCTTGTTATATTTTATATATTTTAATTTGATTTATCCTATATCTTTATATTGTCCTAATGCTTATTATGCTCGTACCGGTAATCGTGTAACATTGTTCCAACGGATGTCATAGGCTGGATCTTTCGGCCTGTTTCCATTGTGTCACGTTGGTTTTTGATGGTGGGATCCGCCTTTTGCCTTTGGCACGGTTGGCTTATAATGGTTTTAAAGAAGAAAAAGATATACTTTTCTTCTATTTAAAAGCTCTTTCAGCTAGATATTGTTTACAGAATGGAACGCATTTACATGGTCAATTGTCACCACAGCAGTTCTATCTCTAAAGTTAACATATGATGACGATGTCCCACGTTTAATCCTTCAACATGTTACCTATACTCCTTTTCTTTTGAGAAAATTATACTAAGAATAATTTTAACTGTTGAAATTTATTTTAAATTTAATAGTATAATAGTTTAAGCTCAAATAAGGGCAGGATTATGTTATGCATTACTCAAAAGTAGTTGGTCGAAAGTGAACAACAACTCAATAAGCTTTACTTCCAATGTTAAATGTTCAAAAATTGAAAGGGCGACATTTGAAAGGGCTTTACCTAATTGTCATCCTCAATTCGAAATGCCAGATCAATGTCTAGAAAAGTATTATTCACACGTTATTTTTAAGTAAATTGGTATAATGCTACTAAGAATTTCTCCTTTCCTTGACCGTACTTAGATAAGCCTTTTGTTTTGTCTTTTTGGCCAACAGTTAGGTAAAAGCCTTTTATTCACACGTTTTCTATTGAAATAGAAAACGTATTTATTTTAATTAAAAAATATTTTTGAACTTATTTTTCTTGTATTTTTAAAAAGAACTGAATTAAAAATAATCAAATTTTTGTTTATTTTGAAAAACAAATAGGGTGTTAGTTCAAATTTTAAGCAGAAGCAATAGAGAAATCAATTCTAATCAAGGGTTTGATTCTTGGTGGCGTGTATGAAGAGGGTTTTGTGAAAAAGACCCATATATATGAGCTCTACGTCTTACAGAGATTAATCACGATTGGATTCACCAAAAAAAAAATGGGAGAGACAATCACGTTTTCAAAAATCCTTGATAAAAATGACAAAGGATGTTATTGTACCTCTTTTGAATCTAGCACACTTTTATTAGCATAAACTTTTTATTTAGTGATTCCCAAATAGACGTAAATTTAACAACTCATATTTAAATATACTTATAATAAAAGTAAGGCTAATTCTGCCAAACACCGTGCCAAGTAGGGTGTGCCACACACCTTGACCTATAATGAGAAATCCATGCATTGATAATTGATTATTATATTTTCATCAGCTGATCTATCTTGGAAACTTGTCTAGCTGGTTAATGCCTATTGATCGTGGTTTACAACATTTCCATAGATGTTTACAATTTTTTATATGTGGTTTACAACTTTTTCATATATTGGTTTACAATATTTCCACTCGCATAAGTTTAAGGGGATACTTATTATTTTCCATAGAAGTTTACAACTTCTCCATAAAGGTTTACAACTTTTTATATATATTAGTTTACTGGAAAATTCTCTCTCTTCCTCTAATAGCAAGTCAAGGTAAAATAAGTGTGACACACTTTACTTTATAAGGAGTACTTTGGCCTTCACCTAAAAGTAAGACCACAAGTTTTATTCAAAATACATTCACTTGTTCAAAACAAATCTCATCAACTTTGTTGCAAGTGTATCTACATACTAATATGAGTTAGACTTGTTGCTATCTTGGAAAGTTTCCTTTTTATTAACTTGAAAATAATTTGATATTGACTATATATTCAATTAATCTATTTTTTATTAAAATAAAGTGTATAAATATTTATAAACTTTATAAAAAGATTTATCGTGTTTTTGTATTTCTTTTCTCTAAACATATTTCTTAAGAGATACTTTTCTTCAACTATAATTTTATAAAAGAATGCTTATATACCTATTACACACAAATCACTAAACAAAAATACTTTATCTATTGCATCGAAATGTAAACAATAAGGGGTTAGTTTTCATTTTTTCAGTTTTTCCTTCACAAATATGAAAAGCTAAAAATTAAAACTGAAAATTGAAAACTATTTTCAACAAAAGGACAGCCAAATTTTTACTTTTGTTTCTACTTTTTTTCTAATTCTGCTTTTTCTTCCAGCCATCTAATTCTATTTCCAAAAAAAAAAATTACTTAAATATATTATTTGAGTTTAATTTTTATATAATAATAATATAAAATTATTTTACACTATTAAATAATAAAAATTAAAAAGAATATCAGATCATAATTGGTAGATATTTAATATGATACGACACTTTCTTCTTTTTTTTGGTCAAAGTCTACCATCTAACATGGGCCGTGTGATGTGAACATGGGCCCACCAAATTTACGTCCATTCATGATCCTAAAAAGCGACACGTGGTCTCACTCAAGTTGGGATACTCTTTTTTTCCTTATTTTGGTCCGAAGTCGGGAAATCCCAATCCACAAGAGACAGAATGGGCTTGGGCTTTCGGCCCATGGGCCTTGTTCGTTCAGTTTCTTTTTTCCCGGGAAATGTTTTTCACAGCACATACGCTGCGAGGTTGCAACTTAAACTTAGTTTGATACCTGTAACTGCAGTGTTCTCTCTTCTGGTCGAATCGAATCTTCGCTCATTTTTCTCTCAGTTTTTATCATTTTCCTGAGAAAACTCATGCTCGATATTCGCAAACTCAAACTAGCGTGCGAATCGTTTCAAAATCGAAACGATGCGGCAAATTCAGCTTCCTGAGCCTCAGAGCCCTACCTCCAGGAGTAGGGGTACTCCTGAGATCTTCGAATCGGGAGTTCACACATTCGTCAGACGAGCCGTCGTTATCGGAAACGGTTTTTCGGCTTCGGAGAATCAGAGCATCGGGTTGGTTCGCGCTCTTGGCCTCTCCGATAAGCATATCTTATATGTAAGTATACGAGCTTTTTTGTTTTTTTTTTTGTTTTTGTTCCTTTTCTTTCTTCGACTAAATCTTCATAATTGCAACATAGTAACTGAGTAACTGCTAGTTTTTGAGCTTCGAAGTTGGCCTGAATGAGACATAGTATTGACTGTTTATGGATAATGAGTTTTTTTTTTTTCTTGTTTTAGTTTAATTTTGATAAGGGTAAAATTTACACTATCTTCAAGTAGTAGGTTGAGATTTAACTATCTTTGTTGATACGACTGTATAAAAAGTTTTATACTCTCATTGCATGAGTTAAACTCCGTTTTTTTTTTTGTCTTTTCTTTTAATAGTTGGTATTATTAAGGTTAGCAATTATGTTGCCGTGAAATTTGGTTAGGCTAAGTTAGAGAGATAAACAAAGCCAAGAACTCAGCTCACTTTTGATCCCAGGAAAATGTAGACGATTGCACCATAGAGGGGAACCTACCCCTTGATTATGGGTTCTTCAAATGCTTTGGGACATAAGATTTGAAGAGAGGCTAATGTGGAATTGAATTATTGATTATCAACTTTCAGTACAACATTCTACACCAAAGCGTCACAACAAATTTGGATGAACTAAAACATAAACTAAACTAAACTAAACTACAAAAGGGAAAAAATAAAATGGTAATAGAAGATAAAGTTAAACAAGAGTTGTCATGATCCGATGGATCCTTTACGATTTTTTTCCATGGCATATAAATAGACAAACACAAGACTAGGTAGTCAATTTTTACCTAAAATAACTTCCCATAACCACATTTAAAATAACTTCTTTTTGATACTCCACTAGAAAATAACTTCCCCATACTCCAATAACTTGTGCAAACTGCTTTAACTCCATAATATTGAAACTGCCACAGCTAATTCCTGTGGCTGGGCCAACTTACCAATTTTTTGAGTGTTAACAAATTGGAAAATTGGAGTGTGCTAACTAAAATGGAAGTTTTTTGGCATAGAAACCTTTCTGCCATACCAGCGGTCTATTGGTCACTTAAGCAAAATTTCGGATTTGAATGAGAATGAAAAATTTTAAAAGTAAAAAATAGTAAGAGGTTTACCCCATAGTGGGTCAATTTGGCTCAAACCATATTAGCATAGCCTAATAGACTCTAGATACTAGTGGTTTAGACTAGAAACTATTCCACGTTCAGAAAAAGACTAGAAATTGTTCATCATGGGATTGTGTTTAGATGGAATTTTGGTCAGTGTAGAATATAAAAATTCACAAGAGCAGGATAATTGATGATGAAAAAGAAATTAAATGACTGAATGGAAAGCATAATCTATATGTAAGCAACTAAGCATGAAGGGTAAGAGCTCGTTTGTTTTCAAACAAGTTGCCTATTTTCAACATTAATTACAAAACCGTCAACTTGATTTCATTTTGTTTCCTGTTTTCCAAATTTTGTGAAGAAAATAATGAAAATAAATTGTTTAATGGTATTAGTTTAGCTAATATTCAAACGAATTGCCATGCTTTGTTGTATGGTTTATCCTTATAGGCCTTGGTCGTTATTTTTGTATCTTTGTCATGATGTCTTATCCTCCTTTGTACTGTTTCTTTCTCTTCTAATAAAATTTGCTTTCCTATGCAAAAATGCCCCAAACTTGTCATTTTAAGTAAACATTCTCTTCTTTGAGTCCTTTTTTTTTTTGGAATGAAAGGAATAAAATGAGATATTATCATGGGGTGTTCCAATTATTCCTTATTTGTATTTGTAAATATTTTATTTTTTGATTCTCTCAATTTAAAATTGGAAAACTAACCCTCGCCTCCTTTTCAATGCGAACACCTAAGTCCAAATATATACTTATGAATCATGGTTAACAAATTTGTTGTTTCGCTGTATAAATGTGACTTTCCTGGGTTTAGGTTGTTTTATACATCTTACAATAATTACTTAAAAAGGCATGTTGATACATTTTCATATGACATTATCTGAAATTACCTCATGCGTTTATGTTGGTTGTGTTTCCTATCTCTTAGTAATTTTTTGGGTTCAAATCTTCCTTCTTTTGAGAATGTTATATTTCAACATGTTGAATTGAAGGTACCTCTTAACTACTGAATGAATTCGCTTATCATTTTATGACTGACTTTTTGCAGCGGGTTTCCAGGCCGAAAGGGGGAATCAATGAGTGGCTTCAATGGCTTCCTGTCTCTCTCCATAAAAAAATAGACTACGTAATAAAGATGCTCTGGGGTTACTCACAATTTCTTTGGCAATCTCAAGAAAAGAAGCTTATGCCTTCACCTTCAGAAAATGGTGTAAGTGCAGGCTTGTCAGCTGTTTTAGAAGCTGATGTAAAGCAGATAGTAAATTTGGCTCGTGAAACTTATGAGAAGTAAATTCTATTCCTATTCTTTTTGTTGCAAAACTGACTAATACCTTACAATGATGTGTATAGCTTGGCCAAGTAACTTCTTCTGTTCATTTCTTGATGAAGACTTTTTCAAACATCTGTGTGGTTTTGCCATTAATAATCTAACTCGCTCACAGTGCCAAATTTCCTTTTAACAGTTACCAGTAACATTTTTAGTGACTATGACAGAGAAATGTGTTGCTTAATATAAAATTATTTGACAGAAATGTCTTGTAAATGATTAGTTTATACAAGAAATACAGATGGCAGGACTTGCACAAGATTTCTAGTGGATTCATGTTAGACACGCTTGTGCCCATTATGATGCTCTGAACAATTTTTTTTTTTTTTGGACATGTTATTTGATTTATTATGCTTCAAATTTGTGATTCTTTTATTGATGTGATATTTGTCCTGATTCATCTTCTCGTACCTTCTTCCTGCATTGTATAGTATCTTTCTTGCATCTTCATTTTATTCTTTGGTCACATCCAGAAAATGATATGATTGATACTTTATCCAGGGAGGGACCTTTATTGGTGGTTGCATCTGGAAGAGATACCATTTCTACTGCAAGTTCTATAAAACGCTTAGCATCAGATAAGGTTTTTGTTGTTCAGGTCTGTAGATTTAATGTCTATTCTCTTTTGCCTAACTTAGTTGCTATATATCTTGTAGAGATTGTAACAAGCATTTCATGAGTATGTAGATGAAAAATTGGACATTAACAATTTAATGGTAGTGTGTTTTTGTTGCAAATTAGAACCCTTTCATGTGGTGAGAGATATAGACACAGACACTTAAACTGTGCCCCAAAAATAAAACATACATTTGTTAGTATCCAGTCTAAATTGCATTATTTATGTGGTGCTATTTTATTGCACTTGTATTTTTCTCTGATGTTTATTACGGTAAAAACATCAGCTATGATTTCTAATCACTGTCTCTGTGGTTGTTTTTGTCCATTGAGCAGATTCAACATCCCAGGTTGCATTTGAATAGGTTTGACATGGTGATTACACCTAAGCATGATTATTATCCTTTGACTCCACAAGGCCAGAAACAGGTTCCTCGGTTTCTACGAAGTTGGATAACTCCACGTGATCCTCCAGACAGTCATGTTGTATGTATAATATGGATATGATATGTCAGTAATAAGTAATTAGCTTTTGCTTTCCTAGATAAACTGTGATTTTCAACACTGTCAAATGATGAGGACTGTATTATGTGGTGATGTACATGCAGGTTCTCACCATGGGAGCTCTACATCAAATAGATTTTGCTTCAATACGTAGTGCTGCCATTTCATGGCATGATGAGTTTGCACATATTCCCAGGCCCTTGCTCGTCGTTAACATTGGAGGACCAACACGTAATTTATATTGTGAATTTGATCCTTTGAAATGAAACTAAACCTAGAAAAAGGATTTAAGTTTCAAAATTTCAGTGGCAAAATAAATGTGTAACTTGACTAATTTTCGATAATTGATTCAGGCAACTGTCGATATGGTGTAGACATTGCAAAGCAGTTAGCAACGTCTTTGCTCAGTGTTCTTGTTAAATGTGGGAGTGTGAGAATATCCTTTTCAAAGAAGACTCCACAAAAGGTTTAGTCATACCTTGAAGCCTTTTGAAAGAATATCATTGAGCTGCTCTTCCCTCTCTGATGCACTTTTCCTTCCATGTCTTTTTTGAGCAGGTGTCCAATGTTATAGTAAAAGAACTTGGGAATAATCCAAAAATTTATATTTCAGATGGGGAAGGTAAATATTTATGCGGGTTTAGACTAGTGTATCTATAATCTATTCGTATATTTAATATTTGTTTAAACAGACTTAGTAGCTAAACTTTGACAGTAACTTGACCTTTCAGAATCAAACATGCACATAGGCAATCTAGCTTGGGCTGATGCATTTGTTGTCACAGCAGATTCAGTTAGCATGATAAGTGAAGCTTGCAGCACCGGGTATGCTTGTGATGAAGTATTCTATTACGTGATTAATTTTATTGACTCTCTCTTGATAAAGTGTTTAATATTATGTTTTATCATCAAATCAATTTTGTTTTTCCCACAGGAAGCCTGTCTTTATTGTGGGAGCTGAGTGATGCAGGTGGAAGTTCACAGAATTCCACAAATCATTGAGAGACCTGGGGGTTGTTAGGCCTTTTACAGGTTCGGAGGATGTAAGTTAGAACTCTCAAATGACATTTTTAGCAACTATAAGTATTGAAAATTATTGTGCGAGGATGTTTTAGAATTACATATATTCTAGAATTACATATACATATATTATGTATATTTTGTAATGGGTGTGCATTTTCTTAAATTTTCAGATATCAGAAAGCTGGAGCTATCCACCCCTTAATGATACTGCTGATGCAGCTAAACGGGTTCATGAAGCGCTTGCTGCCCGAGGGTGGAAACTTAAGACTTAGGGTGTGTTTAGTTGGGGCATAAAAATGGAGGCAGAAAATTTCATGGATGAATTCTATATACATCTTTACCCCCAACCAAACATACCATTAGAATACAATTAGAAGTTGGCAATACACGCTCTGTTTCATTTATCTTGTCTAAAGGGAGTAACAATTAGTTGTTTGGAAGATAATGCCAAAGCATTGTATTTCATTGGTACCTTGAATAGGGAAATACAGATGGTATGCTTGTAATTATTTTCACCATAGCCATTTTTGAAGATGTAATATAAGGTCAAACTTGTGATTATGATTGCGGCTTGTAAAATGAGAAGAGTTGGCATGTTTTTGGCATTTTGGAAAAATTAGGTGAATAACAAAAATGACTTGTGTTTTCATTTTATTTTTGTTCGTTATCTTCCCTATTACTTTGATATTATCGCTGGTAATTGAAGGCCACCAGGCTATGCTGTTTCAACTGAAGATAATACGAAGCTTGGTTCGTTCTATACTGAGAATGAAATGATTATGTTATGTTACTAAAGCAGCTTGAATCCAGCAATTTGAGTTAACATTGCTAGTAGCTTTAGGGTCTCTTTGATTTCATAAAATTGTTTTCAATTTTTATTTTCACATTGGTTTTCTATTTTTATAATACTGTGAAGGAAATAGTGAACAATAAATATGACACTGAAGATTGGAATTTAATCTTGATATGGTAATATGTTATTAAATGTGTGATTTTTGATACAGTAGTTCTAAAAGCTAAGCAATTTTGCTGATATTAAAATGTATAATGGGATGACGGAATAAAAAATCTTTACAAAAATAGTATATCAAAATCAACTAGACTCTTATATTTTTTTAAGTGTCTTATATTTTTTTAACTATGTTAATTTAGTATCCATCATCAAATTAAAATCACGTCACATAATTCCATAGGGGAATCCCCACCGTCAGCATCACATATCCTTATCCTTATCCTTCTCCTTCACCTTCTCCATACCCTGAGATGGATATGCGAAATGGTGCCCAAATGAATAAAAATGATCCCTTGGCTCAAAAAGTGAAACACATTCATCAATGAGTTTAGTAGGTGAACATGCCACTTCCAATTCGTACGATGAGGATACTGGGGAATGATGATCAAACAAGAATGTGTTTTTTGTGCAAGGTGGAGTAGGTTTTGCAATCTGATATGCAGACACTGCCACAAATTCCCACACCATGGAGCACTCACACATGTAACTAACCCATTTAAAGATTGACATAATGTCCCTGAATGAATTCAATTTGCCCTCGTGTATGTATTTGTCTATAAGTATATATTACACATATATGCCCACAAATTAACAAACTAGTGTAAGCTACAACTTCAAGCTGCATATTTGAACTAGTTTTCTCCACCACAGTATTGGTCCTTGAGTTTCCAAATTATAACATTCTAACACTACAGGCAAATACACAGGTGTCTAATGGACTCAAGTGAAAACAATGAGGTAGCTGCAGTTAAAAAAATGCAAGAATCAAAGGACAGTGCCAAAGGGAAAGCTGTGAAATGGGGTGTTCCTATTTCTACAGATCCATCAGTTTCTACAAAGGCTGCCCCACTCCCAAGACCAGCAAGATGGAGAAAAGGAGTTGCAATCATTGATTTTGTCCTAAGACTTGGTGTCATAGGGGCTGCTATGGGTGCAGCTGTTCTCATGGGAAACAATGAAGAGATGCTTCCATTTTTCACGCAGTTCCTCCAGTTTCATGCTCAATGGAATGAATTTCCAATGTTCCAGTATGTATACATTTATTTTGATGTGTTTGCTAGTAGGTATTAATTAATAATTAGATTTGTTTCTAAATTCCAATCAGGTTTGTTGCAATATATATATAAGCTTAATTGAAAACCTAGATAAATACATATATAGTATGTTTCAGTGTTATTTACTGCACTAATTAAGATAACTGTGTTATAATCATGGGGTTGGGTCTAACAGAGGGGACTAGTACCCCATGTGTGGCAAACCAAAGAAAAATGTGAATATATGCTCGAGTTTATAGTAAATTCTTACATGATCTCAACAAATATTTTTATAATATATATATATATATATATATATATATATATAACTCTAAATTATGTTTTAAATAATTGATGTGTTACCATATGGAGGATTTACGGTGAAATTGAGACTATTATCATATACTCCAAACCTTACGGCCACATAGTACTTCTTCAAACTAGATTGTCTCTAGTAGAAGATACTGGTAGCTAGGAGACTCAAAGGAGGAGATAAATGTGTCATGGGCGGGGGAAATGTTTATTGTACATAAGAAACTCGATATATTGCATACACTCATGACTTAGGTTTGCACTGAAAAGAATAGGAAAAAAATAAAAAAGAATGCGCGGATGCTTTATCCGTACAAATAACATAATTATATAGACAAAAGATTTTGATATATGTATGTATTTATCTTTATTCTTTAGAGGAACTCCTATTAGCTTCATCCGCTTTCGTTTGACATTGATGATGTGCAGGGTTTTTGTGGTCGCAAATGGGATAATTAGTGGATACGCTATCCTTGCCCTTCCTTTTCTTATGTGTGCATTGTTCGACCATATGCAGTTGGGCCAAGGCTTCTACTTATGACCCTTGACATAGTAAGCTTGAATTTAATTTGTATGCAAAATCAATAGAATGTCATCAAAGTAACAACTTATAGAGAATAATTGTCCACTATTACAACCATTTACTGTAATTTGTTATTTTAGTGAAATTCTATTAACCGATAGGTTAAAATTGTTTTACATTATCAGTATATATATATATATATATATATATATATATATATATATTTATTTATGGAAAGAAAGTGGAATTGATGAGTGGATTTGGAACTTAATTCAGGTGATGATGGGCTTACAGACTGCAGCTGCTTCAGCTGCTGCTGCTATAGTGTACTTATCACATAATGGGAGTCAAAATGCAAATTGGATAGCTATTTGTCAAGGATACTCCAACTTCTGCCAAACTGCTAGTGAGGCTGTGGTGCTTTCCTTTGTTGCAGCAGTTTTCCTCATGTGTTTGGTCTCACTGTCTGCTTTGGCTCTTAAAAGGAATTGACTCTCAAGCCTTGTTCCTGCATCTGCTGATTGTGTTGGGTGTTAATTAATCAAAGTTACTGTTTCCTTGTATACTTACATAAAAAAGTGAGACTATGAGATATGTCCATAAATATATGTTTCATGTTTGTGTGTGAAATGTTATGTATCCTGAATTGACTTGCTCTCTGTGCAAGTGGTGCAAATTATTTAAAAATAGGAAACACTCAAATATGCCCTTTTAACTTAAGTTGATATGCACCTTAATATTCAAACTTTAAAGATACGTAATATAATTTCTAAACCTTTTTAGTTTCTTTTGTCTGATATCTGCCAAATATTAATAAAATTGTCACAATCAAGTTACATGACTATATTTCATATAAAATTCTTGATATTAGAAAAAATTTAATTCACACCATTCAACTTAGTGTATTTTATTCTGAAAACTTATAAAACATGGCAAGTTCTCTTTTTTAAAGTTTGGGGATTTTGTTGCACATTTTTTAAATTTGAGAATCAAAAGTGGACATGACTTTAAACTAAAGGAGATAAATTAGAGTTTTTCCTGATATCAACTTGTGCAATGCACAGGTTCTTTTTTGGTTTTAGAATTTGCTCAAGTTGTTTTGGGTCAAGGATGACTCTTACGTAAAACTCTTTTCAAAGTGGTGACTCCAAGATTCAAACCTCTCACGAACAAGAAAAAAGATTCAAACCTCTAACATTACAAATAAAATTGGCTTGGCGCGAGAATTTATTTCTACTGTGATCAACCACTTTCGGATGCAATGCACGGGCTAAATCTTTAGTTTTACCTTTCTTTCCCTTTTGTTAAAAGGATTAAAATAATAGACATGATTGCATCGTTTGGTCTGGGACTACGGCGAGTGCGTACTCAGCATCTTGTTACTCCTAGCTCCTTTCTCATAATGTGCATGTGGATTTTACAACTTCTTGGGTTTGGATTGGGAAGTTGCTTGCTCTTCTAAATATTTGCTTTCTTATTTGGCTTTCTTTTCACAATGTTGTTCCCACCAATTATTTCTTGAAGCTCTATCATTTGTCTTTATCCTATGCTTGTCCACGTTGTGGTACTAAATGGGGAAACTCATGAACATCGTTTTTGTGGTTGCACACAAGCTCGCAAGGTTTGGTGCTTATTGGACTTTCATTTTGTCGTAAATTTTTTTGAGTTGGACTTCCATGAATGGTTGAAGAAATTTTCTTAAAATGAAGATGTACATCTATTTCGTGTCGTTGTTTGGCATATCTAGTGTTCCCGAAATTCTTTTATTTTTTATCAGGTTATCACTCCTCCCACACTATGGTTCAGCAAATTGTGCAATTGGTATATTCTTGTGCCAAGGCTTTTTGAAAAGTGTCTCCATAGCACTAGCATACTTGGGTCAGCTAGCCACCCCCTCCTTATGACTTGTTACTCTGCAACATCTTGTTACTCCTACTTCCTTTCTCATAATGTGCATATGGATTTTACAACTTCTTGGGTTTGGATTTGGAAGTTGCTTGCTCTTTTGAATATGTGATTTCTTATTTGCCTTTCTTTTCACAATGTTGTTCCCACCAATTATTTCTTGAAGCTCTGTCATTTGTCTTTATCCTATGCTTGTCCACATTGTGGTACTAAATGGGGAAACTCATGACCACTGTTTTTGTGGTTGCATGCAAGCTCGCGAGGTTTGGTGCTTATTGGACTTTCATTCTGTCGTAATTTTTTTTAGTTGGACTTCCATGAATGGTTGAAGAAATTTTCTTAAAATGAAGATGCACATCTATTTCATGCCGCGTTTTTGGCATATCTAGTGTTCCGAAATTCTTTTGTTTTTTATCAGGTTCTTACTCCTCCCACATTCCTGGTTTGGCAAATTGTGCACTTGGCAGATTCTTGTGCCAAGGCTTTTGGGAAAGTGTCTCCATAGCACTAGCATACTTGGGTTGGCTAGTCACCCTTCCTTATGACTTTGTCAAGCTCAGTTGTGATGGAAGCTCCTTGGGAAACCAGGCAAAGCTAGGATTGGTGGGCTATTGCGGATTCCTGGGGGCCTGGCTTGTGGGCTTCTCAGGCTTAATTGGTATCATAGATGATTTGTATGTTAAGTTACTGGTTGTTCGCAAGGGATTGATTATGGCTTGAGACTATGGTTTTAGAAATATTCTTTGTGAGGTAGATTGTTAAGGTTCTTTGCCTAGTGGGTCAAGAGGATGAGTCTTCTTTTCATGTTTACGATAGCCTAGTTCATAATATCAAGCATTTGGTTTAGCATAATTGGAGGTGCTCCTTTATAGCACATGCTTTTAGAAGGTAACTGCTACGAACTTTCTTGTTAAGTTGGGCTCTTCTTCAGGAGACAGAGATTGGATTTGGTTAACACCATGAGAGATATGCACTTTGTTCTCTTGGGGGCTCAATGAAGGCTTTCTTCTTGAGATAATCGTTTTCTTTGTTTGCTTTCCTTTGCCCATGTATTAAAAAAAAAAACTAGTCTCTTTCTCATATGGCCTATTATTGCAAAAAGAAAAGGCATTTCTCATGTCCTTTAATTAAAAAAGAAAAATTACAATGATATTCTCTAAATTTTATACCATAATTATACTTTATACTTCTCTTACTTCATAAACTATATCAACCTACCATGTGACTTGTTGTCATGAGACTTACTCTCCAACATGAACTAACCATTAAAGGATCAAATAGAATTAATATATCGCATCCATTTCACATAGATTTTAATGGTAATGAAATAATCATTTGAACTCCTATTATGAGGTCATTTGGATCAAATTTTGAGAAGAAAAAAAGACCTTTTTATAAATTTTTTAAAAATATGTCTCGAAGTTAATTGCATATTTGTTTGTGCTTCTCAAAAGAAGTAGAAATAGAAAATAATCAGTTCTTTTGTTATTTTTAGAAGCAGGAGTGACGTTCTGGTAAAGGAAGCTAGAAGAGAGAATGTAGTTGGTTATTTATTGAAATTAATTGAACAAATCTATCCTTACAAATTTTATGAAAAAATAAAAAATAAACTTCCATTAAATAATTCTCCTCATTTGCCCTATTTAAATTACAAATCATATCGTTAATTGTAATTTTACATAAAAATGTACTTCTATATCTATTCCATTCAAACAGATTAAATTTGTTTGGTTATAATAAAACCTAGTTCTATAATTACATCCAAACGTATACAAATTTTTTGCGTATGCTTCTAATTATGCTTCTATTTCTGCTTTTGAAGTAGTACTTCTCTCAGAATTTTAACCAAACGAGCCCTATATTTCAAATGACTATTACGCTCTTTGGATGAGATTTTTGTAGTGAAGACTTCTACTTAGTACGAAATTATTTAGTGTAAAACTTGATGAAACAAGCTAAAATGTATGGGTAGAAACTAATAACAAAAAGTGGTTGAGCCTACAGCCTAGTGGTTGTAATTGTGGTTGTCTCTTACATTCTTTAAGTGGAAGGTCCGGTCTTTGAATCCCACCATACCCTTTCCCCTAATCCCTTAGGAAGAATTCTTGGCTATAATGTTTTTGTTAAAATAATAATAATAATAACAAAATACGGAAAAGGTCCTACATTTCACAATTATTTTTTCCTCTTTTATAGCGCCTCAATATGTGAAGGCTATGATACACTAGATAAAGTAATATATAGTGTTTCATACACTAGGTATTTAGCCACATTTACAAAGTTTGGCTAAATGCATTCTCAAGTGTGCTAAATGAATTTACCTGCACCTGGTAAATATGGCTAAACGTTGATGTGTGGTACACCATACTTCGGCTGGTCTACCATAGATAAAACCTAAGCAAAGTTTTATTTTGATTCTTGAAATTGTATGTGTGTTTTATTTTAGTTCCTAAGATTAAGAAAATGTCAATTTAGCCCAGAAATTATAAAAAGTTATTCAAATTCATCCCTATTCCAGTAATCGCATTGACTAATTTGAATCATATTTTGTAATTTCAAAAACTAATTAATATTTTCCTAATTTTATGGACTAAAATGAAGTATACATACAATTTAAGGATTAAAATGAACATTTACTCGATAAAACCTCCTCAATAACTATGGATTAAAACCTCTCATTCTCTCATATGAAATTTGAATACTACACATAACCTTTTCCGTTATTTCAAGAAAGAAAATCTATTTACTGTTAGTTTTGATCTAAGAATATTCATTTAATTTGATTTAAAGACAATAAGAGTTTGTAGTTTTCAATAGATAGATGGCCAAGAGTCTCCAGTTGTAATATTCTAGATCTTTGCACCGTATCAAGGCCATCCAAGGCTGGAAAGCCTTCCCAAAGGCTTAAGACAAATTCTGTAGAATTTACAAAACTGCATGGACGAAGGATTTGTTTTCCATATTTTTCCCATGTAGTTTAGAATGCTCCTCAATTTTTGGGTATGCACGAATGCACATTTTGGAAACATGTGAAAGCACAATAAAAACATGGGAAATTTTTGCTTGTCAAAATGCTCCAAAATGACACATTTCGTTTAATGTAGAGGTGGCAAAATAGGTTGAACCCGTTGAGTTAGCCCACCAACCCGCTATTTTTTGATGGGGCGGGTCATCATTTCATATGTATTTAGTTTTTAAGTATTGAATCGATTTTTAGATTATAGCTATACTTATGTAATGAACCAGTTTACACTACTATGTTCCTACTAAAGTACATGTTTGATTTAACTAAGATAACTTCATGGCTAGGTATGTTGAAGCATCTAGTTTTATGAATTCAGATTTTATGCTTTAAATAGAGAAGTTGATAATGATTTAGATTAAATCATATTTGAGAATCAAAATCACGTTAATTCATGCAATATGTAACTTATATTACCTAGGAGGCTTATGTGAAGATCCAGTCCCTCACATACCGGTCACATTCCCTTAGCCGAGTTGTGACAAGAGGATTTTTAGAAATCTCAATCCAACTTTTTGGAATGTTCTTCAATTAAATGGAATTTCAAAAAGCACAACTTATGTCCTGATTGGGGCATCATATAGGATAAAATTTGATAGTATTAGATATTATAGTAGTAGGTCTATAGTGTATAATATAATAAATCCATTATATAAGTTCTTATCACATCCATCGTTTGGTGCATCACATGTAGGACCATAGTTTTCATAACTGGATTAGTGATATACTCGGTAAAGCTGGTGCTAGGTCACTAATTCACCTAGTAGATCACTGGTTGAACTAGATTTAATTAAATCAATATACAAAATTACATTTTAATGCAATTAAATATGCATGCAACATAGATATTGAGAGGTAATTAAACAACCAAGCAAGTGGCCTACTTGCCCAACGTGTGTTGCCCTTGACCTAATAATTTAATCATATGATTGGAGAATAAAAATGGGTAAAGAAATGACATTATATTATCAAATTTGACACCAAATATGATAAAATGGACATTATAGTATCAACTAATGATACCATTAAATCCGATCCTTTATATCCAATAGGATCTTAAAGTATATGCAAAAGAAGAAAAGAGGTTTCTATCTACTTGCGAAGAGTTACAATAGTCTCTTGAAGTTAACTTAAGCACATAATAGTTATTCTTTCTTTTTTATTGTTGGATACATAATAGTTATTCTTACAATAGTCAGAGTTCAAAAAATTACATAATTGCCATTAAAAATCATGCAATGCATGTGATATTATTTAATTTTTTTAATTTCTTTATGTTTTTTTATATGTAGAGAGAAAAGTGAAAAAAATTGAGAGAAAAAAATGAAGAGAAAATGTTTTTTTATATATATATATTTGGATGACTTATAAATACAAAGAAAGAAAAGGAGAATTATATTAAAATATAGAAAAATCAAATTTAAATGACATGTATATCTTTATTATAATAAATAATAAATATTTTTAAAAGTTAATTATTATTGTCATTTCATCAATTTTCTATCCTTGTTGATTGTTTTCTTCTCATTAGAGAGGATAATACTTTTATGGATTGTTTAGATGCGAAGAGAAAATGAGAGGAAAGAAAATGAGAAGAAAGAAAATGGAAAGAGAAGAAAATAGAGAGAAAGAGTGTTTTATTTTCTTTCTTTTGGATGTAAAGAAAATAATTAAGAGGAAAGGAAAAGTTATAAATTATACAAAATGTCATGTGTATCCTTAACAAATATAAATATATTTTTAAATAAAATAATATATACAATATATTATAAAATATAAGCATATTATTTTTATTTTATGTATCTCATAATTAATCATATTTTATATAAATTTTATTGTATAAATAATAATATTTTATCATCAATACTGTGTATCATTTGTTTTTCTTTTCACACTTAATGATATGTAAAATATAAAATCTACTATGAACAAAATTGTAAGTTCAACCACTTTAATTTTCTCATGCCTTCTAATTTTCATCGCATGTTAGCAGAGAAAATTTACAACTGGGTCCCACAATAAAGTTTTATTTCTTTCCTTATTTTCTGTTGAACCAAATGAGCTAAAATTCTAGTTTTCCCTATTTCCAACTTATTTCCATCACTTTTCTCTCAATCTAAAACCAGAAATTAGTGTGTGTCTCACTAAAGTTTTTCCATCTCTTCCACTTTTCGCCAAAACAAACATGAGAAAAACTCTCTTTTTTCTCTCAATTTTCTTTTCTTTATTTTGTGTCATGTCATATTCTTTTGAAATAAATAAGAGGCAAGCAATTGGCTACCTTCACTAAAGGTAAATAAAATAATAATGCAAATATTAGAGAAAATAGGTGTGATTTTTAAGGGTATGTTTGGATTGATGGAAATAGAGGGATTGAGGGGAGTAGGAAGAAATGGTTTGATTTTTGAAGAAATGGATGGAATATAATAGAGGAAGACATAATAGACTTTGCCCAATTCTATCATTTCTTCTTATTTCCCTTCCTTCAATTTAGGAGGAATGAAATGAAATCCTTGATTTCCCTCTTTTTTTTCCTGACTTACTTATAAAATCATTGCTATTCTATTGAATATCCAAATAATGCAATGAAATATTACCCTATTCCATTATTAAAATATCTAAATAATAGAGTCGAGTAATTATGTCACTCCATCTTCCTTCCTCCAATTGATGCATTTTTCCTATATATTTTTCTTCACTAAATTTGTTCTTGATTTTTTTTTACACTTTTACTCAATAAAATCTCTCTATTTGCATGATTTTTTAAATAGTAGAAGTTAACCATATTTATTAACGTGACAATATATAAGTAGATAACATTATAAACTCTTTTACATTTTATACTATCTGTATATCAAAATTATTATTATTTTATTTCAACAACTTTTTTTGTGAAAATAAAGAAAATTTCCATAACCTATATTAAACTAAACTCATTTAACCTCCTAATTTCCAAAAAACAAAAAAATAAAATAAAATGCAAAAAATTACGACTTGGCTTGGTGGTGCTCTTAAGGTTCTAAAAATCGGACTAAGTATCGAACCATACGAGGTATTGGTTCAAAGGTTAAATCGATTTAACCCAAGTTCAACCAGAATATAATAAAATAAATATATGCTATATAAATATCTAAATATATATAATTATTTATTAAAATGTAATTAGTTTTGATAAAAACAAATTCTATTAATAATGTTATAAGAAATTATTTTAAAATTTGTTAGTATTAATTTATGTAGGTGGTTCATTTTTTTTTTTTTGGTTATAGAATCTATTAGTAACAAAAGGTAGTTCATTTAATTGGGCCCAAAATGTTATAATCCAGCCCAGAAATTCCATAAATAAAAAAAACCCTAATATGTGTTAGTTATATTGTAAATGAAAATGTAGTATGAGAAGGGAGTTGAATCATATTTTCAAATCCTTTTAGTTTCTGAATCTCAAACAAAGTTTATCAAGTGTTTAAACTTGAAGGCAATAGAAAAATACAAGTTAATAGGTTTCAGAAAGTTACTTTCTGAAATGTCCAAAACTAAATAAAAACTTCAAAAAGATATTTAAACAAGGATAAATGTTCACACAACAATTAAGGAGATAGGGAGAAGAGAATATCACACAGATGATTTTATGTTGATTCAGCCAACTGTCTACATCTGGTTCTCAACAAATTTGTTGAGTTCTATTATCAATCATGTTCTCAACCTGAGAAAGTTAGATATTTTTTACTAGCTTTCTCAATTGAGTAGTTAATACAGTCAACTTTCACTCACAAGTAGTTTTGTTCCTATTCTCTCCAAGCTAATTTTACATAGATCACTAATAGATTAAGGTACAAAAGATCTAAAGTTTTGGTGTTAACACTCCAAAAAAAATACTCAAGTTTCTTAAGATAATAAGTTGTATAAGGAAACAACTTGAGAGATTATTTCTGATTTTCTAATGAAGAAAGTTTACTAAGAAATACAAGAAAAAATATTTTTCTTTATCAAAAGCTGAATTGAATATAAGAAAGAACTTTAGAAAATAATAATGTCACTTGAAAGTTTTGTGTGCAAAGGCCCTTCAAGTTTGAAGGCTTCCTCCTTTTATACTTGAATTTGAATAGATCAGTTGCCCTATTGATCTTTTCTCCTCATGACAAGTGTTGATCAACTTTGCGTGTCCTAGGATTTAGTCTTCTAGACATATTATCTTAGCTGTGTAAGTGATAACTATTGTAGTATAGCAAATCATTGTCAATTGTTTCTGAACAATACTTCAAAACTGAATCTTCAATCTGAATGTGGTTCTGAATTTCTCTCTTGTGAAGACTACATAGGAGATGGTGAATGTCCAAGTATAAAGTTGATATGTCACTTTCATTATTTTATAAGGTTTTGGCTTCTTTTGAAATTCAAATTTCATTCAGTTTCTAATGACCTAATGTAGCTTTTGATGTAAAATATGATTTCTGATGAGCTTTCACACTTTCTGAGCCTTTTATGTTCTATTTGAACTTCTCTTTGAGATAGATGATGATATTTAGATAGTGTTAATTTTCTTCAAAGATGATCACAAACGAGAATAATGGTAGTGCATTGAATTGATCATGAGAGAGTGCATTCTCAAGTTGTTATGCCATTTTCTGAAGTCACGAATTAGTTTCTAAAGGCCTAGTCTCACTTTATGATGCTTTGGCTTGCTTTCTTAAGCTTATTACATATTGTAATTCACTTTCTGAACAATTTTTCAAATACTTAAGAATCTGAATATCTTTGAATGAGACTTTAATTATATTAAATTATGATAATATGAAAAATCTATCAAGAAAATTGGATGTATAACCTGTTAAGCACTATAAAAACTCAAGCAAACTATTAGTTCATTCTTCAAAATATTTTAACTAAATTTGTTTTAATGTCATTCAAAACCTAAGTAAGCTATGATAGCTTTCTCAAAAGTTCTGGATTAACATATACTTCATCACCATTATGAGTAGTCGCACACGTCCTTGGCTTATTCCCCAAATAGTGAAGCTCCTCTTTCTCTCCTTCATGCTACCATACATCAAATGCTCAGGTGCTTGTTTTCTCCACCAAACAACAATCCAACACAATGCTTTTTTCCATACTGGTACTCCACCTTCCTTATTTCCTGGTATTCCCTCTCCTCCATTGTTTTTGCCATCATCTCCTCTCTGTTGGAAATGCCTTAGCTTGCACGCCACCTCCAGATCCAGCCTTATTTGTCCCATGCTAGTGATCTGCATGGCTTAAGGGTGGCATCTTTCTTCACTCTTTCTTCTTTTTTTTTTTTTGATTGCTCATTAATCCGCCTGGCCACCAACCTTCGGTTCAAGCGGGTTTTCAATTTTTTGATTGTTGATCAATTTTTGTGATAGCTGTTTTTGGTACTTGATCAAACTTAACATTAAAGGTTTCTAATTCCAGTCCATATAGTTTTAGAACAATCGGTCCTCTTAATAGGGTCCTTTTGCTTATAAAATTATAAGCCAATTTTTCTATTTGGTAAATAGAAAAGTTAATGTGCTTTTGCTCTTGACTTTTAAAAGCCATGAGTGCTTTTTAGAGTTGACTTATACTCTTTGAAACTTAAAACACCAATATAATCTTACTCTATTTAATAATAATAAAAGTATATTTTAAGAATAATTTTATAATATATTTATCAAATATTATCAGTGACTCTCTTTGTTGTGCGAACTTTTATATTATTTTAAAAATACTACTATAACTCTTTAAAACTTCTATAGAGAGCTCAAAAAGTTCACAAACTCTAAAAAAAAAAACTTCAAATCAATACCAAACCAACCAATTCTAAAATTGGCATGTGTAAGGTGGTGTTGTTTAGAGAAAGAGGGTGTTTGAAAATCCATGAAATTGAATTCACTCAAGAATTGAAATTCAATTTCTTAGTTTGGAATTAAATAATGGTATGAAATTGAAATTGGAATGGAATTCAAATCTTTTCAAATGTCCAAAAGTAAATCACAACTAATGATGTCTGATTTGGGGATAAAATTGGTGTTAAATAATCATCTAGCCTAATTACCCTTAACCCTACTCTTCCCCACAATAGAAGACGCACTCTCCCTGGTTACAACAATTCTCCTCTCCTTGGCGTTCACTTTACTCTCCCCTCCTCTCTCTCTCTCTCTCTCTCTCTCTCTCTCTCTCTCTCTCTCTCTCTCTCTCTCTGGACTACCTAATACCTATTATGACTAAGCTGAGTTAATTCATTTAGTCACATGCACCATTTCCTCTTATTCCTTAGCAGCGATTATACTCTAACAAACTTTTCAAAAGATATGTTTTGGCTTGAAATATTAGTTATTGTTTTCTAAAAATTGTAGTTTATGTGCATTTTCTTTTTTTTGGTGTCTTCATGTGCTTTTAGTGTTTTTCTTTCTTTCTTTTTGTTTTGATTATGTCGTATAATCTAATGGATGATTGAATTTGTTATTAAAATATGATGTTTTATTAATAAAAGGTAAAATAATCAAAATAAACAATTTAATTCATGTTTAGATGCATTTCAAAATAAGGAACTGAATTCAATTATATAATTTATTGATTTATTTCAAATATAAAACTTAAATTTAATTTTGTTATGAATTCAATTTTTAATAAAATTTAATTCAATTTCATCTCATTAAAACATTTCAATTATATATATATATATATATATATAGAGAGAGAGAGAGAGAGAGAGGCCCTGTTGAAAATTGAGAGTTGAGAGTTGAATAAAGTTAAGCATCACGTGACTGGTGACCCTCCCTCCCTCCTTTCCTCTTCCTCACCATTAGGTTATGATTAGGAGTTTTATGGATGATGAAGGTGAGTAGTTAATAATAGAATGGAAGACAAATGTGAGAAGTAGAGTGAAAGAGATTATACCACTCTTTGTTAGGAAGTTGCTTTTGTTCCCTCATTGACACCTCAATTTGGAGGGTTAAAAAAAATTTTTGAATGGCAAAAGAAGAACACATTATTCCTTATTAGTCATATCACTTCATCTTTTAAAATTACTTCTAAATAATAATCACTTAACTTTACCCTCGTTACTAGATATGATTTCCTCCATTTTCATTCTGAGTTAAATTGGCAACTTCAACCCAAGAGGTGTGATCGAGTGGAAGAGACTTGTTCACCCTTAATCAAATGTAAGGGATTTGATCTCTGGCTTTGGGAATGGAGAAGCCTTAAATCTGGGTGTCTGCCACCCTGAAGTGCCTACAAGCCATGTAAGATTAGTCACTTGATCGCAGTGGATACCCTAGTCATGCAAGCAAAAAAAAAAAAGGCAAATGTTACAATGGAGATGTTGGTCAATGCCTTTTTATAGTCGCTTAGGTGGTAGCACACAGGTGTGAGTGCTGGTGCATTTAACCACGTTTTGTAAATGTAGTTAAACGAATTAAAACATGTGGCTAAATGCAACGCAGTCTCTGCCCTTATCTCCATCTCCTTCTCTTTCTCCCTCCACCATCAATCCCCTTCTGTTGTTTATGAAAACCCAAGCATGAACTTTTCTTCTCCATGGTTTGCAAATTTCTTTGCAACAATAGGTGGTTAACATGGGTCTTGGGAATGGTCCTTTATTATCACTATTCTTATAGGAGAAAAAAATTAATTGGACCTGATTTGGGTTAGTAGTCAAGATTCTTTGGTCCTATACATGGGATGCATACCAACAAGAAAAGCAACATGAATATTCATGAACAGCATAATAGCTTAGACCAACCAACCTTTGGAGAAAAATGGTTTCTTCGCATTTCTTCTTTTGGATCTCAATAACTTCAATTTTGTTTCAAACTGGCTATGGACTACAAACCTTCGATAGTAGCGACCAGCTTTTGTTCCCAAAGGTTCTTACTTTATTGTGTATCTGAAAAAAATAGCAATTTACTTTGAATCTTTCTACTTCTGGGATAAGGATCTTGTTAAAATTTCTGTGTTGTTGCTCTCTTATTCAACCACGTCTTATCTTTTTGATGATTTGAGAAGGGGGAGTTTCTGATGGGTATAAAATTCATCGATTACTGTTGAGGAGTTTGGGGGAGAGGTCTTCGGAGGAGGGAAGGGTGCGGCTAAGGTTGAGGGGAGGAGTAAGGGTGGAGCAGAAGGCAGATGAGGGAGATGTGTTGCACTTAACCTAATTCATTTTACAACATTTAAAAACGTGGTTAAATGCACCAGCACTTCTACCAAGTGGCACACCTATGTACTATCCACCTAAGCGACCGTAAAAAATGCATTGACCACAACTCCATTGTAGCATTTGCCAAAAAAAAATTGGCAACTTCTTCGACCTTTCCTTCCTTCGGTCTCTCTCTCCCACCTTTGGCTTTTGCCTTCTGCTTTGCGTTTTGACAAAAAAAGCCCTGATAACAATCAATCCCTTCAATTTCCATCCATTTCTTCCAAACCTCCCCCCTTTCTTTCTCTCTCTCTCTCTCTCTCTCTCACACTGGTGAGCCCCTCACTCTCCCACAACACCCCCTTTCCACTTCTTCTTTTTCCAATCTTAAAATTGAAAGTGAAATCAAAATTAAAATTGAAAATTTCGTACTCCCTTCTATCTTCATCATCGATCCCTGCGATTCATGATCAAAATTAACCTTACTCAGTGATTATTTCCCTTAATTTTATGAGACTTAAAAAAAAAAAACAATTTAACGTATGGGGCTTTTAACTTTGGCGAATATGTGTTTTTGGTGTGCAGATTAGGTTTTGCAGAGGTTAGAATTTCTCGATTTTCCGCGCGGCAAGAATTTTCGGTAAAAATTCGATAACCTAGAAAGAGAAAAAAAAAGGGTTTTTGTTGTTTAAAGCTGTAGAAGTGAGAAGGCTCTGATGAGAATTGTTAGGGGAATGCAGAGATCGTTTTGCGCGAAGAAGAAGAAGGAGGAACAGGAGAAGGCTTTGTGCTGGAACAACAACAACTCCTTCAGTGAACGTGGCATCGGCATAACTGCGCCAAAGGCTAGGACCCGCAACAAACGCATGAAAAGCTAGGGTTTTCAATTTTTGAGCTGTGATTTTGGGGATTTTTGGGTTTGTTTCGTGAAGGGTTTTCTGGGATCAATTTTTGCTGCGATGACTCGTATTTTGGTTCAAAGGGGTTCTTCTGGTGGTGGTGGTTCTTCTTCTTCTTCGATTCCAAACAACACAAACCGTTCTGGGTCTTCTTCTAGGGTTGAGCCTCAGGTTGCTGTTGCTGTTGCCCCAGCTGTGAGGGATGAGGAAAGTGGAGATGAGGTGCTTGGGGTTGTTGTTGGTGATGAGGTTTTGGAGAGTAGTGAGTGTACTAAGGGAAAAAGTGATGAGCTTTTGATGGGTGGTGGCGGCATTCATTTTGAGCAGGGTGGTGATGGTTCATCATGTGGTGATGATGATGATGTAGCTGCTGTTGTTGTTGAGAAGGATGTTAAGGATGAGGTTGTGTGTCCAAGAGAGGTTGTGAAGGGGTTGAGTGGATTGAGGATTTCGGAAAGAGTTGATGTCGAGGGCTCAAGTGGGGGCTCTTGTTCCCTCCCTGCTGGTGGGGTTAGTTCATGTCCGCCGCCTCCTCCTGTTCCGCCTCCTAAGCCTTCCGCGGCTAACTTGAACTCGAGGAGGAATGCAGGAGTTCGAATTCTGCCAGTGTAGGATCATCTAGGAGAGCGCCCGCTGCATGGCCTGTTGTTTTGTCTAGGACTTCTCCCGCTGGGTCTCGGCCTTCTTCCCCGAGGTCACATGACAGTGAGGGATACAATAGTGCTGATGAGCAGAAGCCGTGCTTTGTATCCTCTTATGATGATTTTGTAAGTTGATAATTGTACATGATTTAATAATTGAATATAGGAATATGGTCGTTGGTTTGAATTTCAATGTTGCCACTAATGCTTGCAGAGGATTCTTTTAGGCTTATGTGAGTTGATTCTAAGAAAAGACTAGTTAGGAACATGGTAGATAATTTGGTTTACATCTCTATGTTATAATGAACTAACAGTGGCAGCTAAGTAGCTATTTAATCTCTTTAGCATTTCGTCCCAGTTATGGACATAAAATAATTGGGATATCATGATGGAATAGTTTTCAACTAGGTTTTTATCATTTTACTATATTACTATATAGATACATACTATTATCTTGTAATTATTTTATTAAATTTCACTTCACAAAGAAAATGTTTAATTTGTATTCAGTGCATGGCATTATTCATCATTTGTACTCGTCTTCCTGCATTGGAAACGTTATGCTGGGGTGTGCCTTAATCCCTAGCTAAGAGATGTTATAATGTGTATCTGTATAAACATGATTGTTAAATTTCTTTGTTTGAAGGTCCACCTTGATAATGCAATTCTGTTGCTTCACACACAGCCTTTACTGAGATCTTTATCATATAATGTATGTTAAAAGTTGAGGTGATATTGATTTCTATGCCAGGAGAGAGAGCGACAGTTTGAAATCGATATCAGAAGAGCAAAAGGTTATGAAGTAAAGAAAATGATGGAGGATGGAAATTGCCTTTTCCGTGCAGTTGCAGATCAGGTGTATGGGGACTCTGAAGTGTATGATTTGGTCCGACAGATGTGCCTCAATTATATGGTATGATACCACTGTATATTTCTTTTTTGGAGTAACTATCCATACTGTATCTGCTTCCATTTACCATAACTGAAAACGCCACTCATTATGTTATCTTACCTTGGGTTCTAATGGTATTAAGAAACAGCTAGTATTGATCCTTCTAAGTTTTAGTTTTGTTTACCATTTGTAGTTCTCTCTAGTCTCTAGTTCTACTAAAATGTGTTGGTTTGACTGCTGGGCAATTTTTTCTTGTTTTGCTTTTGATTAAAATATGTTGGTTCTCTCTGAGTATGTTAAATATTGTCCGTGATTTGAATTAACATCTTCTTATTATGGTATGGCATTTGTTATCAGTTAATCTTTTGGTTTCTCATGTCGGTACTATGTGATCTGTTTTTTATTATAATACGTTTAGCCGTATAAAGTTACGTCCTTGGTGTTTCTCACATACACATTAATGCAGTTTTATTGAACTTCAGAGGATTAACTATTGCTTCTTTTATATCTTCAGGAGCAGGAGAGAGATCACTTTTCCCAATTCATAACAGAAGGCTTCACATCATACTGTAAGAGGAAGAGAAGAGATAAGGTATATTTTTTGTTTGGATGTGATTTCTTATTATCTCTCCCTTCAAATTTGCTGTAGATTGTGTGCAGCTGTGGCCATTTTTTTCTGCTGGTTTGTACTGTTTTTGGCAAATGACTTCTATTACAGGTTACAATGGTATACTGTCAAAGCTTTAAGCTTGCTGTGTGATTGATGTATTGAATAGTTGCAAACACACAGGATTTAACATACTAATCAATCCATATGTGTGGATCATGATCCTTTACTTTCTTTTGTATCACATTGATTTTGAAGAGCTATCTCTACTTTATCCTATCTCTACTTTAACCTGTTGTTGATTATTCATCTACAATTAAAATGAATGAGTGCAGTCATTACTTAAATGACATAGAGTTACCTGTGTTGTCATTATTAAGAACAGTCCTAGTTGAAGTTGTTCACTTCCTCTGCATTTGGACCTCAAAACAAAGCTTTTTTTAGCTGGATTTTGGCTGTTACAACCTGTGGTGAAAAGAGTAAGGTGTGCAGCAGCTTGAATGGTTGGTGGCTTGCTTTACCAGTGGTAAAGAGTAAATCTATCTTTAGAGGAATTCTTGAAATCCAATAGAACTGTAATATGTTTTCATGAGCCTCCTTTGACATAATATGCCTGCAAGATTGCTTATTATTGTATGCCTTTTCATGAGTGATTGTCAGATAAGAGTGATTTTTAAGTTTAAGGCAGTAATGGTATAACTGATCCATGTAGTATTTAATGTGTTACTTCATGATTTTTCTGTCCTAGTTAGATGGTATCAAAATTTTATTGCTTTATTCCCAAAGATGGTCTGGCAACGGTATTTAGCTTTGGCGTTATAGTTCTTTCACTGTCAATAGTGTGATTTTGTCTTATAAAGGAAGAATTAGATTCCAAAATCTGTGTGGCACTTGGCCCTTCGTCAATTGAATAATTGTGGTCTATGGATGTGCCCTCTGCCTTCAAATTTAGAGCTTAGCAGCTTGTAGTTTTCCTTACTCATTCCTGTCTAGATAGCAGTTATGTGAAATAACTCTATTGACTATGCCCTTCAGCCTCTTGGTGCTTTATGGTGATCCATTTCCCATTTGCAGAATAATTGTGTTCACTTGCCTTTTTAACCTATAAATTGTAGTTTTACTTCTACATTAAGCATTGGTTGCTATTATTTTGATTAAAAAATATATTTTTTATAATAAAAAAAAATCTTTTGGTGTTTTTTAAGTATGTTTGGGTAAAATTTTCAATTTAAAGCAGAATCACTAGAAAAAGTTAAAAAATGATCCTTTTTGAGAAGCTATAATTTTTATCTTCTGAAAAAAGATGGTTTTTATAATGCAAAAAAAATGTTTAATAAATAAAGATCTTTTAATATTACGTCCAAACAAATTAATGTTACTTCCAAGTGTAGAACAACTTTTACTTTTTCAGAAGATCTTATTTAAAAAGATCAATTAAAAAAAGATTATTTTTCTAAAAGATCATCCAAACTAGCCCAAAGTTGTACTTATTGTTTGAGAGTAAAGCAGAGCAGTGGTCTCTCGTATGTGTGGAAGTTATGATGTTGGCAATCATAGATATTATTAGCATGGATGTATTTTTTGTTGGATGATGCATTGAAGGATACAAGGAAATATCCCATCATGTGTCAGTCTCCTGAAGCATGGTTATAGTTTTGCTAACTACATTCAGGAGTTGTCACAATGACTTAATAACCTATTAGATCTCTGCCCAAATCTCCAGTCACCTGAACCACCTAAGATAATGATGCTGCAGCATACTTCTAAGATTTTTATGAATTGCAATACAGGAAGATTTATCTTTTGTTCATCTCACCTATCTCCGGAATAACGTACATTTGCATCTACCACATATCCGTTGTTTTCCTTTTTAACTTTTAATACTATAAAAAAATGCATTTTAGTTGGTTAGAATGTGTTCTAGCTGCTCTAACTTCCCAATTTGGGCATAAATGTGTTCATCCTTCTTGGCAGGTCTATGGAAACAATGTTGAGATCCAAGCCATGTGTGAAATGTACAATCGCCCCATTCACATATACTCATACACTACAGGTGCAGTTCCTGTCTGATATTTTGGTGGCTGTGTTTGTTAGTGAGTCGTGTACTAATTAATAACATCAACTATTGATGCAGAACCTATCAATACCTTTCATGATAGCTATAATACCGACACACCACCAATACGGCTGAGTTATCATCACGGGAATCATTACAACTCCCTTGTTGATCCACGGCGCTTGACAATTGGTGCTGGACTTGGATTTAGCTGTCTTCGTGGGGTGAGTACTGTGCCTGTCATTCTACAAGTTGCTGTCAATTTGTCCTTTTTATTTTTCTTTAAATGTTCTATATTCTGATGAAGCCAAGAATTTAGGTTTATCTGTCACCTGAAAAATTAAAATTCGCAGTGTGTGCTGTATTTAATTTTTATAGAAAACCTTGTAAGGATTTTTCTAGGGAGGGGATGGGGTGAGATATAACCTGGGTGTAGGTTCATCATTACACTGATTTGGCTAATTGGTTGATTGTCATTTGTGATTTATGATGCAGACAAATATTGACAAAGATCAAGTCAAGGCTGCTATTAAAGCTCAACAAGACCAACAAATCAATAATGTAAGTATTTTAAATTGTGAGTGTCTGAACATTTTTTTTTAATTTGACGATGATGACATTCTTTTTGTACTCTTTTTTCCAACAGGCACTATTAGCTGAGGGACAACTTTATTCTGATCTTGAGCTCACACAGAAGGAAATTGAACGAATGGTGATGGAAGTTTCTGAGCTGAGTATCTTGCAGGCTGCACATTTAAGCAACAGCTTGGCCACAGAGAGTCCTCCACCTCAAATGCTGAACCATCATCCTCTGGAGCAAGTGAGTGTATCGCCCTCATACATGGTGGACTATTTGCTTAAAAAAATAGTATATTTATTCTCAAGGTTGAAACAATGTTAAGAGCTGTAAATTAAGCTGAGTAAAACTTGAGGGTATTTTTGGTTTTTATTTTCATTTTTACTATTTCCTGTTTTTACAATTTCCTTGATAAAATCCTAATAATAGAAAACAAAATGAAAACGGGAAATGAAAATGCAAACCAAACATGCTCGAAACTTTTGCGATTGTATTTCCTTCTTGTTTAATTCTAAGTTCACCCTCCTCTTAATTTAGAAATATATTGCTAACTATTTATTGATGAGAGCAGCAGGATCATCTGGCACTGGTCGCAAGATGGGACATGGAAAGAGCATGGATCTGATCTTAGTAGCAGTATGCAAATGGTACTATCAATGGGGTTTAGTTATCTCCAAGCCATTGAGGCCTACGGCATATTTGGGGATGATGTTGAGTCTATGATTTGTTACCTGTTGGAAACTGGCAGCAGCAGCAGCAGACTTAAAGGCAAAGCCACTGAATGACAACAAGCAATCAAGTCAAGTACATATTTTAGATCTCTAGTATCCAAATCTAAATCAGTTAAATAAATATCTTGTATTAAGGTCAATACTCTATATATCAATTTGGTATCTGGCATGTTCATGATGTTCAAAGGGAGAAAAAAAATGGGGAAATGGTGAATTTATTTATTTGGCCAATGGTAGCAGTACCTAGCCGGACCTTTTTGAGTAATTTAATGTTCTGGACTTTAAATCCAATCTGTGTTGTTTTAATATTTAGTTATTAGGCAAATTATAATAACTTCTTTCGCGGTTAGTTCATTTTTATTTTTAAAATTGCACTTATCTCTTTTAAAATAAAATTTCTTTGTTATTAGGTAATTTATAAATTTTCCAAATTACCTTTTATCGTAAAAAGCCCTAATGATCTTCCACTATCTGCGCCTCAAGCACAACCATTTTTTCTTACATTACAACGCTACTAATCGAGTAATACATGCATTGCTTTCTTTTTTTTTTCTTTTGCTGAATTCATATAAATTCCATTTTTTCTTATGAATATTATTCCCCCCCCTCTCCTCTCTTTTTTCAATAACTCGAGGAAATATGTCGAGAGGGCCGCGGAGAGATCGAGCAAAAGTAACTAGCTATGAGCAAAGATCATCAGTCAGAAACAATCCATTTCATATTTTCTTCCATTGCTAGATAATCCTTTGCGATCTTTGCAATCAACGCAATTTTCCATTTCCTTTTCGTTATCCATTTTGGGAGTAGAAATTGCGGGAATGAGCAAGTCAGAGAGCAGTAATAGATTGTTTGTGCTAATGTGTTGAGCATCAATATTCATTCCGTTGTCTTTTTAGATTGCAACGGAGACGTTAAATTTAGATGTAATATTGTTGATTCTTTTTGTAAGAGATGCAATCGAGCTGATTTTGTTTGTCTTGTTTTGTTTTTCTTCCATTCACAAAAAACAAAATTAGAAAGTTAGAACAGTAAGAAGTTTTTCTGTTATAGAAGAAGACGAGGAGGTGATGAATTTGTAATGTGAGGTGATGGAAGGTGTAACGAAGGGAAATGAAAATTCAGAATATACTTGGTTGCCCAAAGGGTGAATGAACCGGGGAATGCAAGATGACCATAGTCTTTGAGTCTTTGATGAGTATAGGGGGTGTACTTGGAGGAACTCTATCATCAAGTAAACAAGAGCATAATGAGATCTGAGTGTGCAAGTGAACGTAAAATGATCTGGAATCCAAGGAGGTATTTATAGGAGTAGCTTCAGAGGTGGTTGCTAGAGTTAGGAACTCAAACACGCCCTCGGACCCATATTGCCACGTTCCCACACACTCATTCGTGGATGGAGTGGGGGAGAGGCATGTGGGTTCGAACTGCTGCCACGTAGAAGCCTTTCTTGACAACTTGATGGGGCCAGGTCACGTCTGGACTTTGGAAGGCATGGGCTTGAAAAGACGGGCTTAATGCAATTGGGCCGTTTGGTAGAGGTCCAATCCCACGCTCTTGTCTGTGACAGTGCCCTTAACTTGATTTTCGAGGTCTTGACCTCAGAAGTCAAGTTCAAACAGGAGACTACAATCATTTTTGCGCGGATGATCTCGTATCTTGAAGGAAGTTATTTTGAGATGGAGATTTTTTTTAAAAAAATTTCAAATGCCGCCCCATTCTTCCTTGAACGTTGCGTATTGACCCATAATGTGGGTCCTTACTTGAGCATCATCATCATCATCATCATCATCATCGGACTCTCCTGCGAGGCTATTGACATATAATGTGGGTCCTTACTTGAGCACATTGTACGGCTCGACGCTGTCTGGAACGCAATCGAGCCTCTCTAGAACATGCCCCATGGGGACATGCATCGATGCATCAGGGGCAAGTAAGTCTAATGTGGGATATTGGGTGACAAGATCCTATGCGCAACATCACCGTACCATGTAAAGTACTCCACTGATGGCACATATACTGACTTGGGCCAATGCTGTATCGTGATACATCTCTCGTGTTGTATATAGCTCAGGGTTGTACCATACCCCATAATGGCTCAGCCACCAAGGTGACTGTTCACGTGCATCCTTTCCAATCAAACCATCAATGTTTAGCTACTCACCTGGGATGGGTTGTGCGCCAAACTATCTCAGGACACAATCCACTTGGTGCTACTCTACAATCAGGAAACATAGAGAGGATGTCACGAGTCCAGATGAACTACAATTGCATAAACACTAATTGCCTTCCACAAATACATTGTATTAATGAAAAAATTATCTCCAAAAAATAATATACTTACATCATCCTGTTTAGTAAATCAATACGCATCCTCATCACCTGCAATTGAAGACATTTACATCCGCACTACCTAAAAAGTAATGCCATGTCTCTATCATTGAATAAAATAATCAAACCAATAATTAAGCATTATGAAATGAATTCTTGTAATCAAAAGGTAAATTAGTCAAACTTCATCGTTAGTGAAAATGGTATCCAGGCATCAACTCGAGGCCTCAGGAGTGGCACTCTATACCAAATCCATGACCGCAATAGATTGAGACATCCATTGTGGTCCATGGTATAAATGCCACATGCCCAACACATTCCACGATAGAGTTCGGATAACACGTTGAGGCTCCCATACTCCCCAAAATCACGTAGTAGCGAGATACCTCACATGCACCCTAGCAAATGACTTGTCAAGAAGCAATACATTGCCGATGAGCAACAATATATATTCACGGGGACTCATGATCCGTGCCCCATCCATGGGCCTAATGGGAAAACCTCTGTCTTGAGCTAGTTCATGGAAAGTGTATTTTTATAAACCCACTGGTAACTCTCAAATGGCTCCCTCCCAAGCAAATGATCGCAAAGCTCCCATATGTCCATACCATAATGATGCTACCCCATAAACCCGTGCAACCACTCACAGGCCCCCTATCCACTCGGGCCTGAGCTGGAATGTGACATCTTGTAGAGTGATGGTGCACTCACCCCAAGGTAGGTGGAATATGTATGTCTCGGCCACCAACGCTCCACAAAGATTGATAGCAATGCATTGTCGTACTCGTAGTAAAACCTATGAAGCATGCCAAAACCCAACTTGTATCAAGTATGGCTGAATACAGGGATTGAGAGTAGCACAATTAAAGTCTAACCTACCTTGCAGAACTTTAAAGCTTACAGAGAACATAAAATAAACAATTATTTTACATTAGCATAAATTAAACTAACTAAATTATATTACAATTTCTAAATTTCCTATATCTCAAAATTCATGAAATAAAAACAAATAGGAATGACTAAGGATAATAAATTTATTAGAATAAAATTCTTATATTCAACTTCTCCACTAAACAAATTTAATTAAAACTAAAAATGCAGAAAACAGGAGTTCTTAACCTAAACTAGACTAAAATCATAATCTAAAAAAAAACATGGAGACGCTAAGCTAAACTGAATTATTAAACTCCTTACAAACTTATTTATTCAATTTTAATATTTATATTTATATTAAAATAAATATTAGTGTTAAATTTTAATTAATACTAATATTAATAAGAACAAAATAATAAATGTTTATATTAATTTAAAAACTAATAAATAATTTAGAAACTAACAAATAAATATAAATATTATAACCTAAACTTAAAATGTAGAAAGCAGAAGTCCCTAACCTAAACTAGACTAAGATCATAATAAATAAAAAAATGGAGATACTAAAATAAACTGAATTATTAAACTCCTTACAAACCTATTTATTCAATTTTAATATTTATATTTATATTAAAATAAATATTAATGTTAAATTTTAATTAATATTAATGTTAAATCATGAAATAGTAAATTTTTAATATTAAATAAAAACTAGCAAATAATTTAGAAACTAACAAATAACAAGAATATTATAACCTAAACTTAAAATGTAAAAAGCAAGAGTCCCCAACCTAAACTAGACTTAAATCATAATCTAAGGAAAAAAAAATGGAGACACTAAACTGAATTGAATTATTAAACTTGTTACAAACCTATTTATTCAATTTTAATATTATTGTTAAAATAAGTAATAATATTGAATTTTTATTAATATTAATATTTATTCTAATATTTATAAAGTACAAATATTATTATTAAAGCACTCTAATTTTTTCTTAGAAACTAACAATTTATTAATATCAAGTAAAGTAAATTTAAAATGTATTTCTATTGCATTAAATTAAAATTTCTTTAAAATAGTGTGAATTAATTCAATTAAATTTAAATATATTTTTAATTTTAAATAAAAATTCTATCTCTAGAGAAACCAAAGCAAATTAAAGTTGTGCATAAACTAAAACAAATTTCTAACTAATTAGTATACTAAACAAAATTAAATTATTTAACTGGAACAATACTAAGCAATGAAATCAAAGCATGTGACACTGTTACACATAATGCTTTTATTTTTGGTAAAAAGGCCCTCCCTGTTGTTTTATTTTTATTTTGACATGACAGTCTCTGTTGGTTTAATAATATAATAATGCACTAAAATTATAATACCATTTTTTTTGGTTACAAGAACATAATATTATAACCAATTAATTAGCCCATAAATTTAAGAAACAAATAGTACTTAATATGGAAATTAATCAATTAATACAAATTAATAGGAGTATTAATCAATATTAAATTTACATTAATGTAAATGATATTTAAAATGCAATGAATTCTGCCCCTTAATTAAAACGATAAGTATTCATTTAAAAATTTCAAAGTCAAATACAGTAAATAATAGTGATTGACATTTATACTAATTAGATTATAACACTTAAATTCATATGACTTGTATGGTAATATTATTATATTATTATCATTATATGGTATTGATATTTAGAGTAGAATATATAAAAGATATTAATATTAGGAGGTTATTTGAATACTAATTAATAGCAATGCACTTAAAATATATTTCCTCCATTTGGAAATACTTGTCCAATCTTGGGATTTTATTTTTGCATATATATAATTATCCATTTTAAAATTTTAGACGACATTTATTATTTTCTTTCGATTATACCTTTTAGTAATGGAAGAGAGAGAGTAAACGAGAAGAAATAGTTAAGGAAGAGAGATATTAATATTAAGGATAATGTCGTAACCATGTCAAAGAAATCCTAATTGACAGGGTCGTTTTATGGCTGCACCTCTATTTAAACCGCAACTAGTTACGTAACCTGCTCATTGCTTTTCTGTCAAACACTTTCAGTTAGATAAAATTGATGCTTGTTCATCACAATTGTGAAATACTCCAAAGGAGCAAGAGGTGCATACCCAATTTGGCGGTTGTTCAGAGGGTTTTGCAGGCCTTGTGCACTCTGAATATGGGGTTGGATGAGTTCAGGTTGAAGAACATCAGTGAGGAAATCAAAGGCCTTGGCCACATCTCATGGATCCGTGGAGTGCTTATTGGCCTTTTCAGCACACAACCAGTCATAAATAAGGGCAAGCTCTTAGAATGAAAATCTCGCATGCCTTTGACATCACCAATGACGGGAGGAGAAGAACACCCATATTTTGCTTCGTTTAATGAAGCTGTTTTATGCCATTGGTTGATTGACGATTTTGTGGGTTTTAATTCTGGACAATAAAGGCTTAAAACAGCTTCATTAACCGAAAGAAAACATGGCGTCCTTGTTCCCCCCATTGCTGATGTCAAAGGCATGTGAGATTTTCATTCAAGAGCCTAGCCCTTTGCGCTTTGTTGTGTGCTGAAAATGCTATAAGCGCGTCACGGAGCCATGCGATGTGGCCAGGGCCATTATTGGAACTAATGTCGTTGATTTCCTCATTGTTGTTCTTCCTCCGCGTGAACTCATCCAATCCCATATCAAAGGGTGCACACATCTCATCTTTTTTCATACATTCTTCGTGTTGCCACAGTTGTTGTGTTGGTCTCTGGCGGAAAAATTACTTAGACATTGACACTCTTCGGGCAAGGAACAAAGCCACAAATCATTGATTAGTTCAGAGTGTAAAATGCATTTATTTAATTTCAATCTAGATCTAATATAGTTGTTTCAATTTGTAAATACCAATAGCCTTTTCCATTAACGAATTTTATTTTCTGTCAAAAAAAGTTGGGCCAATTTTAGAGCTAATTTGGTTAATCATATAAAAGTGCTTGAATTGAAATCATGACATCCAGCTTGAAAAAGCTGACGGCACAAATCTCAGTAATAGAAATTATAGAGTAAAGGTTAAGTTTGATTCTTAAAGTTGCATTTGTATTTTATTTTGGTTCATGAAATTAAGAAAATATTAATTAAGTCCCTGAAAATATAAAAAATGATTAAATTAGTCCATATGATAATAATTATATGGACTAATTTGACTCATCAAAAGAACTAATTTGAATCACTTTTTACAATTTTGGGGATTAAATTGATAATTTCTTAATTTTAAGGATTAAAATGAACCACACATATAATTTCAAGGATCAAAATGAATATTTACTCAAAAAATTATGACTATACTCATTGGATTGTGCTTATAATTGGTGCTACCTCTGTTCCATAATATTATTCAATTTGGGTAAATTGGTTCATTGTAAAATCAATATGTTTGGCTACATTTTATAGTTAAATCCATTAAGTTTTCAATGAATCAATTTATTCAAAATGGCTAATATTATAGAATAGAGAGAATTTGATTTATTTGACTCCAACCTATCATTGTTCATAACTGAGATGTTTATTATTATCATTAATTATTATAATATTTATATCATTTGATTGAAATTTGGATACATGATAAAATTAATTGACACGCATGAGCAGGATAATAATTTCCTTTGATTGATAATAATTAAGTCCTTAATTATCAAATTTGAATTTCAGTTATGATGTTTATATTTCAAAATTTGTTGATTGAAAGTTGCAAGAATTATAAAGATCAATTTTTGTTAATGATCATTATTATTAGTTATTGGCAAAGTTGTTGTAGGCCAAAACTTAAAATTTGAAAGGAAAAAAAAAACATATACGCGACTAATAGATTACAAAGTATGGCCTAGCATTGGTAGTTAATTAGGCTTTTTAAGCATCTATTTAGATATTCGATTCCTGAAGATATGTATGAAAAAGGTTTCGTGAGCATGACTTTGAAATTCAACTAATTATGAGCAAAATTATCTCTATTTATTTCATTCCTTTTTATAATGTTACCAACCCATTTTTGGAATCAATTTGAAGACATAATTAAACTAAATTTATGTTGGCTTAGGAAAAGATGGGTCCTAGCATAAGCCCATAGAGTGAATGGGTGCATGGATAAAAATCTATTAAGGAAGACATTTGATGAGTTGATGTTAGGATCTTTGGGAACTATCTTGTTTGTGGTTTGGCAGGCTTTGAATGTCACAATGCCCAAAGAATGCAGACTCTCCTCTTATTAGGACAACCCAAGGATCACTAGGGAAGTCTTCTCCTCCTTTCTCTAAGGACACCCAGACCTATAAAATCCAAGCCACACCTTTTGGAAGAAAACTTTATCAAGCAAAGATTCACCAATACAACATAGATCCTTTAGTTTTTCTTTTATCCTAAAATGACATTAGAGGTGCTACACAAGCAACCCTATAAGCAGCTCAATAGAGCCCCTTCCTTACGAGGGAAAAGCAAATGCCACTTTATGTCACATCAAATCACAGAGTCCTCAAAACAATATTTTACACATAGCTAGAAGGAAGACATTTTTTCCTCATAAAAAGAGGGCAGGAATATTGAGCAAGGGGAGACTTTTTAGAACCAAAAATTATACCATGAGAAGAGTTGCAAGAACCCACTCTGTACTTTATGATTATTGACAAAAACCAAGGGAAAACCCATCATTTTTGTATTCTTTCCTTGGTAAACCAATACCCATGCTCTAAAAATCATACCACCATGTCAAGCGTGCTAAAACCCATACACCTATACTGAGAACCAAAGAGAAAACAAGAAAACCCCGTTAGGAGAGAGAGCCAGTAGTGAGGTCTTGTATCCTTATGGTCTAAAAGGAAAATGCTTCTAATCATCCTCTACTTGATCCTTGTGTTGGTGGCTCATGTTTTACTACCCAAGCCATACAAGACAGTTCCTTCTTCCTTCACCTCACTCACATTTCCTCACAGGTTTACAAACCCATAGATTAAAGTCTTGTTTAGCTTTGCTAAACCCATTACCAAAACCCTGGTCTGAAACAATTACTAGTTACGATACTATTGTAATTGGCTTTTCATGTTTCATGATGTATTTTACCAAGTGTTGTAAAATTACATTAAGGTGCATTAGTAATCATATATCATATATATAATTTTCTAAATTTGGGATTGAAAGAAAATAGTTGACATGTCATTCAACTAAAGCATTTGTTTTGCCGCCAATGAAAAGCCAATTAATACTCCATTTATATTAAGCCATCAATCAATTTAGCAATAATAGCCAATCAAAAAATCATAATACCGTCCATTAAATTCTAATAAAATAATTATAATTGTCAATCAAATAATTATGATTTCAATCATACAATTATATTCCCGCCCATGAAAGCTTTTAGAAAGTAGGCTGTATATATATATGAGTAAAATGTAGAATATATGCTATGATGCATTCTACATCAGTCATCTCATTTTATTGGTCTTAGTAACTTTATTGATTTGTTATGATTTTTTTCTTCCATGTCTTTCCCTTTATCTTCTTAATTCCCTGCATACAATCTATATCAATAATCTTGTTTTGTTGATCTTGATAATTATATTAATTTTGTTAGCTCCAGAACTCTTGAGAAAGTTCTTAGTGTTTGAGTTTTGAGTAACAACAAAACAAATTTTGTTAAAATGCTTTGAAGAAGGAATTAATTGTTCACATGAGTTTTTTAAATGTCAAACAAGAACTTTCTCATATCATATGTAACAAATTTCATGATATATTTTTCATATTATCATGATTTAACATGATACAAAACTCATTCAAAGAGTTTGCAATGTTTAACGTATGAAGAATAGTTTAGAAAGTGAGTTACAATATGTGAGACGCGTTACAAAGTAGAGTGAAGCATCAAAAAGTGTTGCTGGACATAGAAACTATTTTGATACATTAGAAAGTGACATGACAATACAAGCAAGTGGTTATGCATAATCAAATCAAGCACACCTCTACAAAATTTAATCGTGTTTCACTAAAAGAAGAATTCAACACCCTCTAAAGAACATCTACTTTAGAAAGAAACTCTGTATAAGCAAGAAGAGCTTAGAAAGTGAAGGAGCACTATCAAAAACTGAAGACATATGTGTTAAAGAGAAAATACAGCCTGAAAAGGTATTTCTCGTGTGAATTTTGCTTTCTACTTGAAATATCCACATCCTTGATGAATAGTTTGTGAGCTGAGAAGTTCAAAAACCACACATTACATTAGAAAAAGTTTCTAAAGCATCTGGAGTATACACAAGGAACAAAGGACGAGCTACTTTTGTACTGTGACAACTAATCCTAGACACATAGCAAATGATCAACACATGTATAAAGGGGATGAAATCAAGGGCCACTGATCTCATTCAAAATTCCAAGTATAAAAGCAACATTCATTCAAACTAGAAAGAATGTTTGCGCTAAAGATATTCAAATTAGCATTACACTTTCTTAAGCCAGTTCTTCGTCAATTTCCAATTTCTGATGTTGAAAATATTCTTTCTAGGATTTATTGGCTAAATTCTCCTGTGAGAAATTAGAAAGAAGTCTCCAAGTATATTCCTTACTTCATACACACATCTTAGGAAACTTGAGTGTATATTTGAGTGAAATACCAAAACCTTCATTATCTTTGTACCTTAATCTAATAGTGATAATTTGAGATAGATTGGAAAGGCTAAGGAAAAGACTACTTGTGAGTGAAGGTCTATTGTATTGACTGCTCAATGTGATTACCTTGAGAATACTAGAGAAAGACTATCTTGGTATTTTCTTATACAAGAAAGAAGTTTTAGTGGAACTCTCAATAAGATCTATTGAGGACTAGATGTATTCAAGTCTAGCTAAATTAGTATAAATCTTTTGAGTGATTTTGTCATCTCTTATCTCATATAATCTGCTTTGTGTGTTATTACTTTACCTGTGTGTGATTTGTTAAAATTTATTTATCACTTTCTAAACTTATTTTTTTTGAAGTTATCTAACTTGCTTTTAACCCTTCGAGTCCTTAGACTTGATAGATTTCATTTAAAGTTTCAAATAGAAAAAAAAAAGTTTTTGAAAATCACAATTCAACCCCTCTTCTCGTGTTTTCTTACCTTATCCAAATTTGTGATGATATTTTTTCTTCCTATTATTTCATATATTTCCTTTTATCTTCTTCATTCCCATTTCAGGCGATCTTGGCTTAGGATGGATATATTGAGCCAAACGAGCTTAATGAAGAAAGGAAATACTTGCACTTTTATTGGCTAGATGGTGGACATTTATTACTGCTATTTTGATTTTGAAGCTCTTTTTTTATATATTTTTAGTTAATCTTTTTTGGCAAAGTAGAAATGAATTTTTTTCTAGTTTATTCTGTTGTGTAGAAACCTTTTTTTTAATTGATGAGTTTTACCTATTATTGACAGTTGATGGACAAGTTTTGATTTTGAAGTAATATTTAATGTGTTTTTTTTTATTAATGCTATATATTGTTTACTTTTTATTATATTAGACTCCTATTTCATAGAATTGATTACAAATATGAAATGATATTTTTTCACACAATAATAATATTTGATATAGGACGTGAAAAATTTGATCGTATTTTTTTATTCCAATTATTTATTTAGAGAATATATCAATTATAATAATTGTAATAAATATAGCTAATATTTTATATTTATTTTAAACAATAATATTTGATATTTATAAAAGGAGAGTTTTCCAAATAATGATAATTCCATGTGTCATTTTCACATGAATTTATTTTCTTGCCTAAAATATTCATCCATTTTCATTAAATCTTAATAATAATTTTTTTCAATAATTTTTCTATTAATTAATTATTATTTATAATTATATTGATAAAATATTAAATGTTTTTCTATCATAAATATTAAATGAATTCCATATTCAAATCGTATCTATATCTAATATTAATATTAATATTAAATTTTATATATATATATATATATATATATATATATATATATATATATATACTTTCAATAATATATATGTTCTTAATATTTAATAATATATTGATTTAAAAAGAAAATTAACCATTAGTAGTATGTTCTTTTAATTGACTTTTAAAGATTACTTTATTGCACATTAATATGATTTATAACTATATTATATGTCAATTTTTAAATTATTCTTGAATATTATATCCATATTATATTGGATTACTAATTATTTTAAATGATTCTTATATATTACATCCATTCTTTTGAATCTTTTATATTATGTTGATTTTAAATGATAGGATGATGATTGATCATAAATTTCATTATCATCATTATTTGGTATTATTTGATATCAATTTCTTAATATTACCAGTGCAAATTAATATTATTTAAAATTATATTAGATATCAATTTTTGAACGATTCTTCAATATGATTCTTGATTGTCGATTAAATTAGATATACTAATTTTTTTCCAGATTAGATATTTGTTGTAAAGATTAACATTTAAAATAGGATCAAAAAAATAAATAAGATCTTTTCAAAAAAAAAGTACTAATCTCTGTATTTGTTATTGAAAATTATATTGTGATTTAAAATAAATTATTTCAATTAGGTTGATCTCACAATTATAATAATTATAGTAATAAATATAATTAATTATAATTTATTCAAATTATATATATATGTGTGTGTGTGTGTGTGTGTGTGTGTGTGTGTGTGTAATATTAAAATTGAGTTTTGAATAAATGAGAACAAATGATGGGTGATTCAACCAAGGCATCTATTTTTTATCATGATATGATAATGAATGAAACAATTATACTGAAGCATAATTATTTCTCAAAGATGTTTAACTCTAATTTAATTAATATGTTATTTTCTACATCTTATGTGTCTTAAAATAATATCATATGTTAATTAACTAATATCTAAATATGTTGCTATTAATAATATGAAGGGATGATCTTATGATATTATATCTTATTATCATCGTAAAATTGATTATTAGTTATAGTTCTCTTTCCTTCATAATATCTATGCTAAATGAATGATATTAGATAAATTATTTATTTACTGTTATATTCCACTTTTTTCTAATTATTTATTTTATATTGTATTTTGTAGAACTGAATATATTTATTTAAAGGAAAAAAATAATATTTTTTAATTATATGAATATGTATAAAGTATAATTTTTTAAAAATATGTAAATAAGTTAAATATTTAATATATTTTTTACTATTAATCATTTCGTTGTTCATCACAAGGGTAATAAACTAGTTATTATTAATAGGTAGAGCAATGCAATTAAAGTACTCTTTATTTCTATAACTAATAATTAATTTTCATTTATAAAATTGATTGGTTGTAACCAATCATAGTTATGGACAGAATAAATAACATTTATATCCTCTTAATTTATTTGGCAAAACAATAATTTTAAATCTTCAATTTAAATTTATACATCCAAATGATAGTATCATTAAAATCACGTAGATTCAGGTGTTTTAATTTACTCAATTAGTATAAATGTTAATTGTTATTATCTATTACCTTCGGTATTAATATATATTTTTAATCTTTGAAATGATCAATCATCATTATTATGAAGAGGCAGAATTGCTGTCATTTATGGCAGCTAAACATTTATACTAACATGTAAATTGATTTGATATAATTATGGTATTTTAATTGTTTTAATTGTGTGATTTATTATTTTGATAATTATACGGTTTCCTTACATTGTTAATATATAGCTGCTTTTAATTCTCAGTCTAAAATTCATATCATTAACATTTAATAATTATTAATATTGTCGATGCTCATATGCATTCTACAAATAGAGAGCTTCAATAGTTACGAAGACAGAAAGAACCTATATATCAAAAGAAACTCCCTACACCAAAACACACTCCAACTCCTCTGCTATTTATAGAACCGGTGTGTTAAATATTGGTATCAAAGAAGCTACCGGAGTTTGAATTTGTAATTAATGGTTGAATGAGTTTGATTGAAGAAGGTTGGGTGAGGGGTGGACTATTACCATATTGACATACCAAACTCATTTATTATGTTGGACGATAATCATGGTTCATTGGTCATTTTTCATAGAAAAACCATGCTTCAGCAATTATAGCATGTTATAAAGTGGGATAAGAAACCTCATATAATTACACTCAGCATTGTGTTGTGATTAGGGGGTCATCATCAAGCACATACTACTGGAGAGTTTGGAAAATTGCTGGAAGGAAAAACTGGAGCCTGAAGTTCATTGAGAATATGTTTGTAAGTTTGGAATTTGGAGAGTAATGAAATGGATTGAAGGGCTGTAGTGTAAGATTTTAAAATTTTATATTATATACCCTTTCCTTCCCTCCTTTCTCTTTCAAGTTACAAACTCACAAACATATTATAAATGAACAGAATTAACAAATCATTAAGGTATGAAAATTGACGTCAACACGAGCTACATCAGTGTTGTATAATTCAGTCCGATATTTTGGAGGTAAGCTAAATTTGTAATGGTTGGACACGTAAGAATTTGACACTATCAGGAATTGCTAGATGACCAATTTTTAATATAATATATATTATATGGTATATGATATATAATTCCTCTGTACCAAGAAAAAAAAAAAGGTTTAAAGTCGCTTGTATATTTTTCCTCTCATCACATAAACACATTCGTCCAATATGTGTTTTATTTATAGGCAAAAATTTTTAATCCTTGATCCTGAGGAAATTTCTCATGAACTCCAATTCTCCTTAATATCAAGTCTCTAAAAAAAATATTTATCTCATATATAGTAGATTAAGTTTCAAAGACAAACTTGTTAACAGTCTATGTATGAAGAAAATTAATCCATAAGTTATCATGATACAACATTTAAATTTTTTAAATAAAAAGTAGCATTTTCATACTATAGACTATGTTAAGATATTTCATGACATAACTTTAGGAAAAAAGTATTAAATAAAATAGAATAAATAAAGTGACAACAAATAATTGAGATTCTAATACACAATTCTTTATTTAGTTTAAAAAAAAGGAAAATCAAAATACTAAAACAAGATTAAGGCATTTGCCAAATAATGCAAATAGAAGTATTATATCCCACAATAAACTAATGTCCGACTTATTCACATACAAAAGACTTGTTAATAATAGAATTTAACCCCATATCTCCTTTAGATGTAGTTGTTTCCCTCCAATAGTATCATAAATGGAGCAAAAATATTTGTTGTATAATATTTTTTTTATAACAACTTTACATCTCTAGTATATAGAGGCACATGAACTTTATACTTATTTTATCTTCATATATCTTTACATACTAGAAGTATAAAATTATTGTAAAAAATTATTTACACTAAATATTTCTCTAAATGTAGGCTTTATTTATCTTTTTTTAAAGTACTTCTTTCATCCTTAAATAATTGTTTAGTTTTAAATTCATACTTGGATTAAGAAAATAATTAAGAAAATATTAAAATTAAAAAAAATTAAAGGTAATTTATTAAATTATCTTTGTTTCTTTTTAATAATCCAATTTTCTCTCACATTCTCCACTATATTTTTCTTCTCCACTAATAATACTTAATATATATTTTTGAAAAAATAATTAATACTATTTAAAGTTTTGAAATGAACAGATAAATAAAATTTTTGAAACTGCATAATTATTCAATAACGGGCTCACTCCAAAGATGTCCGCCATGAGAACCTTCTGTTGTGCCCCTCTTCTATCTATTTTTCATCTCAAATTTCAGTTCCGAAATAAAATACATATATCAAATTCAAATGCACCTTTTCTTCATCCAAGGAATTGCTCGCTTTTGCCCCAAGTGCGCGAATTAAGCGTTCAATTCAGCTCTTTCCTCTCTTCCCGTTCAGTTCTTGATTACTGCTGCCAAGAACGAGAACCGTAGCCATTCTAATTAAAAACTGGAAGGATTTATTCTGTTACAGCTAAACCTCATTTGTTTTCAATTTTTCCCTCATCTAATGGCTAGCTATAAGTTCATATCACATTCAATGTTTATTTCATGTTTAGCATGTCTGTAAAATTCCAAATCAATTCAAAAATTATTTTTCTGTTGTGAGATTTAAGCCTAGTGTCTGGTTCTGGCATGTTATGCCTTTCTGATTATTGGAATGGCCAATATAGAATGGTTTTGATGCCTTTCTGAATCTATGACATAAACCAAGCTTACATAAGTATCCTTACTTTTTATCTTGGTGATTTTATGGCATCTCTAATATTAAATCCTTGCAAATACTCTTGAAAATATGAACAATTGAAGGAGAAGAAGAATTTTTAATTATTGCTGCATGCCCCTGCTCTCTTTAACTTAATTTCCAGCCGTATTGCATTTTTGGACTGGTTGTTTATTTCATCATTTATGCAGGATTTAACGTGCTTTAAACTACTTGATTTGTGTAGACAACCCCACCAAAAAACATATAACTATAACTGCCTTTTTGTCTTTTCTAAACTTCATAGTGATCAAAAGCTCCAACAGTTTCTATTTTAACTTGTTACCACTCAAGATGTGTTTGGTTGAAGAGTAAAAATGAGAGTTAAATTTACATAAATGAGTTTTATGTATAAATTTACACATAAAAATAGTGGTGCTGATCTCACCATAAAAATAGTGCAGATGTAGAAGTAACAGAATTTAGAATACTTTTGTTAGGACTGGTACAATCTGCACAAGAAACCACCCTCATGTTAGAAACCAACACTTCGATTTTATTCATGGATAAGGCGTCTTGAATGCTTGTGGGCACCTTGAAATCAAACAAGAATTATCCATAACTCTGCAGATTGAAAAGAGTAGCACACCTAACTCAATCCCACGTGTGCAAAGCTCATAACGGAAGCTCTTAGTTGTTGCAATCTGTTATTGTGCATTGTGTATCAAGCTCTTAGCTCTGCCTTATATATATATATATATATATATGAGAACCTCTTGTGTTGCAATTCATTCAATGAAAAGATTCTTGCACATTCAGTAATATTCAGTTCTAGACCTCTCAAGCTCTGTGTCTTTCTTCTCTGCTATTGGTAGCACTTCTTGATCCTTTTCTATTATACCTTACATGATATCAGAGCATAGGTGATCCATGGAGACCAATTAGCTATCCCTCGCACCTTCTGCTGCTGCTTCAACCTTCACACCTAAGACGTTTCCGAATCCAGTGTCATTCAAGCTAGATGATGATGACTACAATACATGGAGATATCAACCGTACTCAGCCATAGAGGCGCGCAATGCAAGCTGCTGCGCCATCTTTCAAGCAAAAAGATGCCCGAAAGATTCTCCGCATAGAAAGATGAAGGAGAAGAAAAGAGAGCCAAGAGTTTCAAGATTGGGAATCTTAAGATCGGTACCTGGTGATATGGCTCCTAGGCTCTAGCATCCATGGCGGAAACCTTTGCAAATAGAGTTGTTGGTTGTGACTGTGCACACCAAATTTGGAGCAAGATCTCGAGTCACTTTGCATCACACACAAGGGCAAAGGTAAAGCAACTCAAAACCCAGTTGAAGAGCATCAAAAAGCAAGAATCCGCATCTGCATATCTGTTGAAAATTAAGAAATTGGCCGAAACATTAGCAGTTGTAGGCTCACCCTTGATCATAGAAGAGCATATAGAAGTCATATTAGATGATTAAATGTTGAGTACAGTGCATTTATCACTGCTATTCTTTCAAGATCGGATCCAAACTTAGTTGATGAGGTGGAAGCCCACTTACTTTCTCAAGAAGAGACTTGAGAAGTTTCGAGATGCAGAAGTTAGCTTAGTGCAAGCACATCTTGCAAATGCTTCACTCAGTGACAATAGAAGGTTTTCAGTGGTGGAAGATTTGGCTCAGGTGGAAGAAGAGGGAGAGGCCATTTCACAGAAGAGGTGGCAGATCTTGGTCAGGAAATAATAGACCAGAGTGTCAACTTTGTGGTAAGGTTGGTCATGTTGTGTGGAAGTGTTTTCGTCGGTTTGATCCAAACTTCACAAGTCCAAATAGGTGATTAATGTTAGGTTCACCATTACCCCGTTTTTTGAAATTTAGCATTGTCTTCTTGAAGTTGAATTTACAAACACACGCCATGTGGCACATTGGTCCGCATTTGCATGTACTCTTTCTTTTATATCTATAATATTGCCTATTATATTCATTCTTCGTTATAATGTTCAAATAATAATTCTATAGCATGGGGTTGTTTCAGATTCGACCATTGTGGAGACACTACGTCCAAAACACACCGGGGCTTATATTTGTGGTGGACAACAATGATGTTGTTGAGGCCAGAGATGAGTTGCACAGGATGCTAAATGAGGTAAAGGAGAGAGTTGGCAGTGTTAATGGAGAAATTTTATTTAGACATTCAAAATTGGACATTCCATAGACATAATAAAGTGAGTAAGCCACAAAATCTTAGATGGAGATATCTCATATTTCTAGTTAGTCTCATTCTTTTTTATTGTTCTGATACAACCCCATGAATCCTAGATAATAATGATTTATATTAATGTGTATTTGATTTGATAAAATCAAAAACTTAGATGTGCTCTTGGCTCAACATCATTTGTTCTGTTCCACTAGAACTCACTGTTTAGGGATGGGAGAGGGTTGATGATGTAAATAGTATACGATGAGACTCGACTTAATTCATTTCTAGGGACAAGTATCTGAGGTTAGTAAAAATGAATAGACACGGCCTAAACTCCAACGGGAGGCAGCAATGGGGAATTTTCCTCATTTTTATTTGCTTTTTTCTTTTTCCTTCCATCATTCCTTATCCTTAAGTCCCACAGGTTTGATATTGTAAAATCTGACCTATTTTCTCATTGAGCAAAAGGTCAAATTAATCAAAGATATCCAGAAAAAAAACCACATTGATAAGAAGAAATTATATAAATCCACTTCAAGAACAAGAGATCAAAAGATAAAAGAAAATAAAGAGACAAATCAGAGGTTGAGAGAGAAAAGCCATTAATTTGTGTCTCTCTCTTTGTTGTGTCTATGCATGGAACATCTGATTTTGAATGCACAAATAGCACTTCTTTTCTCGTCGTAATAATGAAGTAACTCTTGTGAGAACTTCCCTGCTGATCTGATTTCTTTTTATGGACAGGATGAATTAAGGGATCCCGTTTTGCATGTGTTTGCAAACAAGCAAGATCTTCCCCATGCAATGAATGCTGCTGAGATCACTGATAGGCTTGGTCTAGACTCTCTCCGACAGAGACACTGGTAAATTAACTTGACAAACAAGGACCCTCTATACTCCTTCTCAGTCCCCATTTTAAGTTTTTTTTTTTCAGGTGAAGGTTTATGAGGGACTAGACTGGCTTTATAATAACATTTCTTAGAAATTTTGTATTTGTTAGGGATTTAATTTTAATATCATATCAGCAAATATGATTAATTTCTATCCTCATTACTTAAAAGTCATACAAAATGTCAAAATGAGAGATTTAATAAGTTAAACTCTATTATTAATACCTGCTTCTGTTGCATTTGGGAAAAACTAGTGTACCATCTTTTCTCAACTTATTCGTTAGCTCTTGTTGCCAATGATTTTAAATTGTTAATTGCTAGGCTAGCTAGCGCCTGTTACCAATTGAAACATGGTCACCCATTGAAAATCTTTGAACATCAAAACTTAGATAGAATAATGATGTGTTTGCTTTCTGATTCCATTGTTTCGAATTTCTTCCGAAATTATGCAATTAACCATATCACGATGTGATGGTTAATGGTTAGAAAATGTATTGCTTGGCATGAGTAAAACCTAATGAGAATTCTTCAATTTAAAACGGAATGACAGGGAGTGGAGGTGAGAAGACGGAAGAGGGGATCATGGTTACAATTTAGTCTTGTTAAAAGGATAATGTTAGGAGTACAATCAGGTGTAAGAAGAAATTCTGATTCCAGAAAGATAGAAAGCGATGGGCTAGGGTTGGTTATAGAAACATTGCTCTTCCCCATGCTGGAACAGGTATGCGTCGGAAGAATAGTGGAGAATTAACTCTTCAACAGTAAGCTAACAAGTTCTTCCAAAGGGCCTTTCATCTCTAAATGTTCTCTCATTCTCACTAGCAAGAGCGTGTTCGTTTAATTCAGTTCCATACTATCTGTGGAATGCCCACTGAGATCCTATATCTCCGTCTTTTTTGTTTTGCGTATGAAAAACATTCTCCATGCTGGAATTTTACAATAGCTGATCAAAATCAATCCCTATTTGCAATGTTGGTAATGTCTGCACCAACTTATTTAAGTAAAATTTATCAATTCTACTATAAAAGTATAATACAAAAGAACTAAGACTAATCACTTGAATTTGGAATGAGGTACGATTACAGATTAAAGACTTCCCAAAAACAAAAGCTGATTAAATGAACCTAGTAATGTCTAACTTCATCCAACTGCACTCTTGTGCGAAGTCGGCTTTCTCATAACTAAGCATCTGATCTAATGTTCAAGCAACTTCATATTTTATAATCTAACCAAATCAATCTTTTACGGTGACAACCTACGGAGAGCAGTGTGTTCACACAGCATGCATTTAGAAAGTACTAGTCACCCTCCTTTCCTCTGCAAAAATATGCCAGATAGACGAGCAAAAAACGTGTCAAAATTTTGGCGTCCATAATTTAGCACAGCCAAAAAAGAAAAAGACATGTCGCTGTTTTAACCGCTAAACCAACCAACGTTAAGAAATGACGAATGAAATCTTCTACAGAGCTTTTCACTGGAAACCTTCATCCTACAATACAATTTAATTAAAACTTAGGAACTATGAAGGCCAAAACCTCTAAATTCCTGCCTGTTACTATGCAGTCTTCACTTTTAGAGGAGGCCGGAATAAACTGATTAGATCATCAAGACCCTGCCAAACAGCGTAACTAAGATTTAGCGCACACAAACAAGCTATCAAAAGGTTTGCACGAGATGTTAGATAATAAACAGATACCCTTGTTGTGATGACCAAGAAACTGAAGAGCACAATTAAATATGATCCCAATACAAGAAGCAACAGCAAGTCGAATGTGACACTGGCAACCTGTAAAACCATAAAACAATTACTATAGGTCAGTCAAAAGTAAATGGATTATGATTAATTTCTAAGCCAAAAGTAAAATAATTATTTGAAAAAATAGAACAAATTTTTGTGTGCTGTGAAAATTCCCTCTCTAAGAGATGTCCTTTAAAAGAAGCACGGGAAAAGGTCAGTCAGATAAGCAAAAAAATTGTTGCATCCACAAGAAATTGATTAACTATAATATAAACAGAGGTTGGGACTAGAAATCGTCACCGCAAAACTCTATCAAACAAAGATCCATTTTTTGCTAGAAAAGTGCAAACGGTTAAACTTTATATACAGAATAAGGTGCAAACAAAATAACTCCAAATACCTGATATATGTTCAGCTTTGCCCTGGTTGAATCATAGAAAGTGAACATTCCATCTAGCACTTCACGTTGTACATTGACCTCATCAGTATGGTCTTCCAATTCCTACAAAAATGTAGAGTCCATGGGTAAGAGTGTAACATTTTACTCCAGAAACATTACACAATATTAGCACTTAGAACATAGCCTAAAGCAGTAAAGATCATCCGATTGCCCATCAACCAAAAAACAAACTTTAAACATTCTAACATTGCTGGAAACATCAGCCTAGCAGAGCCACCACCATAATCATCCCATTGTCCACAACTTGAAACAAATGCCAAGGTTATAATAAACTTTACCCATCACAACCATCCATAAAGAAATAATACCTTTTTCAGTCCCATGACAAAAGGATCATCTTTTGAGAAAAATGGTGCCACTCGAGGTGTTTGGGACAAAACGTCTAACCATGATCGAACATAAGAAGGATTTACAGCCAAGTTACTGTTGTCTGCAAAGATTTGGATGTTCTTTCCTTGATGTCCATAAATATGCCTCTGCAGAAAGCAGATAAAAACACTGGTAAAAACAAGGAGCTTGGTTTCACATTAAAAAAAAAAATGAAATTCACTGATGCCAAATGTCGCAGCAAAATATGCTGGACATCAGACTAATTTTTCTTTCAGGGACATTCTTTAAAAGCATAACAGAGGATATATAATACGTAATAGCATAACAGTTCATGGACATCTCTTCAACTATCTTGGAAATGCCTTGCCTAAGTCGGTTTTCAATAGCCAACAACAAACAGGAAATATGAAATCAAATATTATATTATTCCCACTAAGACATATCCGAAATGTCAATGACAGCACTCTGAATTTCAAAGATCTTTTCCCGATATTAAAAACCATCAGTCATATCTACAGCTATGATATTATAGCAACTCCCATAATTAAATCCAATCAAATACCAACACTAAATTGCAAATACCATAGTTCTACTTACAAATCGTAGAAGATAAAGGTGGAAAACATGAATCTAATAGGGGTAAGCAAGAAAGCAAAATCCATGCCATGAGTATCTTTTTTGTTTTTTAAATGTTTGTGCAAATCAGAATAAAAGCACCTAGAAGTTTAATCAGAAACAGTGTGGCAACTTTGCAAATACAAGGAATCATATCAGATGGTGATGTCTCATTAATTATCCTTAATCCAATAATAAACAGCAAGTCAGAAATAAATCAGAATTATCCACAGCAGTACTGCTACACAGCCAGAAACAATTAGTCCTACTATAGCTAGATTCAAGGATGTTTGTCACATAAGATGAAGTGGTCAGACCAATCATCCATCCAAGAGTAAATAAGTAAGCCAACTAATTCTGCCTCCCTTATGCCAAGCCTAATCTGGCTGAGTGAGTAGCATTTTCCTTAACCATAATAATGGAGCAAACTAATCCCGCCAATGTTTGCAGTTAAATTTCATAGCAGAAACCGCAGAAGACGCATACCACCTAGCACATACATCAAATGGTATCTACCAAATAAACTCACATTGAATATGATAGACATGAAAGCATAAATTTCATCGTTACTAGAGAAATATATACTCACACTATATCTGGCAAAATCTTGTGAATATATTAAATTTTTCAGGAAAAAATAACAGTTACTGCCCATGAAAAAAAAATCAAAACATTCCCTTGTATTCTCTTCTTGCATTAAATGATGGGAAGGATTAAAAAAACATTAACAAGAATTAGTGCCCAGGACAAAGAGCATTCCATCATAGTCTCTTTTACATTCCAAATCTTTACTTGTGCGGCAAATTTCACTATATTCTTTTTGAGATACAATTAATCTTACCGCAAGACTCTCAGCAATTAGTTTCACACTTCTGATAATTGCCTTTTCGTCCACAAAATGCCTGCATAATGAAGCTCTCAGCAAACAGCTACAGAAAGAATAAAATTCTGGCATTTAGGTCAAAAGATGCACCTGCTGTCAACCAAACCACCAGTCCTTTCTAGCAGTTCAGGTGCAGCAGAGAGTCCAGAGAGAGTGGCGGCAGTAACTCTCAGCCTTGAAAACTGTTCATGCTCCCAAGCTACCTACAGCAGATGACTAACTTTAATACCCAGCTTTAGCAGTAGCATTTAAACAGAAAATGTAGGAAGGCCATGCTTGCAGTAGATTAGGAATTTCATAAGACATGAAGCACAAAGCTGATAGTAACAGGAAGCTGTAGATCCAATAGTAAGCCAATAAAATATTTCTTTAAAGAACCAAGTCTCAAAGGATCTTCTGAATAAGGCAACAAAGAAAAGAAATGCAAGCAGATGATTCAACATCAGATTACAATGAATCGAACTGTTTTGTTGAATTCATATATTCACCATATAGGTTCAAGCATTCAGTTCATGGTGAAAAATGAATGGGAGGGGATGGCAATTGTCTGGAAAAATGTGGCTGAGATTGAATGAAGAGCTATGCAAGAGAAGTAGTAATGCTAATTATAATTTATAAACCCTCTAAGGAGCTACGTGAAAGAACAACAGTAAGAATTTATCACTTACTCTAGGATTTGAAATATTTATTTTCTTATGCTTAAGATTCACTTTGAAGCCCAACTCTTCTGCAACACTTGAAAAATCCTACGCCAATATTTGCCATTAGAAGTCATTAAGACAAAAGTGCAAGTCGATCCATTTTAGTGAACTCTGCACACTGACAATTCACTTACTTCCATAATTTGCTTAATGTAAGCATTTTCTGGAGGCTTAGACACATGAATCCACAATTCATTTTCCCATGAGCCAATACTATCTAAGCAAATAGCATAGTCAATGGTCTCACGCAGTCGTTGATCAAAACTCCGAAGCCACTGGAACATGCAGAATTGTATGTTACACAAATTATAATAACAGATAGGGAAGTCTGACTATATGTGAAAGACTGATCAGCACGAAAGTGAACTTCTAAACCAAATATATCACCTTACGAGTTCCATTGTAGTTGTAAGGCCCACCAGATGTTAGCCCAAATAACAGATTGTATTGTCCTCTTGTCTTTGGATTAGAATACAAAAGAGAAAACAACCTAGCTACTTCAAGAAGGGCCACAACCCCACTTCCATTGCTATCGCTTCCCACTGATAATGCCTGCAATTAAAGATATTTTAACACAATCATGCATTGCATACAGTCTGGTGTTATTGATGGAATTAATAAAATAACATACAGGAGCAGCCCCAAAGGAGTCATATGATGCCACTATCGCAATGGTGGGCAATTGACGAGTATCATCACCTGTCTTCAGTCCTGCCAACCATCCCTGCAACCATATAAAAAATACATCCAATATCCACAAAAGTTCTATTCAAAAAGCATCAATTTTAAGAGAAAAGTTCTGAAATTCAAGCCAGCTTGTACATGTTTTCTGTGCAATACAGTAGCATATGCAGAAGGACTAAAACCATTTGTACATCACAAGTTGTGATTACCATGATATTTCTGGTACATCTAAAATTTTTTATTTTACCAAGTAGAAGCTGCATTTTTTGAAGTTTAAAATACAAAGCATAAGTTCATATCTCAACATCAATAATTAAGCTGTATTTGTGCATAGGTATAATTCTTATTACACACAAGCAAAACGAAAAGAAATACATGCCTCTCAACTAGCACATCCGTTAATAAAACCAAATCAAGAAATTCATGTGTGTGTGTGTGTCAAAGAAGCACAAAATGTTTAAAAGCTTCAGATTTTGAAACTACCGTAACAAGTCTAAAATCCCATCACCAATAGTATCATCCACATAGTATATCTCTAAAAGTATGCTGAATAAACACCTGGATATTTGTAAGGGAGGAGATGCAACTTTCTTTGGTTCTGGAGTTGAAACTACAAATTTATATCTGCAACATAGCATGCAAAAACAAAGTGTCACTTCCAAAAGAAAAATAAACTTGGAAATGGCACAACATTCATGTGAATTAATTCAATACAGAAAGAAAACAGTAGATATAATTGAAAAACAAAATCCAAACAAATAGAACATGAGGTGTTCAACAATGCAAGATCTAATACGCAAAAGTTTGAAATATATACGGTAACTAAGTATGCAATATCCAAGGAACCAAGTTATAAAATTCCACATCGCTCATTCTTGACCATATAGAAACTTCTGCAAAATTTAATTAAGCAATGAAAGCTTCATTCACTGGGTTGAACTCACCCGCCAGTAGTTGCAGTAGCAGGCTGACCAGTGGCATCACTCTTCTTGATATCAGCTAACACAGCATTAATGTTGTCATCCTCAAAAGCAAAATAAACAGGATACTGCAACAAGATGCAACACCATGAAAGTTACAGTCCCATCAAAATGACAAAAATAAATTGATAAAGGTAAAGGATAATGCTATAGAAGAAAGGAAAAAAAAAACACACACACACATAACAGCAAGAAAAATGATCCTCAGAATCACATGAAAGGCTGTCGTGTCACAAGAAATGAAAAGCAAAAGGTATTTCTTTCTTTTTTTACCCATGATAAATTCGAAATACATTTATTTATGGAAGAATATAACTATGTCCTGTTGATAAATATTTTGGAATGACTAATTGTCCAGAGGAGAAATTTAACAATCAAAAATATAATTAAGGACAATCATCCAATTATGCAGGTATCTCGCAGCACTATCAATCAGGGGCCTAACATTCATGCAAACACATAAGGCTGACTGCAGAAATATAGCCATAGTGAAACACATTGAAAGCATGGTTATAAATTATCTACTGCAACTTTTATCAAATAAACAAATAAATCATCCACCACAAATGAATATGCACTGCCTGTTGTGGACCAATACTATATGTGTATGACATTTGTAATCCAGACCAGTTTTTCATGCACATAAAGAGGGTATTGAAAGTCTTAATTCATCATCAAGTTGTCGGGACACTTACAAAGCCAACTTTCCTTCATCAAATAAATCACTTGTAGAAAGCAATAAGTTAATTTATAAATCCACTTAGGCAATTGGAGAATTTATCTTACTCAGGCGATACACTGCAAATATATCACTTAGGCAATTGGAGAATTTATCTTACTCAGGCAATACACTGCAAATATAACATTAAAGGTATAATATAACTCAATAAATATAGAATAATGGGGAAAAAAAAAAGCCACATCAATAATGTAAAGGAATCCATAGTTAACAAATAAATCAGCTGAATTTTTCCAACCACTTCCAGATTGCACACATTTTATTTTCATATGAAACTCTCCAAAATATAAAAGTAATGACAATAATCTAGACATAGGAAAAGCCATGTATGAAATTTACTCACAGGTAAGCTGGCGTGTATAAGTATTTGTTCAAGTTCAGCCAACACATTCTTCAGCAATTCTTTACTTCCATCTAGATGCTTACTTCCTGCACCACCTTTGTTTTCAAAATTGAACATCTGGGGCAGCAGAAATAATAAACCCCCAGAGGCTTGCCTTCAGCAATATATTCTGCCATATTGTAGTCACAGAAAATTTTAATTTCAGCAAAAATAGTAGTGCAAGACAAAATAGCACCCTTCGCACAATGATCAATATAAATGATGGGAACAAGAAATGCCAGGCATTCAACATAAAAATACAGAAAACAGTGTGAATCAGAGAATAACTATTTTCAGAATTTGACTATAACAGATAATGTTGGGTAAGGAAAAGCACACACAGCAACTAACTTGTCAATTTATAAACTCTAATAACATACCTTGCCCTGCTCGCCAAGTGAACAAGACCCTTACAACACAAATCTAAGTTGTTTGCACGGATGTTATATCAAGTAGTTGCAGTCACCCTATCACACTACTAACTGTCAGCAACATTAACCGAATTAAAAGCTAGTATTACCTCTCTCTCTCAGACTCTGACAAGCACTTTTCCCACTATAAGTCCCTCGATTCCTTTGACATACTTCTCACACAATCACTCAAGTATAAACAGACTCTGTTACTTACAACATTAAATGAATCCTTATCCCATTTCAAAACACGAAACTAAAATTCTGTGAATTAATTTTATTTATTTAAAACCCCAAACTAAGAATTAACTCCCAAATCCATCTTTTCATTACTCTTGACAAAGAATGTTAAAAAAAAAAAAAAAATTCAGCAATCTGAACCATCTTTCTTCTCCCCGACCTCAAACATCACAATCCGAAGAACATCAAAATCATCGCCCAACGAGTAGTATCGAAAACGGGTTAACTAGCTCAATCATGTTAAATTAAAAATAAAAATTGCAAAAACATTTTCGCAAGTAACTTGCTTAACTTCGAATTACGTTATGCAGCACAATAAATGAAGTCTCAGCACAAATCAACAAAACTAATTACAATAGTAATAACAACAACAAAACAATAAATAAATAAATAAAAAGAAAAAGAGCGAAGCGAAGAAGGACCTTTGACGAAGGAGATGTTGAAGTCGCGGAGAGGGATGAGGAGGACGGTGCGGGAGAGATCGGCGTGAGGGGAGAAGTGGAGTGAGGCGGCGTGGTGGTTCAGTCCGGCGAGCCGAGATCCGAAGGGGACGCCGGACATGTCGTACTGTATCAGCCTGTAAACGTCGACGACGGTGGCGCCGTCGCAGAGCTCGACGCACGCCACCAGCACCAGCACCACCGCCATCACAGATTCCAGAAACAGCATTTCGCGCCCTCGCGGAGCTTTTCTCGCCGCCATGGAAACGGAGATCTGGTTTCCGATCTAGGGTTTTCAGAGTTTGCAACGATGAAATAGAAGAAGAAGAACAAAAAGAAAGAAGATGTAGTTGATCTAGCTTTAAATATAATAATTGTGTTTGGATATAATTATTATAATTATTTATGATCAATTGTTGTTTTGTTTATTTGTTTGTTTTTATTTTGGGTTTTGTTTTAGCTGAAGATGCATAGCTACAAGTACAAGATGGTGAAGAGAGACAGTGACGCTGATCCAAGAAAGGGGGAATGGAATGGAGGCCGGGAAAAGAGGTTTGGTTACTCTGAAATCACTAGCAACATTTTGTCACTACTAGTGGATTCTTTCTTTTCTTTTTTTTCTCCTTTTTTCCCTTTCATTTTTATTTTAGGAACTAGTTATATTTTGAATTTGTTTTACATTGTAAATCAACAAAATTTTATTAAAGTAGAAAAATTATACTCCCTTATTTTAAAATAACTGTCAATCTTTTTTATTTTTTTCATGTTTCAAGATATCTTTTTTTTTACAATATTTAGATAGGATTATTTTTTCTTTCCATTTCTACCTTAATCATTATAAATATACTAATTGTAATTATGAATTCTAAGGATAAACAAGGGACAAATTGGTAAAGTTGGACAAAACTTGATCATTATAAATATATTGTACATAGTAAAGTTATAAAATTTTACAAGCAATAAATAGAATTTTAGAAATATTTTACGATATAGGTTTCAAAATAAACTATATCAATGTAAAAATATCATCATGTTATGTAAATTATATTAATGCAACTTTAAAATCTTATAATTTACCATAAATTATTATAAAAATATATATCTATTAAGGGATTATTTGTTTGGTTAAGTCCAACGGACGTATAACAAATCCACCAAAAAGTGTATTGGGTCAAATTTCAAGACCTAAACCCATCCTAATGAGCTTCAGGCCGCGTGGGTGGCGAGACGGAGATTATGAACACCCTAATGAATTCAACTATTATTAGACAATGTACATGACCATAAGTTTAGTATTAATATAAATTTATTTTTTATATAGGGATGATTTTTTCAACTCATAATTTTTTATATTTATCAATACATTTTTTATTTTCTTTAATATGCGTATTGTTTGATTTTTTTTATAATTATTCTGAAATAGAATGAATAATAAATAACCACTCACTATTACAACCACCTAATATAATTTATCATTTTTGTATAATTCTATTGGTTGATAATATAAAACTATTTTACTGTATAGAAATTAAATTCTTGTTTTTTCCTTTTCCTTTCATTTCAAATGGTTTGTTGGTATAGTTTGCATATTCCTAACTAAATTTGGTTCACAAATAATATGTTTGGCCAGACTATATGACCATGTTATATTATAATTTTGATTTTCAAGTTGTATTTTCAATGTCACATAAAGAAAACTATATCTTCTATAAGGAAAAAAAAAAAGGTTGTTGTGGTTCTATCAAAAAATAAAGAAAACTATATTTTGAGTAGATTAAAAGAAAAATAAATAATGTTGGTCAATAATAAAGGGTTTATATAGTTTGTATGCAATTATAAGTTAAGAATTCAACACTATCAATAAAGTTACGACTGAGAGTTATATAAATAATTAAAAAAATCTCACATAATAAAATGAGATTAAATAGCGCCAATACGAATTGCATGTAATGTTAAGTGAACGACTCTTCTATAAAGAAAACTATGACTCGAAGTCTCAAATATCAGAGGAAATAATTGTTGGGGGGCCTTAAAAGCCGATTAATTGAAATGAAATAATAAAGTGGAATCAAACATGTTTCTCTTTAGTTGAAATATTCTATGGGCGAGGAGCCCGACTCCGATGATTGAGATTTCTAATCTTTTTCTCCACAATTATGTTTTTCTTATTTTATTCACCGAGGACAGTGCAAATTTTAATGTGGGGAGGGATTTATTTGGCTGTGGGTTGTATATGGAGGGGCACGTGCATGTGTATCCTTATTTTCTTCGCATGATAGTTTTACTTTTCTTTTGACTTGTAATAATGCGTGCTGGCTATGTGGATAATTGGTAGTTTATCTTTGGATTCTTGTATTCTGGTTGTTGCATGATGGTGGTCTATCTTTTGTTGATGTTTTCTTAAAAAAATTTTGGGTTTTTCCCTTTTTATTTAGAAAAAATATATATTTTGGGAACTTGGTTGGAAATTGGTTCAATTTAGTCAAACTTTCCAAACAGGAAGCATTTCTTCCTCATGGAACACACAAACTCGCTAAGTTGAACCACTACTGCAATTGTTGTCTGGGAGTTTGATTGAAAGTTGGTTGAGCATGTGAGAGTTTGAGCCATATAATTGTGAATATGTATATACATTCACTTTTTGCTTGCAGTGTGCATACACTTTTGCTTTGTTACTTCTAGAACTTGCCCAATTGCTGTTTCAACGCATTTTTATTGCATTGCATTGCATCCATATGATTGGGGCATATTTCTTTTCATTTAGCCACTTAACCAAAAATGACTACCTATTATGTGAATAGCCTTTGCATGAGCAACTTTGAGCCTTATTTCCCCTTTTGTTGATTAATAGCACCATATAAGCCTTGGTGAAAAACAATTGAATTACCAGCTTGAGGTTTTGGAAGGCTTGGGTTTCGTTTAAATGTGTTTGGATTCAAGTGTGGGGGAGATTTTAGGCAACTGGTCAATGGAAAAGTGATCAAATTTGGTTAGCAAGATGGTTTGGTGGCATATGTTTGTACATAGCAAATGAAAATACAAAAAAAAAAAAGGAAAAAAAATTGAAGCCGTCAAACCATCACTTGTGAATGAATAAGATGGTCGGCAATGAGCCAAATGAGGTTCTGGTGATGGAAAGAGTTTACTTAGGGTACATTGTGGTTTTTGGTATCATACTTGAATTATTTGCACATACCCTTGGTTTCCTTGAACTCAAGCTTAAGCTCACATATCCACACATTACCTCACCCTGTCCTTGGCATTATTACATCATTTAAAAGTTCTCTTGATGTATGCATGTTTTGTTTTGAAACTGTGGTGATTTTAGACGTAGGGCAAGCCTATAGAAGGCATTACATTGGGTTGTGTTTGAGTGAAAATTGCCATACACTTGTGAAATTGAGAGAAACACACCCTGGGAGGACCAACTCAATCATTCTTGCCTAATTCAACTCTTGCCTAAGTGTGTCAATTGTAATTGTGCCAATTGAAAAGAAAAGTTTTGTGAATGAATTGTGTTGACCAAAACTGATGCCATGCCTAACCAATTCTCCAATTGCCATTTAGCTTAGTTTTTCTTTGTTTCCTTGCTTTGCAAATAAATCTGTGTGTTGGGGAGCATTGTGGTCTAGATTGACATCTTCTTCCTTAGCATGCTAGCTCTATGCATGAGGACGTGCTTTCTTTAAGTGAGGGGGAATTTGATAAGTGTTATTTGCATCTCCATTTTTCATCTATATCACTAAGGATTTGCATGGGCTTTGTGTGATAAACATCATCATTTGGCTAAGAATTGCTACTGTCCTCAAATTGCATTTCATACAATTTTGCTCTTAATTGTGCATAATTGTGAAGTGTAATACTTTCCCAAATACAATATCATCCTTAAGCCATGACATTAGACTTAGGAGTTGTTACTTATAATTTAGCGGACTTTACTTAAGTATGTATAGCAATTTTGATTTATTTGTGTAATAACTAATTTATAATTCTACAAAAAAATAAAAAGGAAATAAAATATTTATTGAATATAAATCCCAATACAAGAAAAAGCTCTTCTATGAGCTTTAATATACAAACATATATACATAACAAAATAAAATTAATGAGGAACTTCAAATATTGAGCTTTCATAGTAGCCGCATCATTGCTCTCTGAAAATCTGAAACGACATTGGAACATAAAACATAGGGGGTAGAATTGTGAAATTCTAGTAGGACATCCCCAAAATACATAATAATCAATGTCATAATCACTCCCAACCACTTTGGTTTATTAAGAGAATGTGATCATACAACACATATCAAATATTTCTTTTAAAGTTCAAAATCATCCTTTCGAAGTGGGTTTTCTTTTAATGCTCAATCACTTAGTACACATATCTCATAATGCTCAAGATCAAATAAATCATCTTACATAAATAATTGAATGTAATATGAGTATGCATATAAATGATGCAATGACGTCTTTAGTAAAATTATCTTTATGTGCTCTTGATATGTCGAATGGGATCTCATATACATCATTTTCATCTTTACATGCCCTTGGTATATCGAAGGGAATCTCATATCTTTCTTATCTTTATGTGCCCTTGACATACCGAAGAAAATCTCATCTTTCCATGCCCTTGACATATCGAGGGGATCTTTGATTTTACTTAGCACATATTTTGCAGGACTACTTAGGACAATTGCTACTTTAACTTGTCTTGGCCCTTGATCTATGGTGGCTTATTCCACTCCTGGATGATATACTACTTTTCAGGACTAAGCTTATTCCTATACATGATAATTGGATTTACTTTCTCCAACTCTCACACAATACTATTCCTAACTAAGTTTACTTTCTCGACTCCGGATTCACTTTCTTTGGCCCAAGAAAACATATTCTCATTATCTTTCTCTCAAATAGAGGCAATTGTTAAAAGTATTCACAATTATATGCACATAACATCTTCATGCTCCATGTCACGTATACAAGCACCACAACCATATATGCATAACATAAGCATCTGAGTTACTTAATGCATCAGGCACACATATCATTCATGATCTCAAGCTATAATCTCAATCTTCTTTTCATATAGGAGCATTTATCATGAGCACTCATATTTACATATGTGTAACATTTTCATTAAATTCACATAGTATACTAGACATCAAAGAAGATACGAAACCATAAGCTCAATAAGAACCAAACTCAAGTCTATACAACGACTCAAAAAAATAATAACCAATAGGTCGCCTTATAAGACTTGAGTAGCATAAGCTCGGATTATTCCTCTAAATAAACCAGGCTTGGGCTGTATACTGAGAAGTGCCTCCTCGATTTATAGGTTGGCATTCACCTAGCTAGGGCATCCTTAGTTTAGAGGCCTAATGAAGACATAAGGTCCAGCCAAAATCTCCGAGCTTATGAGTAAGAACCCATAGCTCGGATCACGAATACGTGACAACAAGACCCTCTCAAATTAAGGGACCTAAGAAGATAATCTAGTTACGGTTAAAGGAGAAATCTCCTCCTAAGATATCCTAAGAATAATCTGTTACCTAAAAATTGGGGATAAGATTACAACAAACTCCTCTATATAAGAACAACCCTAGCTCATAATCAAGTAAATAACATCTTAATTATCACTTGATTGTCGAGTACTTGGATCCCCACCCTGGTGTTAGAAGCTTGAAGGACTATCAACCACTACTAGCATTAGCTTGGGACTCTACCTCAGGAAAAGGTTAGAACAATTGCTAATTGATTTTAATATGTCTAATTGATTTGATGTAATAATATATATTATTTAATATCATATTTCTATATTTATTCTTTAAATATGATGCACTTAATTTTAGCAATAATTATTACTAATTGATTGTAATATGACAATAATTCAAAATTTAATTTTTGTCAAAATTAAATAGCTTTGATTTGCTGGATAAAACCATATTTAATGCATGCTATTTCTCTCCATTTGTAAAAGTTCTCTAATTATAAAAATACTTTGAATTATTTTTAGATTTGAATTTGAATAATAAAATTAGTATTTGCGTAACAAATCATGACTGGTAATCTATATTTATAAATATCTAATATATCTTATATATAGCATTTCAGCAGCTAGCTTTGGCCCAATAAATATCAAGCATATAAAAGTGTTAAACAATTATTTATGTGAGAGTAATCTGTTTTGTGATGAGTGCGTCAAGAACTTAATGAAATTTGATAATATTTGTTGCCCTTTCTTTTGGTGTTTTTGGATTTATTGTGACGAGTATTGCCAACAAGTCAACAAAACTTCAATTTGCTGCACTTTTATTGTTTTTTTTTTATGCATTTAAAAAAATATTACAAGTAAAAGATGAAAATAATTTTTTTTTAGGATTTAAAATATAGCTTATCACTAATGTAAATTGATAAAATACTAGATAACTCCTATCACAACTACTTTTATTCATTAGTTGAATAATTTTTTTGTAAATATTTAACGTTATGTAATTTTGATATAATTTTATTTTTATTTTTGTGATTATGTTTAATGTTTTCTCATTACAATTCGATTTAAGAAAATTTAACTACTCGTGCAATGGTTCAAAAAATACTAGTTCCTTGTACATAGGTGAGCTTTGAAGGTTAGTATGACTTTTTGGATGGATAGTCGTAGCCGCAATAGACACCCTAATTTTATTTTATTTTTTCATTGTAGTTGCAGTAAACTTCGATGTCCCAAATTTTTTATCCAACTTGCCTTCGGTCCAATAGGACTTACCCAATATGTGTTTTTTTTCTCAAAAGTATATTTTACTTCATGTAAGCACTTGTTCTTATTTTAAGTAGGGTTATCATCATTAATTAATAATTAGTGTCGACGAAGCTTTTTCTTTAAAATAAACGTGAGATGAAGAATGAGGGGAATAATCATTGATCAATCCCTACAACACTAATTTCCCCATTATTAAAGGGAAATAAATAAAGAAAATAAAAGTGAGATTGTTGACCACAATTTTTAAGTCCCTTTTCGTTCAGCCAACGTTTTGAACAGTTAAAAAATAAAAATATTTATATGGATAAAATTGTAATTATCACAAAATGCAGTTAATTTCACATAACTATAAATATATGCATTCAATTGTTATTTGTGCATCATATACCATTCGCATAATTCCCTTTATGTGAGGTTGGCTACTCACTTTATTGAAAAAAAAAGAAATAAAAGGTGAGAAGAAACAAAAAAGCCCATACATTACATTTTCGTTATTAATTAACCCAACGGCTAAAATAGACGCATGATTCGGAACTTTCATCAATTGGATTAAAGGCATTCGGCAAAAGACGACATGGAATGGTACAGAAACCTGCTCCTACTGTTAAACAAAATATCTTCCTAAAGTAAAAGAAAAAAAATTTGTGACACTGCATTGAATGATATCTTATGATCAGATGAATATAAAACTAAGACCCGGTTTGGTGCATTATATAATATAAGACTTGATAATATTAGACATAATACTACAAGGTCTAATAGTATAGTATATGGAATTCCTTATATAAATTTTCATACTATTCATTATTTGGTGTGCCACATAACCGATGGTGGACGAGTGAGCGGGTGGCGACCGGCAAGTGGCAACTAGTGGATGGCAAGCTACTATCAGCAATGGGTGGGGGTGGGGCATAGAAGAGTAAATCAAAGTTAACTTGGGAATGACTAATAAAATAATACTATCAGGTATTATCACCTCTTGGATTTGATACCTTAATACAATAGTTATAGAATAAAAATGGTTTGACCATGTAATATTATACTATCTTATGTGACACCAAACATGTGATAAAAATTGACTCTATAATATTAGCTAATACTATTAGACCTTAAACTGTCCCTAACTGCATTGGATAACAACACCAACCAAAGCTCAGTACAATGTGTATTTACATCTTAGTTCAGCATAAACAAATTAAGGACTAGATGCATATGGCATAGGTAACATCATAACAATGATTTTCTTTTTCTTTTCTTTTCTTTTTTTAATTTCAAATTGCTCTTCCATTCTTACATTATCAATGCCATAATTTTTCAGACTACCTCATTCATATATCTCATGTTTAGAATTCAACATGATACTTTTAGTGAAGGGTTGTGAGCATTGCTCAGTTCTGGATGCAGCTCAGTATTTCGAATATTCAGAGTATGCATGGAGTAGTGTACTCTACTGACCTTAGCATAGCAAAATAAGGGCAGGTACGGTTACTATTTCCATTTCCTATTTTCATTTTCTGTGTTTTCTAATTTTAGAATTTTGTGAAGAAAATACTAAAAACAATAAAATCTTGTTTTCTGTTTTCATTTCCTAATTTCACTATTTCCTTCACTAAATCCCAAAAACAGAAAATACAGAAAGTGAAAATGAAAATGGATACCAATCGGCCCTCGGCATTTCAGTCTATGGATTCATTTTCATTTTCAGGAAACACAAACCGCAAGTCTTCATTGTCTCTATAAACTTGCACTAGAACAGCAGCCTTGTAGACAAACATCCCAAACATGGCGGGCACAATCTTGGGGTGAACAAGAAGAGATAGTAATATAAATTACCAACTTGTTTGATCACAGTTGGATAGTAAAGCTTTGTAGCAAAAGAAAACTTTTTCTTTTACGCTATTGTTACCTGAAAATCGAAGAAGTCGTTGGAAAAATACTGATGAGAAAGAACCCAAAGTCCAAAAATTGCTGCAGGAATCACTAGCCTTGGAGAAGAAAGTGATATACCGGTACCCTTGATTGACCTCTCCAATACATCTTTAAGGTCCTCACTTCTTATACCAATCCTAGGTAAGAAAAATTATTTGATCAAAACAAGTGATAAAAGAATGTCAACAAAAGAGAATGCTGACTGGCATATTAGATCAAAGCACAAGTTTTTATTTGTACTTCTTTGACTTCTTTTTCCTGAAAATTTGAGGAACAGCTTCACTTGATAGGTTGTCTGCGTGTTGATACAAGAGCTGAAGGTACAAGCAACTGCATTGTAAATGATACATCAGTCAAAACCCAAAATCAGAAATGACTTTGCGGCCACATCTTTTCTTTCTTTTCTTTTGACCCACAAAGAGCAACAGTCAGGAAGAACAACAAATAGCAACTAGCTTAATTATATCTCTGAATGCTAATTAGCTTGTATTTATCCATGGAAATGAATCCTATCATATTAAATTTTCACATGACAAGATCTCTTACCATTAATTCTCTTGTGTCACTGTCATAAGTCATGTTGGGTCTAGACTTTTAAATAAATGGTGATAGATCACACTTAACAAGTTCACATGAAAATTTCACATAAGAGGATATATTCTCATTTATCCACCAAACTAGGCATATGCTTAAAGAGAGAATATCAACCACGTCTAATTCACTGGACTTCTCAGACACCAAAAGACATTTCTGAAATTTCACAGAAGAAAGAAAAACTTGTCCAAAGTGATGTTTGGAGAGTTTTAATCTTTCGAGCCAACTCAAATCTAGTATAGCACTGACAAGCTCACTAGTGACCACTTATGCTCATTACCAATTACATCAACCATACAATATCAACATTATGAAATGCAACAAACCTGAAAAGGACTCCAATCAGGTAACTTACGGCTGCCTGCAAATTAAAAAGACATGCACGCATCAGTCAAAGACAAATGCCTCAAACTTTTGTTTATATCATAAGAAAACAGCATGCTCCAAACTATTGCTTTAAGCTGAGGGAAATAATTTGGAACTTCCAACATGGTAGTGTTAAAAGTTAAATCATTATGGTAAGATAATGGCATCATATAAAGTTAAGGACTTAAGGTGGGTTTGGTAATGCTCTTCGATTGGATGCTCTAGCTTATGAAAAATATAAGCTAATTTTTTTTGTTTGGTAAACCAAAAAGCTGGTATGCTTTTTAGAGCTGGCTTCTACTCTTTAAAATTTAAAAAAAAATTCAAAAGATTAATATAACCCTTGAATTTTAAAAAAATAAATAAACTTTATCATTTCGTTAATTAAGACTTTTAATTTTTTATTCTTACCACAAATGTTTATGTCCACTACAGTCATTTTATATTTTGAGAGCAACTGTATAATATATTTACCAAACACTACGTCATTTATGCTTATTGAGAGCAACTTTTACATTATTTTACCAAATGGTACTACTATAGCCTTTTGAAAGCAGCTTTTTGAGAGCTACAGCAATACCAAACCACTGAGACATATTTTTTTTCTTAACTGAGCATCCAAATATGAAGTTTACCTGTCCTGATAAAGTTATCAAGCAATATCCACTACAAGCCAGCCCAATACCGACAGATAGAAGTAGTATTTCCCTCTTGAGCTACGATTAAAAATAACAATTAATAAAAATTAACAGCTTCAACAACATCTAAACAATTATAATTGATTAAAGCCAACATGCCTTGAGGTAAGAAAACACTGATGACACTAACTTGAGCTAATAAAGAACATACTGAGTTCAAGAGAGGTGTCATACAGATTCATATCTAAGCATGTTCAGTTTCTTCCGTCTTTCACTGCTGTCCTGCAACATCTGTTGATATATGAAGGGAAGCATCAAATATTTCTCGGTGATTGAATTCAAATATAATTACCAAAGAAAGAAGCTGAACCTGATAGAAAACATTTGACAAAGCAAAATATGCATTGCAACATATCCAATTTCCCACTCAAGGGATGATGTAATAAACAAGAAAATAAAGGTTCCTCAAATCTAAAACTAAAAATATAGCATACCTTAGCAGTCTCTTTCTTGTTTATTGGTGCAGACTTGTCACCTAATATCCACTCTTGGGTTCTTGAAAGTTTCAAAAAACCACCATCACTGTTAGTCTCTATGATCTACAGATATAGGAAGAATCGCATATGTAATTAAATTGCCTGATGAATGAAAACCATATACAACCGAATTTGTAATTGGATCAGTAGAAGGCAAAGAAAATTGTTAAGATTGGAACACTTGATATAGTTTATAAAATTGAATCAGAATGCCTTAGAGACAACAAATCTGCTGCACCTGTTCCGTTTGTTGAGGGGTGTTGTCAGTGAGCTTGCTAAGGTCAGAATCAACAGAATTTCTGAAATTCCTTTGCCAAAGTAAATCAGAAGCTCTTGATATAAAATCCCGTTTAATTCTCTCTTTAAAAAATGTTTGCAAGACATCCTCATATATGTCACTCACTAAAAATTAAGAGTTTGAACCAATTAGCTTTCAGCAGAAACAAGGATTAGGAGAGACAGGAAAAGGAGGATACTGCACCCAGGATTACATGTTTACTTCCTGTGAGGCTAAATGGATAGAAACCATGATGGCAGAACATGTACTTCAATAAATGCAGATGCTACAAGGATGAAGTATCTTCCAGCAAAAGAGGGCCGAAGAATAATAAATAAAGTCATGATCACCAAGACAAACCTCACCAGCTTTTAATCAAGAAGGGATAGACTGAAAAGTCAAAAATCTATTACATCCACAACAACAACTAAGCCTTGTTACACTAGATGGGACAGCTACATGGATCAAATGATGCCATAATGTTTTATTATAAATCATGTTTACATTTAAACAATTAAAATCTAGATCTCTTTTACTAGTTTCACTTATGGATCTTCTAGGAAAAACATATTACACCTAAATCCTACTCGGATTAACAAGGAAAAGAGAACTAAAATTACTAAGTATAAGACACATAAGCATGGAGGTCAGTAAATTCTCTGAAAAATAACAGAAACCTGTTTATGAGTCATTTTAATGAGTTCAAAAGATCATCATATTAGTGACTTAGGAAACTTTCAGTAGTTTCTTGCACTGAGAGAGGTATAATTGCTGCATTTAAGCAAGAGTGCAAAAGAGAACCTACAAATTGAATATATCAACAAACTATTCATCCACAAAAACCAACACTATATAGCATTCTCTTCTTGTAAAACCCAGTTCTCATGTATACCAAACTCCAAAACAGACATATGTACTTAATGATTTTAGTCAAACTTATACCTAGTCCAAACAAGTAATTCATGTGCATAATTGATAATTCCATTCTAGACTTAACAACATCTTCAAATGTCTATTACCCTTTTCCCCAAACTTCTTCCCATCACTAAAAATACTAACTATGTCGGTAAATAGTTCCGAAAAAGTGATTAACTAGTACTCTCATTGCAACCAAACAAGGGAAAATGAAGAGTGGACAAACCCGAAGTAGGACCAGCTCTTAGTACTGAAACCAGTGGAGCAGTTGATGAGGGAAACGCACATGGGAAACGAGAAAATGCAGGAATTCTTGGGAACTGAACGCTATAGGTACAACAAGTGGAAGTGGGTAGGAATCCAATCCCAATCCTAGAAAGGGTATCCATGGAGGACACTACAGGGATGAAAAACAAACCAACCAACTAACCTTAGCTCCACTGCTTCGGCTAATTTTTCATTTTTGCCCCCCGCTTGAAAGTCTTTTTGTTGGGCTATCACTTGCAAAATAGAATATTATTATTTCATTATTATAAAATAACAGGCAGAGGAAAGAGGAAGTGATCAGAAAATGAGATTTTTTTTTTAATGTGTATTGCAATATCACTATAAGTATCCGTTTATAGACCCTTGAATACAATTGAAATGGAATTATTTATATTAATGGGCAATAAATGAGATTCTAATCAATCATTAAAATTGGTAACAGACATTCATAAAAATCTTTGATTTATAACACCCACTTTTCCGGTAGACAATATGGCTCTTAAAAATCTTACTAAGAAAAAATCTGAAAAAAAATCTTAGTGAAGGAAAAAGTACACATGTCTTTGTAATATGTATACTAAGCCTCATTAAAAGTCTTATCAGAAGAACTCATTTGGGACAAAACCTTGGTTAAGGAAAAGAATACATCACATATTACTGAATAGCAACATTACTCCTCTAATAGCAACACTATTGAATATCTGAAGTCTGCATTCTAATCTTGTACACCAACTTCTCAAATGTTGACGTAAGTAATGCTTTAGTAAATAAATTGCCAAATCATTGCTTTAACGAATTTGTTGAACATCGATATCACCGTTCTTTGAAAGTCGTGTGTAAAAGAGCTTTGGTAAAATATGTTTTGTCATATCTCCTTTAATGTATCATTTCTTCAGTTGATTTATGCAGAGTTGTCTTTATACATGATTGTTGGTATTTCCTTTTCTGAGGCAAGCCATATGTTTCCTTGATGTGTTGGGTGATCGAACTAAGCCAGATACATTCTCGACTTGCTTCATGAATTGCTAATATCTCTACATGATTTGACGAAGTAGCGGTTATGGTTTGTTTTGTTGAGTGCCATGATATAGCTGTCGACACAAGTAAATAAATAGCCTGTTTATCTATCTTTATGTGGATCAATAGAAAGCTTGCATCTGGATATCTAATTAGTTGGTGTCTAGATTCATTTGAATAAAATAAGCCCCTTTAATTGATTCGAGATATCGCAAACATGCTTAACACCATTACAGTGCCTTCTAGTTGGACAAGAGGTAAACCTTGCTAACAAATTTATGAAAAAAGCAATATCTGGTCATGTATTGTTAGCAAGATACATTAATGCCCTATAGTACTAAGATACGATACTTTAGGACCAAGAAGATCTTCATCATTTTCATGAGGTCGAAACGGATCCTTATTTACATAAAGTGATCTTACAACTATTGGGGTACTCAATGTGTAATGCCTGGGACGAGGTAAGGAGTGATCGCCTGAGAAGGCACGGACAAAGAGCGGCTCTTGCCTTCAAGCGGAGGGGTACATGAATGAACCGATTACACACCCGAATGAGAGGATCCTGAGTTTGTATAGATATGGGACTATACAGTTAAGGAGGGCTTATATGAATTGATTGGTACTACCTATGCCAAAAGATGCATTTTTATTTTTGGTAACCCATCACGAAGAACTCTAGTTAAGCGTGCTTGAGTTGAGGTAATTTTGGGATGGGTGACCTCCTGGGAAGAACTTCCCAGGAAGCATGTGAGTGAGGACAAAGCACATTGAAACCATGTTGATTTGTAGGGAGTGAGGATCCATAAAGCAGGGAATGTTACACAATGGACGTGCCTTTTCCATGTAAAATCGTTTAGGATTTTCTTGGTATAATATGATTGATGCACAAATATTCCATTTGTCAAGTGTTCAATTTGTAAGAGACAAAATTTTGTCTTGCCGAGATCTTTCATTTCAAATTCTTTTAAGTAGTCCAAGTTTTAGAATTTTCAGGAGATCCAATGATATTAAAATCATCAACATATACTACAATTATAACGATTTTTAATTCAAATTTTTATGAAAATGCAGGGCAAATTGGATCATTTTTATACCCATCTTTCAACAAATATTGACTAAGGCGATTATACCACATATGCCCTAATTGTTTTAATCCATATAAGGATTTTTGAAGTCTTATTGATCAAACTTCTCGAGAATTTTTATATGCTTCGGGCATTTTAAACTCTTCAAAGATTTTCATATAAATTTCGCTATCCAATGAGCCATATAATTAGGCTTAACTACATCATTAGATGCATATCTAGTTTTTCATTTACTGTAGACTAATAAGATATCTAAGTGCAATTGAATCCACTACGGGTTAATATGCCTCCATATAGTCAATACCCGATTTTTGTGAGAACCCTTTTGCCACAAGTCGTGCTTTATATCTTTCAATTTCATTTTTCTCATTTGGTTTTCAACGAAACCCACTTGTATCCTATTGGCTTTAAACCTTCAGGTGTTTTGACTATAGGTCCAAAACTTCACGCTTTCCCAATGAGGTTAATTCAGCTTGAATCGTGTCTTTCCATTTTGGGCCAGTCATTTTTCTACATTCCATGACAGATTTTGGTTCATGATCTTCATCTTGCTCTATTATTTTAATTGCAACATTACATGCAAAAATGTTATCGACAACAATATGTTTTCGGTTCCATATTTTTCCTGTAGTGACATAACTTATTGAGATCTCTTCATTTCTATCATCTTCAGGTACTTAAACATCTTCTAGGATTTCATCAATAGTTTTGTCTTAGGACTCTTTTTGAGTAGTTGCCTCGGATTATGACGATCTTTGTCAATTATCCCTTTTCTTTTTTGAGGACTTTTATCTTTGGAACCATTGATCTACCACGCTTCAAACGTGGCTTACTTTCATTTGCACTAATAGGTTGTTCTTCTTGGATGGTAATTCTAATCGGAGCATTTAAGCTGGTATATGAGATTTTGTAATTTTCTGTGGGTTAGTAAATGTATCCTCTAGTTGCAACTGAATTATCTTTTGTACTTCTAATTCGCATTGCCCCTGCGAGGGTCTAGATGCAATAATGATAATGTTTTCCATGGAATTTCAATTTTTGGCTGCTGATTTCTCTCCTAATGTTGGGAAAATTATTTCATCAAAATGGCAATCAAAATCTTGTTGTGAATAAATCCCCAGTCATTGGTTCAAGATATTTTATGATAGAAGGGGATTCATATCCTATATATATTCCCAATCTTCTTTGTGGTCCCATCTTTGTGCATTGTAGTGGAGCAATTGGAACATATACTGCACATCGAAAAATTCTAAGATGGGATATATTTGGCTCCTGACCAAAGGCCAACTGAAATAGGGAGAATTTACGATAACTTGTTGGTCTTATCGTACAAGTGCTACTGCATGTAAGATATCATGTCCCCATGCAAAGCAGGAGTTTTGTTCTCATAAATATTGGTCTAGCTATTAATTGGAGGGGTTTAATAAAGGATTCTGAGACCATTTTGTGTATGAACAAAAGCAATAGACTCTTCAATTGTTATTCCAGTTGATATACAATAATTGTTAAAAACTTGAGATCTAAACTCACGCATTATCAAAACGATTGTCTTGATGGTATAATATGGAAATTGTGCTCTTAATTTTATTATTTGAGTAAGTAATCTTGCAAATACCAAGTTATGAGTTGATAATAAATACACATGTGACCATCTTGATGATGCATTTATTAGAACTATATAATATTTAAATGGTCCACATGGTGGGTGAATGAGCCCACATATATCACCCTGAATATGTTCCAAAATACAGGTGATTCAATCCCAATTTTAACTGGTGATAGTCTCAAAATTAATTTTCCTTGAGAACAAGCAGCACATGAAAATTCTTTGAATTGAAGAATCTCCTGGTTTTTCAAAGGATGTCTAAGTGAATTTTCAATAACTCTTCACATCATAATTGAACCAGAATGACCTAATCGATCATGCCAAAGGGCAAAAGTATATTTGGTCAGTAAACATCTAATTTACTTAGCATAAGTTTCAACTGTGCAAATATTTGTATAGTACAAATCGGAGGACAAAATAAGTAATTTTTCTAATACATATTTTTTACCCTCAATAATGGTTGTGATGTGGAGATACTCAATGTTCTCTTCATTTACAATCTCAATATGATATCCATTTTGACGAATATCTTTAAAACTTAGTAAGTTTCGTTGACTTACTAGATAATAAAGCACTATTAATTGCAAATTTTGTTCCTCTAGGTAGTATTATGTTGGCTCTTCCAAAGCCTTCAATCATTTTTGTAGTGCCAAAAATTGTACTAACATTTGCTTCTTCCATAATAAGGGAAGTAAAATATATTTTATTTTTAAGTATTGTATGTGTTGTCGCACTATCAATCAGATATACATCTTCTTTGTCGGCATTGGATCTTGATAATGACTTGGAAACATCTATTATTCTTCCAAAAAAAATATATAGGAACATCAATTAGAAATTATAAAAAAAAAATTACAATAATAAGAGTCTTATAAGGAGAACAATGGGAGGAAAAAAAAATGGGGAAAAAAATGAAATGCTAAAAGAAAAATTATTGTCCCTAGTACTAAATCTTCAAAAGAAATCTACTACATCCAAATGTGTAGTATCCTTCGAGCCTTCTAAATTGATTATGTCATTGAGGTCTGCAAAAACATCATTGATGGGTTTTAGATTTGCTGAACATCATTTTCCTTAACTTCATTATTGTAAAGAGTTAGATTGGTCTCAGCATGTTTGTTCTTCCCTTTGGTTGAAGCTTGATATAGCTTAACAAAATGTTTAGGTATACTACAAGTACGTGACCAATGACCTTTCATTCTACATCGATAGCAGAAGTTCTCTACGCTTTTTGAAGGATAACTTGAAGCACTTTTATTTTCTCTTGCTTGTAATTATTATTCCACTTTTGGTGATGAGGGAGGAAATGATCATTGTAGTTACTTTGATTATTATGCCAGTTGCCACATCCATAGCCATGACCATGACCGCGACTTGCGACTACGACTGACGTGACCATGACCATGGTTTTGTCCTCTTTCAAATTTATGGGTTGCTACATTCACTTATGGGAATGAAGTAGAGCCAGTCAGACGGGTTTCATGGTTTTTCATTAGTAGCTCATTATTTTGTTCAGGTACTAAGAGACAAGTGATGAGTTGCATTTATGCACTCATTCTCCTCTAACTTGACATTTTGCATTTGAATTGTACTCAATTGATGTTAAATTAGTGAATTTGCACTTTGTCCTCAATATGCATCATTGGTTAATTTCATAGCTATAAACATTGTTTTTGGTGCATAATCATTTCTTGGAAGTGCTTTATGCTTTTAACCTCTTTGTGGGAGTGTTGTTTGATAATAGGGACTTCCAGGTTAGTGCATTAGAGAAGAAACTCAGGAATACTGCGATATTCTAATGCTTGTTTGACCCTCAATTAGTATTTTGCTAATATCTGGAGCTACAGATGTCCGATTGAGGTGATTCTTGCGGCGTTGGAAAGCTTATTCAAAGGGCTACAAGTTCTATTTCTAGGCTGAAGAGCTAATTCGAATGTTTTGGACCTCAAAATAGCTTGGAAGTATTTTGTTAACCGCCCAGCGACAAAGAGGAATTACGCGGATTTCTCACGGAGACCGCCCAGCGGTCAAAGACCGCCCAGGCGGTCATTAGTATATTGCGTCAGCGACTCCGATTTCGCGACGGAGCCCAATTTCAATTTAATTTTTAGGTTTTCAAGAGACTCTAAGACTCTCATACTGTCACTTAACTTACTCTATTCTCTAGAACTCTCCATCTCTCTCTCTCCACTCTCTAGGTTTTGGGAGTTCCCAATCTTTGTTTTGGCTCCGTTTGGGATTGTAATTTACAATTTTCTTTCAACAACGGTGAAACTCCCCCTATGGAGGAGTAATCTCTTTACCGTGTGCAAGGATAATGAAGATTGAGATTGTTCTTGAGGTTCCCAATTTTAATTGCAATTCATGGTTGGTTTTTCTTCCCGTTTACTTTCTCTTTTGATATCAATTGCAAAGATTTTTGTAATTGTATTTTTAAGAGTTGTTTGATTGTGCATTCGTTTGCATAATCTAGATACCATTGGGGTATTGGATCGATTGATTTAATTACATCCAATTGGTTAGGGATTGAAATTAACTCCATATGAATTAGGTTGCTGTAATTGGTAATCAAACTGGCATAGGTTCATAGAATCACGATCGTGAATTACTAGTTCATATGTTAGCCAAACCCTTAGTGGAAGTGCGATTGTATAACGCTAGAATTACATCATTGTTGTGTGATAGCATAACTAATGAAAGTAACCACTGCCATGAATTTATCTTTTGAACCAATGATTGAACAATTCTTGATCTGAAGGACTCCTTGTGCAGGTAATTTTCTCATATAATTTTCTTCTTATAATTCCTTGATTTAATTTAATTGCTACAATTTCTAAAACCCCAAAATCTCTTGAATCAATTAGAACACTTCCTTGTAAGACGATCTAATTGCACCTAACCGCATTTTGGTGTAATTTAGCAACAAAAATATTTTTTAATTTGTTGCGGTAGGAAACACTCGCACCAACAAGATATCAATTTAGAGTATTTTTTTAAACCCATTTTCACGGTATTGCCTTGCAAGAGCACATTTGAGGCATGAAAAGTTGAAAATATTTTCAAACAAGTCTTCATCGTGATCTTTTCACCACATAGCCGTAATTAAAAACTTATCTTAAAGACCGTTGAGCTATACTTATTCAGTTTTAAAATCCTACAATCTCAAGTGCATCCATTCAAAATGAACTCTAGGCAAAATCACTATCTTTTGGAGATCATATCTTTCCTTCAAATTAACCCATAATTCTAGTGGATCTTTCAGGTTAAATATTCTACCTTTAACCTTTCATGAAGGTGATGGAGAGGAAAGATTATAGCTTTGGCCTTGGCTTGGCTTGATGTTTGTTTTTCTTTAATGGTATCTCCTAGGCCTTTTTGCTTCCAAATGTATTTCAGCATCAAGTACCCATAATAAATAGTTGTTTCCAGTGATGTCGAGTGCAAACTCAAGTTTTGTCAAGTTCGATATAGTGTGATCTAGTACATAAAACGATAATGAATATTAAAAGTGAATTCAATAGATGGAAAAAAAAAAACAATAAAAAAATGAACTAATGATTATCAATTTAAAGATTTGATAGAGACCAATTTGCTTCAAGAAATTAGTAAATGATTTAATATATTATAATATATTTGCTTTTGAATACTATAAGCACTAACTTATATATTCCCAAAATTATAAAATTCATCAATTATAAATATTGAAAATTTATCCTTACATTCACTTCTGGGAATGTAAAATTTAAAGGTATTCATTCAAAGGAATGTAATAATTTACTTTAGATTGTAGTATTACGTTGTATATAACACATACTTCAGGTAATGTGTTTGGTAAAATTCATTATCTTAGAGAATGATTTTTTATATATTCACTTGTAGAAATATATAAATATCTTTATAAGTGGAGAAATAATCCATTCACTTCAGGGAATGATTATCCTTTTTTTTTTAATTTATTTTGGGTATATGTATCATTTACTTCCAAGAATAATCATCATTCACTTCAAGGAATGTTATCAAAGAGAAAAAGAAAAAAAATATGAAAGAATAATAAAAGGAGAATAAATTATGACACAAGATTATAACACATTCAATATTGATAATGAGCATTAAACTAATATGCAAATATTATGCACTAAAAAAAAAATAACGTGTAGATAACATAATATGTGATTAATATGGAAATAAAAGACAAAGTTAATATATGCAATACACGGAAAAAAAAATACTACAGTACTAATAAATTATAACAAGATACCAAGGCAGTTTTAATATGTATATTAGTTTAATGCGTAACACTAAAGTGTAATATTTAATGGCCAAACCAAGCGTAATATTTGCATATTATAATATGATCCCAAAGAATAAGAGACAAAGCATAATACCAAAGCTATTATATGTGTTATATACAGTGTAATGTATTTAGCGTGAAAAAGAAAATTATAATGAGATCAAAATCTTGATGATAGTGAAATACAATACTTGAAGAAAATAGATCTTGAAATTGAGTATGGAATATTGAATTGAAGAAGAGATCGGCACAGTTAAAAGAAGAGGAGAAAAAGAAATAGTATACGCTTCATAAACCAAGATCATATTAGTATTAGGAGTTATAGAAATTATAAGATCCAAGTATTATCGGGTATTACACCCTTCACCAAAAGCATAATGACATACAGAGTAAAGTCACATAAAAAAAATGGAGGACTACCTTAGCGTGGAATAAGAATGATGAGCAAACTTGTCTGAGAATGTATTATAAAATAATAGGTAGAGGAAAGGAGAAGTGATAAAAAAATGAGAGAGACTTTTCTCTTTTACTGTGTATTGCAATATCACTATAGGTCTCTATTTATAGATCCTTGAATATAATTGAAATGAAATGATTCATATTAATGGATAATAAATGAGATTCTAATCAATCATTAAAAAAAGGTAATGGATATCATAAAAATCTTTGATTTATAACATTCATTTATTTGTCTTTTATATGTATATAACACCTGAAAGCTGAAATTATGGTGTAAGTCATTTTGCCTTCTAAAATTTAGAAGTTAATATCTTAATCCCATAAAATTAAAGAAATATGAGTTATGTTAGTAAAATTTGTCAATTATATTACTGTATCACCACCTTTTTCTGAGTTTTATGCTAATTGATGTAATAGTGATAATGCCATAATATGTTTATTGCTTTTATCTCCATGTATTTGGCTGTGCTGATTAAAAACTTCTTAGATGCTTCAAGAATTAAAAAATTATTTACTCTGTTATATTTGTTAATTAACATATTATTTTTATGGACTATTATTATTTTTTATTTTTTTTTATTTTAATATAATAATTAACGTGTCAAGTAATAAATAAATAAATGAAATACATTAAATGATTTTTCTCACATTTCTCATGCTGAATTGGTTATACAACAGTTATGTGGCAGCAATTGGGTGTGCAGCGTATCTGTCTTCCACGACCCTAGGAGAATATGTGAGAAAGAATTAGGTGTTGGTGTCATTGTATTGATTTTATGGTTGTGGACCATGTTTAGAGGGGCTGCTGATTGTGTTTGATTTGACTTTGAAAAATATTATTTATATTCATAAGAATTTGGATCAGCCTTAACTCATATCTTCTATATTATTAAATAGGATATTAATACTATTTAAATATGGTTAATCTCATCCAATAATAAATAAAATATAAATTGATATGATTCACTCTAAATACAAATAACATAATTCTTTCATTTATCTGATGATGACTTTCTTGTATGGCTGATAACCTTTGACTATCCTCTGAGTTGGAGGTTCAATCTTATACAATAATTATTTAAAAAAAAACCAATCCTATCAGTATTCATGACCAAGCTCGCGACGGGAGGACAAAAACGAAGTTTATCAAAGAGAGATAAATCAATGTGATTACCACTCATTCTTTTTAGAAAAATATACTTGAAACACAGTAGTGATCTACAGCAGCAGTACTGGGCTGCAACGGCGGTGCTGGAGAAGGGGAGGGCTCTAACTTCCATTTTTTTTCAATAGTGAATTAAATTAAAATGCATAAGAAATTAATTAGCATTAAATTTGCTTTCACTCACCCATTTTTCTATCTTTTAGTAAGAATATCACGTATACGCAGCAGATATACTACTTTCTTCATCCGAACTAATTGCATACTTTGACCTGTAAGCTGACTAGCTGGTCGCGCCCGCAGGTTGATACATCATCATATATATGACATCATCCTATTATGTAGCCCAACATCATAATCATCAACAAGAACAACAACAACAATAACAATAAATAAATAAATTTTCATTATAATTTTTGTTCTTTCGTTTATCTCTTTTGTTGACTTGTGGTTTGAGAACTCTAACTAACAAATTCGGTTATTTCTATCATGTGTGCTTTATGGATTTTATCTTTTATTGATTCAGTTAGTTGGTTAGTTGATGAATAACTGAATCACATCAGCTCCTCCCCTAGTGTATTGGCTTTGCCTCTTGTAGCTAGTTAGTATATATAGCTTCCAAGCTATGTGTGTAATCAGTGAAAAAAGATTAGAATCATCATTGACAGAGAGAGATACAAACATCTTGTGTAATAATTCAAGATTTATAGTGAAGATTTCCATACTCTTCTGCCCGTGGATGTAGCTCACACATTGTGAGTGAACCACGTAATTTTGCTGTGCATTCTTCTTCCTCCTTGTCTCTTATGTTAGTGTTCTGCAAGTTTGGTTTTCTATTGCAAACTTTCTTTACAAACTGGTATCTAGAGCTGGTTCAATCTTCCACACAATCTTCCGCTTCCAAAGGTGATCTATGAAGATTCACCACTCAGTTTCTACACAATAGAGGTATCTCATCCAGTCAAGAAGGATGACAAACTCGATCAAGATTGAGAAGTTCAATGGCAAGAACATCTTCAATCTCGGTGCATTAAGATGCACGCTCGTTGAAGGAACAAGGGGTCTGGACTCTCACTTTCCTGTCAATTGGAAGGCTGTCAAGGAGGCTGCGCACAACAAGAAGAGAAAGCTCATTATTTAATTCTCCTCTCCCTTTCTGATGAAGTCCTCTATGAGGTTGCTGATGCATCAATCGTTGCGGGTTTGTGGCTTAAATTGGAGAAACTCTATATGACCAAATCACTATACAACAAGTTGCTGCGAAGAAAAGGTTATTTGGTCTTCACATGAAAGAACGTATCAAATTGCAAGAACACCTTGATGAATTGAATGAAATTCTTCTGAGACTTCATGATATTGATGTCAAAATGGATGATGAGGATGTAACTATGATTCTGTTAACTTCTTTACCTCCCTCTTATGAGAATTTTGTCAATTCTTTAAGTGTTGGGAAAGATAGAATTACTTTAGAAGAAGTAAAATCCAGTCTATATTCAAGAGAACTTAGGATTAAAGCTTCTGGAAATGTTGAAGAAAATACTGCATCTGGCTTATTTGTTACCAATCCCCTAAAACCTAAAAACAAGACCAAGGGGAAATGGAAGAAGAAGGTTGCGTTAATCCTAAGGACATCTGCAACTATTGCAAAGAGGCTGGTCATTGGAAGAAAGACTGTCCAAGAAGAAAAGAATGCAAGATTCTATTGTAGCCAACATCCAAGATGATCAATCAACCGACTTCTGACTTAGCTCTCAATGTCACTGTCAAAGAAGATTCTGAACATTGGGTTCTTGATTCGGATGTTCTCACCACATGTGTCCTCACAAGGATTGGTTCACCACCTATGAAGAGAAGTCTAGAGGAAATGTTCTCATGGGAAATGATGTACCTTGCAAGGCCATTGGTACTGGTTCAATCAAAATTAAAATGCATGATAATGTTGTGAGAACCTTAACCAATGTAAGACATGTCCCTAGCTGAAGAAATTTCATTTCCGTGGGAGCATTAGACTCAAAGGGTTATACCTAAGTGTTGAAGGTGGGATCATGCAAATCAAAAGAAATGCTAATTGTGTTGTTATGCAAGGAACCAAGCATAGAAATTTGTACATTTTGCAAGGTTCCACTGATAGACTCTGGCAGCCATTACAAGCATTGAGAAAGACGCTTCTATAGTTAATTCCTGTGGCATATGAGGCTTGGCCACATAGGTGATAAGGGCATGTTAATTCTTAGCAAGCAAGGCTTACTTGGAAGTTAGAAGCTAGAGCTAATCAAATTCTGTGAACATTGTGTTTTGGAAAACAACACAAACTAAGTTTTCAAAAGGCTCAATACAATACCAAAGCTACTCTGACTATATACATTCAGAATTGCTGGGGACCTTCAAGGGTTCCATCATTAGGAGGAGCTGGCTATTTCCTTTCTATAATTGATGATTACTCAAGGATGACTTGGGTGTTCATGATGAAGCATAAATCTGAAGCCTTCAAGTGTTTTAAGCATTGTAAGATCTTAATTGAAAATCAAGTTGGGAGGAAAATCAAGAGACTCAAAACTCATAATGGGTTAGAATTCTGTTCATAGGAGTTCAAGAATTATTGTGTAAGTGAAGGGATAGCAAGGCAGGAAAGAATACAATCCTCAACAAAATGGTATTGCTGAGAGGATGAATAGAACCTTGATAAAGAAAGCTAGGTGTATGCTATCTAATTTCGGTTTGGGCAAGAATTTCTGGGCTGAAGCAATAAATACAACATGTTACTTGATAAACAGAACCCTTCAACTGTCATTGATTGGAAGACCCCTATTGAGGTATGGTCAAACAAACCAGCTAATTATTCTATGTTAAAAGTGTTTGGATGTCCTCCTTACCATGTAAATGAAGGAAAATTAGAGTCTAGAGCTAAAAAGGGAATTTTTGTTGGTTATGGAAAGGGAGTAAAGGGATTTAGAATTTATATACACCATCAAGAAAGAAAGGTGATTCTAAGTAGGGATGTTACTTTCCATGAAGCATCTCTACTATCATCCAAATCTGAAGTACAAACAAAAATGGATGATTCTGAAAATTCAAAATAGGTGAAGTTCTCAAATCCAAATAATGATAACCAAGTTGAATCAAATGATCAACCTAAAAGTGATACCACAGAAGTAGAATTTGATCTTACCCCTCAAATTGAAGTTGTTACCAAAAGATCTCAGATATAAGACCTCTTGAGAGGTATGGTTTTGAAGACGAGACCTCATATGCTCTTCAGTTCCTGAGCTAATTGATGAGCTAATTGATCCAGTGGAGCCTACCAACTACCATGAAGCTGTCATTTCTTCAGAGTCCAACAAATAGATCACTGTCATGCATGAGGAAATTGAGTCACTACACAAAAACGGAACCTAGCAGCTCATCAAACTACCTGAAGGAGGAGAATAGTGGGATGTAAATGGATTTATACAAAGAAGCAAGGCATAACAGAAAAAGACAGGTCAAGTTTAAGGCAAGGCTAGTTGCCAAGGGCTATAGTCAAAAGGAAGGACTTGATTATAAGAAATTTTCTCCCAATGGTAAGGCACACTTCAATCCAAGTTTTCTTGCTTTGGTAGCTAATCTAGACATGGAACTAGAGCAATTAGATGTCAAGACAGCATTCTTGCATGGAGATCTTGAGGAGGAAATCTTCATGAAACAACCCGAAGGATTTGAAGAACAAGGCAAGGAAAATCTAGTTTGCAAGTTGAAGAAATCTCTCTATGGTTTAAAACAATTTCCAAGACAATGGTATAAGTGGTTCGATCATTTATGACCTCAAATGGCTACTGTAGAAGTCCCTATGACTCGTGTTTATCAGAAAGGTGGAGAATGAATCAAACATTTATTTGCTACTTTATGTAGATGACATGCTCATTGTATCTCAAGACAAAACCAAAATTCAGAACTGAAATCACTTCTCCACTCTGAATTTGATATGAAGGACTTAGGGGCATCAAGAAGGATTCTAGGCATGGAAATATATAGAGACAGAAAGTAGAAGAAACTATTTCTATGCCAAAAGGACTACATTCAGAAAATTCTAACAAGGTTTGGCATGATTCCTGCAAAACTTGTCAGCACCTCTAACTAGCAGCATTTGAATTTCTGAATGTTGTGCACCTCAATAAGAATCTAAGCTGAGTATATGGCCAAAGTACCATATGCAAATGCTATTGGAAGCCTAATGTATGCTATGGTTGGACAAGACAGATTTAGCTCAAGCAGTGAGTATGGTTAGCAGATATATGGGAAGACCAGGAAAGGAATATTGGCAAGCAGTCAAGAGGATATTTAGGTACCTAAAAGGGACCATGGATGTTGGTCTCATATATGGCACAAATGCAGACCTACACTTAGCAGGTTACTTAGATTTAGATTCTGCCACTTATCCTGATACTAGAAAATCAGTCGCAGGATATGCTTTCACAATTAGGAAGTGTCTTGTCAACTGGAAGGCCACTCTCCAGCCAACAGTGTCCTTATCCACAATGAAGTAGAGTACATGGCACTAACTGAAGCCCCAAGGAAGGAATCTGGTTGAAAGGCTTAATCATTGACCTTGGATTCCCCCAGACAAGGCTGTGATTTCTGTGACAACTTAAGTGCTATTTTTCTGGCCAAGGACCAAGTCCATTATGAGAGGACTAAACATATAGATGTAAGGTACCATTTTATCCGAATTGAAACAAGGGTGAAAGTCCAAAAGATAGATACAAAAGAGAACCTTGTAGATATGTTCACCAAGCCTGTCCCTAGAAGCAAATTCATGCATTGCTTGGACTTGCTTAATGTTGACTGTTGGAAATAACAATTTTGAAATGGCAGGAGAAAGAGTATGTGAATTTGAAACTGATAGAGTTTTCTCAATCCAAGGTGGAGATTTGTTGACTTGTGGCTTGAGAACTCTAACTAACAAATTCGGTTATTTCTGTCATGTGTGCTTTGTGGATTTTATCTTTTATTGATTCAGTTAGTTGGTTAGTTGAATAACTGAATCACATCAGCTCCTCCCCTAGTGTATTGGCTTTGCCTCTTGTAGCTAGTTAGTATATATAGCTTCCAAGCTATGTGTGTAATTAGTGAGAAAAGATTAGAATCATTACCAGAGAGAGATACAAACATTTTGTGTAATAATTCAAGATTCATAGTGAAGATTTCCATACTCTTCTCCCGTATGTAGCTCACACATTGTGAGTGAACCACGTAATTTTGCCGTGCATTGTTCTTCCTCCATCTCTCTTATGTTAGTGTTATGCAAGTTTGGTTTTCTGTTGCATACTTTCTTTACATCTTTATTGTGTATAAAAAATTCAGCTACCTCAATAGTAAGTACATAAATTAGAATATAATTGGATATGTTTAGTTATAAAGTAAAAATAATGTGTAAATTTTCACATATAGATCTTATGTGTAAAATTATACATAAACTTTAACCGTGAAAAATTAATTTTTATTTTTACTCTCCAATCAAATATAATTTTAGAGTTAAATACGTAATTATGTATGCCAAGGTTCCTAGCTAGAAGTTGCTTGGTAAGTCACGTATTTGTCGTTTTAGATATTATTCTGCGTTATTTATCTTCCATTACAGTCATCGACAAGGGCAACGCAAACCCCATGTTTTTCCATTTTTATATAACACGTCAAATTCAGCGATTGTTATAAAACTACGTCGCCAAAATTGAATTTTGCAAAAGAATTTACAAGTCCAAAAGAGTCTAAATTATGTGAGCTGAGAGTCATACATGCAATAATTTTATTTTATTTATGCTGCTGAACAAATATAATTTAATGATTACGTCTTATGCTGTTGAACTATCGAATCGAGTTGGAAAATACGTGTCTTTCTTTTTTGCATAAATCACGCACCTACTTTAATTATTGTTTTCTCATTTCTTTAAACGAATGGCTACCTTACTTCTTCTCATAATGATATTGATATAGGACCTTCTTGGAGTCGGATTTGAACATTAAAAGTGCCTTTTAAAATTTGTTTTCTGATTTGGCTGGTCATGCAGGACAACGTCCCTACCAATAAGTTGCATCAACATAGAGAGATTTTTATTTCTTCCCTTCCTTCTTGGTGTACAACCACTCTAGAGTCCACGTCGCATTGCCTTTGGGATTGCCCTTTGGCTAGGGAGGTTTGGGACTGTGTGGGTTGTGGTGAGTGGGCTCTTTTTTTCTCATAGGATTTCCATTATTGGTTGAGGACTAACGCTTGGGCCTAATACTATTCTCTTCTATCGTCTCTTTGGGCGCTGCGGCATGGAATATGTGGATTTTCAACGAGAGAAACTTCCTTTGCCACACGCTTTGCGCTACATTTGGCAACTTGTGCACACATGTGTTTCGATTTTCGATTTGCATACGTTCCATCCTTCTAGTGTGAAGTGGGTTGGGTGGCACCCTCCTCCTTGGATTATGGGCTATGCTGGTCATATTCCTGGAGCTTATAACCTCTGTTGCTTTTGACTTGCGCTATGACTTGACTCTGTTTGGGAGCTTGGTTATTGCAAGGTTATTTGTGAGGTAGATTGCTTGGAGATTGTGCGCATTGGCTCTTTCTACTTTCTATGTGTATGCTTCTTTGGCTGCTTTCTCTTTCTTTCTCTTTATTTAGCTTCTTTACAAAAAAAAAAAATGCCTACCAAATCTTATACACTCCCTGTCAAGAAAAAGAAAAAATATATATAGAATGTGTGACAAAAATCATCATAATTATTTGGTGAAATAAAATTATATGAACCCCTAATTTATCTAAAAATTAGTCATTATGATACATAATTCTAGATGAGTTTAATCTTGATGTACTAAAATCTTTCATTTTATTACATGACTTTTAAAAAAATAAGAGTGTGAATTAATTGTATTTGCTAATATTACAGCATATAATTGAATAATCATATAAAACTTATAATACTTTATCAATATTTTAAAATTAAATCTATTATGAATGTAAAATTTTATACTAAAACCTCAAATTGGTCTTTAGATTTTCATTTGAAGAATAAGTTAGTCCTTAGATTTTGAAAATTTCAAATTGATCTCTCATATTTCAAAAAGGATAAATTGGTCCCTCCATATAGCTTTGTACAGTTAAAAAGGGGATATATCTCTTTACATTTATAAAAAATCAATTTGTCCTTTTTTATGAAATGTGAGGGACTAATTTAGGATTTTTAAAATATGAGAGAAACTTGTCCCCCAATATAAATTAGAACTAATTTAGAATTTTAAAATTTAGTCAAAATTTTAACAAAATTTCTGGTATTTTACATTTTTTGAAAATAGAACGTATATTGGACTTTTAAGCCAATATCCACCGAAGGCAACTGGTTATGCATTGCCTATCAAGATTTAAACAGGGAAAAAGATTTTTGGCTTGATAAAATTACGTGAAATGGGAACGAACGGACATTTGTGCTGCCTTTTATGTCAAACTACTCATGAATTGTGTTTCAGGCCCCCACTTCAAACCCCCCATCCCTTATTTTTACGGGTCTATTAAGTTTTAATCATATTTCGTACTAGGTGCCTTCGAGAACTTTATGCGAAAATATAAATTTAATATATTGCATGATAAAAATGAGTAAAAAAAATAGAAAAGATTCTCATAAAATAAAAATATATTTCCTTCATTTTTTATTAATAGTTGTCTTGAAAAATTTTAAAAAAATTTGTCAGATACATTAATTTTCTAATGTACCAAATTGTCTCAATTTCTCAATATGACTACTAATAAGAAATACATAAAGTATTATAGAAACAAAGTATTACACAAAAAACTCAATATTATTAAATATGAATTAAATTAGAAATAATAATTAGTAGTTTAATTACATGAAAGAGAATAAAAAGTATTTTAGAACAATCAAGCAATAGCTCATTAATTAAGGAATTAAAATAGACATAGCCACTCCCAAGGATGGCTGCTGCATTAATTAATTCCATCACAGTGGCCATTAGTTAATTGGAATTTATGGAGTGTCTATTTCATTTACTTTATTAGTGCATTTAAGAAAAATAATATTTTTTGAATGAACCCAAAGTAGTGATGAGATCTTTTCCATTTACACTTAGAAATTAAATTCATTGATTGTATGATTAAGAAGTCTAGTTAGCTACCAACTATGCTAAGTCTTATGATTTTAAGAAAAACAATGTTAAAGCTAATGAAACAATTTAATAATTTTAATTTGCTGAAAAAATCTTGAGAGACACAATTACTTTTTAATTTTTTACAATAATAAAAATTTACATAATAGATCAATATATATATATATATATATATAATATAAGGTGATAAGAGATAAAATTTGTATAAAATAACATGTATCAAACAAAAAACTATTTTCATGTTATATACATGTTATTTTATACAAATTTTATCTTTTATCACCTTAATATTAGTCCGTTATGCAAAATTATGACATATTTAGTAAGAAATGGATAGAATACCGTATTCATAACTCCTCCATCTATCAAGTTTTTTGAGTGTTTTGTTTCAAAGCATTTCTCTATTTATGATATCAAGAAAACATTATTTTTTTGAGATTATGCTTAGTATAATTGATTGTGTCCTTATTTATTGTTATTTTTTAAAAGCATTATAATTAAGGCAAAGTGAGCTAACCTATTGAGCCAACTCTACTCAACCCACTATTTTGGTAGGTTGAATTGATAAAATATTGGCTTATTTAAAAGTGGATCAATTTGACATGGCCCACTTAATCTACAAGTTAAGTAGGTTAACCTGGATAACTTGCAAGTTAAGTGGGTTGGTGTGATTCATTCAATTTTTTTTTTTCAAAAAAACCCCAACTCCTTCTCTCATATTGGGCCAAGACCCATATATCCACTTCATGTTCTTTAATGCTCTCTACCTAAAAAAGAAAAAAAAAACTTTCAGTTTCACTCTCTCACCCCAGCCTACCTCAACCATATTCTTTTTTAATTATTTTTAAAACAAATTTAAAGATTTTTAGATTTTTTTATTCTTTTAATTATTTGGCAAACCAAACGGGCTAACCCACATGAATCGATTGGCCCACTTTGATAGCTCTAATTGTAATCAATGTTCATTTATTATTTAATAGGGATAATTGTGTTTGCTTACATAATTTTTTTCCCTCTAGTAGGGATGTCAATAATACCCGCCTACAGGGAATACTTCGAAGGGTGGATAGGGGTAATTATTTCCCCCGCAGGTAATAGAGACAAGAATTTTAAAAACCCAATTGTTAAATGGGATGGGGCAATGGGGATCATTATTCCATGCCCATGGGTGCCCTCTATATGTGAACCTACTTAATTATATATATATATATATATATATTAAAATTTTAAAAACTTATTTTCCACTTCCTATTCTTCTCTTTCTTTGTTTACTATTATACAATGATACTGATATCCAAAAATAAAGACAGGCTGAATGCTTTTGTTTACTATTACATAATTATACTAATGTCTAGAAATAAAGACAGGTTGAATGCTACTATATATGTCAAGTGTTTAAGGTATTGAAATTAAAATACATTTGAATTATGTTTGGATTTTTGTAATTTATTGATAGACAAATTAAAAATTATGATATCATAATTCTTCTACATTTATTTTATTTTTCAGTTTTTTTTTATAACTTTAGTGATACATTGTGGGTACCCATAGATATCCCTATCCATTTATCCAGGAAACATAATAATGGATACTCACATAGACATAGGGTAGGACATGGCATATATTCATCCATGTGGGCGGCGGATGAAGAGGATGAAAGGAATGTTCGCTGACTTATGTCTCATGGCAAACGAAAGTGATGAGGTAAACTTCTGATATGACAACATGTGAACTTATTGACATTATTGATGACTTGCTTGTGAATTCAAAAAATATGTTATGTAAATATACTGCAATAAAGAAAGAAAAGGAAGTCTTATTTGTTGAAAATAACTCATTAGCAAATGAGATTAAAGCTCTAAAAGAATGCTTAAATAGTTCTTCAGCTGATATCTCTAAAACTGAAAATGAGCCACTAAAAGCAAGTTAAAACACTTACCTCTGACTTGGCCAAGTTTGTTCAAGAAACAAAAAATTTAGAAAGTCTTTTGGGACAACAAAGGTGTGCAATTAACAAGGTTGGCTTGGGTATTATGCTGATGAACAAAACCATTTTTATAAAAGTCTTTTTGAACAAAAATATGATGCATCAACCAACAAGCCTTTTCAAAAACAAAAAACATAAATGAAGCATTTTGTTAGAGCCTCAAAAAAAAAGAAAGTACAGGATGCTGAAGAATGCTATAATTGCAAACAAATGGGACATTTATCGAATAGATGTTTTATTAGCTTGGGTAAAAAGGAAAATGGAGTAGTTCCTGTGTTTGTGAATAGAAATGCTGCAGTTGAATTTAGAACTCCCTATGAAAAGGTACAACCTGTATTCCTCCAAAAACCAAGCAAATCATAGAAGAAGGGAAAAAAGCTTTGGTACATTGATAGTGGATGCTCAAGGCATATGACTGGAAATGAAGCCATGTTCTCATTTCTCAAACATCAAAATGGTGGAAATGTAACATTTGGAGACAATGGAAAAAGAAAAATTATTGGCGTTGGAAAAATAGGTAAATCATCTTCCACTACCATTGATAATGTGTTTCATGTGAATGGATTAAACACAATTTACTTAGTGTAAGTCAATTGTGTGATAATGGCTATCACGTTGTTTTTATAGTGACAAATGCGTTGTTCATAAGAAGAGTAATAATCATATATTATTTGCTAGCCAAAGATGTGGAAATATATATAGTGTTAGGAAATGATCTGAAGGCTCAAGATGTAAGATGTTTTGCATCTTTTGAAAATGATAAATGGTTTTGGCATAGGAGATTAGGACATGATAACATGTATCAAATCTCTAAATTGCTTAATAAGGATTTGATGAGAGGCATCCCAAAAATTAAATTCAAAAAGGATATAGTTTGTGATGCTTGTCAAAAGGGCAAACAAATAAAATCCTCTTTTGAACCCCAAGAATGTTGTCTCAACCACAAAGCCATTAGAACTACTACATCTTGATCTATTTGGACCAACTAGAACACAAAGTTTGGCAGGAAAACGATATGGAATGGTCATTGTAGATGATTATTCAAGATTTGTATGGGTTCTATTTCTAGCACATAAGGATGTAGCATTTTCTCACTTTAAAAATTTCTGCAAAAAGGTTCAAAATGAAAAAGGAAGCTCCATTATATCTATAAGAAGTTATCATGGTAAAGAATTTGAAAATCATGGTAAAGAAGTTATCTATAAGAAGTGATGAAAATGACATATCTCATAACTTCTTTTGTCTAAGAACACCTCAGCAAAATGGAGTTGTTGAGAGAAGAAATAGATCTTTGCAAGAAATAGCATGAGTTATGCTTTGTGAAAATCAAACTCCAAAAAATTTGTGGGGTGAAGCTATTAACACAGCTTGTTATGTTCTTAACAGAACACTCATAAGGCCCATATTAAAGAAAACTCCTTATGAATTTTGAAATGGAACCAAACTAACTCTTCATTATTTTCATGCATTTGGATGTAAATGCTTCATATTAAATAACAAAGATAACCTAGGAAAGTTTGATGCTAGAACGGATGATGGAATATTCATTGGTTACTCAACTAGGAGTAAAGCATATAGAGTATTCAATCTAAGTTCTAGAATAATAGAGGAAACTATGCATGTTGTATTTTGTAAAACTAACCTTGAAAATGCAGTAAGAATCCAGAATATGAAAATTCTGAGATACTTCACGGGAAACATATCTGAAGAATCTGAAAATAGATTCTGCGAAAATGAAGAAACTCTAGGAATGTTTCCTGAAGTTCAGGAGACATTGCACCTAGAACTAGAAATTGCTTCTAAACAATCTGAATCTGAACAACTTCAAATAGAATCATCTATCCAGAAGGCCAAAAATAAAATCCTAAGGGAATGGAAAGCCACTAGTAACTATCCAAATGAATTCATCATTGGAAATGCATCTCAAGGCTTGAGAACAAGAGCTACATTTAAAAATTGCAATATGGCATTCATATCTCAAATAGAACCAAAGTCAATCAGTGAAGCTCTACATGATGAAGCGTAGGTGAAAGCTATGAAAGAAGAATTACAGCAATTTGACAAAAGCCAAGTATGGTCAATTGTTCCAAAACCAAAAAATACAACCATTATAGGAAGAAGATGGGTTTTTAGAAACAAGTTGGATGAACAAGGGAACATAGTGAGAAATAAGGCAAGGTTGGTTGCTTAAGGCTACAATCAATAAGAAGGTATAGACTTTGATGAGACATATGCTCTAGTTGCTAGAATGGAAGCTATTCGAATGCTACTAGCATATGCCGCTCATCGAGGGTTTAAATTATATCAAATGGATGTTAAAAGTGCCTTCCTAAATGGAATTATTAATAAAGAAGTATATGTCAAACAACCTCCGGTTTTGAAGATAAAAGATTTCCAAACTATGTTCTTAAACTCTCTAAAGCTTTATATGGATTAAAACAAGCTCCTAGAGCTTGGTATGAGAGATTAAGTACATTTCTTTTAGAAAACCACTTTCAAAGAGGAAATGTTGCTACTACTCTCTCCATTAAAAGAACAAATCAAGATTTTCTTTTAGTACAAATTTATGTGGATGATATAATATTTGGTTATACTAATAATCTTTTATGTGAAGAATTCTCAATGTTAATGACAAAATAGTTTGATATGAGCATGATAGGAGAGTTAACTTTCTTCCTTGGACTTTAAGTGAGAAAAACACCAAAAGGAATTTTTCTAAAGAAAAGTGCACAAAAGAATTGCTAAAGAAATACAAAATGGATCAAGCTAAGACAATGGCAACTCCAATGCATCCCTCTGAAGATTGATAAAGATGAAGATGGAAGAAATGTTGATGAGACAAAATATAGAGGAATGATTGGATCATTGATGTACCTAACCTTATCAAGGCCGGACATATCCTTTATGGGATTATGTTCAAGATTTCAATCTAATCCAAAAGAATCACATCTTATTAAGTAAAAAGAATTTTTAGATATTTACTTGGAAGTCTTCTTTGGATTATGGTATCCTAGAACTAACTCCTTTGATCTTAAAGGTTATTGTGATGCAGATTATGTAGGAGATAAATTTGATAGAAGAAGCACCAATGGTTGTCTCACATTATTGGGAGAATCACTAGTGTCCTGAGTAGAAACAAGGATCTATGGCTCTGAAAAGGCAGAGGCTCAAATACATCTCTGGTTCAAGCCTATCTCAGCTTCTATGGATGAAGCATCAATTAATGGACTACAATCTCATATATGATCAGGTTCCACTTTATTGTGATAAAAGTGCTATCAATCTCACAAAAAATCCAATTCTGCATTCTTGGAATAAGCATATAGAAATTAGGCATCGTTTCATAAGAGAACATGTACAGAACAAAATATTGAAGTTAAATTTGTTTGCACTGAAGAACAACTTGCTGATTTAATCACTAAGCCTCTTCTTGAAGAAAGATTCTCTTATTGAGAAACTGCATTGGTATGAAAGCTCCTGAATCTGTTAATATTGTTCTGCTGCATAGATTCATTCATTTCTATTTTAATTCCTTATGTGCTTACTTTTACAAAAAAAAGGGGGAAGGAACCATTGCGTCCCGTTTTCTTTTATGGCAGAATGTTATTCTGAACTAAAGAAGTTTAAGTTAGAAAAGTTACAGCTTCTGGGCTCACAATGGAAAGCATAGTAAATGTCTATTAAACAAACCATGATGATATATATGTATATTTTTTTGAACCTAAAATGACTTTAGCTGCAAATATTTTTTTGCCCATTGGAAATATTGCAAACAATAAAGTGGGCCATGTTCTCCTTATCTCATGTGGCCCACTAGTGGAGACGCTAGGGACAAATTTCTATTATATTCACTCTTTATTATCACCTCATCTTGGATATAGAAGTACCGCTCCATTAAATTCTTCTTGGCTAACACATCTACCTCTAATATTTTATTTAGCCCAATATTATTTCTCGATGCCATCACTATGTTTCTTTGGCAAATATTGTTCTTCACTACAACATGTATCTTTGGGTCAAAATTACCTCCCATCATTACATGATACTTTATTTAGCCCATAATGCATTTTGATACCATTTATTCCTTTTACTCAAATTAACTTTCACTGGTACTCAATCTCTATTCGGGCATTGTATATCTCACGCCTAACTCAAACCTTTTAGCCCAAACTCTTGTTTTACCTTATCCTAAGTGAAAATCTCCCATACCCATCATATGCACGACAACTATCCCCTTGTGTCACCCTTCTCTTATCTTTTCAGTGCTATTATTTTTATAAAAAAAAATAAAGGGGAGTATTTTATTATAACTCTGAATGGTGGATCTCCCTCCAAACTTATTTTTTCTTGTATTCACTTCACATACTTTGTACTTCTTCATTTTTTATCCTGCGTGATTTCATCTTCTTTAACTGCCTTCTTTCCCTCTCACCTACTAAATCCAAGCCACTTATAAGATATGCCAAGAATCAAGAGCTGCTTCCAAACCATAGTTCCCTGCATCCAAAAGAAAAAGAAACCCATTTCTTCAACCACATCCATCACCTCTGAAATGGCGGACAAAAACCCTGCTCAAGAAGACCCCCTGGCGGAAGTGAATCCAAAAGGGAAGAGCAACCTCCTTCGTCATCCGCAAAAGAAAAGCAACTAAGTGGGACTTCTGCCTCTAAAAAGGACCCTCCTCTTTCCTCTTCTCCGTTTTGCAGCCCACACATTTCTCTTCTCCCGAAACTACCATCACTATTTGAATTTCTTTTCTAAGTGAAAATTAACTCCATGTTTTCGTGCTAATCTTGAGAGTTTCTTGGAACGACCTAGATTTTACAATGATGTTTCGTACCAAGGGTGGCTTGATCTTTTTGATTTTAATGAACTTGTGTATCCCAACTTGAGAAAGTGTTTTACAACAACCTTCAATTTCAAAATGACACCCTCATATCCTTTGTTGTAGACTAACTAATTTCGATAAGTCTTGAATCCATTCACGAAGTTTTGAAAATTTCTTTTGATGTGGCTAGGCTTTATGCATCTGGCAAATGGCCTATTCATGAAAATCTTACCTTATCATACGAAGATGTTGTGTTAGCTATTTGTGAAAATATTAGCCTCATTTATGGCATAAAGCCCACTCCTGTAGCCCTTGGACACAAAAAAACTTAACTTCATCACCTTATTTTACATATTCTGTTATCGAAAAATGGAAGTTTTGACAAAATTGCTTTCAATGACACTCTAATCCTTTATGCACTAATCACTTGTACTCCTTTATCTCTTGGCTATGTTATATAAATTACATTGCTGATGCTACATAAAGCACTAAGGGTGGCTGATTCTCTTCCCTATGGAATGATCCTAACACTTTTTTTAAGCACTTCAATGTGTCTCTTAAGGATGAAGAAGGTGAGCCTCATAAATGTGATGACAGAAGAAGGAATCCTCCCTTAAGGCGGTAGAGGTTTGAGCTGATAAAGGCAAAGATGTCTTGAAAGAAAATGAAGAAGAATCTTCCTAGCTCCTTCTTCAAAAAGTCAGAGACAAGTAGCTTCAAAAGATCAAAGAGAAAGACCTCTTGTTTCAAATCTAATGAGAGAGTTATACCGAGTTATCCTCTTTCACTGAGCTTCAAAGGAGCCTCTCTTCCAGTCACTCGCGAGAGTGCTTATGCCAAAAAACGACTTAAACATTTCAAAGAAAGATAGAGCATGCTTGAAAAATGGATTGATTATGTTACCTCTTGAACTCTGAAGCCGCTCCTTCCTGATAAGGGTGATGACCTCATCTTCACTGCTTAGGATGCCTTATGCTTTTGTGTTTCAAAACTTTTAAGAACCCTTGATAATCCTTTTTTGGTGTGTTTTACTTTTATTTAGCATCGGTTCTTAGACTTGGATAATTGTAATCCCTATAAAATCTCATGTGCATCTTTATATTTGCATTCATGCTACCTTATGTGCATTTCTTCTCCATTCATGTTGGTGGTGTTGACTATCATTGCAGGCTATGCCTCCCCTATGATGACAAAATGGGGAGAAAATATATAAAAGAAGAAAAGGAAATGTGCGAAAGTGAAATGGAAATGTGCTGTGTGTTGAGAAAATTGAAATTAAAATTTCCTTCAAAGTTGGTAAATATTCTCACCACCCTATCTCTCATTATTGTTACTTATGTGGCAAGGTGTATATATTGTAAATTCTCACCACCTTGTCCTTTGTGTGACTCAAAATCTATATACATATTGAGAATTTCATACATGTTCTGTATTTGTGAATCAAATTTTGAAAAATCTCATCTCAAAATTTCTCAAAACCCCTAATCAGGAACCTGATGTTTTAAACATGTATGGAGACTATCACAAGTCATTGTATGTATTGTATGATTGGATGACTTGCTTCGAATTTGTGAAAATCTCACTTGCTTGCTGCATGCTCAATCTTCTCTAATGCATGACTGCATTTATATAGGCCCGAGCTTAATCGTTCTTTATTTTTAAAGAAGGAAAACAAGTATGGGCAATATCAAATATTAAATTATGTTACTTGGTTTCCCCAAATTAATTGGAATAGACTAGACTCAAACTCATAGAAAAATGTTCCTAAAACTTATCTTGAGTTCCAGACAATGGAAATATAAGAATATCATAAGGAAAATATTTTAAGCTTAAAAGGAAGCTCATATTAAAGGGGAGCTTGCATAAAGTGGGAGTATTCTTTCTTGACCATTCATCATCATTTCCTTTTATGTATGTTTGTCATCAAGGGGAGATTGTTAGCTTGAAAACCTTTAAATGATAACAAATATAGTTATACTTCTTTCTAATATATTTGTTAAAGTGTTTCAGAATTACATTAGAAAGCAAATATCTCCTAACTTCACAGGAGACATCCTTGGTCTGATTTAAAATACCATGTACAACACCAAAACCAAGGCACTATATACGAAGGTTGACAGAAATTGAAGGCAAGCAGGATTGATCTGAGTAAAAACACACTTCATAAGCTTGTGGACCCTATAAAATGAGAAAAAGTCTATATCCCAAGGTATAAAAGAAATGGAGAAAGAATACTCAACAAGATACAAAGCATGGGAGGTAGTGGGGACAATAGCCAAAGGACAAAAGCTTTATTTCTTACAATCACAGTCTCCAGGAAAAAGGATAGCAGAAATAAGACTATAGGAGTGCTTTAAATGGTCAAATATTTACACAAACATAGCATCCCTTTGCTAAAACCATTTCTACATCAAAAAGAAAGAACCTCATGGTTCATCATCCAAAATGGAAATGCTCATCCTATGCCTTCAAGCTCGTTCTTCCCGTAGAAAGACATTCCAGTAAGCCTCCTAGATTTTTAATCTCTCTCCTGGATGCATTACAAGGTGGCGCCTATATGCTTCAAAACAACCATCTTCAAATCACCAAGACTAATCAAGAAAAGTGTTTTCCTTCTGAGTTTAGTATTTGAGTTATATCTTGAAAAGAATATTTTGTGAGATAGTTAGAGCTCATCATTTGAATATTTGTCTTGGTCATTGTTGGAATCTTGAATTTGTACATTGTGAGATATTGTAGTTGGTAAAGTCACCAACTTTGTATTGTTGCTGAACTCTATTTGGACTTGGAAATTAGTAAAATTCTCATCAACATGGTGAGGACTGGAGAAGACTTCACATTGAAGTTGAACCAAGTATAAAAGTTCTTAGTGCACTCTCTTTAACTCTATCTCTTTATTTTTACTTTATCTCCAACAAGTTTCTAATTTGTCCTGAAAATTCGTATAACCTTAGAATATTGATATATTGTCTTAAAAGGAAAACAAACATATAAACATTGTATTAAAAGATTATTCAGAAAATCACACATTATTACATGAATATCTTCTAAATTCACAGGAGACATCTGGGTGAACTTTTTAACTGTTTGTTAAGTGTGCACAAAATTTTAAAGGATTATTTGATTCAAACCCCTTTCTCAAGTGATCTGATACCATCAAGATAAAAAAAAAACATTTATATATATTGAAATGGATTGAACCTGGACTTTCATTCATGAAGGTAGTAAGGTTCTTAAGCAAATTCATCACATCGCCTCGATTTCCACATTGATTCACACCTTGAACTCGATCTTGATTTGTAACTGCAAATGTATCATTTTCAATCACTTCATCTTGCATCTTGAATCAAAGTGAGCAGTGTAAAACCCCTTACTAGAGACTCTGATACCATGTAGAAAAGTAGAAGATTAGATGAAGAAATTGGAACCTTAAGAACTAAGGTTCCTTGTGCAAGAAGATGAGGACCCTCAAGAGAATTGGTTAAATTTGAATATGCATTCATCAGAAGAAAACCTACAATTTTGATTGTACAAGTGTGAGTTCAAGTTTATATACATAGCTCCTGTTTATAATAAATTTTGACACTTATATTATCAACAACAAATAATTGACAATCTCCTTATGCAGGAGGCCAAATTGCTTTAAACCAGGCATATATCTACAAACTTTGAAGTTTGGATGATAGCTTTTGCTTTTCAAGATTTCGATTTGGGAGCGAAAAGCTACTCCTCTTGGGTTCACCACCAAAAGAATCGAGTGTCAAACTATTTTTATATAATGAGGATGGAATAATGTAGAATGCAAAGTGATTGTGTTGTGATTATGTAAATGTTATGTTTGACAGATTAAAGAAGAAGAAGAAATTGAAAGTAGAATGCTTAATTGACAAACTGAAGATAAGGTACACGAAATGTAAAGAAACTGAAGGAAATCTAATCCTAGGAAAGCAGGAAAGAGGGTTGAGAACAATACTCAGTTAACTTGGACTTTGTTTAGTCATTGGAGACGTTTTAGAGTGAGTGTGTGAGTGAAAATTCTAACCTTTTACAATCTATAGAACTAGTATTTATAGACAACCTAAGACTCTAGGATTTTAACACTTGTCCCTAGCTACCTTTAGATATTGTCCACGTGGCTTTGACAATTTCTTGGTTTGTCTTTTGCTCTTATCATTGAGAAGTTACCACTTTGTCATGCCTCCACTAAGCATCTATCAATAACCACTGGTACCAGGAATCGTCAATTGACGAACGCCTATCTTGGAGTCACTGAGGTCCCCTTAGAATCTTAGAATTTTCTAAGTCTTCAAGTGACAAACTCCAACTTCGACTCGTCAAACCTCGATCATGAAAATTTGTCATCATTAGTAACCGTCAGGAACTCGCCAATTGACAAACGCCTGTCTTGGAGTCACCTGAGTCCCTCATAATCTTCAAAATTTTCTAAGTCCCGAATGACAAACTTCTTACCTTTAACATGTCAAACTCCAACTTTGAATTGACGAACTTCCACTTCGACTAAAGAACTCCCACTTCAACTTATCGAACATCAATCTCAACTTTATCATTATTGGCTTGCATGTTTGGATATTCAGCTTCATCCTAATGGCAAACATCCACTTTGACATGTCGACTTTCAAATTTGTCATTTCATCAACATCAATGTGCCTTGAGAATCATACTTCATTAGTGTCAACTAACTTCAACATGTTGACTGTTTGTCATAATTTGTTATCATCAAGGGCTCACATGCTTTGACAACCAAACTCCTTCCTTTATTGCCTTTGTCTCATAAAAATCGAATGACAGTTCGACTTTTGCACACTAGGTAAAATTTGGTGCCAACAGCTTAATTACTGCCCAAGCTACAATAAATAACAAACTAACTAGAATGCTAGAAATGCTAATGAACATGTACAAACTGGAAACTAACTACTGATCACTATTCTAGCTTAGCTTAGATGAATGAACTCCTAACAATTACTCCAACTAGCTAGCCCATCGAACTAATCAATTTCAGAATATACATTTGTCAAAACATGTATTTATATTTATACTCACTTCTTGAGAATATTCCAAATTCTTAGCTTTCACTATTCAACGAAAACTCTTTTGCCAAGGCTTAACAACCATATTCGGGTACGATGAATAGAATCCTGTTTATTGTAGAATTTGACACTTATATGTCAACAATAAATAATTGACAATTTTCTTATGTAGGAGGCCAAACTACTTTAAACTAGACGTTTATCAACAAACTTGATAGTTTGGATGACAATATTTGCTTTTCAAGATCTCGATTCGGAGCGAAAAACTACTCCTCTTAGGTTCCACACCAAAGAATCAAGTGTCAAACGTTTTTGAATGAAATGAGGATGGAATGCGTGATTGCGATTTGTGTGTGTTGTGGATACAATGTTGATCGACAGATGAGAAGAATTTGCATAATGTAGAATGCTTAATTGAAATTGTAAACAAAATACATGAAATATAAAGAACTTGAAAGAAAATTTAATCCTAAGGAAGCAAGAAAAGGGTTGAGAACAATACTTAGTAGACTCTGACTCTCTCTAGTCATTCTGGTAACGTTTTAGAGTGAGTGTATGAGTAAAAATTCTAACCCTTTACAATTTTTATAGAACCAGTATTTATAGACAACCTAGGACTCTAAGATTTTGACACTTGTCCTTGGCCTCTTGGATGTTGTCCACATGTTTTTGATAGTTTCTTAGTTTGTCATTCGTCTTATCATTGAGCAATTACCACCTTGTCATGTCTTTGTAGGGCCTTTGTCAATAACATTAAAAACCATTAGTTGACTAACGTCTATATCCTAGTGACCACTGATCTTCTCAAGATCCCCAAAATTTTCTAATCCCTCAATGACGAATTATGACTTCGACACGTCAAACTCCAACTTTAACTGATGAACTTAACTTTGTCAACCTCGTTAAGTTTTGTCAATGCCAACTATTTAGCTTGCACATTTTTTGACAATCAAACTCTTCACAATGGCCCTTGGCCTCATTACAAAGGCACGTCTAGTTGATTGAATTTCATTTCAAATAGCAACTCCATATGTGTTTTCTGTAATCTGTAAATGAAAGTGTGCCACCCTTGTTTTTTTTTTATGTGTAGGCACATTTAGAAAGTCTGGACATTTTGTTGTAGGTGGTAGGGTATTAATTGGGTAATGTCTTCAATTCCAAAATAAATTCTGAAGTTTGGAATTATGTGTACTTCTTTGGCCAGGTAAAAGTGGGTTGGAATGTTTGTTTTTTTGCCATTTTGTTATCTTTTTGGGAATTGAGAAACATAATTGTATTCCAAGGAGAAAAGTCTCATGAAATATTTTCATGCACAACCTTATGCATAGATGCATAACTTGGATTACCTTTGGCTGAATATTTCCTTATTGATTGTTGTGGTGTGTATTATGTATTTGTAGGTTTTCATCTGTCTTTTGGGAGCAAAAAAATCTCTTGAGCTCTTGTGTAACATGAATGTCACATTCTGTGTGAGGTTTTATTCTAACAAAACGGCTAATCACTGCGAGGATTTTCAAGACTATTTTGCTTCAACTTGATCGTGAATATGTGTGGTTGGAATGTTCCTTTGCATATTCATGTTCCGCATATTTCAAGGTGGTGTTTGGATGGTTTGGTATAAGGTAGGTGTGTGGACTGAATACACAATGAGGTTTGAGCACTACATTTGGTGAGATGTTTATATTGTCACTATTAGAAATCCAGATCCTGATGAATATTCCTGACCTTACATATCCATCGGTAAATATCGACGTGATTTCTGACGGGTTGTTACATTTTTGTTGTGATAATTAATTTACGACAATCATCGGTAATTAATGGCACCACTGTGCGCCATATGACTGACACAATTTCTTAAGGGTGTACCGAGATATTTACCGATTTGTTCAATAGTAATTCTTGCGGAACCCATCGATAATTGCACGTGCGCCACCTGGACGGTGTACCGACAATTGTTTAATATTTTATTTTTAGTTATTTTTCCTTAAATTATTGACGAGTTTGTTACTGAATTAGTAAAAAAATAATTTTAAAATTTTTCAATAGCTTTTTATTATTAACTTGACCGACTTGTTTATTCCGATTAAATATATTTTTTAATTTTAATTTTTTATAAAAAAATTTTGTTTACCGATGGATATATTGATGAGTGTTAAAAATATTTTTCTACATTTTCAGTATCTTTTTTAATTTTTTATTAAATATACCAATTTACCAATGGATTTTGAAAATTTTGTCCGTTGGCACACAACTATAGGAATTCCCACATATACGGTAATAAGTGAGATGAAATGTAACATTTCACTAATTGGTTATCATCGGAAAATTTGAATCCATCGGTAAACCGTCTAAGTCTTGTAAAATTGTCAATGATGAATTTAATTTAAAATAATATAATAATAAATTTGTCAATGATGAGTTAAATTAAACATCCTATTTGTATAAATTCTAATATCTCTTATTTCAGTATAAAATTTATTCTTTAACCGTTAAATTGTTTATTTATCCTTTATAATAATAGCGAAATTCAAAAGACTAATTAAGTATTAAAAAAAATGACAGTTGCCAAACATGAAGTTTCGCAGAACCTCCCAACGGTACCAACCAAATCAGAGACCAAAAGGTTTGAATGTTATGAAGTTCCACACTCGCTGGCGGACACTAGCGACAGCCAGCGTTGACTTGACTCCAATCATATCCGGAAGAAAATTTTCACACGCGAAGTAAGAACTTTTTCCTTTTCTTTTTAAAAAAATATTTACTGTATTAATTATTTTAGCAATCAGCAATGTAAGTCAGTTTTGCATCCTTAATTATTCACATTTTATGATTAGATTTTTAGTCAGAAAAAGTTGATGGACGATTAAGGAAAGAAGATCCACTAAAAATACACGTGACGAATAATGAAGGGATTAAAACGAAATATTTTGCACAAATATAATATTTAAAAGAAAGACTTTTGACATTTCTTATACTTTAATCATCTTCTTTTTATCTCCTCACAGCCTTATATAAATGTAAGATACTGCCTTAGACTCGGGAGGCCCCATCAATAGCAGCTCATTCCTTTGCTGTAAGTTGTAGCCACACCACCTTAGTTTCTTGAATCTCGTCAATCTTGATCCTCCACAAAACAAGGACAACGGACCCCGGAACTTCAACAACACTCATGTCTCCAACTTCATCACCACCACCAACACATGAAACGGAAAATACTGCCACGTCAGCAACGACCCTTTCCACCCTCCCCCGGACATCACCCACGCTCACATCCTCTCCCGCCTCGACGGCGCCGCCCTCGCCGCCGCATCCTCCGCCTCATCCTCCCTCCGCCGCCTCTGCACGGCGGACCACATCTGGGAAAAATATGCACCGCCACGTGGCCCTCCCTCTCCGACCCCACCGCTCGCCACGTCATCTCCACCTTCCCCTCCGGCCACCGCTCCATCTTCTCCGACGCGTTCCCCTCCCTCCACCACCTCCCCAAAAACGATAATCACCACCGTCCATCACATCTCCCACCGGAACACCTGCATCTCAGCCGTCGATATCCACTACAAAGGAAAACCCGTGTTCGCGGGTTCGAGCAACCGAAACGCGGAAGAACTGGTTCCTTTCGTCGTCGTTTGGATCGACATGCTCGAACCGGACGAGTTCGTCCACACGCCGGTGAAGTTCGCGAGGACGAACGAGGAGTGGTTGAAGCACTTGGAAGAGAGCTTGTGCCTGAGCTGGATCGTTATGGACCCGAACAAGAAGCGCGCGGTGAACCTGTCGAGCCGGTGGCCGGTTTCCGTGAGGCGGCACTGGCTGACAAGGGAGCTGGAGGCGGTTTACGCGGTGGCGATGATGGAAGAGCCGGTGCGGTGCGTGGTGAAGGTCACGTGCTGCGGGAAGGTGGGAGGGGAGGTGCACGTGAGGGCGGTGAGGTTGGCGATGGAGGACGCGGAGGGAGGGTACGTGAGGGGGAAGGAAGGGGTGGAAATAGTTCAGAGGGCGATGGAGGGTGGGGAGAGGAGGAAGGTGGTGGATGGGGTGTGGGCGAAGGAGAGGAATGAGAGGTTCGAGTGTCTGGTGAGGGAGAGGAGAGAGGCCAGGCATAGGAGGGAGAAGGCTAGGGGCGTGGTCTCCACTCTCATCGCATTCATTGCTTTCATCTTGCTTTGCTGGATTGCCGGTGTGTGAGACTATTTTGTATTAGTATATCTCGAATTCCATTTGTGCCTCCTATGATTAGCTAAAATCGAAAATTCACTCTATCATTAAGGAGAGTATAAATTCATGATTATACAAGAAGTCTCCTTTTGAGTGTAGTTAATATAATCCACATGGAATGGAACTTTTGATTCAATTTTTAAAAACATGCTTATAGGCTTGGAATGGATCATGAGTCATGAACAGGAGCATTGAGGGAGAACAGAAGACTTTAGCATATATGCAAGAATTAATCATGATCGGTAATACTAGGATCTAGCTAGTAATTATTCGAATCCGTGGCTTTGAGTTTGGGAAATTAAGATATATGTGCACTTTATTATTCCAGTTTATTTGCTGATTCATTCCCGTCTGTTGACTGGGAAGGAATTAAACATATACCGGACTCTGCACAAACGCAATTAAACTTCTCTACTTCGGGCCCCCTTGCGTGTTTATTCTTGAATGCTTGCATTATTTAATCGCGAGTAGTATGATTCTATGCTTTAGACTCCTTTCGCGAGAGTCGTATTATTCTAAAATTACATTACAATAATTAAAGAATGAATTCTCAAATCTTTCCCTGTATTTTAAAATTTAACATTTCATTTTTATTTACGTTCATGATTGTAATAAAAAAATAATTTAAAAAATTAGAATAATGAAAAATATACAAAATTTCGTTTTAAAACTCTCAATTATATATTTAATTATTACTATTAATTATTACTGATAAAATTCAAAATTGTGAGCATTCTCCGATATATTAGGCATTCTTAGACACTAATTATTAAATCACAAGCTTCTTTATACAAGATTTCCTTATAGTAATAATTAACAGTAATAAATTTGCAATAGGACAATGGGCAGCAATTTAAATTTTAAACTTATTATTGATTTAAATTTTAAATTTTAGTAATCCGAATTAAAAACTTTAGAAAATTGAGAGTTGACCTAGGCGCATAATTTACAATGCAAGTCTTTAGTTCTGCGCAATTAATCGTTGGAGTAAGTTTACATATGCTGATGATTTGATAAATATTCTAGACTTTTCATATGGCACATTTTCACATTCCGGTGGTGTATTGCGATGAGTCCTGCGTATGTTAGCACTGCGTATTGTTGATGTGTATTATGTTAATTGTGATATTTACTTTTGGTTATTTAACAGCAGAGTAATCTCCTTTTTGGCCATTGAAAAGAGAGCTATTCTTCAGGAGACTAGGGTTTCTAATGACCAGCAACTAGATGCTACTAGGAGATATGTATCATGTTCACAGGCTTTAATTTCTTGAGGTACATGATTTATTTTGTTTTCATCATGTTATTCAGCAGTTGAATTTTTGACATTGTGTATGTTTTTTTTTATCACTAAATTGTTGTAACTATTGAATAATCAAGGAGATACATTCACAAAGGTCAAGAGTTTTGCGTCGGTTGTCTTTCTTAAAGATCTTGCTTATCTACAGATTGACCTTGCAGAATTGTGTTAGAGTCATTATTAATCTCCCCGGTAATTCATTCTCCCTGCACTAGTGTGCATGATATTGACATAAAGCTATTTTTGGCAAAATTTTCAAAATGCAGTTTCTCAAGAATGGGCATCACGAAGTTATAAGGTGATGTTATGTGAACATGAAATGGAGAGTCCACCATGAATAGGCATTTTCCAGATATTCCTTGAGCATTTTATAGACGATAAGGTTTAGATATTAGAGAGTCAAGAAAATCTTGATTTTTCGTCCTAAATCTGTAAATTTTGATCTATTTGAACAGCTCCAGTCTTGGGTGAGAAAATATGGTCCACCGACTGATGGAAATTTTCCCTATCCGCAGACGAGGTTGGAAACTTAGATTTTGACGTCCTATCAATTTTGCTTTTGAAAGGTTATTGTGTCAGTAGGTCTATTATGAAGGACATTGATATGTAACGCCATTCATGTGCTACGTACGTCATATCACGGATGGAATCCTCACGCAAATTGAGTGCAGACTCGTGGAGCTCGCGTTCAAGCATAGCCACTTTTATGGCATGAAGAAAATATAAATAAAAGAAAAGGAGTGCATACTCTTTACAGGCTGAACTGCTTTCGATGGCAAAGATAACAAAAATAAAATAATGCAAACGTGAAGCACAAGGAGTGCGAGAACGTGGGAGGTGCTAGCCTATAAATAGAGTCATCCTCCCATCAGTTTCATCATTCAATTTAAAGTATGTATTCACTCTAGCGAGTAAATATATATAGTTTTTAGAGTTTCTTTATTTTATAAAGAGATGTGTATTTTTAATATAAGATATGATGTTATTGCTCTCTCTTATATATAGAGGTGTAATTTTTATAGTCGCATAGTGAAAATCTTTCAATAGATTTTTTCTTTTCATTAGGGGTTTTCCACCAAATATTGAGTCAGGTTTATCTCAATTCTTTAGTTGGTTATTGTTTCCATAACTCATAGTAGAGCCACTAGTTATAGTCCACGTGGGGTTACTATTCATGGTCACTGTTCATATGTGTAGTTGTATACCTTTAGTATTGTTAACGTACCTGGATTTATTCCATATATCATATAAATATGATACCTGTTCACATGTACGGTGCTATTTTAATGAAAAAGTAGACCTAGTAGAGAAACGATCCGATAAACACCATGACAGGAAAATTTGAGATTGAGAAGTTCAATGAAAATAATTTTTCCTTGTGGAAATTGAAGATAAAGGCAATATTGAAGAAGGACAATTGCTTTCCAGCATTGAAGAAAGACCTCCAAGAGTTCCTGATGAAAGTGGAAGGAGATGGATTATAATACCTATTGCCAATCTATCTTGCAATGGCAGTAGAGGATTGTCAAGTGTTGCAGAAAGAAGCAGCGAGGAGATCCTGGGATACTCTTGTGAAATTGTATGAGGTCAAGTCACTTTACAATATAATCTAAAAAGGAAATTGTATACTCTTCGGATGAATGAGTTCACATCAGTGCCATCAAAAGTCTGAACACCTTATTCTCCAAGCTTACAGCATTCAGATTATAAAATAGTAGAGAATGAACGTGCGGCTTCTTCTTTAAAGTCTACCTAACTGATATGATCAACTCATCATCAACATCACAAATAATAATACCAAGATTGTAGCCTTTGATGATGTCGCCATGTTATTCTTGAAGAAGAGTCCAGGCGTAAGAATAAGGAAGATAGATTGGAGAGCTCAAAACAATCAGAGGCATTATTGGTTACAAGAGGGAGATGGAGCATGACTCCAGTGGGAGTTGTAACATCCTCCTTAGCACAACCTTATCTTTAAATAATATTTTTAAATCATGGCATCGTGCTTGAGAAATGTTATTTATTAATTTATACACTCCTTATCAAGAAAAAGAAAAAATATATATAGAATGTGTGACAAAAATCATCATAATTATTGGGTGAAATAAAATTATATGAACCCTAATTTATCTAAAAATTAGTCATTATGACACATAATTCTAGATGAGTTTAATCTTGATGTACTAAAATCTCTCATTTTATTACATGACTTTTAAAATAATAAGAGTGGGAATTAATTGCATTTGCTAATATGAAGGTATATAATTGGATAATTATATAAAACTTATTATACTTTATCAATATTTTAAAATTAAATCTATTATGAATGTAAAATTTTATACTAAAACCTCAAATTGGTCTTTAGATTTTTTAGAAAAAGTTAATCTCTTAGATTTTGAAAATTCTAAATTAGTCTCATATTTAAAAAAAGTGATAAATTGGTCCCTCCATAAGTTTGTACAATTAAAAGAGGATATATTGGTCTTTCATACACTTATAAAAAATCAATTTGTCCTTTTTTATGAAATGTGAGGATGAATTTAGGATTTTTAAAATTGTAGATTATCTTTCCAATATAAATCTGAGAACTAATTTAAGAATTTAGTCAAAATTTTAACAAAATTTCTGGTATTTTGCATTTTTTGAAAAAAGAACGTATATTGGACTTTTAAGCCAATATCCACCGAAGGCAACTGGTTATGCATTGCCTATCAAGATTTAAACAGGGAAAAAGATTTTTGGCTTGATAAAATTACGTGAAAGGGGAACGAACGGACATTTGTGCTGCTTTTTATGTCAAACTACTCATGAATTGTGTCCAGGCCCCCACTTCAAACCCCCCCCCCATCCCTTATTTTTACGGGTCTATTATGTTTTAATCATATTTCGTACCAGGTGCTTTCGAGAACTTTATGTGAAAATATAAATTTAATATATTGCATGATAAAAATGAGTAAAAAAAATAGAAAAGATTCTCATAAAATAAAAAGATATTCCCTCTATTTTTTATTAATAGTTATCCTAAAAAATTTAAAATTATTTTGTCAAAATTTTTAATGTACCAAATTGTCTTGATTTTCTCAATATGACTATTAATAATGAATACATGAAGTATTATAGAAACAAAATATTACACAAAAAACTCAATATTATTAAATATGAATTAAATTGGAAATAACAATTAGTAGTTTAATTACATGAAAGAGAATGAAAAGTATTTTAGAACAATCAAACAATAGCTCATTAATTAAGGAATGAAAATAGACATAGACACTCCCAAGGATGGCTGCTACATTAATTAATTCCATCACAGTGGCCATTAGTTAATTGGAATTTATGGAGTGTCTATTTCATTTACTTTATTAGTGCATTTAAGAAAAATAATATTTTTTGAATGAACCTAAGTAGTGATGAGATCTTTTCCATTCAGACTTGTTAGAAATTAAATTCACTGATTGTATGATTAAGAAGTTAGCTACCAACTATGCTAAGTCTTATGATTTTAAGAAAAACAATGTTAAAACTAATGAAACAATTTAATAATTTTAATTTGCTGAAAAAATCTTGAGAGACACAATTACTTTTTAATTTTTAAAAATAATAAAAATTTACATAATAGATTAATATATATATATATATATATAATATAATATAATATAATATAAGGTGATAAGAGATAAAATTTGTATAAAATAACATGTATCAAACAAAAAACTATTTTCATGTTATATACATGTTATTTTATACAAATTTTATCTTTTATCACCTACTAATATTAGTCCGTTGTGCAAATTATGACATATTTAGTAAGAAATGGATAGAATACCGTATTCATAACTCCTCCATCTATCAAGTTTTTTTGAGTGTTTTGTTTCAAAGCATTTCTCTATTTATGATATCAAGAAAACATTATTTTTTTAAGATTATGCTTAGTATAATTAATTGTGTCCTTATTTATTGTTATTTTTCAAAAGCATTGTAATTAAAGTTCAAGTAGCTGCAACCTACGAGTTAATTCTGCTAACCCACTATTTTGATAGGTTGAATTGATAAAATATTGCTCATTTAAAAGTGGATCATTTGACCCACTTAATCTAGAGGTTAAGTAGGTTCAACCTGGATAACTTACAAGTTAAGTGGGTTGGTGTGATTCATTCAATTTTTTTTTTTAAAAAAAAACCCCCTCTCTCATATTGGGCCAAGACCCATATATCCACTTCATATCTTTAATGTTCTCTACCTAAAAAAAGAAAAAAAAACTTTCAGTTTCACTCTCTCACCCAGCAGCCTAGCTCAACCATATTTTTTTAATTATTTTTAAACAAATTTAAAGATTTTTAGATTTTTTTTATTCTTTTAATTATTTGGCAAACCAAACGGTGGGCCAACCCATGAATTGGATTCCCCACTTTGATAGCTTTAATTGCAATCAATATTCATTTATTATTTAATAGGGATAATTTTGTTTGCGTACATAATTTTTTTACCTCTAGTAGGGATGTCAATAATACCCACCCCACAGGTAATACTCGAAGGGGTGGATAGGGGTAATTATTTGCCCCGTGAGTAATAGAGGTAGAAATTTTAAAAACCCAATTGTTAAATGTGATTGGGGCGGTGGGCATCATTATTTCCATGCCCATGGGTGCCCTCTATATGTGAACCTACTTATTATTATATATATATATATATATATATATATATATATATATATATATATATATATATATATATATATATATATATATATTTTAAAAACTTATTTTTCACTTCCTACTCTTCTCTCTTTCTTTGTTTACTATTATACAATGATATTGATATCCAAAAATGAAGACAGGCTGAATGCTTTTGTTTACTAATGTCCAGAAATAAAGACAGGTTGAATGCTACTATATATGTCAAGTGTTTAAGGTATTGAAATTAAAATACATTTGAATTATGTTTGGATTTTTGTAATTTATTGATAGACAAATTAAAAATTATGATATCATAATTCTTCTACATTTATTTTATTTTTCAGTTTTTTTCATAACTTTAATGATATATTGTAGGTACCCAGATATCCTGCTATCCATTTATCCACAGGAAACATAATAACGGATACTCACATAGATATGGAGCAGGGACATGGCATATATTCATCCATGTGGGCGGAGGCGGGGACCACCTGATTAACATCCCTAACCTCTATCAAGATTCATTTATTACTCCATCCAATTTAGAATAATTGTCATTTTTTGAATTTTTCATGTTTCAATGTATCTATCGATTTATAATATCTAGATAGTATTAATTTTTTCTTCCATTTATACCCTTAATATATATAAATGTGTTAATTAAATAATCAATACATTTATCAAGATAAGTAATAAGGATTGTAGAAGGGGAATTTTGTCAACTTATATAATTTTCTATATATATCAAGATGTTTTTTCGTTTCCCTAATATGTATGTTGTTTGATTTTTGCAATTATTCTGAAATGGAAAGAGTATTTTTTAGTACATGTGTTTTTTTCTTAATAGATAGAGTCAAAGGAAGAGAGTATTATTTTTATTAGTTCCATCCTATGTTGCATCTCAACTGTCTAAAATAAAAAAAAAACACAGATATTAATAAAGTAATGAATTAATAATGATAATAGTGTAAAAGTGTTTTAATGGACAAGATTGTGCCTATTTGATATGAATATGCTATTGGAAAAACAAAAATAGATAAGATGCAGTTAATTACAATAATAGTATAAGTCATAAACAAAAATTAATGCTTTCTGAATTTAATAAATGGATAAATGAAACGAAACAAAATTAAGGAAAAAAAATAAACAGTTAAAATGCAACGGAAGGAGTACATGCATTGAATAATGAAAATAAATTAACTACTGCGAAACTCATTGATGTTCAATAAATATTGGTCGGTGAATTAAACTGAAACTACAGCGCTTGGTAGATAGGTCATCTACTGCCTAACTCTTAGTAATTTTGAATTAGCGAGTATATAGTTAGCGATCACCGGTCAAGTTAATTCACTCTTTTAATGGAGAAGTCATAATTATTTAATTAATTTTAGAGATTTGTATAGTTATGTACTATTAATTAAATTTAATACTTTGGTTATTCATTTGTCATATCTCTTACGAAACTTATTACTTCTGTAACTTGGTGTTTTCTGGCTGGCGGACCCTCGTTATTCGATTTGAGTTGTTATGACAAGATGCAGCAGGTGTTTTGCATGTTTGTATTTCGCTCCTTTGGGTGGTTAATGTTAAGGAAAATTGGCTCGTGTGTGTATACTTTGATTGCACAGTGATTGATTTTATTTATATATATTCATGATATGTGTATTCTTGAGATATATATCCTTTGAGATATACATACACGTAGATTTAAGAATATTTGAATTTGAGTTTTAATTTTATGGTCATCCAATTAAATATGTGTCTCTATACTCAAAGTCATCTTAATAATATCTTTTGTTGATGTTTTTGTATATTTATTGGTTTCTTAAATTCGTATGAGTGTATATGTGGGACTAGTGTTATCCCCAACACATATCACCCCACTGATCGTAAAAAAAATAAGTTTGTTTTTGTTTCCTACCTATCATTGAATGGAGTAACTAATCTCTTTATGTATTGTAGGTCAATTTAAGGGATAGGCAGCTACAAATTTTAAAACTGTTTTATTCCTAAGGCAAGATTCAAACACTTGACATTTGGTTAAGGAATGAGATGACTCTTAACACCTCACCTTGATCTGTGGTTAAAAAAAGAGTTTGAATTCAATCCTACAAAATATAATCCTTTATGGTGTGTTTGGTATTATTAAGATAATATTATAAACTTATATTATACATTATACTCTTATACTGGATTGTATAAGTTTATACATCATAATCTCATTATACGTTAAAATATTGTATAAATTAATATAAAATGAGGAGGTATTAGGCCTAATTAGCTTTTAACGTATAAGGTTACTTTTATTTTTAATATTTTATTAAAATAAAATAATTCTTAAATAAATAATAATAAGTAAAAATTTATAAATAAAATTATTTCATAATAAATAAATATTATTAAAAAATAATATATGATATCAATCTAATTATATACAATAAAAATAAAAATAATTATAATTAAAAATATTAAATAAAATAAAATATTAAATATTAAATATAAATAAATATTTAAAATAAATAATAAATAATATGTAATATATAAAATCAAGGATCAATAATAAAAATATTTTGAGTTAATATTTATTTAAAATTAAAATTAAAATAATTATAATTAAAAATATAAAATATTAAAAAATAAAAAAGAGTTATTTAATATTTATATAATTTATTTAAATAATAAATAATCATAAAATATTGAAATAAATAATAATATTTAAAATAAATTAAATTTTAATTAATAAATATTTACCTAAATATGATATTTAAAAATTATATTTAAATCATTAATAAAAAATTTATTTTATTTAATATTTAATTAAAATGTTAGAATTATTTATAAATAAATGATAATATTATAAAATATAAAATCTTATACAATGTTATATAAAATACTGTATAGTATTAAAAGTTTATTAAGTCTTATCATATAGGTCTTATATTATTAACTTTTATCTTATTCAGTGCAAATCAACCTTAATGTTTAGTGGAAAAAAGAAAAAAAGACAGTCGTCTGATGTACCATTAAACTTTAAATCTCCATCATGTGCGGTTGTAACATTTTTGGCCTAAAACGGATTATCAAACCGGGAGACCCGCATAATCTGTACCAAATTAAAGCACATGCACAGGAAGTTGTGGTTAGTTTAGTACAAGTGTCTTTGGTACTACAGTTGGCTGGCTATAGTTGAGGAGGAGTATTGAGATGACAAACTGTGTTTTAGCAAGTTCTGGTACGACCTTTTCTTCAATTAATTCTTACTACTACGTGGAGGACAAGTTATTTCGGTGCAGTGATTGGTATACAGTGTGCTATATTGATTATACGGTTAAATCCATTTTATGTCTCTAAATTTTAGATTATATACAATTTAAATTCTATTTTTTTAAAACATGCATTATGATATCATGAATTTTTTAAACTATATAAAAAATTCCTACTTTTCACATGATAGAGGTCAATATCACTTGAATAAATAAAAATAAATCAGTGTTAATTTCATCAAAACTTAAAAAGATTAATATAATTTGCTCTTATATATTGATAACTCAACGAAATATACTAATAATGACAGAAAATTATAAAAAAAATTAAATGAAAACATTGTTCATTATCTATCAACATTTGATTGAAAAAGACAGAAAAAATGTATATAAAGATAGAGTAAATCCCCAATAATAACATTGCACTAATTGGTCCTCAAGAAAAAAAATCATTTTGGGTTTCTCATAATTAAAATAGGATAAATTGATCCCTAATAATTTATAAAAATAAGTTGAATTGGTCCCACTAAAAATGTAATGTCCTTTTTGGACCAAGTTCGAATCCTTACAAATGATGCTGATAGCGTCTCATGGTCATTCCATTCTTTTCAAGGCTCTGTTTAGTCTTTCACCTCTAGTATTTTCAAAAGAGGTACCAAATTTTTCATGTTGAGACTATATCTTCTAAGCTTTGGAAGGGAGTTGCTTTGCCAAGGGCAAAATTGTTTGCTTGGGTAGTTCTTACAGGAAGAATTAATACAAAGGCACGTCTTAGTTGATTGAATTTCATTTCAAATGGCGACTCCATATGTGTTTGCTGTAATCTGTAAATGAAAGTGTGCCACCCTTGTCTTTTTATGTGTTAGCACATTTGGAAAGTGTGGACATTTTGTTGTAGGTGGTGGGGTATTAATTGGGTAATGTCTTCAGATCCCAAAATAAATTTTGAAGTTTGGAATGATGTGTGCTTCTTTGGCCAGGTAAGGTGGGTTGGAATGTTTGTTTTTTTGCCATTTTGTTGTCTATTTGGGAATTGAGAGACATAATTGTATTCCAAGGAGAAAAGTCTCATGAAATATTTTCATGCACAACCTTATGTATAGATGCAGAACTTGGATTACCTTTGGCTGAATATTTTCTTATTGTTTGTTGTGGTGTGTATTATGTATTTGGAGGTTTCTCATCTGTTTTTTGGGAGCATAAAAGATCTCTTGAGCTCCTGTGTAACATGAGTGTCACACTCTTGTGTGAGGTTTTATTCTAACAAAACTGGAGCTAATCACTGTTAGGATTTTCAAGATTATTTTGCTTCAACTTGATCGTGAATATGTGTGGTTGGAATGTTCCTTTGCAGATTCATGTTCCGCATATTTCAAGGTGGTGTTTGGATGGTTTGGCATAAGGTAGGTGTGTGGACTGATACACAATGAGGTTTGAGCAATACAGTTGATGAGATGTTTAGATTGTTACCACTAGAAATCCGTGGGATACTAATGAATATTATCGACGGTTATATCCGTCGGTAAATACGACGTGATTTCTGATGGGTTGTTGCATTTTTGTTGTGATAATTAATTTACATAACAACTCGTTAGTAGTTAATGACGCTCCTGTGCGCCATATGACGGGCACAATTTCTTATGGGTGTACCGATAGATTTACCGATTTGTTCAATATTAATTCTTTGCTTGTCGGTAACCCATCGATAATTGCACGTGCGCCACTAGGACGGGTGTATCGACAATTGTTTGATATTTTATTTTTAGTTATTTTTTCATTAAATAACCAATGAGTTTACCGACTGATTAGTAAAAAAATAATTTTTTAATCTTTCAATAACTTTTTTATTTTTTTATTAACTTTACGGACTTGTTTACTAATCGGTTAAATATATTTTTTAATTGTAATTTTTTATAAAATTTTTATGTTTACCGATGGGTATATTGATAGGCGTTTAAAAAAAATGTTTTTCTACATTTTCAGTATCTTTTTTCATTTTTTATTAAATATACCAATGGGTTTTTGAAAATTTTATCCGTTGGCATGCAACTATAGTAATAGAATTGTCAATGATGAATTTAATTAAAAATAATATAATAATAAATTTGTCAATGATGAGTTTAATTAAACATCCTATTTGTATAAATTCCGATATCTCTTATTTCAGTATAAAATTTATTGTTTAACCGTTAAATTGTTTATTTATCCTTTATAATAATAGCGAAATTCAAAAGACTAATTAATTATAAAAAAAATGACAGTTGCCGAACATGAAGTTTCGCAGAGCTTCCCAACCTTACCAACCAAATCAGAGATCAAAAGGTTTGAATGTTATGGCGGACACTAGCGACAGCCAGCATTGACTTGACTCCAATCATAGCCGGAAGAAAATTTTTACACGCGAAATAAGAACTTTTTCCTTTTCTTTTTAAAAAAATATTTACTATATTAATTATTTTAGCAATCAGCAATGTAAGTCACTTTTGCATCCTTAATTATTCACATTTTATGATTAGAGTTTTAGTCAGAAAAAGTTGATGGACGATTAAGGACAGAAGATCCACTCAAAAATACACGTGACGAATAATGAAGGGATTAAAACGAAATATTTTGCACAAATATAATATTTAAAAAAGAAAGACTTTGACATTTCTTTTACTTTAATCATCTTCTTTTTATCTCCTCACAGCCTTATATAAATGTAAGATACTGCCTTAGACTCGGGAGGCCCCATCAATAGCAGCTCATTCCTTTGCTGTAAGTTGTAGCCACACCACCTTAGTTTCTTCAATCTCGTCAATCTTGATCCTCCACAAAACAAGGACAACGGACCCCGGAACTTCAACAACACTCATGTCTCCAACTTCATCACCACCACCAACACATGAAACGGAAAATACTGCCACGTCAGCAACGACCCTTTCCACCCTCCTCCCGGACATCACCCACGCTCACATCCTCTCCCGCCTCGACGGCGCCGCCCTCGCCGCCGCATCCTCCGCCTCATCCTCCCTCCGCCGCCTCTGCACGGCGGACCACATCTGGGAAAAAATATGCACCGCCACGTGGCCCTCCCTCTCCGACCCCACCGCTCGCCACGTCATCTCCACCTTCCCCTCCGGCCACCGCTCCATCTTCTCCGACGCGTTCCCTTCCCTCCACCACCTCCCCAAAAACGATAATCACCACCGTCCATCACATCTCCCACCGGAACACCTCATCTCAGCCGTCGATATCCACTACAAAGGAAAACCCGTGTTCTCGCGGGTTCGAGCAACCGAAACGCGGAAGAACTGGTTCCTTTCGTCGTCGTTTTGGATCGACATGCTCGAACCGGACGAGTTCGTCCACACGCCGGTGAAGTTCGCGAGGACGAACGAGGAGTGGTTGAAGCACTTGGAAGAGAGCTTGTGCCTGAGCTGGATCGTTATGGACCCGAACAAGAAGCGCGCGGTGAACCTGTCGAGCCGGTGGCCGGTTTCCGTGAGGCGGCACTGGCTGACAAGGGAGCTGGAGGCGGTTTACGCGGTGGCGATGATGGAAGAGCCGGTGCGGTGCGTGGTGAAGGTCACGTGCTGCGGGAAGGTGGGAGGGGAGGTGCACGTGAGGGCGGTGAGGTTGGCGATGGAGGACGCGGAGGGAGGGTACGTGAGGGGAAGGAAGGGGTGGAAATAGTTCAGAGGGCGATGGAGGGTGGGGAGAGGAGGAAGGTGGTGGATGGGGTGTGGGCGAAGGAGAGGAATGAGAGGTTCGAGTGTCTGGTGAGGGAGAGGAGAGAGGCCAGGCATAGGAGGGAGAAGGCTAGGGGCGTGGTCTCCACTCTCATCGCATTCATTGCTTTCATCTTGCTTTGCTGGATTGCCGGTGTGTGAGACTATTTTGTATTAGTATATCTCGAATTCCATTTGTGCCTCCTATGATTAGCTAAAATCGAAAATTCACTCTATCATTAAGGAGAGTATAAATTCATGATTATACAAGAAGTCTCCTTTTGAGTGTAGTTAATATAATCCACATGGAATGGAACTTTTGATTCAATTTTTAAAAACATGCTTATAGGGCTTGGAATGGATCATGAGTCATGAACAGGAGCATTGAGGGAGAACAGAAGACTTTAGCATATATGCAAGAATTAATCATGATCGGTAATACTAGGATCTAGCTAGTAATTATTCGAATCCGTGGCTTTGAGTTTGGGAAATTAAGATATATGTGCACTTTATTATTCCAGTTTATTTGCTGATTCATTCCCGTCTGTTGACTGGGAAGGAATTAAACATATACCGGACTCTGCACAAACGCAATTAAACTTCTCTACTTCGGGCCCCCTTGCGTGTTTATTCTTGAATGCTTGCATTATTTAATCGCGAGAGTAGTATGATTCTATGCTTTAGACTCCTTTCGCGAGAGTCGTATTATTCTAAAATTACATTACAATAATTAAAGAATGAATTCTCAAATCTTTCCCTGTATTTTAAAATTTAACATTTCATTTTTATTTACGTTCATGATTGTAATAAAAAAATAATTTAAAAAATTAGAATAATGAAAAATATACAAAATTTCGTTTTAAAACTCTCAATTATATATTTAATTATTACTATTAATTATTACTGATAAAATTCAAAATTGTGAGCATTCTCCGATATATTAGGCATTCTTAGACACTAATTATTAAATCACAAGCTTCTTTATACAAGATTTCCTTATAGTAATAATTAACAGTAATAAATTTGCAATAGGACAATGGGCAGCAATTTAAATTTTAAACTTATTATTGATTTACATTTTAAATTTTAGTAATCCGAATTAAAAACTTTAGAAACTTGAGAGTTGACCTAGGCGCATAATTTACAATGCAAGTCTTTAGTTCTGCGCAATTAATCGTTGGAGTAAGTTTATATATGCTGATGATTTGATAAATATTCTAGACTTTTCATATGGCACATTTTCACATTTCGGTGGTGTATTGCGATGAGTCCTGCGTATGTTAGCACTGCGTATTGTTGATGTGTATTATGTTAATTGTGATATTTACTTTTGGTTATTTAACAGCAGAGTACTCTCCCTTTTTGGCCATTGAAAAGAGAGGCTAGGGTTTCTAATGACCAGCAACTAGATGCTACTAGGAGATATGTATCATGTTCACAGGCTTTAATTTCTTGAGGTTCATGATTTATTTTGTTTTCATCATGTTATTCAGCAGTTGAATTTTTGACATTGTGTATGTTTTTTTTTATCACTAAATTGTTGTACCTATTGAATAATCAAGGAGATACATTTACAAAGGTCAAGAGTTTTGCGTCGGTTGTCTTTCTTAAAGATCTTGCTTATCTACAGATTGACCTTGCAGAATTGTGTTAGAGTCATTATTAATCCCCCGGTAATTCATTCTCCCTGCAATAGCTCCTCCAGTCTCGAGATCTTGGGTCAAGAAAATATGGTCCACCGACTGACGGAATTTTCCCTATCCGCAGACGAGGTTGGAAACTTAGATTTTGACGTCCTATCAATTTTGCTTTTGAAAGGTCATTGTGTCAGTAGGTCTATTGTGAAGGACATTGATATGTAACGCCATTCATGTGCTACGTACGTCATATCACGGATGGAATCCTCACGCAAATTGAGTGCAGACTCGTGGAGCTCGTGTTCAAGCAAAGCCACTTTTGTGGCATGAAGAAAATATAAATAAAAGAAAAAAAGGAGTGCATACTCTTTACAGGCTGAACTGCTTTCGATGGCAAAGATAACAAAAATAAAATAATGCAAACGTGAAGCACAAGGAGTGCGAGAACGTGGGAGGTGCTCGCTTATAAATAGAGTCATCCTCCCATCAGTTTCATCATTCAATTTAAAGTATGTATCTCACTCCAGAACGAGTAAATGTATAGTATTTTTTGAGATTTTCTCTTATTTTATAAAGAGATGTGTATTTTATTAGTATAAGAGATGGTGTTATTGTTCTCTCCTTATATATAGAGAGGTGTAATTTTTTATAGTCCACATAGTGAAAATCTTTCTTAATTTTGTCCGTGGTTTTCCTTTTCATTAGGGGGCTTTCCACGTAAATATTTTGTGTCAGTTCAATTCTCAACTCTATTTTAGTTGCGTTATTCCGTTTCCATAACTCTAGTAGAGCCACTAGTTATAGTCCACGTTGTGGGTTACTATTCATGGTCACTGTTCATATGTGTAGTTGTATACCTTTAGGATTGTTAACGTATCCTGGATTTGTTCCATATACGATATAAATATATGATACTGTTCACGTGTACGGTGCTATTTACCTGAAAAGTAGAACTGATCTAGTAGAAAGACCCGATAAACACCATGGAGGAAAATTTGAGATTGAGAAGTTCAATGAGAATAATTTTTCCTTGTGGAAATTGAAGATAGAGGCAATATTGAGGAAGGACAATTGCTTTCCAATTGAAGACAGACCTACCAGAGTTCCTGATGAAAAGTGGAAGGAGATGGATTATAATACTATTGCCAATCTGCATCTTGCAATGGAGATCAGGACTGTCAAGTGTTGCAGAAAGAAGACAGCCAGGAGATCTGGGATACTCTTGTGAAATTGTATGAGGTCAAGTCACTTTACAATATAATATTTCTAAAAAGGAGACTGTATACTCTTCCTAAGTGAGTTCACATTATGCCATCAACAGTCTGAACACCTTATTCTCCAAGTTTACAGGATTGATTATAAAATATTAGAGAATGAACGTGCGGCTTCTACTTCAAAGTCTACCTAACTGATATGATCAACTCATCATCAACATCACAAATAATAATACTATCAACGTCAGCCTTTGATGATGTCGCCATGTTATTCTTGAAGAAGAGTCCAGGCGTAAGAATAAGGAAGATAGATTGGAGAGCTCAAAACAATCAGAGGCATTGCTGGTTACAAGAGGGAGATCAATGGAGCATGACTCCAGTGGGAGTTGTAACATCCTCCTTAGCACAACCTTATCTTTAAATAATATTTTTAAATCATGGCATCGTGCTTGAGAAATGCTATTTATTAATTTATACACTCCTTATCAAGAAAAAGAAAAAATATATATAGAATGTGTGACAAAAATCATCATAATTATTGGGTGAAATAAAAGTATATGAACCCCTAATTTATCTAAAAATTAGTCATTATGATACATAATTCTAGATGAGTTTAATCTTGATGTACTAAAATCTCTCATTTTATTACATGACTTTTAAAATAATAAGAGTAGGAATTAATTGCATTTGCTAATATGACAGGATATAATTGGATAATTATATAAAACTTATTATACTTTATCAATATTTTAAAATTAAATCTATTATGAATGTAAAATTTTATACTAAAACCTCAAATTGGTCTAGAATTTTCATTGGAGAATAAGTTAGTCTCTTAGATTTTGAAAATTTCAAATTAGTCTCTCATATTTAAAAAAAGTGATAAATTGGTCCCTCCATAGGTTTGTACAATTAAAAAGGGGATATATTGGTCCCTTCATACACTGTATAAAAAATCAATTTTTCCTTTTTTATGAAATGTGAGGGACCATTTTAGGATTTTTAAAATTGAGACTAACTTCCCCCATATAAATCTAAGACTAATTTAAGAATTTAGTCAAAATTTTAACAAAATTTCTGGTATTTTGCATTTTTTGAAAAAAGAACGTATATTGGACTTTTAAGCCAATATCCACCGAAGGCAACTGGTTATGCATTGCCTATCAAGATTTAAACAGGGAAAAAGATTTTTGGCTTGATAAAATTACGTGAAATGGGGAACGAACGGACATTTGTGCTGCTTTTTATGTCAAACTACTCATGAATTGTGTTCCAGGCCCCCACTTCAAAACCCCCATCCCTTATTTTTACGGGTCTATTATGTTTTAATCATATTTCGTACCAGGTGCTTTCGAGAACTTTATGTGAAAATATAAATTTAATATACTGCATGATAAAAATGAGTAAAAAAAATAGAAAAGATTCTCATAAAATAAAAAGATATTCCCTCTATTTTTTATTAATAGTTATCTTAAAAAATTTAAAATTTTTTTGTCAGAATTTTCTAATGTACCAAATTGTCTTGATTTCTCAATATGACTATTAATAATGAATACATGAAGTATTATAGAAACAAAATATTACACAAAAAACTCAATATTATTAAATATGAATTAAATTGGAAATAACAATTAGTAGTTTAATTACATGAAAGAGAATGAAAAGTATTTTAGAACAATCAAACAATAGCTCATTAATTAAGGAATGAAAATAGACATAGTCACTCCCAAGGATGGCTGCTACATTAATTAATTCCATCACAGTGGCCATTAGTTAATTGGAATTTATGGAGTGTCTATTTCATTTACTTTATTAGTGCATTTAAGAAAAATAATATTTTTTGAATGAACCTAAAGTAGTGATGAGATCTTTTCCATTCACACCGTTAGAAATTAAATTCACTGATTGTATGATTAAGAAGTCTAGTTAGCTACCAACTATGCTAAGTCTTATGATTTTAAGAAAAACAATGTTAAAACTAATGAAACAATTTAATAATGTTAATTTGCTGAAAAAATCTTGAGAGACACAATTACTTTTTAATTTTTTAAAATAATAAAAATTTACATAATAGATTAATATATATATATATATATATATATATATATATATATATATATATATATATATACACACATATTATATATATATAATATAAGGTGATAAGAGATAAAATTTGTATAAAATAACATGTATCAAACAAAAAACTTTTTTCATGTTATATACATGTTATTTTATACAAATTTTATCTTTTATCACCTACTAATATTAGTCCGTTGTGCAAATTATGACATATTTAGTAAGAAATGGATAGAATACCGTATTCATAACTCCTCCATCTATCAAGTTTTTTTGAGTGTTTTGTTTCAAAGCATTTCTCTATTTATGATATCAAGAAAACATTATTTTTTTAAGATTATGCTTAGTATAATTAATTGTGTCCTTATTTATTGTTATTTTTCAAAAGCATTGTAATTAGAGCATCAAAGTAAGCTGCAACCTACGAGTTAATTCGACTCAACCCACTATTTTGATAGGTTGAATTGATAAAATATTGGCTCATTTAAAAGTGGATCAATTTGGCATGACCCACTTAATCTAGGTTAAGGGTTCAACCTGGATAACTTACAAGTTAAGTGGGTTGGTGTGATTCATTTAATTTTTTTTTTTAAAAAAAAATCCCAACTCGTCTCTCATATTGGGCCAAGACCCATATATCCACTTCATGATCTTTAATGCTCTCTACCTAAAATAAAAGAAAAGAAAAAAAAAACTTTCAGTTTCACTCTCTCACCCAAGCAGCCTAGCTCAACCATATTCTTTTTTTAACCATTTTTAAAACAAATTTAAAGATTTTTAAATTTTTTTTATTCTTTTAATTATTTGGCAAACCAAACGGTGGGCCAACCTGATGAATGGATTTACCCACTTTGATAGCTCTAATTGCAATCAATATTCATTTATTATTTAATAGGGATAATTTTGTTTGCTTACATAATTTTTTTACCTTTATTTGGGATGTCAATAATACCCGCCCAACAGGTAATACTCGCAAAGGGGTGGATAGGGGTAATTATTTCCCCCGTGAGTAATAGAGATAGGAATTTTAAAATCCCAATCGTTAAATGGGATTGGGGCGGTGGGCATCATTATTTCCATGCCCATGGGTGCCCTCTATATGTGAACCTACTTAATTACTCATCTATATATATATATATATATATATATATATATATATATAAATTTTAAAAACTTATTTTCCACTTCCTACTCTTCTCTCTTTCTTTGTTTACTATTATACAATGATACTGATATCCAAAAATAAAGACAGGCTGAATGCTTTTGTTTACTATTTCATAATTATACTAATGTCCAGAAATAAAGACAGGTTGAATGCTACTATATATGTCAAGTGTTTAAGGTATTGAAATTAAAATACATTTGAATTATGTTTGGATTTTTGTAATTTATTGATAGACAAATTAAAAATTATGATATCATAATTCTTCTACATTTATTTTATTTTTCAGTTTTTTTTATAACTTTAATGATATATTGTAGGTACCCATAGATATCTCGCTATCCATTTATCCACAGGAAACAAAATAACAGATACTCACAGAGATATGGAGCAGGGACATGGCATATATTCATCCATGTGGGCGGAGGCGGGCCGCCTGATTAACATCCCTAACCTCTATCAAGATTCATTTGTTACTCCATCCGATTTAGAATAATTGTCATTTTTTGAATTTTTCATGTTTCAATATATCTATCGATTTATAATATCTAGATAATATTAATTTTTTTCTTCCATTTATACCCTTAATATATATAAATGTGTTAATTAAATAATCAATACATTTATCAAGATAAGTAATAAGGATTGTAGAAGGAGAATTTTGTCAACTTATACAATTTTCTATATATATCAAGATGTTTTTTCGTTTCCTAATATGTATGTTGTTTGATTTTTGTCAATTATTCTGAAATGGAAAAAGTATTTTTTTTAGTACATGTGTTTTTTTCTTAATAGATAGAGTCAAAGGAAGAGAGTATTATTTTTATTAGTTCCATCCTGTGTTGCATCTCAACTGTCTAAAATAAATTAAAAAAAAACATAGATATTAATAAAGTAATGAATGAATAATGATAATAGTGTAAAAGTGTGTTAATGGACAAGATTGTGCCTATTTGATATGAATATGCTATTGGAAAAACAAAAATAGATAAGATGCAGTTAATTACAATAATAGTATAAGTCATAAACAAAAATTAATGCTTTCTGAATTTAATAAATGGATAAATGAAACGAAACAAAATTAAGGAAAAAAAATAAACAGTTAAAATGCAACGGAAGGAGTACATGCATTGAATAATGAAAATAAATTAACTACTACGAAACTCATTGATGTTCAATAAATATTGGTCGGTGAATTAAACTGAAACTACAGCGCTGGGTGGATAGGTCATCTACTGCCTAACTATTAGAAATTTTGAATTAGCGAGTATATAGTTAGCGATCACCGGTCAAGTTAATTCACTCTTTTAATGGAGAAGTCATAATTATTTAATTAATTTTAGAGATTTGTACAGTTATGTACTATTAATTAAATTTAATACTTTGGTTATTCATTTGTCATATCTCTTACGAAACTTATTACTTCTGTAACTTGGTGTTTTCTGGCTGGCGGACCCTCGTTATTCGATTTGAGTTGTTATGACAAGATGCAGCAGGTGTTTTGCATGTTTGTATTTCGCTCCTTTGGGTGGTTAATGTTAAGGAAAATTGGCTCGTGTGTGTATACTTTGATTGCACAGTGATTGATTTTATTTATATATATTCATGATATGTGTATTCTTGAGATATATATCCTTTGAGATATATATACACGTAGATTTAAGAATATTTGAATTTGAGTTTTAATTTTATGGTCATCCAATTAAATATGTGTCTCTATACTCAAAGTCATCTTAATAATATCTTTTGTTGATGTTTTTGTATATTTATTGGTTTCTTAAATTCGTATGAGTGTATATGTGAGACTCGTGTCATCCCCAACACATATCACCCCACTGATCGTAAAAAAAATAAGTTTGTTTTTGTTTCTTTGTATACCCATTGAATGCAGTAATTAATCTCTTTATGTATTTGGTGATTTAAGGATAGACGTTATACCTTTAAACCGTTTTATTCCTAAGGCAAGATTCAAACACTTGACATTTGGTTAAGGAAGCAGATGACTCTTAGCACCTCACCTTGATCCGTGGTTAAAAAAAGAGTTTGAATTCAATCCTACAAAATATAATCCTTTAGGATGTGTTTGGTATGTATTAACCTATTATATTATAAGCTTATACTATACATTATACTCTTATACTGGATTGTATAAGTTTATACATCATAACCCCCTTATACGTTAAAATGTTGTATAAATTAATATAGCATGAGAGATATTAGGCCATTAGCTTTTAATGTATAAAGTTACTTTTATTTTTTAATATTTTATTAAAATAAAATAATTCTTAAATAAATAATAATAAGTAAAAATTCATAAACAAAATTATTTCATAATAAATAAATATTATTAAAAAATAATATCTGATATCAATCTAGTTATATATAATAAAAATAAAAATAATTATAATTAATAAATATTAAATAAAATAAAATATTAAATATTAAATATAAATAAATATTTAAAATAAATAATAAATAATATGTAATATATAAAATCAAGGATCAATAATAAAAATATTTTGAGTTAATATTTATTTAAAATTAAAATTAAAATAATTATAATTAAAAATTTAAAATATTAAAAAATAAAAAAGAGTTATTTAATATTTATATAATTTATTGAAATAATAAATAATCATAAAATATTGAAATAAATAATAATATTTAAAATAAATTAAATTTTAATTAATAAATATTTACCTAAATATGATATTTAAAAATTATATTTAAATCATTAATAAAAAATTTATTTTATTTAATATTTAATTAAAATGTTAGAATTATTTATAAATAAATGATAATATTATAAAATATAAAATATAAAATCTTATACAATGTTATATAAAATACTGTATAATATTACAAGTTTATTATGTCTTATACTATCAAATTTTATTGTATGGTCTTATATTATTAGCCTTTATCTTATTCAGTGCCAACGAGTCTTAATGTTTAGCGGGAAAAGAAAAAAGACAGTCGTCTGATGTACCATTAAACTTTAAATCTCCATCATGTGCGGTTGTAACATTTTTGGCCTAAAACGGATTATCAAACCGGGAGACCCGCATAATCTGTACCAAATTAAAGCACATGCACAAGAAGTTGTGGTTAGTTTAGTACAAGTGTCTTTGGTACTACTGTTGGCTGGCTATAGTTGAGGAGGAGTATTGAGATGACAAACTGTGTTTTAGCATGTTCTGGTACGACCTTTTCTTCAATTAATTCTTACTACTACGTGGAGGGCAAGTTATTTCGGTGCAGTGATTGGTATACAGTGTGCTATATTGATTATACGGTTAAATCCATTTTATGTCTCTAAATTTTAGATTATATACAATTTAAACTCTATTTTTTTAAAACATGCATTATGATATCATAAATTTTTTAAACTATATAAAAAATTCCTACTTTTCACGATAGAGGTCAATATCACTTGGATAAATAAAAATAAATCAGTGTTAATTTCATCAAAACTCGAAAAAGGTTAATATAATTTGCTCTTATATATTGCTAACTCAACGAAATATACTAATAATGACAGAAAATTATAAAAAAAATTAAATGAAAACATTGTTCATTATCTATCAACCTTTGATTGAAAAAGACAGAAAAAATGTATATAAAGATAGAGTAAATCCCCAATAATAACATTGCACTCATTGGTCCTCAAGAAAAAAAATCATTTTGGGTTTCTCATAATTAAAATAGGATAAATTGATCCTAATAATTTATAAAAATAAGTTGAATTGGTCCCACTAAAAATGTAATGTCCTTTTTGGACCAAGTTTGAATCCTTACAAATGATGCTGATAGCGTCTCATGGTCATTCCATTCTTCTCATGCTTTGCCAGTCTTTCACCTCTATGTATTTTCAAAAGAGGTACGAAATTTTTCATGTTGAGACTATATCTTCTAAGCTTTGGAAGGGAGTTGCTTTGCCAAGGGCAAAATTGTTTGCTTGGGTAGTTCTTACAGGAAGAATTAATACAAAGGCACGTCTTAGTTGATTGAATTTCATTTCAAATGGCGACTCCATATGTGTTTGCTGTAATCTGTAAATGAAAGTGTGCCACCCTTGTTTTTTTATGTGTTAGCACATTTGGAAAGTGTGGACATTTTGTTCTAGGTGGTGGGGTATTAATTGGGTAATGTCTTCAGATCCCAAAATAAATTTTGAAGTTTGGAATGATGTGTGCTTCTTTGGCCAGGTAAGGTGGGTTGGAATGTTTGTTTTTTTGCCATTTTGTTGTCTATTTGGGAATTGAGAGACATAATTGTATTCCAAGGAGAAAAGTCTCATGAAATATTTTCATGCACAACCTTATGTATAGATGCAGAACTTGGATTACCTTTGGCTGAATATTTTCTTATTGTTTGTTGTGGTGTGTATTATGTATTTGGAGGTTTCTATCCGTTTTTTGGGAGCATAAAAGATCTCTTGAGCTCCTGTGTAACATGAGTGTCACACTCTTGTGTGAGGTTTTATTCTAACAAAACTTGCTAATCACTGTTAGGATTTTCAAGATTATTTTGCTTCAACTTGATCGTGAATATGTGTGGTTGGAATGTTCCTTTGCAGATTCATGTTCTGCATATTTCAAGGTGGTGTTTGGATGGTTTGGCATAAGGTAGGTGTGTGGACTGATACACAATGAGGTTTGAGCAATACATTGATAAGATGTTTAGATTGTCACTACTAGAAATCCGTGGATACCAATGAATATTATCGACGGTTATATATGCGTCGGTAAATATTGACGTGATTTCTGAGGCTGTTGCATTTTTGTTGTGATAATTAATTTACATGACAACTCGTTAGTAGTTAATGACGCTCCTGTGCACCATATGACGGGCACAATTTCCGATGGGTGTATCGATAGATTCAATAGTAATTCTTAGCTCGTCGGTAACCCATCGATAATTGCACGTGCGCCACTAGGACGGGTGTATCGACAATTGTTTGATATTTTATTTTTAGTTATTTTTTCATTAAATTACCAATGAGTTTACCGACTGATTAGTAAAAAAATAATTTTTAATCTTTTAATAACTTTTTTATTTTTTTATTAACTTTACGGACTTGTTTACTAATCAGTTAAATATATTTTTTAATTGTAATTTTTTATAAAATTTTTATGTTTACCAATGGGTATATTGATAGGCGTTTAAAAAAAATGTTTTTCTATATTTTCAATATCTTTTTTAATTTTTTATTACATATACCGACGGATTTTTGAAAATTTTGTCCGTTGGCATGCAACTATAGTAATAGAATTGTCAATGATGAATTTAATTAAAAATAATATAATAATAAATTTGTCAATGATGAGTTTAATTAAACATCCTATTTGTATAAATTCTGATATCTCTTATTTCAGTATAAAATTTATTGTTTAACCGTTAAATTGTTTATTTATCCTTTATAATAATAGTGAAATTCAAAAGACTAATTAATTATAAAAAAAATGACAGTTGCCGAACATGAAGTTTCGCAGAGCTTCCCAACCTTACCAACCAAATCAGAGATCAAAAGGTTTGAATGTTATGAAGTTCCACACTCGCTGGCGGACACTAGCGACAGCCAGCATTGACTTGACTCCAATCATAGCCGGAAGAAAAATTTTACACGCGAAATAAGAACTTTTTCCTTTTCTTTTTTAAAAAATATTTACTATATTAATTATTTTAGCAATCAGCAATGTAAGTCACTTTTGCATCTTATTCACATTTTAGGATTAGATTTTTAGTCAGAAAAAGTTGATGAACGATTAAGGAAAGAAGATCCACTAAAAAATACACGTGACGAATAATGAAGGGATTAAAACGAAATATTTTGCACAAATATAATATTTAAAAAAGAAAAACTTTGACATTTCTTATACTTTAATCATCTTCTTTTTATCTCCTCACAGCCTTATATAAATGTAAGATACTGCCCTAGACTCGGGAGGCCCCATCAACAGCAGCTCATTCCTTTGCTGTAAGTTGTAGCCACACCACCTTAGTTTCTTCAATCTCGTCAATCTTGATCCTCCACAAAACAAGGACAACGGACCCGGAACTTCAACAACACTCATGTCTCCAACTTCATCACCACCACCAACACATGAAACGGAAAATACTGCCACGTCAGCAACGACCCTTTCCACCTCCTCCGGACATCACCCACGCTCACATCCTCTCCCGCCTCGACCCGCCTCGCCGCCGCATCCTCCGCCTCATCCTCCCTCCGCCGCCTCTCACGGAGACCACATCTGGAAAAATGCACCGCCACGTGGCCCTCCCTCTCCGACCCCACCGCTCGCCATGTCATCTCCACCTTCCCCTCCGCCACCGCTCCATCTTCTCCGACGCGTTCCCCTCCCTCCACCACCTCCCCAAAAACGATAATCACCACCGTCCATCACATCTCCCACGGAACACCTCATCTCAGCGTCGATATCCACTACAAAGGAAAACCGTGTCTCACGGGTTCAGCAACCGAAACACGGAAGAACTGGTTCCTTTCGTCGTCGTTTTGGATCGACATGCTCGAACCGGACGAGTTCGTCCACACGCCTGAAGTTCGCGAGGACGAACAAGGAGTGGTTGAAGCACTTGGAAGAGAGCTTGTGCCTGAGCTATCGTTATGGACCCGACAAGAAGCGCGCGGTGAACCTGCGAGCCTGGCCCGTGAGGCGGACTGGCAAGGGAGCTTGGAGGCGGTTTACGCCTGGCGATGATGGATGAGCCGTGCGGTGCGTGGTGAAGGTCACGTGCGCGGAAGGTGGGAGGGGAGGTGCACGTGAGGGCGGTGAGGTTGGCGATGGAGGACGCGGAGGGAGGGCATGTGAGGGGAAGGAAGGGTGGAGATAGTTCAGAGGGCGATGGAGAGTGGGGAGAGGAGGAAGGTGGTGGATGGGTTGTGGGCGAAGGAGAGGAATGAGAGGTTCGAGTGTCTGGTGAGGGAGAGGAGAGAGGCCAGGCATAGGGGGACAAGGCTGGGGCGTGGTCCTCCCTCTCCGACCCCACCGCTCGCCACGTCATCTCCACCTTCCCCTCCGCCACCGCTCCATCTCTCCGACGCGTTCCCCTCCCTCCACCACCTCCCCAAAAACGATAATCACCAGTTATGTGAAGCTTGCTTACTTGGAAAACATTCAAGAAAGAGTTTTCCAAAGGAATCCAAATCAAGAGCTACCAAGCCACTTCAGTTGATCCATGAGATGTTTGTGGGCCAATTAAGCCTCTGTCACTTGGTAAAAGTGCTTACTTTTTGCTTTTCATTGATGATTATTCATGAAAAACGTGGATTTATTTCTTGAAGCAAAAGAGTGAAGCATTTGATGCATTCAAGAGGTTCAAAGCTCGTGTAGAAAAAGAAAGCAATTATGAGATTAAATCTCTAAGAACTGATAGAGGTGGAGAATTCACTTCAAATGAATTCAAGACCTTTTGTGAGAATCATGGCATTCGACGTCCTTGACATTTCCAGATCACCTCAACAAAATGGAGTTGCCGAAGAAAGAACAGAACAATTTTAAATATGGCAAGAACGATGTTGAAGAGCAAGTCATTACCAAAAGAGTTATGGGGAGAAGCGTTGCATGTGCAGTTTATATCTCAAACGTTCACCCACCAAAAGTTTGAAAGATGTTACACCTCAAGAAGCATGGAGCGGCTTAAAGCCTGATGTATCACATTTGAGGGTTTTTGGATCTATTGCATATGTTCAAGTTCCTGAGCAAGAACGATCAAAGCTTGATGATAGGAGCCAGAAGGTTGTGTTTATCGGCTATGAGGAGAACTCAAAAGGCTACAAGTTCTTTAACCCTAACAATAATAAAGTAATAATCAGAGATGTTGAATTTGAAGAAAGTGCAACTTGGGACGGAGTACACAAGTTGAAGCGCTTATGATTTTCTATCCTACTTTGAGGTGGAGGAAGCTCCAATACAAGGAGTGCAAGGTGACGTTGAAACCCCAATAGATTCATCCCCAATAGTATCATCAACATCATCATCTCCATCTTCTAGCTCAAGTAAAGGCCCTCATAGATATCGAAGTCTCACTGACTCTATGAGCAAAATGAAATGCTAGAGGATGAGAATTTATTGTGTCTATTATCTAATGATGAGCCTTTAAGTTTTAAAGAAGCTGTAGGATGAAAAGTGGATACAAGCTATGGAGGAGGAAATTCAAGCAATTGAGAAGAACAATACTTGGGAACTTGCTTTACTTCCAAGAGGCCATCAAGCTATTGGAGTCAAATGGGTTTATAAAGTTAAGAAGAACTCTAAGGGTGATGTAGAAAGGTACAAGGCAAGACTTGTTGCAAAAGGGTACAAGCAAAAACATGGAGTTGATTATGATGAGGTTTTTGCTCCCGTTGCTCGCTTGGAGACAATAAGGCTATTATTGTCACTTGCAGCACAAAACCATTGGAAGATCCATCAAATGGATGTAAGGTCTGCCTTTTTGAATGGTAGCCTTATGGAAGAAGTTTATATTGAACAACCTTTAGGTTTTGTTGTCAAAGGTTGTGAAGATAAGGTGTTAAGGCTTAAAAAGGCCTTATATGGATTGAAGCAAGCTCCAAGAGCCTGGAATCATTGTCTTGATAATTATTTTCAAGAAAATGGCTTCACTAGATGCATTCATGAATATGCACTCTATGTGAAAAAGGAAAATAATGATCTGTTATTTGTTTGTGTATATGTGGATGATCTTATATTCACAGGTAACAATCAAATCATGTTTGAAGATTTCAAGAAGGCGATGGCTCAAGAATTTGAAATGAGTGATATGGGGCTCATGTCTTATTATCTGGGAATTGAAGTAAAACAAATGGAGGATGGAATTTTCATCTCACAAGAAGCTTATGCAAGAGAACTATGAAGAAACTCAACATGTCTGATTGCAATCCTACCAATACACCAATGGAGTGTGGAGTTAAACTTTCCAAAGAGGAAGAAGGTGTACAGAAGGTTGATCAAACATTGTTCAGAAGTCTCATAGGAAGTCTAAGGTATTTGACTTGTACTAGACCTGACATTTTATTTTCAGTTGGACTAGTCAGTCGCTATATGGAGAATCCATCTGAAACCCATATGAAGGCAGCTAAGAGAATTTTGCGTTATCTCAAAGGTACTCTTGAGTATGGTATGTTTTATTCAGCTTCAAAAGAGTTTAAGTTGGAGGCTATTGCGATAGTGATTATGCGGGAGATATTGATGATAGGAAGAGTACTGGGTTTGCTTTCTTTCTAGGAAATAATGCAATTTCATGGTGTTCAAAGAAACAACCCATAGTCACTCTTTCAACTTGTGAAGCTGAGTATATTGTTGCCACTACTTGTGCATGCCATGCAATTTGGTTGAAGATATTATTGAAAGAGCTTCACTTTGAACAAGCTGAAGCTATCAAGATCATGATGGACAACAAATCGGCTATTGCTCTAACAAAGAACCCAATGTTTCATGATAGAAGTAAGCATATAGAGACACAGGATCATTTTATTCAATGCATTGAGAACATGCATGTGGAGGTTGAATATGTGAAGTCACTTGATCAAATTGCTGACATTTTCACAAAGCCTCTCAAGTATGATACTTTTCAAAAGTTAAGAAAGATGATTGGAGTTGGAAAGATATCAAGTTTAAGGGGGAGTGTTGAAAAAGTAAACTTGATAATAAAAGAATGATAGATATTGAAGGGTGGTTTGTAACCACAATTTTAATGAGTGACTTTGATAAATTTTAGATGTTTTATTATTAGATAAAACCATTCATTATTTGGAAATGGTAAATTTAGAATGCTTTGTATCATTATAAAAACCTTTTGTATTGTTGCTATTATATGCAAGACAAAAACACGTAAACATAAATACGAAGCTTGCAACTTCTTTCTTCTTCCTTCCTGTGTCTTTGTGTGTGTGCGTATATTATTATATCTCCAACAGTCTCTACTCTCATCGCATTCATTGCTTTCATCTTGCTTTGCTGGATTGCCGGTGTGTGAGACTATTTTGTATTAGTATATCTCGAATTCCATTTGTGCCTCCTATGATTAGCTAAAATCGAAAATTCACTCTATCATTAAGGAGAGTATAAATTCATGATTATACAAGAAGTCTCCTTTTGAGTGTAGTTAATATAATCCACATGGAATGGAACTTTTGATTCAACTTTTAAAAACATGCTTATAGGGCTTGGAATGGATCATGAGTCATGAACAGGAGCATTGAGGGAGAACAGAATACTTTAGCATATATGCAAGAATTAATCATGATCGGTAATACTAGGATCTAGCTAGTAATTATTCGAATCCGTGGCTTTGAGTTTTGGAAATTAAGATATATGTGCACTTTATTATTCCAGTTTATTTGTTGATTCATTCACGTCTGTTGACTGGGAAGGAATTAAACATATACCGGACTCTGCACAAACGCAATTAAACTTCTCTACTTCGGGCCCCCTTGCGTGTTTATTCTTGAATGCTTGCATTATTTAATCGCGAGAGTAGTATGATTCTATGATTTAGACTCCGTTCGCGAGAGTAGTATTATTCTAAAATTACATTACAATAATTAAAGAATGAATTCTCAAATCTGTCCCTGTATTTTAAAATTTAACATTTCATTTTTATTTACGTTCATGATTGTAATAAAAAAATAATTTAAAAAATTAGAATAATGAAAAATATACAAAAGTTCGTTTTAAAACTCTCAATTATATATTTAATTATTACTATTAACTATTACTGATAAAATTCAAAATTGTGAGCATTCTCCTATATATTAGGCATTCTTAGACACTAATTATTAAATCACAAACTTCTTTATACAAGATTTCCTTATAGTAATAATTAACAGTAATAAATTGGCAATGGGACAATGGGCAGCAATTTAAATTTTAAACTTATTATTGATTTAAATTTTAAATTTTAGTAATCCGAATTAAAAACTTTAGAAACTTGAGAGTTGACCTAGGCGCATAATTTACAATGCAAGTCTTTAGTTCTGCGCAATTAATCGTTCGAGTAAGTTTATATATGCTGATGATTTGATAAATATTCAAGACTTTTCATATGGCACATTTTCACATTTCGGTGGTGTATTGCGATGAGTCCTGCGTATGTTAGCACTGCGTATTGTTGATGTGTATTATGTTAATTGTGATATTTACTTTTGGTTATTTAACAGCAGAGTACTCTCCCTTTTTGGCCATTGAAAAGAGAGGCTAGGGTTTCTAATGACCAGCAACTAGATGCTACTAGGAGATATGTATCATGTTCACAGGCTTTAATTGCTTGAGGTACATGATTTATTTTGTTTTCATCATGTTATTCAGCAGTTGAATTTTTGACATTGTGTATGTTTTTTTTTTATCACTAAATTGTTGTACCTATTGAATAATCAAGGAGATACATTTACAAAGGTCAAGAGTTTTGCGTCGGTTGTCTTTCTTAAAGATCTTGCTTATCTACAGATTGACCTTGCAGAATTGTGTTAGAGTCATTATTAATCCCCCGGTAATTCATTCTCCCTGCAATAGCTCCTCCAGTCTGAGATCTTGGGTCAGAAAATATGGTCCACCGACTGACGGAATTTTCCTATCCGCAGACGAGGTTGGAAACTTACAGCCTGTTTGGTAACTGTTTTGGAAAACAGTTTTTGATTTTAAAAAACAAAAAACCAAAGAAACTTGTTTGGCAAATTGTTTTGTAAAATTTGGTTTTAAAAACTGAAAAACAATTATTGGGTTTTAAAAACTGAAAACCAAAAACAGATGAACCTGTTTTGTGTTTTTTCGTTTTGAGAATGGGTGAAACACGGTGGCACTTTTGTAATTAAGTTCAGTTTCTATTCTTTCCCTTCCTTCGAATCCGTTGGAAGCCTCTTTTGATATCTTGATATTTTGTTGGACAACTCCCTTCTCACCACACAACTTCCCTTCATTCCCACCATCAACAAGAGACCCACCCCCACTCACTCGCGACGTGCGGCAGCACCCATTCACCCGACGCGGGCGACGACCAGCCATTCATCGCGATGCGAGCAACCCAGACGCCCGCGCAAGCGACCCATCCCCAAGCTCGCCCACGAACTGCTCCCAGCTCTCCCTCGCCTCCCAACCCAGCTTCCGCCCGCACGCGACCCACCTCCACCGCCCGCACGCGACCCCCAGCTCGCCTCCGCCTTTGCCTTCGCTCCAGGCGCAACCCAGTCCGTCGGCGCACCTAAGCCGGTCTTCCGCCACGCACCCAAGCCAGACTCCGACCATCGATGACCAGTGAGCAGTGAGTCCCTCCCTCTCTCTCTCTCTCTCTCTCTCTCTCTCTATCTGAAGGATTATTTGCCAGATTTTGAGAGGTGATTTGAGAGATTTTGTGAGATTATGTGTAAAGATGATTATGTGTTTAGAAGAATAATGTGCTTCTCTCTTGATCTATAAAGACCATATATGCTTTGAGAGATGGATGATAAGGTTCCCCACAAATTTAGCTAGACTCAGACTGAAGGTTTGTGGGTGTTCTTTTTGCTGCTTTGGATATTAGTTTTGGGCAATGTATTGATGAACCACTTAAAAAATGCCTTGTCCTGCTGCTTTTCGTCACATATGATGCTTGTGTTTGTTATGGATTATTCAGTTGTGTTTATATTGAATATTGCTAAGTATTCAAAGGAATCAATGTTTTGCATATTGACAATTTAGATTGTTTCATCGTGGTTTGTACTTGGACATAGAGACACTTGATGCTAGTGCTTTTGCATTATCATATTATGATATGAAGATATATCAAATACTGCATATGTTTTGGGTCTCTAATGATAATTCTTCTATGCCTCTTCTATATGTCGTTTTTGAATTTTGTTGCTATTGATGTAACATAATCTATACTCTTATGTGCTTGGTGTATGAGGTGAGAGGCTTGGCTTTAGTGACAAAATAAGCTAGGAGAGATGGAAAAGCCAGAAATTGATATGATAGGAAGAATTATAAGCAAGGTGCATGCTAGATGCTGGATAGGAGACAATACAGAATGAGTCGCAAAAATTGTTTATTTACTTGGCCTATTGAAAAATTCAATACATTTATCCTTTGTGTGAAAGGAGAGAACAAATCAATGTAAGGGAACTCACATGCTTTGAAAAGTATATTGAAGTGGGTGTGTGTGATCACTTGTGTGAGGAAAAGTTCAAGATTATACAAGCTACTGTATGTGCATGAAATGAAGTGTGAAACTCAATTGAATTATGCTCAAATATGATGGTCAAAGAGTTTTTAATCATGCTTGTTTTATGGAGGTTGTAGAAAAATCTTGACTTGCTTTATGGGTACTGTGATTTATCAGAGAAGAATATGATGAACTCAATTGAGGTTTGCAGAATCTTGTCAATGAGGAGATTAGAGTTAGATTTTCCAATGGGAAGTTTTCTGTTTATTGGGTTGGAACGAGTTGAGCCTCTGAAGGAATTATATCCACTATCCAAGGTAGCGAAGAAACCGTGAAGACACAATCAATTCAAAAGAATATTGAGGAATTAGGCGGCTTCAAGAGAAGCTTTTACAAGGATTAGATCTTCTTGCAAAGGAAGTGGATAGTTTTTTTCTAAGTAGTTTTGACTAATCGTGACGCCTTGTTGTCTAATCTAGAGAGTTTTGTGTTTCTAGGATTGATATAGAATAGGATCTTGTTTGGTTTGTTATAGTCCAGGTAGCATGGGTTATAGTTTATATCAATGTTATTGAGATGCTATGTAAATGTGGGTTGTTCTGTAATGTAAAATTATATATATATTGAAAGTTTTATTGCGTTTGAGGAAGTGAGTTATGTAAACTCGTGAGATGTGGTTACAAGAAAATCATACCTAGCTTATAAATGGATTTATAAATATAAATTGACATCAAGTTGTGTTAAGATTATTTTTAGAATAGAAATTTGTATTAAGACTTTATTTATTAAGTATGTATGAAAAATATTATCTACAAAACATAATTAAAATTTGTAATTTATAGTAATGCAATTTGCCAAACGTTTTTTGTTTTATTAGTTTTAAAAGATGTTTTTTAAAAAAATTATCCAAACAGATTTCGTTTTTTATCATTATAAAACCGTTTTTGAAGTTATAACGCCAAACAAGTTTTTTGTTTTTTGTTTTTAAAAATTGAACTAAAACTTGTTTTTTAAAAAGTTTTAAAAATTTCGAAACAAAAACACTTCAAAACAACCCCTTAGATTTTGACGTCCTATCAATTTTGCTTTTGAAAGGTTACTTGTTCAGGAGGTCTATTGTGAAGGACATTGATATGTAACGCCATTCATGTGCTACGTACGTCATATCACGGATGGAATCCTCACGCAAATTGAGTGCAGACTTGTGGAGCTTGTGTTCAAGCAAAGCCACTTTTGAAACATGAAGAAAATATAAATAAAAGAAAAAAAGGAGTGCATACTCTTTACAGGCTGAATTGCTTTCGATGGCAAAGATAACAAAAATAAAATAATGCAAACGTGAAGCACAAGGAGTGCGAGAACGTGGGAGGTGCTCGCCTATAAATAGAGCCATCCTCCCATCAGTTTCATCATTCAATTAGAGTATGTATCTCACTCTAGAGTGAGTAAATATATAGTATTTTTTGAGAGTTTATCTTATTTTATAAAGAGATATGTATTTTCCTAGTATAAGATATGGTGTTATTGTTCTTCTTATATATAGAGAGAGGTGTAATTTTTTATAGTCCACATAGTAAAAATCTTTCTTAATTTTGTCCTGGTTTTTCCCTTTTCATTAGGGGTTTTCCACGTAAATATTTTGTGTCAGCTTCAATTCTCTCAACTCTATTTTAGTTGCGATTCCGTTTCCATAACTCTAGTAGCCACTAGTTATAGTCCACGTTGTGGGTTACTATTCATGGTCACTGTTCATATGTGTAGTTGTATACCTTTACAGTATTGTTAACGTATACGGATTTGTTCCATATACGATATAAATATATGATCCTGTTCACGTGTACGGTGCTATTTACAGTGAAAAAGAACTGATCTAGTAGAGAAACAGATCCGATAAACACCATGGAGGAAAATTTGAGATTGAGAAGTTCAATGAGAATAATTTTTCCTTGTGGAAATTGAAGATAAAGGCAATATTGAGGAAGGACAATTGCTTTCCAGGAGAAGAAATATCCTGATGAAAAGTGGAAGGAGATGGATGATAATACTGTTGCCAATCCCCATCTTGCAATGGAGATCCAGGACTGTCAAGTGTTGAAAGAAGACAGCCAAGGAGATCTGGATACTCTTGTGAAATTGTATGAGGTCAAGTCACTTTACAATAGAATATTTCTAAAAAGGAGACTTATACTTTCGGATGAGTGAGTTCATTAGTGCCATCAACCTGAACACCTTATTCTCCAAGCTTAGCATTAGATTATAAATATTAGAAATGAACGTGTGGAGCTTCTACTTCAAAGTCTACCTAACTCATATGATCAACTCATCATCAACATCACAAATAATAATACTACCAACGTCTAGCCTTTGATGATGTCACCAGTGTTATTCTTGAAGAAGAGTCCTGTAAAGAATAAGGAAGATAGATTGGAGAGCTCAAAACAATCAAGGCATTGCTGGTTACAAGAGGGAGATCAATGGAGCGTGACTCCAGTGGGAGTTGTAACATCCTCCTTAGCACAACCTTATCTTTAAATAATATCTTTAAATCATGGCATCGTGCTTGAGAAATGTTACTTATTAACTTAGCGGACCTTTCTTAAATATCTATAGCAGGCTTGACTAACTCGTGTAATACCTACGCGTAATCTATTAAAACATATGACAAAGAAACACAAACTTTATTGAATACATAGTTAAGTACAAAAGGAAGTTCTACTATGAGCTTTAATACATATCCATTCCCTATTACATTTACATACATATTCATTCCACCAAGTATAGCATAATGAAAGCACTAACTGCTACACTAATGAAATTTTGATTCCTATTGGGGCAGCATCATAGTCCTGGTTCAACCTGGAGACGATATGGAAACACAAACACATAGGGGTGAGAATTATACAATTCTTAGTAGGGTATTTCCCCAAATACACAATTCAGCGTCATCGTTATCATTCCAGCCACTTCAGTTTATTAAGAAAGAGTGATCATGCAACATATGTCAAATGTTCATTTTAAAGTTCAAGAACCATTTTCTAAGTAGGTCTCTTTTATTATCCAATAACTTGATGTACACATGCCATACTACTTAACATTATAGTAATTTACTTACAACTTTACATGCTCTCGGTATATAAAAAAAAATCTTATATACATCAACCCTATCTATTCGTGCCATTCTATATTAGAGGGGACTTTCCCTGTCCTTCACATAATAGAGGGGACTTTCTCGTGCGCTTTACACATTCAAGGGACCTTTCGTGTCCTTCACATAATATAGGGGACTTTCATTTCTCTACTTAGAACATATATCATCATCAAGTTCACATATAAACAATCAATCACAAGTGACTCTCATTCATTTCTCATAAACCAAACTTTAAAGTCACTATCATGCATTCATATACCATAGACTTGGAATAGATATCAAACTATCATAAATTTTCAACCATTCTCACATTCCAGCACCTTGGCAGAGTTATTGTTCTGGGTACAACATTTAATTGCCATATCAAACGACTATCCCAAGAGCCATGAAAATTCTGTATGACACTTTAATGTGTCTAGGATAACCTGTAAAAATTTCAGGACAAACAGAGCTCTATAGCTACTTCAGTAAAATATACAAATTTGGTGGTCAGGGGCCACCAATTCACAGACCAGATCCGGGTTCCTTTAATTTTTAACCCTAGAAATTGATGAAACCAATGCACAAGAAAATTTTCAATGACACTTCAATATGTTATTAACTTCAGGTAAAAATTTCATGAGCTAGATCAATCAATTGCTATAATAATAAATTCAGACAAGTTTGTTACTTCAATTTCAACAACCAGGACAGGATCAGACACATTTCGGTTCTTGATTTTCTTGAGGCAGAAAACTTTAAAATTAACACCCAAGAAAATTCATGTAGTCAGTTTAAGATGTCAACTACAACATATAATTTTTGTGGATCATTTAATTACCCAAAAATATACCAGAAAATTCGTGATTAATGATTGTTTGCAGGAAAACTAGGAATCCAACAACCTAGTCCCAATTTCCTTTGATAAAACCCCCTTTTTAACACCATCCAATCACACCAACAAAATTCACACATCCATATCAACATATCATCCATCAATACAATCAGAAATTTCAGATCTAGTCATGCCAAAACAGATCATAAAAATTGGACAAGAAAAGGCAGCAAAAACCCTACTTTGAGAGATCTATTAGCTTCTTGGCTTCAAGGCTAACCAAGCTTGCTTCCTTATCTTCCAAAGCTCCCAATCTAACTTCAAACCCCCCTGATATCAGTGAGGTGTGAGGTACAACACAAGGTTTTGATGAGGAATGAAAATTTTATTCAGTTAGATTGATAGAGAATTGGGTGTAAAACAAGTTTAGTGAAGAACTTTTGATAATTCAACAACTCTAGCTTGGAGTTTTTGGGCTTGGAACTCAAGAACAAGCTCTTGAGGACAACAATGGTGGCTGGTCTCTTCTTTCCCTTGGCTAGCTGAAATTTGTGTGTCTTGGGGAAGAAAAATGTGACTACGCTTCTTATATTAAATGCTTAGAAGATATTTAGTAAAAAAAATCATTGTTTATGTAATAAAATAACAATGGATAACTAAGATTTAATCTTGGATTCCAAGATTAAATCTTGGCCTTCCACATGTCCTTAGTAGGTGGACATCATCCATTTGTGGTGATGGAAATATCTTTCTGTTAAAATCACACACCGAAATATCACCAAACGGGTAAACACCTTACCGATAAAACGATATTGAAAATTAATTCTAAGTATAAAATTACCATTCCCACACATTTCTAATCTTATTCTCATATTTTCCTAATTTTGGGCACCTCGAGGCCGAATTTAGGGTTTCATTGTCCTAGCCGCAGGCCCGCAAGGCTACTATTCATCAGCTTGAAATTTTTTTTTGACAAGTCCGTTGGGCCATCCTCATCATTGCTAAACTATTAGATTTTTGAAATTATGATTAATGAAGCTTAAATTAATTTTTAATTAAATTTTAGGGTGTTACAAGAGTCATGGTCAGAGTAGATCAAAATCAAGAAGAAGGAAGAACTTCAAATGCTACCAGTGTGGCATGAGAGTGCACTTAAAGAAAGATTATCGGAATAATAAGAAAAATACAAATAAAGCTCCTAAAGTATCAATCTCTCAAGGATGTGTTGTAACTACCTCTGAAGATGGAGAAATCCTGAATGAGGCAGCAATTGGTTCTAGAGGCAATAAACGACTCATTGATGTTTGGATAATGGATTCGGGAGCTACATGGCATAAGACTCCACATCGTGACTGGTTTTACATTTACAAACCTTTGAAGGATCTGTGTTCATGGGAGATGATCATGCCTTAGAAATTCCTGTGTTGATCCTGTCAAAATAAAAATGTTTGATTGTTCCATTCGAACAATTCAAGGAGTGCGACACGTAAAAGGCTTGAAGAAGAATATATTGTCTATTAGGCAATTGGATAACCTTGGGTGTAAGACCCATATTGAATATGGGATCTTAAAAGTTACTAAAGGTGCTCTTGTGGTGATGAAAGAGAAAAGACCTTTGCAAATTTATACAAGATTCAAGGTGATATGTTGCAAGAGGCAGATATATTGAGTTGCATCAAGAAGCCAAGAAGAAAAAATGATGATGTGGCACCGGCAATTAGGCCACATGTCAGAAAGTGGTTTGAAGGTTCTTGCGGAACGAAATCTCATTCCTGGGCTCAAATCGATGAACTTACCATTTTGTGAGCACTGTGTTATAAGCAAGCAATATAGATTGAAGTTTATCAATTGCTTAGAGTAAGCATATTCTAGATTTGATTCATTTTGATGTGTGGGAGTCACTAGAAATGTCCTCAGGAGCAAAATATTTTGTATCATTCATTAATGATTACTCTAGGAGACGGTGGGTGTACCCAATCAAGAAGAAGTCAGATGTCTTTTCAATATTCAAGGACTTCAAAGCAAGAATAGAACTTGAATCAGGAAAAAGGATCAAGTGTTTAAGGATAGACAATGGAGGAGAATATAGATGGAGATTTTCTAGCATTTTGCAAGCATGAGGGAATTCAAAGGTAATTCAGTTGCACACACGCCTCAAAATGGGTGGAGTGGATGACAGGACTCTCCTAGAAAGAACAAGAGCAATGCTGAAAACAAGGTTTAGCCAAGTCTTTGGAGAGGTGAAACTGCCTATTATGTGATTAATCGTCGCCATCAACTGCAATTGGTTTAAAGACCCCAATGGAGATGTGGAATGGCAAGCCAGTGGATTACTTTTCTCTACATATGTTCAAATGTCTGGCATATGTGATGTACAACTCCCAAGAAAGAACAAAGTTGGACCGAAAGTCAGGAAATGTATATTATTGGGTTATACTGACGTGTAAGGGGGTATCGCTGTGGGATCCTCCTACCGCAACCTTATTGTCGCGGATGCTATATTTGCAGAAAATGAACTACAAAGTGAAAAAAGAAATGATAACACTATTAAGGCGATAACTATGGTTCAGATGAATGAGAAAACTAAAAAATTCTGTAAAGCCAGAGCATGATGAACAAATATTGACGTGGCCAATGATCCAGAAGTTAGGTGATCAGCATGCCACACAACCACCATCATGGCATTCAGACTATGTTATGGCAAGCCAGATGCATTCTGTCTTCTAATAAAAGAAGGAGAGCCATCAACTTTCAAAGAGGCTTGGAGTGGCCCCTTTGCTCACCCTTTCTGTGTGAGTTCTCGAAATAGCTCACCCTATGGAGGGTGGTTCAACTGCCTTGCCCCATAAATAAGCACAATAAAGTCATAAAAATATAATATCTCCCACAATTCAAACATAGTAAATGTTATTATAAAATGTAAAAAGGTTAAAGAATTACCAAGTACTTACGGGTCCCTCCTGGGTACTCAACCCACTGTGTAGAGTGACCCACCTTTCTGTGAGGCTCAGTTTGTCTTTCCTTTACCCAACCTATCCTTAAAAGTCAGGTAGCTGGCCCAGGAGCACCAGCTCATCCAAGGTGACGTCGTTCCCACGAGCTGTTCATATGTCCCTTACGGACATCATGAAACATATCCGCATTCGCTTGGAAGACCTAATCCTCCAAGCCCTCTTCACTATGGGCTCATGCTCGGGCTCAATATAGAATGTTTTTTGCATAAACAAATTCAGCACATTAGTGATTATATATAAGCATATAATTAAATAATATAAACATATATTTTAACAAAAGCGAAGCAATCATATAATTACATTCCACTTCTTCCATCACAACTCCTTAACATCAACGGGATGTCAGTCCATGTGGGCCACGGATGGTTATCCGACTCTATATAACCTCCGTGATCCTGTGTAACTAGCGCAAATGGATGAAAACTACTACATAAATGAAATAATATAAAAAAAATCAAAATTACTCAAATATCAAAAGCAATGTAAAATTAAAATGTAATAAAAAATATGTTTCAACTTACCTGTCTTTACGTCCGGCTCCTGTCCTGGAGCGGTCTATGAGGCCCAAGTGGCCTGCCATATGGGCCGAGAGGCCTTCCATTGGCGTCCGCGCCTATGACCAAGTCAAGGAAGGATGATTCTGATCAGATGTGAGGCTGGAGTCGAGGCGAGTGGTAGGGCTAGGAGAGGGTCAGGAATGTGAGTGGGCTGAGAGTGTAAATATAGGAGGGGTAGGGGCCACATAGGAGTGGACATCATCTGGAAGCCTGGGTGCTGATAGTCGGACTGAGGTAGAGGTGGTGGAAAGGGAGGTGGTGGAGGTGGTGGAAGATATAGTGGCTGAGGTGGTAGGAGGACGGTCATGAGGTAATCGGGCGGAGGTAGTGTGGCGGTGGCTAAGGTGGTGGTGGTGGGTAAACTAACCTTCTGAGGTCGGCCTCTGCCTCTACCAGCCATCCTGAAACAATTAAAAAATAATCCACAACAAAATATTAATTAAATCAGGAAATTTCAAATAATTTCATAATAATATTGCATATAATATTGAAAACCTTAGTTAATCTGAAAGTGTAGGAGTTTTCATCATCACTCTATTGTTGATCACTAGGTGACTCATTAGCACTACTATCACTTATTTCATCTTCGTGATTTCTGATTAGATGGTTACTTGTGCATTCAATTAAGTTAACTTCCCTAGTAGTCAACGAAGGGATTTTCAGATTGTCTGCATCGAGTCCTGCCTTTGAAGGAGGTGGATCATCCACTTGATAAGCATCTTCAACAGTATCTTCCTATTTCAATTATACCTCTTGGTTTTATCTTATTTACAACCTTCCACTGTGACCTACTTTTCCAGAATAAGACATATAATATACTTGTCTAGCATTTTGGTCTATAATAAATGGATCATAACTTCTATATCTCCTAGTGTGATTGATTTCAATGATTTTGTAATTGTTGTGTCGACGTGTCCAGTTAGTCGATAGGGTCATACCATTCACATTTGAATAGGACACATTTATTTGTGAGTTCACTTACGTACTCAAACTCAAGGATTTCCTTAACAACACCATACCAATCACATTTTCCGTCCCAGTATCTCCTTTAACACAAACACCAGGTATTGTCGTTTTTTTTTCGCACCCAATAAGCGTGTGAAACTTGTACCCATTAACATAGTACATGGGCTAACTTAGAACTTTATTTTTTGGACCCCAAGCTAAATTAAACAAATGGGGACATGTTACATCATTATTTTTGTTATGAGCCTACATACATAAAGTTTGAAATGTCAAACTTACTTGTATCAAACAAAATTAACAGATAATATTTTGGGTTACATAATCTTAAACAAATGAACTTACATGTAATCTAAATCAATCCAGAAATTGTTGAAGAGAATTTTGACGTAAGTTGCTTAAAGAATCTGTTGTTGAAAATATGTTTTACGTTATTTTATATATGCATAATATCACACTCACACCTACACAAAAAAAAAAGATTTTTGACTTACAATCTGAATAATTGCACCTCGTCACAATTTAGCAAAATATGTAAGTGTGCGAATTCCACTCCTTGGAAGTCGTCATCGAGGTACACTCTTTCCATGCTCGAACCAGGTTGATTGAATATAGACAATAGGTGGAATAGAACACTTCCCTCCATCATTGTTACGACCAACCTGAGTTCTCTTAGATTGAACATGTGGCTGAAAGTAAAATGAGGAAATTTGAAGTCTCTTTCGCTAGATAAGCTTGGCATATTGATCCTTCCACTTGAGACTTATTCTTCACGGTTCTTTTAAACCCTCCTATTTCCCTTTCAAAAGGATACATCCACCTGTATTGAACCGGTCTACACACTCGTGCTTCATATGCCAAATGTATGGGCAAGTGTTCCATTGAGTCAAAGAACCCAGGAGGAAAAATTCTCTTTAATTTGCAAAGAATTTTGGGAATATTTTTTTCCATGACAAGCAGATCATCACACTGAAGAGTAGAAGAGCATAAATCTCTAAAATCCTGACTTAGCTGGTAAAGGGCTTCCAGGCAATATCAGGTAGCTCTCTAAATGTAATTGGAAGCAAACACTCCATGAACACATGATAATCATGGTTTTTCATGCCAACAAGCTTATCCTGTGCAACATTGACACACCTACTTAAGTTTCAAGCATAACCATCGGGCATTCTTAACTCCTTAAGCCACTGATAAACTGCTTGTTGCTGATTGGAACTCAGGGCATATTTGGCCTTTGGTTTATAGAAACGACCATCTCTCAGTTCTTGTAAATGCAAATCAGGCCGTGCAATACTTAGCTAGATCATGCCTTGCCTTATCGTTATCTTTGGTTCGATCTATATCCAATATAATATTCATAATGTTGTTAAACACATTTTTCTCAATATGCATAACATCTAAACAATGATGCACCAAATTATCCTTCCAATACGGCAACTCCTAGAAAATACTTTGTTTGGTCCAATTATGGTATACTCCATAACCTGGTTGTCACACTACTTTTCCGATTTCCGTTATTTTAGGATATCCTTAACTCGATCCCACATTTCGTAGCCACTTAGTCTAACTGGAGGCTCATCATATTCAACATAATTTCTTTTAAAGCCGTATCTTCTTTGCCTATATGGATGATCAGAATCTAAGAACCTTCTATGACAATAAAACTAAGAGTTCTTTCCTCCATGTTTCAAGGTGAATGCTTTAGTATCGTCCTTACAAATCGAGCATGCTAATTTTCCTTGGATCATCCATCCAGACAGCATTCCATAAGTTGGGAAATCATTGATGGTCCACATTAATGCAGCTTTCATCATGAAGTTCTATTTAGTTGAAATGTCATAAGTAAGAACATCCTGGACCAACTTATTCAATTCATCAATTAGGAGTTAAAGATACACATCAATCTTAGCTTTTGGATTATCAAGATAGAGATTATACATGTTAAGAATAGGTAAGGATCTTCATGCACATGTCAAGAAGGAGATTATAGGGTGTAACTACTACGAGCCAACAGGAATATGGTTTGCTAAATTGGTTATTTGGAGTAAATTCATCTGAATAGAGTCCCAATCTAACATTTCATGGGTCACAAGAAAAATCAGATATCGTTGATCGAACTTTTTCCATGCTTCACGGTGAGATGGATGTGTCATCATACCATCATCCCTCTGATTTTCAGTGTGCCACCTTATATGAGGAGCGAACTCATTGACGCATAGAGTATTTGAGTTTAGGGATTAAGGGCAGATAGTGCATTTTTTCTGAGGGACTCCTTATACCTCCCACTTTCACGTCTCTTGGGTTTAAACCTAGGCTCTTGGCAGAACTTACACTCAGTCAATGAACTATCATCTTTATAATAAAACATACATCATTTCAAGCAGCAATCAATCTTTATTTCCTTCAACCCAAGTTTAGAAACTAATTTTTTAGCTTGATAGAAATCTTTTGGAATTGCATTGGGATTCGGACTTAGCTCACTGATCAATGCAGCCCATTGATCAAAAGAACTTTGGTTTTGATTCCCTTCGGACTTAATACTCAACATTTGAACTGCTAATGACAATTTAGAGTGCACACAATCCTCCCATAAAGGTTGATTGGTAGCTTCTAGTAGACTATAAAACCGAGCGGCATCTTGGTTGGGCTCTTCAACTGAAGGCTGTGAATAACGAGCAGCAAATTTAGGATCAGCGCATCAAACACCATCTCATGATGCCTAGCCAGGTTATCCTCCCATAGCACATTACCCATGTAATCGAGTTATATGGATCCCACCAAAACTACTTCCAATTTCAAACATATCCATTTGGTTCCATGCATTGACTACCTCCCCATGCTCGGTCCAAACCCAATAGTTAGGCTTGAATCCCCACTTGTACAAATGAACCCTTATTGTATCATCATCCAGATACTTCCTACATTTTCACCTATTACATGGATACCTAACTTTTGCTTCATTAACGAACTGTTATGTTTTACATGCCACACTCATAAATTCTTCAACACCATTATAAAATTTTGATTTAATCCCCCTCTATTAGGATGCAATCTATCATACATCCATGATCGATTTGAACGTAATATTGCACTTGTGATTAATCTTAGACCCTACAATTTTGTAAAGATAGAAAGTTATTACTTTCAAATACAAATTCAATTGCTATTTAAATTTTAAGTACAACTACTTTTAATCTTATTCTCTCGACAAATATTCTAAAAAATTTTCAAGCATATCCCTTTAGATTAGGAGTTTTCGTCATCACATATTTCTTTTAATTGATCTTTAAAACACATTCAATTCGTCTTTAAGTTTCATTTAAATTATTATTTTCAAACAAATTCAATTAGATTTTAAGTTTTTTTTAAACATAGTTACTTTTATTTAATTTATTATTCATACAAAAAAATTTAACAACATTTTGACAGCATCTTCCCTTAAATTAGGAGCTTCCATCGTTACATATTTCATCAATACAGTAATTATAAATATTATTATAAAAATCAACAACAGAATAAATATAGTGAAACAGTAATTTGAGCTCGCCATTGAAAAATTATATGGCTATAATTGTATTGAAATATATGGCTAGAAGAAATTTATAAAGCGTTTTTGTTTGGGACCTGAATATTTGTTATTTTTTAAATATGAAGGAGGCTTCTATTTTAAAGCCAGTGTATAACCATAGTGCTTGAGAGATGGATTATTCAAGATATAACAAAGATACTATCCAAGATTGTGAAGTTCACAATGATGACATTGAAAGGCATATAGCACCTGAGGATTATGTATGTTTGTTTAAGGTGCATCGCAACTTTCAAGAAACGTACATGATCCTCAATGCTACAGTCTTTCAGGGTCATCATTGCTAACTTTACAATATTGGATAGTGTCTTCGTTATATCTTGAATAAGTCATTTCTGAAGTATTATGGTTATACACTATGACTTTAAAATAGAAGCCTTCTTCATATTTAAAAAATAACAAATATTCATGTCCCAAACAAGAACACTTTGTAAATTTCTTCCAACCATATATTTTAGTCAATACAACTATAGCCATACAATTTTTAACGCGGACCTAAATTACTACTTTAAAACACATTGAATTGGTTTTCTTTGTTTTTTAATACATTTATTTTTAATCCTTTTTTTAATCTTATTTCCTCGCGCAAATTTTATTTTAATCTTTTATCCTAAAAAAAATTTAACAAAATTTCTGTAGCATCTCTTCTTAAATTAGGAGCTTCCATCATCAAATATTTCTTTTAATTGGTCTTTAAGTTTTTTAATACAGTTAATTTTAATCTTTTATCCCTAAAAAAAATTTAAGAAAATTTTGACAATATCTCCTCTTAAATTAGGAGCTTCCATCATCGAATATTTCAGTCAATTCAACAATTATAGATATTATTATAAAGATCAATAACATAATAGTAACATTTTCACAATTACATACAATTCATATAATCCTAAAACCCATTCTATTGCGCATCCCCTTATAACTCCACCACATGTAACCTACAATCTCCGCAAACACAAAAATCCACAGCAAACAATGCAAACAAGTTAGGGAAGGACCTTTACGCCCATCCCCCAATCATGTAATCCCAGTTTCAACAACTCTATTCTAGAAAATATAAGTCTTTATATATCCTAGGTACATATTACATCATTCAACGATATAAATAACAAGGATTTAGTTACTAACTTCTGGAGCGTGTCAAAAAATATAAAATGTGTGAAAACTCTTGGATTCCTTCCAACCAAATCCAATCCTGAGAATCGAATATAAAAAATTTAAATTAACAATCGCTACAACCCGCAAACAAAACCCTCACATTAGCAACATAACAACCATAATTGCTCCCCAACACAACAAAACACAATACTATGGGCACTCATAAATGAATGAAAAAAGTAAACTAAATAAAAAAAACCAAACCAATTAAAATGCTCACCAAGGTCCGTAGATCGCAATGGCGGTCTCAGAATCTCGAACGAAGCTCCTGGCAACGCATGGTGGCCAAATAATGGCGGGGTGATTTTAGAGAGAGAGGAATTGACGAAGTGGGGAAGAAGGAAGGTCACGGGGTAAATACGCGGCTTACCAACGGGTTTATTGACAGGTATGCGTTTCCTGAAACGGTGCATTTCACGTGTCAGTAATGACGACGGGTATGCATAAATACGAAAGATTGCGCAGCAATTTCAAATAACCGTCGTACACCGTCGGTAATGATGAAATAAAAATTAATTTCAGATTCACATACCAGTCGTACACCTGCGATAATATTTAATAAAAATTAATTGTGAAATCAAATAAAATTTAATAAAAAAATAATTTCAAATTCACATACCCGTTGGTATACCGTAAGTTATATTTATTAAAAACTAATCACAAAATAAATTAAATAACATGGGTCAGTACATCCGTCGGTTATATTGAATAAAAATTAATTACAAAATAAATTAAATAACAGGAGTCGATAAACCCGGTAACATAATGACAAAATAAAAAATCTAAATTAAATGATCTACCTGTTGGTATACCGTCGGAAATATACGGGCCACGTGGTGGTAATTAGCGTCATCGTTTACGACAAGTAGACTGACGGGTATTTATGTAAATTTATTTTAATTAGAAAAATACCATAACCCATTAGAAATACGTCGGTAACTACTACTGTTGTGTACCCATCGATAAATTCCGTTAGTATCTCGCGATTTTCTAGTAGTGGTCTTCTTTGAATTTTGGCCTGATTGATGCCTTGAAAATTCACAGGGTGTCAAGGCAGACACTTCTCCAAGGAACACATAAAGATGGACTTTACAATTTTGATGACATAAATTTTCTTCAAAAAATTCCTAATTTAAGTCTATTTCCTATTACAGTACTTGTGAAGATTCAAATTTGTTTGTTTTGTGGCACAGAAAGTTAGGACATCCATCAAATAAAGTAGTCTCTCATGTAATTTAATCTTGTAATATACTGAATTCATTGAATAAAAGTAATTTTCTATTCCTTCATCTTTGTGTACTACTTGTTGCATGGGTAAACATCACCAATTGCCTTTCCCTACATCTTCCACAACTTATGTTGCCCCTTTTTATTGGTTTACTCAGATCTTTGGGGACTAGCCCCGTTCTAGGAGATCAGGAGCTAGATATTATATTTGTTTTACTGATGCTTACTCCAAATATACTTGTGTATACGTTTTGGAAACAAAATCTCAAGCATTCACCTCCTTTTTGCATTTTAAAGTAGCCATGGAAACTAAAACAAGTCTCAAACTCAAAGCCTTTCAAACTGACAATGGAAAAGAATACCTTTCCCAAACCTTCACCCAATACCTAGTAATAGATGGAATAGATCATAGATTTACCTGCCCTACACACAGTACACCAACAAAATGGTAGTGTGGAAAGGAAATATCGTCATGTCACAAAAATTGGCCTCACCCTTTTATCCCAAGCCTCCCTTTTCTTATCTTTTTTAGATGTATATATGTTTTACCCTTATTATTTAATTAAATTGATTCCATATTAAAATAAAAGTTATGTGAATTTTTTGTATTATACTTATATATTATTTTTGCCCCTGTCACCTTAACATTGTGTACCCGTCACTTCCTACACCAACCTCTCCATTTTACCCATTTTAAGATGAGTTACAAAAAATATTGTCTCTTTCATTAAAACTTTCCTCCTTTATCTCTCCATTCCCCTTTCCCTAACCTTCACTTCCATGACCACCAACACCATCACCATCACCACCACCACCAATAAAGTCCTAGTAGCATTTTTCATTAAGGCCCCTAACTTCTTAAGTAGCTGAATTGTACTCCATTTCACTTTAGCATAACCTTTGCCCCCTTCCTTTGCAATCCAAAATAACCTGGACTGAAGGCTAATAATTCTCTTGGCCACCTCTTTAGGCATTTCGAATAGACCCAAATAATACATAGGTAAATAATTTAGGACCGCTTTAATTAGTACAGGTCTCCGAGTTTCCCAGCTTGTGAGAGTAAATTAGCCCTCCGCCATCCACTCAATCTCTTGAGTAGTAGCGTGATTTGGACTCCTTTTGCTTCATTGATCTTGGTAAAAAATAAGCCGGTACCGTGTTTGGCAGGGTCTATCCTCATTAATGTATATTATCGTATAAAAATAGTAAATAAATAATAAGAAAAATAGAGAATAAAAGTTTGTTTAGTCAATGTTTTACTGAGACCAGCGACAAAAGTAACTTCAGCAACACAATAAATTAAGTTAAATGGACACATACATTAAAAGATATTAATAATTTACAACTCTAAAAGTGTTTCATTCATGCACATAAACAAATATATCCAGCAAGTACATTTAACAAAGTATTCAAAATTGATAAGTCCAAAGTTGTTTTATTGATGCGCATAAACAAATATGTTGCAAATAAGGTGTGTGTCCAAACATGTAGTCAACAAATCCATGCCAAAACCCAAAATACAATATTTTAAAGCGCCTGACCATATAAAGCTATATATATATATATATATATATATATATATATATATATATATATATATATATATATATATATATATATATATATATGCCTAAAAGTATAAACCACAAAGTATAGTGTTTTCTTGATTTTCATTTGGGTAAACAAATAAATGATGAAATCTTTGCTTTTTAATCTTGATTTGCAAAACAAACAATTCCTCTCAAGTTTTTTGGGAGTGGCTTCCATTTGTCTAATATCACTGCTCATTTGTTGTCTTTATGTATAGCATTCCTAAAACATCCTTAATAAAAAAAATTTGTTTTATACTTATTTATCCAATTTATATTTTCAAAACTAAATTAAATTTTGTATTTTAAAATTTCCATTGTCTATCACCATTTCCTATTTATTTTTTTTATTGTGACATTTTGAAGTATGTTAAATCAAAAACTTATTTTATATTTATAATGATTACTAGTATGATTTTTTTGATAGATAAAAACAATAACATCGGCCTACAAGATAGGCTAGGAAGAATACGAGTTCAGTACACCAATAGACAGTACAAAAATAAACTACAGCCTATTTTTTTTGTATAGCATAATAAAATTTTTGTTTTTGGTTAGTAGCACTACGAGCAAAAATTCTTAGAATTCGATTTTATTTCCTGTTGTATTGATAACTTATTTATATATAAACTCTATGGATCATAATTTTCTACTTATATTTTTTATGGAATGATCGAGATATCAAAAAGTAAATCCTATAGATTGTATTTTTTCAGAGCAACTCATTTTTTTTCAACTTTCATAGTGAAATTAGAGTGATTTGTGGTTGCAGACTTAGGTCTACTTCAGTAAGTAACATAGCATATTTTACCATTATATTTAATATTAATTATTATAATTATTAAATATAAATTTAAAATATCATAGATTCATAGTAACAATACATAATGAATATAAATTAGTTTTTAATTAATGGCATTTAACAATGTCACAAATAAAAATAATAAATAAGAAGTAACAATAGACAACAATAGAGATTTTATCACATAGAATTTAATTTAGTTTTAAAAACTATAAATTAGTTAAATAAGTATAAAACAAAGGAGTGGCGCTAAATAAATAGGAGTGACTTTTCTTTATTATTATTATTATTATTATTTTATTGAAATTCCTCTCAAGTTTTCAAATTAATTAAGAGCTTTTGTCAAAGGAATTAAAGCATCTAGCTTTTTTGGGTTTTTCTTTGATGCGGCGTAGTGTACTAATCAAGTACGTACTCCATTCCTTTATAAATATTAACCGTTATGGAAAATAGAGATAATTTGATATATTAAAAAATTAATGTATCTAAATATAATTTTTAATCAGATAAATTAATTTTTTAATATATTAAATTATCTTCATTTTTCATAATGACTAATATTTATGGAAGGGGGGAGTATAATTTAATTGGATTAGATATTGTATTCATTGCTTGGTTTTCTGGTCTTTAATTGGGTGTTTGTTCATGAGATTTTCGTTCTTCTCTTGGTATCTCTTTTTTTGGAGGATCTTCTATCTTGATGTTTATGTATTTATTTTTGCCAAAAATGTTTGTACTATACTCCTTTTCTTGGAAGAGTCCCGAGCTTTGATCAACAATTATCGAAAAAAAATCATAGACACACCACAAGGTTTGTCGATAAACACAATTAATTTGACAAAATGTCCACAAATGCAGAGTTGCTTAAGAATAATTAAGCTCTAACAATAGCAATACCCTGCAACTTGAAATGATTTAAATAGATTAACAATGTTACATAAACCGTGCAATGATTGCAATATTGTAATATAAATAAAATCATATTCAAGGCTGAAAAGAATATCATATGTGTTGTGAACTTGAGATATTGCCTTGACCTTTATTTTAACATCTAAACCACACCACAGGGTCTTTCAAAGCAGGAGGCTTAAAGATTAATGTAGACCCCACTTTATCTCAAAGACTCCAATGTGGCACAACGTTATTGAGTAAAGATACCGCATCCAAGCAAATGCAATCCAATCCCAGATCTCTGTTCGAATGATCCAATTTTGTAGAGGATAATAATAATAACAAGAATAGGACCCCAAAAAAATCATCGCGGACTCTGGACATTCCTCAACCCCGAATCCTGAGAGGAGAGCGAAAATGGCGACAACCTTTGCGACCGTCGTAGGATTGGGTGGCGCACCGCTGGCATCCACCTCATCACGTCTCCCCTCAGGTATCACATGTTATGCACACTATGATCACGGAACTTTGTATGAAATATATATATATATAACACTATATTTATATGGATTTGTTATAAAATTGGATTTCATCAAAAAATTTTATTATATCTAATGCCATATATTAAAATGACTTTAACTTTGATACGTTTACATTTTTAAATAATTTTACTCTGTCATTTAATAAGATCTTTTTATTTGTGGAGCTATGTTTGTTTATATAGCAATACATGATTAGATGACAGTAATCTGTCAAAATCAAATTCGATTAAAATTGTATTTGTGCAATTTTCTTTTATATATACAGTAAGTATGTGAGAATCTTCTCACGTGTTCTACAATATGTTTGCAGGGTTTGTGAGATCGCCTGTGAGTGCTAGGAATCCTTTGAGGCAAGCCATGGCAATGGGAAATGGTGGGAGGTTTACCTGGTAATTATTATTACTATACAAGATTGATTTGTTTGGTTTTGTTTTTTATTTGAAAAATATTGATTTGTGAATTTTATGTTTGATTTGATTTGATAATGATAACGATGATGTTTGGGTGGGTTGGGTTGAGAAGCTTCGAGAGGGACTGGCTGAGGACAGATTTCAATGTGATTGGGTTTGGGTTGATTGGTTGGATAGCACCCTCAAGCATACCGGCTATCGACGGTAAGAGCCTGACTGGTCTCTTCTTTGAGAGCATTGGAGCTGAGCTTGCTCACTTCCCCACCCCTCCTGCCCTCACTTCACCGTTTTGGTTAGTCACCAAGCCCTCCTCTTTCTCTTTCATTCCTTATTCTAGTTCAATTGGTTCTTTACTTTATGCGATTATAATAGAAATGATAAGAAAAATGATAAGTCCTTATATATATATATATATATATATATATATATATATATATATATATATATATATATATATATCTATCTAAAAGTTCAATTGATTAGGTTCTACCGTCAATTGTTCATAATTATTTGTTGTACTATATGTGCATGGTTGTTAATCATAATATGCTACCCTACATACTAGATAAGCTGTCAATAAATTTGCTTATTGGAATATTTTAGTTATTTTTCTTGTTTACGTTTCTACACTTTTTTCTTTATACATGAAGGCAATGAGATTTAAACCTAAGACCTTATGGTAAACTATCCAATCCCCTCACTATTATGTTTTTACATGTTAATCATGATAATTAATTTTAAAGTTATATTATTTGTATGCATGATATATGAGAAATCTGCAACTAATGTCTTATCCACCATTAAATGAGGTATAGATCCATTTGAAGTAGGGTCCACAGATGTGATTTAGCATAGTATTTCATATATCATGAGACAATAACATTTTTTTTTTAACTTTAGGATATCATATCCATTTGAAAAATGTTGTGTTCTTATGTTGTCCTGGACATTGTAATGACTCACATCATATTAATAGTCAAATGAGGTATGGACTATACTTCAAATGGATTCACACCCTATCCAATAGTGAATGAGATGTGAATTGATTGTTATGAGTATGAGTAACATTATTCAATTTTCCTTTCTTTATCATGTAACGCATTAAACCGTTGACATAGCATAGTTAATTATTAGGTGCATAATGTAACAAATAATACATGATCAATTGATGTTAGAAATTCGATTACAAAATTTTTAACTATGAGGACTGAATGACAAACTTTAAAAATATAAAATTCATGTAAAATTTGCAAAAATTATAGAAACCTCCATATTAATTTAACATTTATTCAATATTAGCGACTTTTGTTTTTGGTATACACTAACAAATAGAAAGGCTGTTTGTTTTCTTTTGGTCGAAACAGGGCTCTTCTTTGGAGTTTGGGTTTTTTTTATCTTTCGAGTACTTCTAGTTACTATTGCAGTATTGCTTTGTTATTTGGCAAACACTGCAGCATTGATTTAAAAATTCATACTGGAAAAGTGGGCTTCGGCCTGGAATGCAATGCTAACCCAACGCTCCAAGGCCCAGTTTTTTAATTTTCCAAGGCCATTTTCTAATGGGCCATAGTTTTCACAAAAATTGGGTAATGTTTGTGCAATCAGTACGTGTGCGGGTCATTGCTTGCTTTCTCCTTTTTGTTTAAAGATTTAAACTCGACTATTGGCCAAAAACAAATAGACCGAAGTAGGCCAAAACCACCACGCCCAACAGAAAAAAGAAGTTTAAACGCAATCTCAAATCATGACCCAAAAAAAATCTCAATTCCTTAGTTAGGTAAATTCGAGAAGTGAGAATTAGGTGAAAAGTGTTGACTTTTTATTGTAACAATGATGATATATTTGTTCGATTTTACCCTGAAATATTATCATCTACCAAGTATTTTCTTTTTTTTTTTGTGAGAAATAAAGGTAAAGTTATTTAGCATTTGAGTTGTAAAACAAACCCACTGGTATGTGTTGACAAGTTGATTTGGGCAGTCCAATTTTCTCAACATTGCTGTTTTCATTTTTTTTTTTTAAGTTAAGCTTTGAAAGTTGAGAAGTTGCTTAAGCCTAAATCAACTTTTTGGCGTGCCATTTTTTTTTAAAAAAATGTTCGAAGCTGATTACATTCTAAACCAAATATTCAGTAAAAAAAAATATAGAAAAAAACTGACGATGTTTTAATAAGAATGTAAGATGCCAAAATTGCTAGTATTAAGAACAAACAAAAAGGTCCCACCGAGATTTGAACTCGGGTTACTGGATTCAGAGTCCAATGTCCTGACCACTAGACCATGGGACCAGATATGTTGACTCAAGGCTAGTATTTATTAATATTTTTAATTTGCGTAACTTTTTTTCTGGCGAGACTTACGTGACTGAGGCATCGTTATGAGCAGGTTATGGCTGATTACGTGGCACCTGGGGCTGTTCATTTGCCTCACTTTTGGGCAAATTGGCTTCAAGGGAAGATCTGAGGACTACTTTTGAATTCCTAACTTCTATGGTCTATTTTGCTTTTTCCCTTTAGTTTTTTTCTGCCTTGTAATCTACGTTTTATAACACTTGTTGCCTTTTCCTTTCTACTAGGAAAAATCTGTGTAATATGGCATCCATAATGTTGTATATTACTATTACTGTACTTGTCACTCATCAAAGCCCCAACTATAAGTTCTGCAAATTCTACAAAGGCAAATCTTAATAACCTATAGTATAATTATTGTGCGACGGAAAAAATAATTTCTGTCACAATTGCTTGCCTTGCTGGCAACCTTTAAAGTAAGGACGTTTTCATCTACAAACTGAACACGTGACTGACTAAAGATTGGAAAATGATGCTATTATTTTCTTTTCTTTGAGCTTCAATTATTTGACCCTCTCCCCCCCCCCCCCCAAAAAAAATTCTCTTACTATTTCGGTTTCTTATCTTGCCAAAGCAATAATGCGTACCACCAACTCCAAGTACCAATGTCAATGCTCTTGGTCACATTGCTAGATAAAGCAGTGTAATGTTACAAAGTTAAAAAAATAATCAAAACTTTTGACAAAAGATTAAGTATAATTAATTAATTATTAAGCCCAATAAAATGATAGTAATCCAACAAGAAAATAAATTAATAGTAATTACACTAATTTAAAAGCACATAATCATGTTACATTATTAAAATAAGGAGTTTAATTTTGAAGCATTGGTAAAAGAAAAATTAGCATCTAATCAAATACTCTCCTTTACATGATCATGTAAATAGTGAGTATGAGAAGTAATAATATTAATATGTCAATAAATAATTGGACGATAATTGGTGCACTAAAATTAAATAATTAAATATATAAATTTTGATTAAAACATTGCTCCTATCTATAATATTCTTTGTATTTAATTTTGATGCACTAACATCCAATCATATAATCTTACATTAGCATATATGATTAACTTTCAACCCCACTACTTCAAAATTAATTTAAATGAAGAAATTTGGTTGGATAATAGTATAAACTCTTTTATACTACTGTAAGTAAGTGCATAAAAGTTAAATTCATATTCTTTAATAATTGGCTATGAAAATTCAATTGGATACAAAATCTGTTTTCCTTCCCTACAAGAGGCTTTTCCAGCTCTGTCCATGCGGGTATATATCTGAGTGAGATACTACTATGGACATGAGACAATGGCAGCAAAGCAAAGTGATAAAAGCTGCAGGCTCCATGAAAGAAGAAGAAGAAGATAAACCTTGGTATTAAATGCAATTGCCGTGCAAGCTCCCACATACTTACAGACATAACGGCCAAATGTCCTAGTGAAACCACACTGTGTGTTCCCCCTTGACAAAGAAAGAATCACAACAAGAAGGCAACAGAACCATGGTATGAGGGTCCCTCAATTCAACCGGTACTGTGTGTTCTCTTTATGACCATTGGTTTTGGTGAAAAGAGCAAAACCCCGCCATGATTTCACAACCATTGAGCCGTTTATTGGGACCCCATTTGCGTCATAGTTTGCATTTATCCTAAAAGTTTTTATTTGGATATAATTCTAAGAATTTATTCCGGATCACTCTAAAAAACAAAAAAGGTCAATGAATTCGTAATTAAGTGAATATATATGAAATAAAATTGACGAGACTTGTTTCATTTAAATATATTTAATTATAATGTGTTAAGACTTATATCTATGTAATAATATTTTGTGAAAAGGAAGGGTGTTACTTTGTTTGATATGATTGATTGGAGTTTTAAGATGCAGTAACACATATTGGAATAGATTAGACAACTAACTCAATTATTACCTCCGTACTTAAATTTCTTTTGGCCTAACTCTTTCAATTTCAAGTGTCACCCATTTTTCTCTCCGAGAAGCACATATATATAGCTTCCTTTTGTTTTTCCTCCTTTAAAATTATATTGATTTCGTACTTTGCTTGGATGGAATTATCTTATCTGCTTTTCTCCAAATAAGTCAATAGAATCTGTCTTAATTTGACTCCAAACTTGGGGTTATCTCCATATCCTGGTTTTGCAATCCATCAAATTATACATTACCGTTCCCCTAATGATTTAGCATTCAATGCATCGACATATTTATATCCGCAAGTGGTCACACATCACAGTATTAACCTTTCTAATAGAGATTAATCATCCATGAACCATATTAAAAAAATAAAATTGTTGGGATTGGTCCAATTATAACTAATTATTTATACCTTGAAGGACTAATGGCACAAACAAAGTGGCATTATAGGTGACGTGAGAGGTCCGTTATAAACAGATTTGAGGAACATTCCAGGTTAGATCAGGGTTTAGGGGCTAAGGCCAATATATTATAGAATAGGAATTGATCAATTGAGGTACAAAGAATCAAGTCATTAACTCATCATTCATCAATATATTATTAAACATATATAAAATGTTATTAGTGTGGACGTTTCTTTGAACCTTGAAGTGTTAACACAACACATGCACGTCCCCTTGATTGAATGCACCTGCCCCTCACGTGTCCTTCACGTAGTCGATTCTCTTTTTTTTTAAGGGGATTTCCCAACGAATCAAATTGCCTATGACCAAACAAACATTGTTCTATCTCTATCTCTCTTAACTCACTTTCCTTTTTCCCTTTTTTCTTTCCCTCTCACGAGATTTCTCAAGGCAAACACAACACCACCACCACAACTCAACATAAAAAACTTCCGTTTCTTTCCATCTCAAACTTATCTTTCCATTTTTTGACATTGTTGCCACTTTCTTTGGTCCTCAAACCCCCTTTAAGACATTCAAATAATAAGCCCCAAGAAAGGGGAAAAAAAAGAAGCATCATCATCAGCACTAGTAGAAGTAGTAGTAGTAGTAGTAGTAGAAGAAGAAAAAGAAGATCTTACATGTCCCACTTTGCAAAATCCAAGGCCAAATAGTTCCCATGTTCCCACCTTACCAAAATCATTGAAAATTAAAAAAGATGATGTTGATGATGATGTGATTCACAACTGGCACACCTTCCTCATCACATGAACTTTGTGCACACACATAGAGCTGACTCAAACTTCTCCAAACACACGTTTTTTTCATCACACCATGCCCTCTTTCCAGAGTGAGACACACTACCTCAAAGAGGGTCTCAAAGAGAATAATAATCACAAGAAGATCAGGAAGAGAGGTTGCAATTCTTCCTCCTCTTCTTCCTCTTTGGTCAGAAGAAGAAGGTACCGTTTTAAGAGAGCTATTTTGGTAGGGAAAAGAGGAGGGTCAAGCACCCCAGTCCCCTTCTGGAAGACCATGAAAACAACTACTTCACCTTCTGTGGATGACACTCATCATCACAGGCTTCAGCATGATCAAGTCACAAAGCAAGGGACTTTGCATTCTTCTCTTTCTGGGGGGGTACCCTTAATAAGGGAAAAGGAACTTTCTGTGTCAGCAAGGAAACTAGCTGCTGCACTCTGGGAGATCAATGATTTGCCTTCTTCAAGGGTCAAAAAGAAGGACTTTGAGTTTGACCAAATGAGGGGATGCAAGGAAACAACAATTAGAGGCAGAGAGAAAGCTGTGAGCTTGTCCAGATCAGGGTTGTTGCAGCAGCCACACATGTCAGATGCATCACATAGTCCTAATTCTGAGGTGAATTCATGTCAAAGTATCAATTTTTTATCATTTGTGTCGGTTCCTTGGGTATGACATAAAGCTTTGCGGTTCCTGCTTTTGCTATTGGTTTGTGCAGATAATGAAAGGGTTTGAAGGTGATAGCTGCAAAAGAAAAGTGTCAGCTTTGTCTTATCAGCTTCAGCCTGGTGATTACTACTTGGATGCTCATAGCAGTGCCAGTTTAGTTGAGGTAGAGTTTGTATACTGTATAGTAATTTATCAAACCAATTAGAAATTTGATAAAAATACTGGTCACCATTTTCATAATGATCATCCAGTCAGTTAACTTTTTTTTTTTTTCCTGGGGATGTTATTTATTGGATGAAAGGAAGATGCTTTACATCATTGCAATAATGACACTTGACAAAAATTGGCCAATTAGATTTTAATTTTTTTGCTAGGATTCTCTCTCAAAACATTAAAATTGGTTTGAAGTAACAACCCAGACCTTTTATCCTAGTTTATGAAACTGTTAGTATTCAATTTGAACTGGGATGATATGTTATTTACATGGTTTACTTACATTACCTTTCAATTGAGAGAGTAAATGCAAGGGAAATTACATATAGATCTGACTGATTAATTCAAAATTTCACTGCACATAATGGTTTCATAATCTTTTTCTACTCCTAATTGGTGGTGATGATGAAACTGAAGTATGTTGGGAACTTGAAATGCAGGAGGTAGAAAATAAGCTAAGAAACAAGAATTGTGGCAAATGCACGGTTGGAGTTAAGAACCGTCTGAAGGAAGCAAGAAGTGGCTTATCTACATCAAAGAAGCTTCTAAAGGTATTAAATCAAATGTGCCTCAGAGAGCAGCATTCATCAAGCATGCCCCTTGTCTTGGCTCTAGGTGGTGAGCTTGACCGGGTCTGCCACCAAATTGATCAGCTGATCCAAGAACAGCGTGCAAACCAGAACGATGTTGAGTATGTCATGAAGTGTTTCGCAGAGGAAAAGGCTGCTTGGAAACAAAGAGAACGAGAGAAGATACATGATGCCATAAAAAATGTAGCAGAGGAGCTTGAGGTGGAGAAGAAGCTAAGAAGGCAAACCGAAAGGTTGAACAAGAAGATTGCAAGCGAAATGGCTAATGCAAAAGCTTCACATTTGAAATTATCCAAAGAGCTCGAAAGGGAGAAGCGTGCGAAGGAGATATTGGAGCAAATTTGTGATGAATTAGCAAGAGGTATTGGGGAAGACAGAGCACAGGTTGAGGAACTGAAGAAGGAGTCTGCTAAGGTTAGAGAAGAGGTGGAAAAGGAGAGGGAAATGCTTCAGTTAGCAGATGTTTTGCGAGGAGCGAGTCCAGATGAAGCTTCGGAGGCTAAGTATCAATTCGAGGAGAAGAATGCTGTTCTTGAAAAGCTGAGGAATGATCTTGAGGGCTTCATGAGAACTAAAGAAGAAGAAGAAAATGGGGCTGCTTCTCCACAGTTTAAAAAAATAATGGATCTTGAGTCATATTTCAATGAAATGTGTGGGGGATTTCATATTCATAATGCAGGGAAAGAGAATGATTTGGATGTTGGAGATGGTGTAGAGCATGAAGGTGATGATGATGATTCTGATGATGACACTGATCTCCACTCCATTGAATTAAACATGGATAATGACAATAGAGGCTACAAGTGGAGCTATGCTAGAGAAAATGTTGCTAAAGAGGACTCAAAAAGAGTTTCAGCTGATAATAAAGAGAGCATAGGGAGGAAATCTTTCTCTGAGAAAATTCAGTGGGGAAGTATTTGCTTCAACAAGGGAACCACCGGTTGTAGCAAGAGGGATTTTGTCATCACAAATGTTCAGGAAAGTTTTGATCATTTGGATCCGGAAAGGTCAATTGAATTTCTCTCAAGAGATCAGAGAAATGGTCAACCATTAACTTTGCAATATAGTGATGGAGAAGCTGAAGAAAATGGTCTTGCCTTGGAGGGTGACAATTTGGAGCAAGATGCTGCAGGTAGAAAGTGCGGATGTTAGAAGAGTTTTGCTAGTTGGTATCATAGAAAAGCTTGTGGAGTAAAACCATATTTTAATCTTCAAGGATACACATTTCACCATATTAGTACAAATTAGTCATCTAAAGATCTAAAATGCCACCATACGCATCCTTTTGTAGGACTAAATTGGTGACTCAAATGATCTTTGGAAGATTAATGTGATATTATATGAACTTTTCAAGCACTAAAATAGGGTTTTACTCTGGCTTCTACTATTTCTTGTCACAATTGTAAATGCTTTTTTCCTTTGGGAATACCCGGATGTTGAAAGAGTTTTGATGGTTAGTATTATAGATAGCATCAAAGAAATGAATATGTTTAAGGCTTTTAATGTTAAAGCTTAAGCAAGAAAAATGTACATATTCAATAGAATCACACATACAACAGCTTTATGCTAGCTACAGTTAGCTGGCCTTGCTGGCATTTGATGTGGGGAGTAAGTATTCCTATTGGAAAACAAGTTTTGGATAATGAAGGCATTGCCATACGTGGGATTTCCTTATAGTACCAAAATAAAGTAATTTGGGGTCGTTTGGTACTTGTGAAGGCTATTCTGATGACACAACATAACATAATATCTGAGATGTATAGTTGTGGTTTAAATCAAAGAGTACTAGCCGTGACAGCCTGACGGATAGCATAATTATTGGATAGTTCCAACGCCAACGATTCAAATATTTGAATTATGTACTATATGCTTCTTCCGTCCGTTTGAATCAACTGTCATGTAGGGCCATATCCTTGTTGAAGACAATTTGAAAACAGTTGCTTTAATTTATCGTTTAATTGACCCTATCCAAATATTTATCTCTATAAAGGAGGCCATATCTAGGACACACGTACATACATAGATAACGGTAAATATTCATCTTAGCCATTGAAATTGTATACGTAATTTTGTCATTGAAATTATCAATTTAGTCATTCAAACTATAAAAAGTGATTCTAAACCTTAAATAATGTTTGTATTCGCAATGACTAATTTCTATTATCAAAATGAGTAATTTGAATCACCATTTATAATTTTAGGAACTAAATTGATAATTTCTTAATTTTTAAAACTAAAATGAAACACACATATAATTTCAAGTATTAAAATGAACCTTTCATCTATCCATAAAGAAAATATAGCACACTCGATCAATTCAATACACTCCTAGATCCTTATGGCTTTTGTAGGTTTTTTTACGCATTTAAAATGAAAAAAAAATTATATACCAAACTCTCACATTTTGAACTTTATATACGTATGTACACTCTTTTTTTATATTAGAAATTTCACTAAGTGATTTCAAAGTTTCAAAACACAAAAAAATCAGTCATCTATTGACCGATTTCTGCTCATTTCTTTTCCCAAAGAAATTCAGCTATTGGTTGATTTATGTGCATTTCTATGTCTTAGAAATCGGTCAACTATCGCTGATTTCTGAGATATACAAATGCACAAAAATCACTCAAGCTGACCGATTTCTTTGCATTTACGTATCTTCTCCACAGCTGACTCTTACACAAAAGTGACATAGGATGATCTACGTATGTTTGCTAGAGAAAGATGAGCTTCAATAGCATAGAAGCAGTAGTACTTGTGCTATTTGCATTTGTGCTCTTCCTTACATGGGGGGATGCACAAGCACAAGATACCCTTGTGCTTGCAATCATAACATTTGGTGACTCTACCGTGGATGTGGGGAACAATGACTATTTGCCTACCCTTTTCAGGGCTAACTACCCTCCTTATGGAATGGACTTTGTCAACCATCAACCCACTGGGAGGTTTTGCAACGGGAAATTAGCAACTGAGCTGAGCAATACCATGAATGAGACAGCTAAAAATGTTGAGGAACTAAAATTTGAACTCAGTAGAAGAAAATCACCATGTGCTCATCAAATTACGGATTTTGGTGGCAATATTGGAATGGAATATAATATTGCAAAATGAGTGGCAAAAATTATGAAATAATGCTGAAGAAGAAGACAAACAATGAGCTCAGAAGAGACAATGGTGTCAAATTTTGCGGTCTCCCTATAAGTGATGGTGGTGAATGTGGAAGTAGTGCCCTTACAGAAGAACCAAATCTACAAGTTATGGAAATGGATCAGCTGGAAGCAGAACTCGAGTTTGAACTCCAAAAGCTTCGAGGGAGTAGTGCTATTGACACTCCTTGCCATGAAGTAATATTACTTTATTAACTATTCCCTATATGTAGTCAAACACTCTTATTTCTCAAGTTGAATATATTATTATATTTACTTAGTCATTCAAATACTTATGTTTCCAGCTTGGGCACTCAACTTGTTTCTACCTTAATTTATGAGAGAATATAATCAAAACAAAAACTGCAGGTAAAGATAGAAATATTCTTTTCCTATTGGTTACCGTTTTGGCATATTTGATTTCATTCAGTTGAACAACTTTTCATTTCCATGATTCCAGTTTGAGTTTGACCAAGAAACCCCTTTGCATCATTAAGTTCTGAATGGAGGCTGCAATGGAATAGACAACTGGAATTTCAACTCTTCTCAATCCCATGGAATATTAGCATCTGAACTATGGGGTTTAAGGGTTATGCACCTGCATACCTTAGTCCACAGGCAAAGAAAGTTTGGTAGTTGTGGAAACGAGCGAGAAATGCAAAGAAATCGGTTTGTGGAGTGATTTCTGTGCATTTTATGTCTCAGAAATCAGTTGATAGTTGACCGATTTCTGAGACATAGAAATGCATAGAAATCAACCAATAGCTGACCTTTCTTTAAAAGAAATGAGCAGAAATCGGTCAATAGGTGACCGATTCCTTTGTATTCTGAGACTTTGAAATCACCTCAAAATTAACCGATTTCTCTAATATAAAAAAAGAGTGTACATGCGTACATAAAGTTTAAAATGTGAGAGTTTGGTATATAACATTTTTTTTCATTTTAAATGTGTAAAAAAGCCGGCTTTTGTACCAGAATAAAATTAAAAAAAAAACATTATTTACTTCACTCTCACATTTTGAAGTTTAAATACGATGTACACTCTTTCTTGTATATTAGAGAAGTCGGTTAACTCTTGGGTGATTTCCATGCGCATAAACACAAAGAAATCGGTCAGCTACCGATTCCTTCCCATTTCAAATCCCAAAGGAATCGGTTAGCTTTTGGGTGATTCCAATGCATCTACATCGGATGGTTGGGGTGAAGGTTGGTGGATCGTGCGGCGGGAGGCTGATTTCCCAGTGCCACACATACGTGACACGTGGTGAAATCGGTTAACTGTTAACCATTTCGCCACGTGTCACGCATGCAGCGGGCAAATCAGCCTCCCAGCCGCACAATCCACCAAACTTCACCCTAGCCGTCCGATCGAATGCAAAATGTGTGTATAAATGTGTGTGTGCACAACGGTGATTGATCAACCGATTTCACCTTCATTCCTTCGAAAATTTTGATACTAAGTGAAAGAAAAGAGGTTCTGAGAGTTTGAAAAAAAATTTGGTTGTAGTATAAGTGGAAAGTGGTATAAAAAAGAGTAGAAAAAATGGCACAAAATGATTTTAGGCGTTATGATAATTAATTTTGGACACATTGCAGCAAATCTTCATTTGGAGGTAAATTTGTACTAATTTATTAGATTAATATATTCTATTCTGCCAGTATTTTTTAATTATGTGTAATAGTTCTTTAATTTAGTTTAGTGCAATCTAAATCTTTAAATAAGTTTAGAAAAAGGTATGTTTAATTAGTTTAGTGATATTAGAAAGTAAAACCTATGTATCAGGAAGATTAGTGTACAAACATATTTTAGTTGTAAAATTAAATTAGATTAGTATATATTGCAGTTAGATTATAGAAGAAAAATATGTCTAGTATATAATATAATTTAATTAGATTGATGTACATGTTTAGGAACAAAAAATATTTTAATTAGTTTATTGAAATATTTTAGTTAAGTAAATATATTATACTCATGTTTTGTAATTAGATTATAAATTTTAGTTATTAGAAATTTTAGTTAAGTAAATATTGCACATTAAACTTTTAGTTAGAAATTTTAGTTAAGTAAATATTGCACCTTAAATTTTTTTGATTAGAAATTCTTTATTTTTAATTAGAGTATTTAGTTGTTTTAGGGAGATTAGAGCACCTTAAGCATAATTGGTTAGTATAATTAATTTAATTAGAATAATAAATATTATTGTTAGATTATCCTGTAACATGTTTTTGTAAATAATATTATTTAATTATATTGATGGACATGTTTAGGAAATTAGTCAATATATTATAGTTAGCAAATTTTTTTATTTTAATTTGCTTTAGATAGATTAATGCACCATAAACCTATTTTAGTTATATATATTAATTAGATTAGTGAATATTATAGTTAGATTACAACATAAATATTAGATGGATGAAAAATATATTATTTAGAATAATATTTTTTTAATTAGATTTGTTAGTTAGTTCTTTTGGTTAGCTTAGTTCTCATTTAATTAGATTGGTACAATTTTAATCTATTTAATATGATTTTTTTTTTAATTTTGTGCTTCAGCCTACTCGTGTGCGTGGTATATGAGACCACATGAAAAGGGTAGATCTCCGCATAGGCATACTTAAAGGCCGGTTTTTGGCATGCTGCACAAATTAAATTTTTTGAGTATGACAATGCTTTACTGCTGTGTTTGTGGAGCGGTGGCATCCTGAGACTCACCTTTCACTTGCCATATGGAGAGTGTACCATAACACTCCAGGATATTGCTTTTCATTTGGGGCTACGAGTGGATGGGGCTCCTGTTAGTGGCCATAGGCGCATGGGAGAGGTTCTCTGGGCAGAATATTTGGGATATGTGCTACGAATTGCTTGGTTCTGGACCACCTGAGAATGAGCGCAAAAGAAATGGTAGTACACTAACATTGGCATGGCTGAAGAACATCTTTGCACCTTTTGAAGAAAATGCAACGAGCTTCAAGTCATGCAAGCAACACGAGTTTACATTATGCTACTGATTGGGGGATGCTGTTTGTAGACAAGTCAGCTGTAGAGTTCACTTGAGATGGTTGCCTCTTCTGCGTGATTTTCAAGAGTGCGGCGACTCAGCGGGATCTCCGTGTTATCCACATTGTACCGTGGTTTATGTCGTGCAACATCTCAGGAGGTGATCTTGTTGGGTGTCTTGTCTTGCTACAATCATGGATATGGTACAGAGTACCATCGCTAAGTCCTATAGTTGATCGTCCCTTTAGGTTTCCATTGGCTAGGAGGTATATTACTACACTGAAATTTGGTAATTGTGATGTAAATTATGTTTATCATTACAGTGGCACAAATTATCAACTAATGTATATCTTTGCAGGTGGATTGGATTTACCACACCACCTGATGCACATGAGAGACGCATGCCAATTCTTTGGGCGCAACTTGATCAGCTCCACTATACAGATGTAAGTTTGTAAAAATTATTTAACAGAATTAATATAGAATTATATTTATATAAATGGAAAGCTAATCAATTTCTTGAACAGTTTGTGTGGACACCATATGATATCCGCAGATCCAACAAATTACACCAGCATGGGTGATCTTTGAGTCTGAAATTTGGGCATCACTTACATCATTAATTTGCTTCCCATGTGTTGAATGGCATCACGTCGATCGCGTGCTTAGACAATTTGGGCTGAGCAACCCATTCCATTTGATCCATTGAACATTGATGCCCTGCATGCGAGGGATGTGCGGGGCATGGAGTGTACTTGGTGGCCAGATTATCATAGGACTTGGCATCAGTTATGGGATCAGCAAAGAACGGGTAGTCCCATATCACCGTGCTCCTGGCTCAGTCCAGTGCCCTCGCCAGAGTATTTTGATTGGTATAGTCGTGTTACACAGAGGGTTTTATCAGGTGAGCAGGTGTTTCGCGACCCGACATGTGCATCTCCAGCGATGCACCGCCTGTGTACACCTGCCTGTTGCTATGCCTCCTCATGCTCCAGATCGACGTAGGCGAAGTCGCTGAATGCAATCAGGGACTCGCAGGAGACGTATGCATGCTTAGGAGGATGACGAGGTTGATGATGATGATGATGGTGCAGGTTCAGAGATGTTCGGTTCTAGAGGTCACGTGGCCGGTTCTAGCGGGCATAGCATGGGTGCTCATACTAGGAACACATTGTCGTTCAGCTTTAGGCAGCAAGTGTATTTAGGCATGATTATATGGCCGGTTCTAGCGGGCATAGCATGGGTACTCATACTCAGGCACGTTGCCAGCTCTAGCTTCCAGGCAGCACGTGTATTTGGGCATGATTATATGGCCGCTCAGTTCTCATGAGTACTTGCCCAGTCCAAGTTCGGGTTTGAGCCCGCTGCTTGATCAGTTGGACATTACCTGCATGTTAGAGTTTCTGGACCAGACCCGTACCAGGTCCATATTCCAGCTATGACCAGCCATTGTTTGATCTCTTGGGTGGGACTCCTGCATGAGCATTTGGAGGCGAGGATGGGGAGGCGACGTAGGGAACGGGCATAGGGTGAGGACCTTGGGCCGCGGATTCGCCCACCCGCGCCATACGCCATCTTCGAGGAGCTCGGTAATCAACGAGATCAGGAGTCGAGTAGGTATGATTACATGGCTATTAATATAGTATCCTATGATGTATCTTGTATTCATATATGTTTAGGTGATTACGCAATATCTTGTAACTTAATTTTAGTAGATACTTCATTATTACTACACTAAAATTTAAGTAGTTAAAAGGAAATGGTTTAATTATGTTTTAAAATAGTTTTAGAATGAATGTATTTTCCCTTAATGTGTGTGTTAAACATTTAATTTTTCGTGTGGCCAGAATGTGATCGATAACCAGAAACGTGCTATTTTACACCAAAGCATCTGATACATGAACGCTTACAACTTACTAATCGATTACAATACCCAGAAATGTGATGCATGAACTTTTACAACACTCGTTAACACGTTTTAACACATAGAAAACATATTGCAAATAAGAAAATACTAAGCAGTACACCAAAACATCTGATACATGAACTCTTACAACTTACAAAAAAAAAAAGCAGACAAAACACCATATAACTTGATCCGCTATCTAGTTGCTTGGGCCCGCCTGATTCGAGGAGATGGGCACTAAGGTGGGATCGCCTAGTGTGACCCTCCTACCTACACAGTCCACATCTCTTACCATGTTGGATTCGATTTCATCATCCATTTCATTTCAAATTCTAGTTGACACTCGTCGGCCATTTTTGGCTCGTCTAAGCTCTGGATTTGGTCGGATTGGAGGTCCATACCATGGTGGCCAATATGCTTCGTTCACAATCGGTGCAAACTCCATTCTGTACACTTCTAAAATAGTATTCATGCGGTAGACATTATCAACATAAGTACCTCATCCAACTCGTGCTTCAGGATGTGCACAGGAGAGTACATGACGACAAGGATAATGTAATGCTTGAAATTCTCCGCAATCACAATATCGATCCCAAGTCTGACTCTATAAGTTCTTTGGCTCCAATTCCCCAGGTTATGTCTCCTCTACAACAAAGGACTCATTAGATCATGAAAAATTAGTAACAAACATGGTCCCCAAATTTTGACTATTCCTGTGAAATGCTCGCATCAAGGCTTCAGAACTCCGACCTCCGCTAGTTGTGCCTCTGCTTGATTCTCCCATTTCACAAATAATGCAACAAGGCGGTAGTAAGTGGCCTTCACCAATGCAGTTATTGGAAGATTACGAACACCTTTCAAGACAGCATTTATACACTTAGACATATTAGTGGTCATATGACCATATCTTGTCCTTCATCTTGGTGTTGTGTCCACTTTCCTAAAGGAATCCTGTCACCCATGCACCCATATCTGGGTCCTCACCTCGCACCAGCTCAAAATAATAGAGAAACTCACTCCAAGTCTTTGAATATGCTGCGTTGATCAGAGCTCGCTTTGCATCTTCACTCTTGAATGCTCGGGCAAAGTTGGATGCAATGTGGCGAATGCAATAAGCATGATAAACATTTGGAGGATGTCATCCACTACCTTCTGCATCTAAAGCTGCTTTAATGGCAACATGCCTGCGAGAAATGATTAATATGTCCTCCTGGTGTCACATGGCGTCGAAGATTTGTTAGGAAAAAAGACCAAGCCTCTCGTCTCCCCTTCGACCACAGCAAATGCAATAGGGAAAATATTTGAGTTACCATCCTGTGCAATTGCCATTAGTAGTTTCCCACCATATTTGCCGTACAAATGCGTTCCATCGATAGTCATGAAAGGCTTGCAATGTTTAAACCCTTCTATACATGGCGGAATGTCCAAAATAGACGGTGAAACATGACACAGAATCAACCTAATCACCAACATAATAAGGCAGAGTTGAAATTTCAATGACTGTACCTGGCATAAATGACTGCAAGGCCAGGAGCCACTTTGGAAGCTCAGTGTATGAGTCATCCCAGTCAAGATAAATCGGGCAATGGCCTTTTGCTTTACAAGCCATGCTTTCCTGATGAAACTTGGAATTCATACTTTCAATAAACTGTGCCTGCAATGTCCAGATAGGAACCGTTGCATGAGCTTCAACTATAGAGTGAATGCTAGCAGCAATGACGTGAATATCAAGCTGTGAATGTCTTTGTGAAATTCTTGCGGAGAACAAGTATGTTCCCTATTGTACTTCTTAATCTCCCACAGTCCTTTCTTCCGTCGATATATAACACGAATGCTCCAATTGCACCCTCTCCCAAAGTGCTTGCATTGCCCCTGATATTTCACATGATCTACTGACATACCTTGTACTCAGCTCCCTTTCGGATGCTATAGTTTTTTACCTCCAAGTAGTACGGATTCTTTATTTGGGAACTGTTGGCCTTCATGCAACTGATTCACTCCATGTAATCCCATTGGGTTGCTATCATCCAACTAAGCGACTTGCATTGCTTCAAAATTTAAACTTGAATAGTGACCAACCCGTTGACTTTCAGAGCGTGTTTGAGTTTGGGCTATTGACGATTGGCCCAGGGTAAAGACGCTACTTCCTCGTCCATCTCATCTTCGAACAACTCTGTAAAGTTTAAATATATTTAATAATTCATACAAAGTTTCAAGATGTTAATTTTTTAAGGTCTATGAAATATTAATATATTTAAATAAAATAACAAAACAACACTAGATAATTTATTTTTTAACTTAATTCTATTCGTGGTCATATTTATAGAAAATTAAAATAACAAGGACAAAAATATTATTATGGTTGAAAAAGTTATCTGAAGTAAAAGTAAAATACTTAATCCAATTTAACAACTACTATTAAGATTAAGAGAATCAAAACATGAGTATTTTTGGACAGTTAAATAAAACATCATTAGCCAAAATTAAATAGTCACTCCCACAATTAAATAATATAAAAATCAAATATGATAGCATATTTAAATTTATTGGCCTAAACCTACAATTCAAATTATATACTAAAATATAAAATATTACAAATATTAAAGTGTAATAAAATGAGTTTGAGTTATTACCTTCATTCGGTCCTCTTCAAATCATCCTCATTAGAAACATCATCATAACTTGGATTTGGTCCAATTTGGGCCAAATCACTGCCAACATTCATTTCAAAGCCTTGGCCACCTGCTTAGTCATTCTCATTTTCAGGTATAAAATTTTCATTTTGCACTGGATTTGACATTGCTAGTGTTGGAGAACGATGGACTAATGACCCTTCAACAAATGCAGGTGGAGCAGATCCCCAGAGCTTAAGTTCAAGTCTCCAGAGCTACGAATACCTCCATAACACTAAGACTAGGAAATCGAGCATGACAATCGAACATCATCCCAATATCATCGTCAGTTGAATCAAGCAACTTATGAAGCGTAACGTACCTTGCCCTACCAACAATGGCAGTTACAACATCTGTATTATTTGCCTATTCCGTTGCTGTAACTTCTGAAGAATTTTGTCATGAAGCTCAAAATAGCCATGGATGAACAAACACGCACAAGTCCTGGATTTGCACAACAAAACATTACCCCATCTTGTGTATTTTGCACTTTTTCACAATTATAGTGCACAAGAATATAACCTCTTGTTGCCATTTCTCCCAAAAAAAAAAACTCTAAACCAGATTTAAACCAACGGTGTTTTTGTGAGATGCAGAAAAGCTAAATGGTGGAGTTTATATAGACGGAGAGGAAGCAAGAGCGGAGATCGAGTGTCCGTAATACATAGAAATTGATTGCTTATTGGGTGATTTCTATGCGTTTTGTGTGTGTTAGAAATCGGTTGGTAGTTGACCGATTTCTAACACACACAAAATGCATAGAAATCACCCAATAGCAACCGGTTTCTTTGGCAAACAAATGGGAAGAAATCGGTCAATGCTTAACCGATTCCTTTGCGTTTCGCGATCTAGAAATCACCTTACACTTAACCGACTTCTCTAATATACAAAAAAGAGTGTACATCCGTGTTTAAACTTCAAAATATGAGAGTGCCATAAATAATGTTTTTTTTTATTTTATTCCTTACAAAAGCCGATTATTCTCTACTAGTAATGGAACTACTACTTTCTTATAAGTAGTATGCATGCTTGATTAATTATCAAATGTGGACTTCACGTAAACCAACAAATCAAAAGCATGACCATCGTTGGTTGATGAGATGGTTCGACATTTATTTCCCTTGAAATAAAGTCTCAAATTCGAATTATATATAAAAAAAAATTCTTAGGTGCTCTTGAGGAAAAGAGAACATTTGTTTTGCTTCATTTAATTGACACATCAGCTATTAAATTAAAAATATAGGAAAATGGAAAAAAAATAATAATCCACAAAACTAATATATCAATTAATAAATAAAACATAGCAAGTGTTTTTCTCTTATTCTCAGAGCATCTAAGTATTTTTCATATATAAATGAAAAAAAATGACACAAAAGGTTTTAATTCTATAATAACTGACCTAATCATGTGACATTTTCACAAGAAACTATCCATGCTCACAACACGTTTGTTGTTTAGGGCAAGTTCCAACAGGACTAAGGTTTAAGTACTGGTGGATAGGTAACTAGGGTAAAAAAGAGAGCTATGGGATTTTCTTATTTCTAAAGCAATTAATGATGTTCATATTTAATCTGATGATCAATATAATAAGCATCCATCAGGCTGTAACATGATCGTTAGCAGAAAATATTAAGGACTGGCCCATTTTTAAAAATCTGAAATACTAAGGCCATGATTAGTGTATCATATATGATAAAATATAATAGTATTAGACATGATAGTACAAAGTCTAATAGTATAGTATAAGAAATCTATTATATAAGTTTTTATACTATTAATTGTTTGGTATGTCATACATGACTGGTGCTAGACGAGCATATGGGCGATCGCGGGTAGACGGCGCAGGTGGGTGGTGGGTTGCAACCGCAGGGTGTCGTATAGCGACTGACGGCCTATCATTGGCAGGTGGTGAGAGGTGACCGGGTGATGGGGGCGATCGGCCAACGAGCGATGACGGCGATGGTGAACGATGATCGCAGACAAGTAGTGATCGTGACTGGTGGGTGGTGGGCTATTAACGTGGGTGAGAGTGGGTTGTTGACATAGAAGGGTAAGTCAATGTTAACCGTGGATTGACTAATAAAAATAATACTATCAATTGTTATCAGATCTTGAGACCTGATGACTTAATCTTATAGTCATAGGATAAAAATGGTTTGACCGTAAACACCAAATATGTGATAAAAATTGATTTTATAGTATTAGCTAATAATATCATATCTTATACTATGTATCAAACGGGGCCTAAATGCATATAACTTTGACCTAGAAAGAAAATGCATCTAACTAGTTTTTTTTCAGGAAACCCTAAGTCCCTGAAAATATCATCAAAAATTAGTCCCCCAAGAAAATAAATTTTTCTTAATCTCCCATGATTAAAAATATAGGACAAATCAATCCATTCTCTATAGTTCAATGAACTTATTTGTCCTATTTTTATAAGTCATTAATGATTAATTTTGTCTTATTTTAATCATAAAAGGCCAAGAAGGATTTTTTTTCTTAAGAGACTAATTTGTCCATGTTATTCTTCAAGATCCAATCACCACAATCAAGAATTAAGAGTGTAATAATATTCAACCAGAAACAACAAATTCTTTTGATACTGGTATACAAAAAGAAGTAATCACTAATCCATAATAGAAGACCTTCAAAGGAGACCAAGAGGCGTATTATTAGTCTTGAATGCTAACCATACATGCCAAGACTCTCACACTTGCACATGACATTTGCGAGAAGGTGGGCCTATGAAAATTCCAACCGGCTAAAGGGAGAATTGCAAGAAGGTGGGCCTATCAAAACCCTTCTGAATGTTAGACCAAAAAAAAAAAATAAAACCCTTCTTTCAGTAACTCACTACTCATTTCAAAAAACCCTAAATCCTAAGACACCAGTGTCAGATCAAGAATGTCGAGTGTAGTAAAGGGAGGAAGAAAAGGAGGAGGAGGAAGAAGAAAAGGAGGAAGAAGAGGAAGAGGAAGAGGAAGAGGAGAAGCATCAAGTTCCAATCAGCTGACTCCTCAAGGTGCTTCTGCTTCTGCCTCTGAGCATGGTCCTTCTGCATCTGAGACACCAACGCATGGTGCTTTTGCGTTTGAGACACCAAAGCATGTTGCCTCTGCTTCTGTTTATGATGAGACACCTTCGCACGTTTCTGACATGCTTGAGCACATTATCATGTTAAGTTGTTAACTTTTGTTTTGAATAACATCTTGCATTTATCTAAGCCCTCTATTATCGTGTTAACCAGTTATTCTCTAGCAGCAATTGCTCCTTATATAGAACTAGCTGAGGCAGAGGCGTGTCCAAAACAAGATTAGAAACATGCTCAGGCACGTCAAAAACGTGAGAAGGCATCTCAAAAACAGAAGTATAAGCAACATGCATTGGTGTTTCAAACGCAGAAGCACCATATGCTCAGAGGCAGAAGCAAAAGCACCATGCGAAGTCGGCTAATTAGAGCTTGATTCTCCTCCTCGTCGTCCTCCTCCTCCTTTTCTTCCACCTCTTCCTTTCTTTGCTACACTCGACATTCTTGATCTGGCACTCTAGTGTCTTGGGATTTAGGGTTTTCTAAACTGAATGGTGAGTTAATGAAGAAAATGTTTTCTTTTTTTGTTAGACATTTAGAAGGGTTTTGACTTGCAATACTCCCTTAGCTGGTTGGAATTTTCATAAGCCTTCCTTCTCACAAATGCCATGTGAAAATTGACCCAAAAATTCCTTGAACTCATCTACTGGACATTCCCTTACACTGACTGAATGCTATTCCCTGAGGAGTGTGTTCCGCCATACATAGGTGAGATACAGTGCCGCACCAAGGTCAATGTGCATAGGGCGTTCTTCATGCATGGAGAAGGAAACAGTGCAAACACATACTTTCTGTGAGGATGGAGCTAGCAACTTGGAGAGCAATGAAATATTGTTTCTCGAGAAGGAAGACAATTAACATGATATGGAGGACTGTCAACAAAGATTGGTTGGAGGATTAATGTTTGTTAGAACTTTTTCTATAGAAGCAATTGAAAATGCGCTAGAAGCCATATTGAGGCACCCAGAGGGTTTCAAGGTTATGGAGTTTAGAGACAACATTTTCCAATTCTTTTTGCCAAGGGGATAGATGTTTTACGTGTAGAGATGGGATCACTGTTGCCATTCAAGAATTTCATCCTACACATCGCAACTGAAATTGCGAGGGTTCAACGAAAAAATAGACATTAAGAATGGAGTTGCCACCATGTTTTATTTAAATTGGGAAAAATATTGAAAACCCATTTTATTTTCAAAAACATGATCTTTGAATCCACATCCAGTTAAAGAGTCAATTTTACATAGGAAAGAGTAAAAAATTTATTTCTACAGCACCTGTTATATCTCTATTATTACAGTTACATTGATTGATTGTGCTAATTATTAATAAACTTTCAGAATATTTGTTTTACCATTTTTTATTACCTAGGAAAAAACAAAAATTAAAAAGTAAACTAATGCCTTCCTTAAAAGAAGATATATAAAAAGGGAAAATTTTAGACCATAAGCTTTACAATTCAAATGTCTAAAATATTGAGTTAATAAGCTATCACGGCTAAGTTAATATCATTATTCAAAAGAAATTATTCAACAATTTAATGAATAACTCAAATTAGATATAATAAAATAAAATCTGTCCTATTTGAAAAAAACACTTGATTAGAATAATTATTTACAAGTAAGAAATAAAGCTATAAAAATTTAATTTTTGCTCAACAAGGGATGCCTGCTCCTACATATTATCTAGTGCAATGAAAAACTCAAAGTCACGTAGTTCTTTCAAAAACATTTGTTGATTGAATGATTTTATTTTTATAAAGGGGTTTCAGAACATCAAGCTATCAAGGCTAAAATATTCTAGAATATAGAATTAACCATAGTTTTAAAACTCCTAGGTAATCAACTTAGTCAAGGCACCGGATTAGTGGGTTACTGGTTAACGGAATATAATTAAATAATTTTATAAAAATATTTTAAAATTAAAATAAATACAATAAAATAACATAAGTAAGTAATAATTTAACACATTTTAAAATTACACACGTGGCATGTCCTTAGTTATCACTCTAACTTTTATTTTTTTGGGTCAAAACTTAACACTCTTCAAAACGGTAAGAAATCTAATCCCCTAGTAGTTGTAAATTGCAATTTCATGTGGGTGTCAAAAAGAATGTAATCTCAGAACATGACAAAAAAGCAAGTCCAAGGCCCAATCTAATAAAACCCTACTATGTCAAAGTTGGAGCCTTTCCTCTCTTCACTTGTGCGCGTTGGAGCCTTTTTCGTTTCCCTTCTTCACTTGCTCCTCTCCCGTCTCGTCTTTTTTATCAACCCCTCTCTCTCCACTTGCTCCTATCCTGTCTCGTCCCTTTCATCAACCTACCTCTCGCTCTCCTCACTCATTCATGTCATTTCTCATCGCGACAGTGAGATGAGCTGTCGATGGGGAAAATAGTGGCGAGGCAAAGTGGCGGCACGGCATAGTGCTAAGGCACAACGTGAGACACATTTTTTTTTTCTAGGGTTGAATGATAATCAACGGTTCTAGGTCACCAATTTTTATGAAAAACCACCTATTCTTACTAGTTCATACCGGTCACCATGCACAACCAGTCTGATGGGTTGCTTGCCACCCTCGCCATTGTTGACTGGCAAATCTAACCGAGTTTTAAAACATGGAATTAACAAACCATCTCAACTTAGTTAGCTCTATTTTTGAAATGAAAATTGTTGAGTAATATTTTTTCTTCTTATGAGAGAAGAGAAAAATATTTAAAAAGATTCTCAAGTTCTGTGAAACATTTTTTTTATTTCAAGACCTTAAACAAAGGAGATAACAAAATTAAAATAAAAAAGGAACTTGGCCCAAAAATGTGAGTCATTTTGGAAAGAAATCGGGTTCTTTTATTTTTTTGTACGTGAAGTGGCCAGACAAAACAAAATTAAAACAAGACCCAAATCTTGGTTAATAAAAGTAAAGGACAGAACACAAAAATTGAAAGCAGAGAAGAACCATTCAAGTCTTTTATTTTTTGTTTTTCATTTTTTAACAAAATGGCTAAACAAAACTCACGAGGCCCCAAGCCACAACAAATAAAGAAACCTTTCTTAGCAAACTAGCTGAACCAAGAGTAGGGTATATGGACCGTGATCCATGAACTAACACGTTTAATTTGTAATTGCATGAAAATGGACCAAAAAAATTTTTAGTCACCAACCTGATTTTTTTTTATCCACACGCTTAACTAGCAAGGTAAACAGCCCTGGCCCATGGGTTCGATTAACCCGCTAACCCACATAATTGAGAGAATGCTTCCATTTGTGGTATTTATTTGTGTTCTTAATGAATAGACTTTGATAAATTAGTTTATTCTACTATTTTTTATATTTGTATTTGGTATTTGATTTGCTTATATTTGGCATTTGATAGTTATTAATTTATATTCTTTGATAGTTTCACTATTTTTATGATTGGAGGAGTTATACATTTTTTATTACTAATATTTTGGACACTGTAAAGAAAAATTTACATATATATTTTGCGAGGTAAAATATACTTATAGATATAAACATATAAATATAATATAGTATAGGATATAAAAAAAGCTAAAAAAAAATATGAAAGAAAAAAAAGGGGGTTACACGACCTTGGAGATTTGCAAGCTATGCGAAGCGGATGCAAGCTAAATCAAATCCATTTATGAAAACCTTAGCCAACCCGTTTACTTGTAGTTTGTCATGGACCGAGCCTCCGCATACCCACCTCTTTCACGACTGATAGAGGCCCAAGATAGCAAATAAATAAAATTAGAAAAAGGAAATATTCAGCAACTTTGAAACTTGAAAGAAGTTTCTAGACGTTTTATGAACAAAGAGTTTGGTTTGTGTTTTGGGTGGGGATGGGGAATTTGTGACCACATGGTGACACACTTTTAAAAAGTCCCTTTTGCCCCCATTTTATTTTCTCTTTTCTGTCTCACCAGAGAGTCTCATAACTGCATCATTGCCTGTGAACAACAAATAAACTCTCACCAATTCCTTTTAAGCATGATATGCCTTAAAAAAAAAGTTCAAGCTGAGGAAAATCTTACGACTAGAACTCAGCCATCTGAGACATGCATTTTTTGGTTTCATCTTATTAGAAAACCCCCCACATACTTTATTTTTTATTTTCTCTCCACACTGTCCGTATTACAGCCCAATTCACAATTCACAACTAATATATAGAGTGCAAATCTATACTTCTTTAGGGAAAAAAATAAAAACAAAGGCATTTAGACCTGTTAGAGGACCCTGCTTCAATCAAGTGAGTTATACTGGGTGCAATCAAAAGCTTTTCTATACAATTGAAAATGTGTGGATGCATAATATCTGACAGTGAGAAGGGGGATAAACAAATAAGTTTCAACTTGAGCAGAGCTTGTTAAATAATACTGTTACAAGTATGATATGAAATAAGCAAGTTCTATAAAGTAGCGTTTGTTTCCTGTCTTGGAATAGGGACAGGAAGGAAATATAAGGACAATGACGTAAAGACAAGAACATAAATAATAAATATATATAAAGATATTATTAGAAGAAAAAAATATTAAATTTCTATCTTATTCTGTCCCCATTGTTCCCACATTTTGAGGTGTATAAATTTTGTGTTTTTCTGAGGATAGAAAATTTTTGTCCCCTATTCCTCTTTCCACTACCAAATATATTTGTCTCCAATGTCTCTATTTTATGCCAAAGCAGTAAACAAACACTACCTAAATAACAACAACAACAACAACAATAAAGCCTCTTTTCATTATGCGAGATCGGCTAAAGCAAGTTATATAAGTATTTGATCAAAATTCAATATAAGCAAAACCATCACTTAAAATTGATTTAGATTTGAAAAGACTTCTTCATAAGTTTCAATGTTTAGCTTATGAAACAATCCATACAATAGAACATAGAGTTCCCAAAGTAATTTGAACAAGGTCATCTCTCTCTCTCTGCTTTTTTGGTTCAATGACCAAAGTCATCTAACTTAGTTGGTCTCGTCTTCAGTTTTTGTTGGTGCTGATGGTGATGTCGATGTGAAAGTAACTGGGTTTGTTGGATGGTCCTTGACAACCAAGCTAAGCACTTCAGGCCTTGAATAGTGTCCAACCACGTCAAAATCAAACTTAAACCTAGCTATTTCTCCAAGATCTGTGCACCACAATAAAGAATCAAGAGTGAAACATTCACAACCAGAAACAGCAAATTCTTGACACTGGTATACAAAAAGAAGAAATCACTAATCCATAATAGAAGACCTTCAAGGGAGACCAAGAGGCATATTATTAGTCCTGAATGCTAACCATACATGCCAAGACTCACGCACTTTAGGGAAGGGTAATGTGTTGAACAGTACAGTTTGGTCTCCTTGGAGGTTTAAATACAAACTGAATCAGGTTGTTTCATGAATTTGTTGAACCAGACATAAACAATCTCAACCGGCCCATTAGTTTAGCTGACCATTTCTGATGCAGAAGCAGTAATTGAAAAAACAGAGAGTGAAGAAAAAAAGAAAAATAGTGGGGATACTTTTATAACTTTTATTTTTGCAGTTTCTTATTGTTGGTAGTATTGAGAGTGAGTCTCAGCACAATGGTGAAGTCACTGCTATGTGACTTAAAAGGCACGGGTTTAAATTTTGGAAATAGCCTCTCTACTTGCGGGAATAAGACTGCATACATTTAACTCCATAAACCTCACCAGGTGGGAGTTTTGTGCAGTAGGCCACTCTCTTTTTTATTGTCGGTGGTATTATATGGTCACACTTGTTCAGTTTTCTAGCATCTTATTTTTAATTCCCATGGAACTATAGTTTGCATAAGTAGGAAGTGTCAACAATTGGAAGTTGTTTCTTTTTACTCTAGTAACTTGTGCTTAGGAAGTTGTAGTGAGTAATTTTAACTTGAATTCCCTAAGCGCTGTAATGTGAAAGTACTTACTTTGCACTATAAAAGATAGTGCAAAGAAGACCATCTTATTTTCCGGTTGTCACACCAGAAGAGTCAGGGCTGAGCTGTGTTTGACTCTTTCTTCTCTCGGTCCTTATCTATCTTTCTAGATTTCTTTCCCTGCATCAATTCCATAGGTTGTTTTAGCTCTTTTTATATGGATATACCTAACAGGGTTAGATGAAAGAGGAGAAATGAGAAACCACCTTTATAATATTAGGTTTGAATATATTGCAGAAGTGTGTATTAAATCATACAAAGCCCTGACAGCTATTTATTAAATCTAGGTCAAGTATTAGTTTAGTACTACTGGTATAAGCCCAGTATAATAACAATAAGACTACTAACCTAACAAAAATCACAAGAATCTTACTTCTATTCTAACATCCCCTAAGTAAATCTCACTATGCTCTTAGCACTTTTTCCACAGTATAAAGTGTGACACCAAAAATGTGCTGGATATGGGTGCGGCAGCCTGATCGCCTTAGCCCATATCCAACTACATGTGCTTGTTGCTGCACATCATCAAAGAAAATTAATACTCCTGAACATTGTGACACAATTCAAGCAGCAAGTGTAAATAGCAGACATGCATGACATACCTAGATCTGCTGAGATCAATGCCTCCCCTCATAATTTGGCCCAGCAAGAACAGCCCCTGATGGTGATATGATGACACTACCACCGGCGCATACAACAGAATCTGGTGTTAGTTCCTCTTCTGTGCCTGAAAATACATACTCTGGAGAGGGTGGGTAGTCCTTCCTTCTGCAGAACTGGTTTGCTGACAACACAAAACATCCACCTTCAAGAGCAATATGGGTCATTGATGCCTGCCACACATCCCTGGCATCAGCTGTAGGTGCACAATATATCTCCACGCCTGTTAAACGAAGCCACATATATTAAGCAAAACCAGCATAATGCAAATGTAACCAACAAGCCCCATTACAAGCATAAACTAAGCACTATTAAATACTCTTATGTAATGTTGGTCATACAACATAGCATGCAATTTTAAGATGAAAATCCAATATTAAAATTCTAACCTTTAGCATACATTGCTGTCCTTAATAGTGGCATCCTATTCTCCCAACAAATGGCAGCACCAATTTTTCCAATAGGAGTTTCAAACACTGGAATTGTTGATCCATCCCCAAATCCCCATATAATCCGCTCCAATGCTGTGGGCATGACCTTCCTGTGCTTTCCTAGATAACGACCTTGAGAATCAAAGAAGAGAACAGTACAATAAAGTGTATAGCCATCCCTCTCTATCACACCCATCACCAAATATACTTTATACTTTCCTGCCATTGCTGCCAATCTATCCACTTCAGGACCTACAGCAATATAAGATATGTCAGTGAAAGTGTATGCCTACAGTGACAGATCAATTAGAGCCAACCAGTGAAAAAATATTAGGGATGGAATTTTATATGAAAAACTAATCCCCAAATTTTCACCTTTTCCACCAAAATTTAGAGTCATAACATTAGGTCTGAATAAAGAAGTATCGGGATACTAATTCCTTTCCTTGTTTGTAAAATAAAATATCCAGTTGATAGCAGCTAAACAATGACTGATATATACAATAGAATAATGAGCCTTCAACATCAGGAGCAAATCTAGATTTAGGATGCATTTCTTTCAGTTTTTTCTTTTTAATAAAAAAAGTGATTTTTTTAAACTAAAAATTGTGTTTTTCATAGAAGCTACTCATATCAGATTCTACTTAAAAGCTACTCAATATGAATAACTTCTGTAAAAAGCTAGAAACAGCTACTTTTTTAACTTATTTGTTCCAAAAAAAAAAACTAAAACAAATGCACCTTTACTCAACGCTACCATAAGGAATTAGCTTTTGAAACTTATTGTATATATTATGTGATGATTGATGTTATATTTGTACATTTTTTTTTTTTCAGAGATGTTTCTAGCAAATTTACTCTAGCACCGGTTGGAAATCAAAAGGAACAGTTTTATGTTTCTAACAAACAGTAACACAGCAAGTCAGTGATTCATAGCTCTTACCAGGCACATCAATGGCAGCAGAATGATACTTGCGGAAGTCCTCTCTACCCTTTGGGGTTCGGTTCCCAATGGAAACACCAAAAGTGGAACCACGCGGGTATCCACCAATAAATGCTTCTGGAAACACAACAAGATGGGATCCATAGCCAGCAGCTTTAGCCAGCAACCTCTCAGCCTTATCTGCCCTCAAACAAAATCATCAACAATGAGGACAAAAATAGAGTAAACCCCTATTTTGATCTCTCATAAATATATAGGTGCTTAATTACTCCCTTAGAATTTGAAAGTCCCCTTATTGATCTCTCACCAATAAAATAACAAAAGGGACCAATTTGTCCAATTTTTTTAATGCGGAACATCATCAGGGGACTCTTTCAACACCAACAACTCAACAACGTTCTCATTTCAATATACCCAAGAAAGAGACAACAGTGTAGCACAAAATGAAAGATGTTCACACCAGAAACTATAAAGGGCACTCAACAAAATAACCTTTCAAAGTTCCTATGTTGCGCACGTACCGATACCAGTATCCGTATCCGGTACGACACGAGTACAATACAATTATACAGGTATGTAGTATAAATCAAATTAAAGATATGTGAAATAAAACTAAGAGTATCTAAAAGCATTATCCGATACGATACGAGTTAGTCGACTTGTTCAAACCCAAAAAGGTCTTCACTTGGAACAACTTGAAGCACCCCAGATGGTTTTTTACGCACAAAATGAAAAGAAATTTAACACCAAAAAAAAAAAGAGCAACAGATTAAAAGAAATGGGGTAGGAAAAATAGTTAGATAAGAAATAATAATTTTTTCAATGAAATATTGGAGAGATAAGAAAGATTGAGTGTGAGAAAGGACCTAATGTGGCGGGAGTGTCATAGAAGATGGTGGAGGCCTGAACAACAGTGGCTCGGACAGTTGGGGCGTTGAAATCGGACCCCATGTCCACCTCCGCGATCAGAGGACCATCGCTAACTGTTGAATTTGTTGTTACGAGTGCCATATCTCTCTTCAACTCAACTTCTCTGCTCCTGTCTCAAATTTTTTATCTAGATTCATATCATTTGCGTAAACTGAACTATTTAAATGTATAAAGTTTGGAATTTGATTTGACTTATTTAGAAAACTATAGAATAGAATTTGATTTCGTATTCTCTGCCCTCTTTTTTATTATTATTATTATTAATTATTAATTATGTTCAGATGGATTTGATCTTTATATTAAATTGAATTAACTTGCATTCTTTTTCTGTTTGGTAGATTTATAGTTTTTTTTTTTAACATAAGTTGTTTTTTTTTAACCAGATACATTCATTTTTTAATATACTAAAATTATAATCAAATATATTTACTTTTCAAGATATTAAAATTACATAATTTTTCCAGAGAATGGGGGATTAGTTTCTTGCACAGGAGTATTCTAGAAAATTTCTACTTCAATCCTACTCAGCACATGCAAAAGATAAACACTTATTATTTTTTAACTTTTCTCTTTATATTGGTCTTTTTTTTTTGGCGTACTCTAATAAAGTGATTACTTAGATGCCTTAATGGATCAATACCTATGGTACCCAATGTAATGGCAAGTTGACATTAGGAACAGTGGGGGCTATTTTTTAATAAACCAACATTTTGAAAAAAAAAAAAAAAGGAAATTATGGGTGAATCCCACAAGGCATTCACCCTTGGCTGGCAGAGAGAGGGAAGGGTTTTGGGTGAGGGAAGGTCGATGATGCTGGGGTGGATGATGTGGCGAGAATCTCACCTTCCACACAGCATACCTATGCCTTTGATCGTCGCAACAGGAACCCTAAAACTCCTCATATCCCAACCCTTAATTGACTTATCCACCGAAGCAGTGGGAACAGTACAGTCATCATACTTTTTCCAATCGCAGGCAAGAACCTCGAATTTGTGAGGGGCGAGGACCATGGTGGAGGAAGATTCTCGAACATCCCAGATGCAAAGGGTGCAGTCATCAAAGGCGGAGGCAAAGATGTTGGCGTGGCAGGGGTTCCAGATGGTGGAGTAGACATAGTAGGAGTGCTCCTTGAAGGTGCAGAGGCTAGTGGGGCAGTCGAGGGTCTAGAGCTTGAAGTTGTCGTCCCACGAAGAGGTGAGGAAGGAGTCACAATGGAGTGGACCTCGCAAGTGTGCTCGCGGAGGGAGCGGATGGGGTTGGAGGAAGGGGGAGGCGGTGTTGTAGAGCATGACAAAGCCGTCAGCGACAGCAGCAACGATGAGGGAGTCGTGGGATTTGAACCAGGCGAGGTTGTAGACGCCGTTGGCGGGGTTGTAGGCGGTGAGCTCGATAAAGGGCGTGAATGATTTTTTTTTTCCCGTCTTGATTTTTGGTTACTTTCCTACTTGAGTGGACCCATTGTGCCAAATGTCAACTTGCCACAGCATTGGGCACCATATGCATTGATCTATTAAGGCATTCGAGTAATCACCCTCTAATAAAGTTGTGAAGCTGGCAACTTATACAGGTGTCTGACATTACTCTGCCATTAGAAAAGGTGGTCTTATGCATTGATGACATGTGGATTAGTAGGGCCTACACAACATGAGTTTTATTTGATATTAAAGTTTAATATATCATTAATGTATTTGATTACTCTGATAATATTTGAAAAAAAAAAATAGAAAACTTCTTGCCCTTCGTCTGCCCCAAAGTCCCTCAGCACCAACACCACTATCCATCACCTTATACTCACCAACCCTTCCACATCCCCCGTTACCACAGAGGACTTTGATCACATCTTATGTATTTAATCCTTCTTTTTCTCATCTGAAACCCAAAACACCAACCTTTAGCAGAACCTGTTCCTGCTTTATGAAATGTATAAGCACCCTAAAAAAATCACAAACCACAAGAAGAAGGAAAAGAAACAAATCATTCTCAATTTCTCAATTCCTCACTCCATTTTAATTTCCACTCCCACCACCGTTCCTCTATAACCAAAATCCCAAACCAACAAACAGAGCCACACAGAAAAATGGAGATCCTTTCACAATTGTGGTCATTGACCAGGGTTACTCATTGTTGTAAAACGTGCTTCCTTTGCGGACCCTCTCTCTGCCTCTCTTTCTACGAATCCGCAAGATCTGCTATCTCCTTAGGCTTATGTGGAAATCCCTGAGTTCAACGGCTACTGCAGCGTCGACCTTAACGACCTCTACCGCACGTCTACCTCTACCTCAACGCCGCAGCATCGTCCTCTCCGGCCGCCCCGTGCCGCCGCGTTACGGTCTCCACTCCCCGTCCTTGGGTATCATCAACGACTTTGTGGAAGAAGATGAACAGTAGTTGAATGAAAGAGAAACAACATTTTTTCGTTTATTTTTTCAAATATTATTATTGTTAATAGTGATCCTATTAGATTATTTTATCTTTTATTGTTTCTGTTTTCTAATAAGTATTTATTTTTATTTGTATGTATATATTAAAAAAATAATTAAATGTATTTAAATATATTTTATAATATTATTTTTATTATATATTTTAATATTTTTATTATATAATAATTTTTTATCTCTCTTGCAAGAATATTAAAAAAATTAATATTATTTAAAATTTTTTAAAAAATTAATAATAATAAAAAATAAAATTTTATAAATAAATAGAGTAATAGATTTAATTACAAACTTAATATTCTTTCGTGTGATCCACATAGGACACACTCCAATGTTTTGCCCCTTTTTTTTAGGTTAAAGATTCGAATTGAGAATCTTAGGTTAACTGAATCGATTCAATCTAACACAGTTGATAGTTGATTTTTTAAGTATTTAGTTAGGTTTTGACTCTGATAGTATGTATAAAAATCTCATGGCTAGATTTATTTTTGTATGGAGTTCACATCTAGAAGAATTAGCCATTATTATTCAGGAGATACACTAAGAAATAAAAGTAAAAAAAATTGCACATTTACATATATCATTTTATCCCGTGGGCCATTTGATTCCACTTGGGTCACTAATTCTTTTATATGAACTTTAATTTGTTAATGGCTCGATATGGGTTTTTGGGTTTTATTATTTTTCAAGGCCGGTATTATTTGTCCTTTCATGTGCAATTTTTAATACTTTGGTTCTAAATGTGATTTTATTTCTTCACTAGTTAGCAATATGTGGGGAAACTCATGTGCTAAAAGATGGCTTGTTAGGAGATATATTAATATTATGTGAAACTTCCATTCAGATTTTGTGGTAATTTGTTTTCATGTATTTTGTGAGTGCATTCTCAGATTATAAAATTTATGGATTTACAGATAATATATGCAAATTTTAATGATAAGTCAACTTATTTACATGGATGAATGCTGATTGTAATTTTAATATTGATTGAGTTTGAATCGGTTGGAGACTATGAAGAATGTCAAATAGATTTGGAACCGAGTAAGCATAAGATAATCAAATTAGCTTGGAGTTGTTTGGGAAGAGAATAATCTAACAGATTTTCAACATGAGCAAGGCAACAATGATTATGGTGTTTATAAGTTGAGAAACATAACGAGTTTAGGCCTTGTTTGAGTTTTAATGCAAGTGGTTACTTAGTTAGGCTACTTAACCAAGTTAAGTAGTTGTATTAAAATACAAATGTCTAATTAATTTAATTATTTATAAGCTAATTGTATTTTTTTTTTCAAGAAAATAAAATACAACAAAGGATTTAAATTTTATACACTAAGACTATATTTGTTATAAAAATAAAAATTGAGATAAATTATCACTGATTAAACTCCATATATAAATTTTACATATGGAGCTTAATTATGAAAAAACTATATTTATTTTTATTCTTAGTCAAACATATCCTAATAATATAAAAATCCTTTATATAATTATTAAATTATATTTTGACACGTTATCTATAATAAAAAAAAACTGTAAAAATTATATATTTTGGTTGGAGGGGAGTATAAAAGTATTTTACGCGTGAAAAATTAAACCCTATAGCGAAACCCTTTCCCTGATACCGTATCTGCCACATTGCGGATCATACTCACTCTCACTTTCTCGTCCTATTCCTCTCACAGTCACCGCCGCAGTCCAGGCAGCTTATTCGTCCGCAGCGAAGCTTTGTCGCCCGCCGAGCAGTTTCGCCGCCGTCCTTCACGCCGTAGCTTCGTCGTGAGTTTTACTCTGTGAATCACTGATGCGATTGTGTTCAATGCTGAAACTTATATTATTATGTTTGCAACCTGCCACGTCTCTCTCTCTCTCTCTTCACCAGGCAATGGTGGCCTTTTTATTTTTATCCATTGTCACCGAATTAGCGCAATTTCTGCACAATTCCAGATACAATATTTTTTTTATTGTCTTCATCCAAAGGCAGGGTAATGCAGTGCCTGAATTAATACTGTTATTATATATTATTATAATTCAAGGCTGATATGTTAGTATTTTTCGTGATGTAATATGATTTGAACAACCAATTTAAATGGTTGAACCTGACTCATAAGTCTTGTTAGTTCACTTTCCATATTATTTTGACTAGACCCTCCTGTTTTAGTCAGCACTTATTCAGTCTTGTGAATCTGTGAATATGTGATGTGTATTATTATTTATGGAATGTTTATTTGCGGGGAAACATCCTTCAAGTCATTACTATTTTGTTGCTGGAGCGTGATGGCGTCGTCATTTTTATTGATGAAGTTCTCTATTCCAGCAAATATTTTGAGAGGCAATTTGAAGGCCTGTGTAGTGTAGTGTGTGTGTTCAAACTTCAAAGGCCTAGGCCTGATGGTCTATTAGGTGTTTTTTTAATTTAACAAGCTTTGGAAACAGGCTTCAGGCCATACCAGGTCAAAAATGAGGCCTTCGACAGGTAGTATGCCAGGTTCAAACCCTATGTTTATGACTCAGGTTTGGCCTGTTTCCACTCCTAATTGTATACATATTTTCGACATGCCTAGCATAAGTGAAAAAGGTTTTCTAGGCTAAGTTCCGTTGGGCCATGCCTTCTGGTTACAAGGTTTGGTTGTGTTATTTGAAGTGTTTTGTTTTTTCAATGTTCTTCAGAGTAGTATTTGGCCGTTTGCTTACCTCAGTTTTGATTAGTCAATGCCTGGATTCTTAAAAGAATACTGTGCTTCTTTATTCAAGCTATTTCCTGTTTCCTCTGTCTCTTTTCCCCGTTCGCTTCTCCTTTATTTTTCTATTATCAACTTTACAATAGTAGGATGTTTACCTATAGCATGCTCATGTTTTTTTTTAATATTTTTCCCTTTTGGAACAGGGGAATACTATCTTATTTGCTTCGGTATTTAGGTCCATCAGGAATGGAAGAAGATCCTGGTATGTTCAGGTTTCATCACACAATTGGCACTGTTTTGTGCTGCAAATGTGGAATTCCAATGCAACCAAATGCTGCCAACATGTGTGTGAAGTGTTTGAGCTCAGAAAATAATATCACTGAAGGTCTACTGAAGCGTATTGAGCTCAAGCATTGCCCTGAATGTGATAGCTACTTGCAGCCACCTAGAAATTGGGTCAAGTTACAATTAGAATCAAAGGAGATGCTAACATTTTGCTTGAAGAAGTTGCAGAAGAACTTAAATTCAAATAAAGTAAGGATGGTACATGCTGAGTTTATTTGGACTGAACCTCACTCCAAGAGGATAAAAGTCAAGGTCAAAGTTCAGAAGGAGTTTATGAATGGAGTAATCCTTGAACAGTCTTATCGTGTCGAGTATTTCATACGGGAACATATGTGTGAGCCTTGCTCTAGGTTCCAGGCTAACCCTGACCAGTGGGTTGCTGCTGTGCAACTCCGGCAACAGGTTTGTCATAGGCGTACTTTCTTTTATTTGGAGCAGCTGATTTTGAAGCATGATGCTGCTGTCCGTGCTATAAAAATCAAAGAGATGAATCAAGGCATTGACTTCTTTTTCTCTAATCAAAGTCATGGTGACAAATTTGTGGAATTTTTGGGAAGTGTTGCTCCAGTAACAAGCCGTCAAGATAAGCAACTTGTATCTCATGATCCAAAGAGTAATAAATACAACTACAAATATACACATTCTGTTGAAATATCCCCCATTTGCCGTGAGGATTTAATATGTCTTCCTCCTAAAGTTGCTATTAGTTTGGGAAATCTTGGTCCCCTTGTGATCTGTACCAAGGTTACCAAAAACATTGCTTTGCTCGATCCATTTACTCTGAGGCATTGTTTCTTAGATGCTGGTCAGTACTGGAGGTCATCCTTCAAGTCCTTACTTACTAGCCGACAACTAGTAGAATATGTTGTGCTAGATGTGGAGTATGTTTCGCCTGAAGTTACTATTGGTGGTGCAAAATATGCTTTAGCTGATGCGCAAGTAGCTCGTGTGTCAGATTTTGGAAAGAATGACACGATATTTTCCATCAGGACTCATCTGGGCCATCTTTTAAAACCTGGTGATTATGCTCTTGGTTATGACCTATATGGGGCTAACATTAATGACATTGAATTGGACAAGTACAGGGGACTTGTCCTTCCGATGCAATTTTAATAAAGAAGAGTTATGAAGAGAAGTGCCAGAAGAAACGTGGGAAGCCTCGATCATGGAAGCTTAAATCGCTTGCCATGGAGATTGATGAGAAGGGCAGATTTGACCAAGACAAGAAGAACTCAGGATATGAACAGTTCCTAAAGGATCTGGAAGAAAACCCTGATCTGAGGTTCAACATATCATTGTACCGAAATAGAGAACACCAGCCATCAGAGATGGCATCGTTAACAGATGGTGAAGAGCTACCGTCTGTTCCATTGGAGGAGTTGCTGGCTGATCTTGATTTGAGTGAGGAGGAAGATGGGGATGATGATATGGAGGAGTGAAACAAATAATTTTTTCTATGGGGTTATGTAATGTTTAGGGTGAATTTCTTGTTTTCATTTATTTGAAAACATGAGAAGATGATCATTTTGCAGGAGATATTAATGATACATATAAATAGGTTTACTAAGAAGCTGTTCTAGATTTTTAAGTCAAATTTAAGGGTAGTAAGCATGATACATTTTCAGTAATACATTATTACATTAAGTGATGCTAGTTGGTACCTGTGTTTTTTTTTAACATTTAAGTTTGGAAAAAAAAAGAAAAAGGAAAATGGAGATTTGATTACTCATAAGAAAAGATGGGCATGTCTCTCTTCTCTCTGTCTATCACACTCTATCCCTGTCTCTTTCCTTCATGCCTCTATTCTAGACTCTAGTGCACAGTATTAGGGCTCCAGCTGAAATGGAGCATTTAATGTTGAAATTTCATATGACCATGTCATATGTAATCTTTTACTATTAATTTTCTTGTACCATGTCTTGTTTGGGTCTCACCATTTAAATCAATAATAAAATATCAAATATGATAAGGTTATGTGAAATTTCATCATGAGATGATCCATTCTCTACTTGAGCACATATAGCAAACTTTGCAACCGCAATAAAATTGATCTTATTTTTTGTTTCTCATTTCACAAGATTTCTCTCTATTTTACCATTAGCTTAAAAAGCTGAGGCTAATATGTCGCATGCTAAATCTGTAAATTTTGCAGCAATGCATTTTAAGGAAAGAAGTTGAGAATGACCTGGCTGATATACTAGGTACCATGTCAGTTGCCATTCTTTTAGCAGAGGCAGCTCGTCTGCCTAGTGTTGATCTATCGCTTTTCCCCATATTTTATAAAATCTGTTGGAAGACAGGAGGTGTTTGTGCATGTGTTTTGCTTTTGTTCCTCTCATTTACGAGTGCATCTGCTCATACTATTCCTTGTTCTTAATCGGAATGTTGATGTTTTACTCATTGATACAGACGGACCTGCTTAGTTAACTTGCTTATGATTTGCTCCATGGTTTTTTCGGGTAGAGGTAGAATAATTGAGTGTCATGTTAATCTGGCTTGCAGCATGTAGGTGATTTTATCTTTTGTCTTGTGAGGAATTTAATGTTAACTCGGGTAGAAAATTCAGTGTTTGCTGAAGAACAGGGCAAATAATTGAAATGGTGTTGTTAATTGAAAATATAAATGATATTTTAAATCAGGTTTGTTTGAAAAAAAAAAAAAGTTGGTTTATGTCATTCTGAGAGCCTGTATTCGAGGTTGCATGAAACTTATGCCATTATAAAGTTAAGATATAGAGTTAACTTGGATAGCATTTTCATCTTTTAACTGTATGTGATTTAGGACCAGTTTTCTTTTCAACTAGTCATTGACTTGTTGATACATGAAGTGATAATAAAAATAGGTTGTTGATAATTATCGAAAATAAATAATTTATTTAAATATATTTTATAGAAAATTGAGTATATAAATTTATTTTGAAAATAAGTTAATAGTTAAATAATTAAATAAATTAAAAAATATAAATGTATCATTCTATTTTATATCTTATTTTAAATATCATGTTTATAAAGTTGAAAAAAGACCTCGATAGATAACCTATAATAATAAAGAGTTTATTTTATGAAAATTTTTCACATTTTGAAAGTTAAAATTGTTGAATAATGAAAGAAAATAAATGGATAATTTTATTATATTATTAGCCGTTTATAGATATGATAATAGGTATCCATGCAGAAGAGACATGTCTTATGCCTCTTTCCCCATTTAGAATTTTGCCTCTCATCTCCCATCCTCATCACCATCACAGCTCTCCATTCCTTATTCTTCGTGGGGATTTGAATCCTTGTGCATATTTACGGATTTATTAAAAGAATTCCAAAAAAAATTTTAAAAATATTTTGAAATTTGAAACATAAATATCTATAATAATAAATATTAGCAATGCAATATAATCTAAATTAAAAAATAAAAAAATACATACATATCCAATATAGATAATTGAAAAAATAAAGATGTGGTATCCCATCCCTGTTTAACAAATAAGAACTCCACCCCTAAAAATAAAATTTGTCCCTATTCTCATATCTATTGTGGGTAATCACATCTCATGTGTATTCACTTCAGTAGTTTTTTTTTTTTATCATCCCTAGCCATATACATTTTTTTAATAGGTTAAAATATTTTATTTATAAAATCATAAAAATATATTTACTAATTAATAAAAAATAATTAATAAATTTAATTTATGTGATTTCAATTATACCTCTTTTCTTTGTACATGCTTTTAGTAAATTAAAATATCAATTTTAAAATATATGTTATAATTAATGTGTTATAATTAGTAAAAAAAATCATATATAATCCTAATTTATGTCATATCAATTATTGAAGTAGTATATCAATTACATAATTATTTTCAATAAAAAGTGATATAATTATTTAATTTTTAAAATAATGAATAAATAATTATTATCATTATCAAAGAAGTGTAAATTGTGAGAATTTTTTTAAAAGTATGTTAATATTGAAAAATTGAAGTCTTTTTTTTCAAAAAAATTAATATTAAACAATTATGGAATTGATAAGTTGGAATATTTAGGTTGTAAAAAATTAAATATGATATAATTAGACTTGTAGATATATATTTTTTTATGATTGTCAAAATCTCTACATTTGAAGTTAGAAACTCCCATTCTCTCAACCTCATCCTCATTTAGAATTTTATCTCTTATCCTATTTCCGTCCTCATCATAGGTCTTCATTCCCCATTCCTTAGAGATTTGAATCTCCTCTATTCATAGGTTTATTAAAAAAATTTCAAAAAGTGAAAAAAATCTCAAAATACTTTGAAATTAAAAATACAAATATCCATAATAACAAATACCACTAATACAATATAATTCAAATTAAAAATAAAAATACATACATGATGCAAATTAAATCCAATTAAGATAATTAAAAAATAAAGGTGTGTTAAGATTTTCTTGTTATCACTAATTATTATAATTATAATAGTTTTGTTATCATTAATACTACAATTATAATCCTTAATTATAATTTTTTTGGTAACGTAATTATAATAACTTTGTTATCTTTAATACTATATATATAATTTTAATGGTATAATACATTCAATCATTATTTTATTTATATTATTTGTTATTTGTTAAATAATTTTAACGAAGAGATATATGAAGGAATGATTGGAAAAAATAATTAATAATTAAAAGGTAAATTAAATCTAAAAACTTACTTTAAATATTAGGATTATGAAAATGGTGGAGGCATAATTTTCTTTATGAATAACACATGAAAAATTATCCATGTAATAAATATTAACTATTAGTATTATAGATAGATTATAGATTATATTAAATCCTTCAAAAATACGTTAACTATGATATTAAATTTTATTAAAATATCAAAACTAATATAGTAAGCATGTATTATTATATTTTTATTGTCAATATCATTACAGTATAATATCAAAAATTTTATATATTATAATATTTTTAATAAATTATATATTATACTAATTAAATCTGACATGCAAAAATAAAATGATATGTAATTAATGTTATTCTTTAAAATTTTAATTTAAATTTGAGAGTGATTGATTAATTAGAGAGTGAATCATATTTATTATGTCTTAATTATTAGTATTAAATTTTTAGTTATAATTTATTGACCATGATAATATTTTCTGTGATTTTAATTAATAAAATAAATTTAAATTAATATAACTAATATGTCAATAATAACACAAATTTAAGGTTGACTCAATAATATCGACTTGACATCTCTTTTTTAAATTCATGAACTTATCTAAAGCTAACATAGCTTATGATTAAAAGATATATATATTTCATTAATTCTTATAATATATTATTCCAATGATTTAATTTTAATGCATTGTTAATGTAAAAAGATATTTTAAATAGATATTCAATTATATAAAATTAAAGTCTTCAACCGTTAATTACCATATTTAAATGTAATTTGAATATAGCAAAACAAAAAGAATATTATATTTAAATCATATTAAAAATCCTAAAAAACCTCACAAATCTCATTTAAAATAAGTGGATAACTTCCATACTTAAAAATTTTATATTAAAATTAAATAATAATAGAATATATTTGAGTTTATAAAAAAATACTCAAGCATTAAGTAAAGAAAATTCTTAGTGGATTATTGGTCGGAATGTTGATGTTTTACTCATTGATACCCAGACAGACCTCCTTAGTTAACTTGCTTATGATTTGCTCGATGGTTTTTTCGGATAGAGGTAGAATAATTGAGTGTCATGTTGATCTGGTTTGCAGCATGTAGGTGATTTTATCTTTTGTCTTGTGAGGAATTTAATGTTAACTCGGGTAGAAAATTCAGTGTTTGCTGAAGAACAGGGCAAATAATTGAAATAGTGTTGTTAATTGAAAATATAAATGATATTTTAAATAAGGTTGGTTTAAAAAAAAAAGGTTGGTTGATGTTACGACAGGATTCTGAGAGCCTGTATTCGAGGTTGCACGATATGCGTTCGAGGAATCTGTTTCGCACGAAACTTGTGCCATTATAAAGTTAAGATATAGAGTTAACTTGGGTAGTATTTTCATATTTTAACTATATGTGAATCAGGACCAGTTTTATTTTGAATAAGGTTGGTTTCAGTTATGACAGGACTTGTCTCACTGGAAAGCTAAGATATGGACTTAACACGGGTAAAATTTTCATACTTTACGTGCATGTAAATCACTACTGGTTATATTTTTGAGTCGGGCTGGTTTCTGTTATGACAAGATTCTGGCAGTCTGTATTCTAGACAGCACAATTTGAGTTCTTGATATCCATTTCATATGAAACTTGTGCCATTAGAAAGCTAAGATATAGAGTTAAGTAAAAGTTTAGTATTTTAACTGTATATGAATCATTACCAGTTTCATTTTGAATGGTTTGTGTTATGACAGAATTCTGACAGCCTGTATTCAAGGCTGCATAAATTGTGTTCTAGGCATCTGTTTGACACGAAACTTGTGCCATTGGAAACAAATATTACTGGCCACTAGGTGGTTGTCAAAGAGATCAACTAATTAAGGCAAGCGCTTTTTATTATTTAATATTAGAATTGGTCTTATCTACATTAATTGTAGCTTATATTTATAATTTGTGAATGTAGCTATTTGGCTACTTTTTTTGTTCTTTTTTATCAAAGGAGAAATGTAATTAGCGTGAAGAGAAAAATAATATATAGAGCATATACGATTGAGAGATTCTCAATACAAAAGTAATAAACATAAGAAAACATCAAAACATCAAAGTTTTTCAATCTCTTAGCATATCAGATTGCTTAAACCAAGGAAATGCTAGATGTCTAATTCTATCCGATAAAAACTTTTTATCTAAATTTCTACAGTTAAAAATGCTAGAGTTAATGTTAGGAAGCTGTACTCATAAAGAAGAAATGAACTAGAATAGATCTGCCAATATCAGTGTGATATTCAGCATGAAGGAATGAAATTACAAGAAGAAAGATAACAAAGAAGCAGTTAATTAAGTATGGCACTTTGAGAGGCCAAGTCTCTCCCATGTAGCACTTTGAGAGGCCACAACTCTCCCAATTCCAATCCTCAAAATCGGATACCCTCGCTCCCTCTAGGATACCTCCCTTCCTTATATGTCCTCCACTCTTCCCTTATATATCAAATAAGAGAATGTGCTGCAAGCTGCAAGGACTAGTCTAACTTCTTCACTTGAGGTTCAAAAGATTTCTCATAATTTTTCTCCCTTTTTTGTCATTAGCAAAAGGAGTGCACACAGTCATATCATCATTGGCCACCCTTTTTGAGATGCTTAATTTCATTAAGAATCTACATAGAAGATCCTTATGTCGTCTTATCTGAGCTCCAAGATCTTTATTGGTTGCTTCAACTTTGTCCAATCTTAAGCCAAGTCTCTTTGGTTGTGTAGGAGAAGCTAAGATTCTGTGAGAGGTGGAGGATTGTTGGTAAGAGCAAGTTTAGCATTAGCTTCTTCATCAGAGAGATTTAGAGGAATTGTATCACTAGAACCTTGAGATTTTTGAGATATTTCCTTCTCAACCTTAGCAATAGGTTCAGTAGTAGGCTCTACTTAAGTTTCTAAAGTTTCCTTTTGCTCTTCCAGAGAGGTGATTCTAATACATGGTTAAGGTTAGGGTATTTTTCCAGTACAAAAGCAAAATTGTGTGTAATTGTAAGTTATAATCGTTTAAATATGTGAATTGTATGTAATTGTTAGAAGGATTTTTAAAATTATGTGAATTGTATATAATTGTTAAGTCGTAATTGTTTAAATATGTTTGTTATGTTGTTGTCGTTTAATAATATCTCTAATTGTTGAATACATTGATTAATTGATTATGGAAGTTCTTAATTTAAGCGAGATGCTTTTAAAATTTTGTGAACTTTTGGTTAGGCAATAAAATTAAAAGTAATTGAAAGTAATTGAATTTAAAACATTTAAAGATAAATTGAATATGTTTATAAATAATAATGTGATCTCTTAAAAAAATTGTAAGGTTTAGGATTACTCATATGTTCAATGTTTTCTTCAAATTGATCATGGATGTATGATAGATTGCATCCTAATAGAAGGGGATTAAACTGGAATTATGTAATGGTGTTGAAGAATTTATGATGGTAGCATATCAAACACAACAATTCATTGATAAGGCAAAGTTAGGTGCCCATGTAATAAGTGCAAATGTATGAAGTATTTAGATGATGATATCATAAGGGTTCATTTGTACAAATAGGATTCATGCCTAACTATTGGGTTTGGACCGAGCATAGAGAGGTAGTTAATGTGGGAAATCAAGTGGGTATGTTTCATATTGGAAGTAGTTCTAGTGGGGTCCACATAACTCAGCATAATGTGGGTAATGTGTTGTGGGAGGATAATCTGTGGACATCAGGAGATGGTTTTCGAGGCTCCTGGTCCTGAATTTGTGATGCATTATTCTCACTTTCATTAAGGAGCCTAACGAAGATGCCGCTAGATTTTATAGCCCATTAAAGGGTGCAAATCAACCTTTATGGGAGGATTTTGTGCACTCTGAGTTGAAGGAAATAAAAATTGACTGTTGTTTGAAAGGCTATATGCTTTTTATTACAAAGATGATATTGCATTGACCGAGTGTAATTGCCAAGTTATGGGGTTAGGCATAGTTGGGCCAAGCAAAGTATCTTCTGGGAGTTGCCATATTGAAAGGATAATTGGGTGCGTCATTGTAGATGTCATAGATGTCATGCATATGAGAAAAATGTGTTTAACAATATTATGAACACTGTGGTGTGTTTAAAGAAATCCTTGAGTTTGAGTATGTTGGTGAAACCACAAAAAGATATGTGCTATTCAAATATGAATGGTATGATTCTACGTGACTAAGTAGCATAAGACAACATAACAATTACAAAATCATTAAAATCAATCACACAAGACGTTATGCAAGTTGTGATCCATTTATTATTGGTCAATGTTATTATATGTCTTATCTTGGGAAAAGTAGATCAAACTAGAAGGTTGTAAACAAGACAAAAGCAAGAGGTAGAGTTGAAGGAAAGGAAGATGCTATTGATTATGCTTATCAAGTGAATGATCCTCCCTTCAATGGTAGTAATGGTTCTTGAAAATCCTCTTCCTTTGACTATGGAGAAGTTGATATAATTGAATGCACAAGTCACTATCCAATGAGAAATCACAAAGACGCAATAAATGATAGTAGTGATAATGATGCAGATAATGAACTTCTTCATGATCATTATGATTAATAAGGGATGATGAAATAATCCTCATTAACTTTTAGATTAACTGAGGTATTAGATATTATATGCAATAATATTTTGAAATAATTCTAAATCTATATATATACATATATATATAATTATTTTTTGTGTGGATTTTGTAATTGTTTCAGTATGGTTGATAGAGGCAGAGGCTAACCTAAGAAGGTTAGTTTACCACCACCACCTCCACTACTTCCCTTGCCACCACCTCCCTGCCACAACATCCACCATCGTTTCTCCACCACCCCCTCCCTTCTGGATGATGCCCACTCTCGCACCTTCGCCTTATTCCAGTCATAGTCCATTCATAGTAGTGACCCCAATCCTAACCCTACCATTGGCCACTCCCAGCCTCACATCTCATTTGACCCTACTTCCTGAAGTGGGTCATAGACACGGGACTGAATGGTAGGCTACTCGGCCCAGATGGTAGGCTACTCCTTCAAATTAGGCCAGATGGTAAAGACAGGTAAGTTGAAATATGTTTTCTATTACATATTTTAATTTTAGATTGTTTATGATATTTAAAATATTGTCATTGTATTTAATTTGGTTCATCTATGTAACAGTTTTGATCTTTTTAGTGAGGGCAACCATCAGATTACAAAAGTTATACAGAGTAGGTATAACTACCCATGGCTCACTTGAACCGACATACCAAATGATATTAAGGAAATGTGGTGGAGGAGCAGGAAGATCTTGCTGTAATTTATTCAATTATGTTAAAATCATGTTTATATTATCTATATGCTTCTAATTATTTATATCTTGTGAGTTTTGTATGTGCAGAGGTTCTTTTATATCCTACCAGAGCATGAGGCCACCATTAAGAGGGCTTGGAAGATTAGGTCCTCTAAGCACTTAGGTACATGTTCCAATATGTCCGCAAGGGGCACATGACCACCTCTTGGCTAAATAATGCCATCTTCCGCGAGCTACAATGCCATTACGCATCCGATCCAAGCTTTCAAGGACAAGTCCCAGAAGGGCAAACAAACCGAGCCTCATTGAAAGGTGGGTCACTACACACGGGTGGGTCGAGCACCCAAAAAGGAACGTAGCTGATAACTATAATCTTTTTAGATTTAATATATATTATCAACTTACTACATTTGAATTGTATTAAAGTAGTATGTTATTATGATTTTAATGTATATTTTCGTGTAGGCTAGGGAGTTAAATCGCCTTCCAACCCAGGGGAGCCGTTTTAAGAAACACACACCCAAAAGGGTGATAGGGGGAAATAGAAGAGGTATGGGTTGACCCTCGCCTGAGACAACATACATAAGACTGAATTCTAACCCTTTAGTATTTAATTTTTATTACTTTTTCATTTATGTCATAATTATTACTCACAGTGTGTTTTATCTTTTTATCTTTCTAGTGTGAACATACAGAGCTATATGGAAGCAAGCACAGACCCAATACCGGACCTAGCTGCGGTGGCTTGGCCTGATGTTGACATCCCTCCTCTAATTGAAGAGGATATTTGGGCCTAGGTGGTTGATGGTCCTTACAAAGATTGGATGTATGGGACAGGATACTATCCTGATAGTAGGTCCCCATCCTTCGCCACTAGGTCAGATCCTGGGGATGATGCCTTGTGGGAGCATGTATAAGCTTTAAATCAAGAGCTAGGAGCAGGCACAGCTTGTCCAGGACCAGGCAGTTGGCACAACTTCTTCAATGGCTCCAAGAGCAGGTAGCGGGCTGAGCAATAGTCAAGGAGGAGCTTAGAGAGATATGACATCTGAAGATGTTAATGGAGTAATAGCAATAATAGAAAGCCAAGAAAAAAATGTAAATTCAAGAAGATCCAGAAGAAGATTGTGGCCAATGTGATAAGGTTCTTTAACAACATGAAGGCCTCAAGATCCTATCACAAGAAGCTCTCCCATATGCTACTTCCATCCATTACCGAGGGCTCATCGTCTAATGGTGGCGATGACTTTGATGGGTCAGATGACGAGGACGAGGACTTTAGCTAGTCTTTTTCTAGCTATTTTTATTACATTTTGGATTTTTTTATAATTATTGTACTTTGTATCTATTTTATTTTGATACTTTGTTTATTTACTCCATCACTTTGTTTATTTAATTATCATTTCATTACTTCCTTATTTCATATCATTTTATATAAATAAAAAAAAATAAATATCAAACAATTAGATAATTTATATAAATTCTTCACATATGAAAATGTGATCTGCCTCTAAAAAAAGGAAAAGACCTACCAACAAGTATACCCATCAGAAATAAATGTAGCTTTTTAAATAGAAAAGAATAAATATTAAATTCCCATCAATAAGCCCTTTGGTAACATATAAATAAAATATTTATTTTATTTTCAAAACCTGTTAGTACAAATAAAAAATCTCATCAATAATAAATAAATAAAAATTCCTGCGGTAAAAATAAAAAAATCCTATCAGTAATATTATCCTAATAACCGCATTGACATCTTTAATACACGTTTACCCAGTTTTTTTTTTCATTGTTACCCTTTAGTATGCCTGTTAGTTCTTACCAATGGGTAAAATGACATTATCCCGACAAACCAAAACTCGACAACTGTGTTCGTCATAAACCCATAAATAAAAATTGAACTCATCAGTATACCCTCGGTATCCCATGTAAATCTTGTAGTGATTTGGATTAATTTATTTTAATTTTGAACATGGTTGTAAGTAATAATAAAATGTACATTGTTTTTCCCCTTGATATATAACAAGCTCGCGAGCCAACCAATATGAATGACGAGTAGAAGGATAAAACGTCACAATTTGGGTAATTATTATACATTAACATCTTTATCCTCTTTATAATAGGTAGTTGCTCACCATGATTTGGCATTTTGCTCAAATTATGTTGATTTTTTTAATAAACCAAGGGTATTCACCATCGAAAGGTGGCGACTAATTCCATCAAGGCATAGAGTTCATGAACGTTGGTATTACCTTTGGTCACGAGACCCACTTCATACCCACGACATAAAGAGTTTAGCTAGCTACTAATTGTTCAAACCTTATGGTTCTCAAATTATGTTGATTGATAGTGTAAATTAAAAGTAATTTACATTGGTAATATATAGAAATTAAATTCAAAAGATAAATATGTATGTCACTTTTAAAATGTTAGAAGACGAGTTTGAAACATTGATTTGTAAAAGGTAAATTTCAACATTTATTAGAACTAGTATGGTGTCTCGTGCAATGCATATGTTTAATATTCTCATAGTGATATATAGTAATATAAAATTATTTGGGGATATAAATTTTTAGATATTCAAGAAAATAAGTAAATAAATAATAATAATTAATAGACAACTTAGGTAATGCAAATACACTTAAAAAAAGAGTAGAATAATGTGTATTTAAAAAGTATAAATGTCATATACATAAGAGAGAGTGTGTGTGTGTTAATTTTGTTTATCAAATGTTGTCAAAAAGAGTAGAAATATTTGTGAATTAAAATAAAAAATAATTTGTTTAAAATATTTACAAAATATATATCAATGATTTTAAAAAAACTTGGGAGATAAGAAGCGAAAGATATTTAAAAATTTAAAACAGTCACTAGTGTTTCGGTGTTTGGAGAGTAAGAAAATGAAAGAAAACGAAGAACATGAGTTCAAGAACTCATAAGAAGCAGCAGAGTGGAATGGTCAAGGTGTTGAATTTCATGGTGATAAGAGAAGAGAAGATAATAATTGAGAGAAACTTGAAAATAAAATTTTACTAATAATGGAAAAGGTGAGGTAATATAAGTGGAATCCATCTTTATATTGACTAAGGAACATAATAAGCTATTAACTAATATCTAACAAACTAAACCAACCTCAACTAATTTCTAATGTAAACTATATATTCTAATACTTATCTTCCACGTGATAATAAATTATTGGGAGACAAGGAAGAGAATATAATTTTGGGACATGTGATTTCGGTCCATTGGGCGACATAGAGTTAATCATGTTCTCTTTTAGTTTTGTTTCTTTATTAGAAGTAGTTTTCCATGCCAGATTCCTAAACCTATATATGTACATGTAAAAACAATTATTAGTCTCCCTCACCCTCTCCCATGGGCAGCGCCTTTTGTATTCTAGGGTGGTCATGGCTCCCCTAAATTTTCAATTTTTATGTTTATAATATATATGTATCTATATATATTTGGTTCCGTCTAAAATTTTTATATGATATAACAATTTGTGGGATGATATATTATTAGTTTTGGAACACATTAGATAAGTTTATATCTCAATAGTTCAATTTTATTATCCACTTTTTTTTTAATTGTTTATTTCTATATAAATAAGAAAAAATGCAATTCAAATATTAGAGACGAGTTCATATAAACCTTTTACTTAAATATTTAAATATTGTAAGAAACAATATGTTGTGTATATAGATGTTTCTTAGAGTTTTGATTGGAAAGTGCATTTTCTTTTTGAATAACAGTTAGCAATAACAAATTGGTTCCTTAAGGAAAAAAAATTTATTTCATGATCCAATGAAAGTTCAGGACAAATTCATCGTTCCTTAGTATTTTTAAATGATTTATTGGACAAATTAATCTTTAATTATGTACAAAATAAGTTCACCAAATATTTAGAATGAGTTAATTTGTTCTGTGTTTTTAATTATAGGGACCACAAAATATTTATATTTCTTTTAAAAACTAATTTATTTCGCATAATTTTTGCCAAAGACCAACTTTTTTTTCTATATATATAGATTGGCATTTGAAATTTAGAATAATATATATATATATATATATATATATATATATATATATATATATGTATGTATATGTATATGTATGTATTATCTTTTAATACTTGTCCCATCTAAAATTTAGGTTTAGCCTCGCCCCCGCCCTCCCCTCTTTTTTCTTCATTAACATATTACAAATAGGAAATTGTACACTGTTGTTATTAGATTCATTCATGATCCAATTATTGTGATAAATGTGATCTCTTTTTTTATTATGTCAAAATCTCATCCTATTTGTAATTTGCCTAAATTGTTTGCTAAAAATTTTATAATTATACTATTTCAACACCTAAAATTACAATTATGTTGTCTAAATCGTTTGCTAAACTTGTACAATTATTATTATTATTATTATTATTATTTTTGTAAGTTTTTGATAAGGTGATGTCCCAAACAAGTGAATTGGCATGGTTACCTTTAACTACTTTATTATGTAAGTACTTGCACACTTCTTCATATCTCTAACAACATACCTTGAATTTTGAAATCGCTACTACTTACTAGATTCTTTTGAGGAAACAAATCAAGTAGCACTTGTTATAAAAGTATTTCAAGGATTGATCGGATAATTAGCAACTTCATCCGTTCAAATAGGCCATACTTATAAAGAGACATGGTACTCTCATAGAAAAAACAAAACAGTGGATACACAGAAGCATAAACATAAACGACAGAAATCCTAGGGAGACAAACTGCACCTTCTTGACTTCAACTTAGAATCGGTGGTGGCATTAATCCACGCCAAAGAGTGTGAATTGAATCCACCACTACCAATTCTTGGGGCACCCACATCAAAGAGGGACCCTATAGGATGGATCCACCATTTTCAAGATGAACAAGTTACCTCTATGCCCTCTTGATATTCTGTAAGGTTGAAGCAAAAGAAAGAGATTCAAATTCAGACTTCAAGTTAGCATGTCGAGGACAGAAGATATAATGAATGAAGAACATTTAAAAGAGATCATTATTCAGTATTCTGTTTGCTTTTAGGTCTGTACTTCTAATTGCTTGCAAGATGAACTCTACAAATATTTGATATTGAAAAGAGCAACTTACCGTAAATCTTCATCCAGATAAGTAATTTCCAATTGACCACGACCACTCACAGGTGATTTTATAGGTATCTGTACATAGCATTATAAACTCATGTCAGGAATAACTAAACAAGAAGAACAAATAAAGCATCACTGCAAACCTAAACTTCAACATAAGTGGCCAGAAGCAGGGATGACACTTGTTATTTATTGTTACCCATTATCCAGTATCAGTGACAGATCTAGAAAATTTTAGAACTGGGCAAAAATAACACATCAGTATAAAAATGAGTAAAATATATTATATTTTATTATTTAGTCTCATTTAAAATCAATGTGGGGTCAAACTTTTTTAAATTATGGGGGCAAAATATATTATATCTACATAAATATTAAGAAAAATTAAAATTTTTATGGGGGCATATGCTTCCACTTTGCCCAATGCAGATCCGTCCCCGAGTATAACAAGTAATTCAAGAAAACATCTACATGCATGTGTTTGAATTTTGAATGCAGTTCACATGAATAAGGAACTGGAGTTTTGTTTGCAATAGTTTATTTTACATAAGTTGTTCCTCTTATTATATGACAAATAATGTAATAAACCATATATAACAACGGGAACCGAGCCATGTTCCACTTGGTGAGATCAGTTGGATCTACACACATGAAAAGTAATTAGAGTAAAGGTTGGTGTATAATAATACTACACCAACACTCTCACAATGTCCATTGTCTTTTAGTGAGTGGATATTGATGCACTAAAAAACAAAAAATATTATGAGTATTTGTGTAGTATTATTATACAATTTTATTGTACATCAAACATTATTCAGAATTATGACTTTCAAGCAGTACATCACCTACCAGGCAAGCAATCTTGAAGAAGTCAAACTCGACATCCACCCTTCTAGAGTTAAGTGGCACTAAATTGGCAGTGGCCTGTGGCAACAGTGGCAAATTGTAGGCTCCAAAGCGTAGTGAATTCATGAATCAGATAATTAAAGATTTGACATTAATGAAGTTAAACAGATAAAATCGGTATAATCTATGTTGTAAAGCAATGTAAAAAGATATTAAACTAGTGGTTAAAACTGTATTACCTGGTTGTAGAACGGCCAAGTTTCAATATTTTGAGCTCTTAACGTATCCACATTTATTGCCTGGTACATCTTTCCATTTGGTCGCAGAAATTTTGGTTTCTAGGAGAGTTGAATACAGTAAAAATTAATTCCCACCTCTCTAAGGCAAATGAATAAATTTGAGAATGATACAGCAAAACCAACCATAATATAATAAGTATGATAAGGAAGAACAACTCCCACATAAAATCTTTGAAGTGAGATCAATAATGACTAAGTAACATAAGTATATAACTTGAGCAAAACTGACTCAGATAGACGAGACTCGATCTATGTCCCAACTCAAAACTATCAAATTTTGCCCCAGAAATCATCAAGTGATGAGAAAAAAGCTGCAAAAAAAAAAAATGAATACAAAATTCCCCTGGTACTTATTTGATTCCTCATGAAAAAAAATACAATTTATCCCCTTTAACTTAGACAACCACCCAAAAAGGAGTGATCTATATTCACAATTTGGTAAATGCAACTAGATGCAACATTTTGACGTGATTGCTGATTATACTTCAAAAAAAAAAAAATTGTCTTTGTCAGCTGTGTCACAGTGCCACCAGAATATAGATATAGACTACCTCACCACATACAGGTCTAAAGTGTGAAAATGTGCAAATAATCTGTGAATTTGTAAACCCCTAGAAGTAAGTAAAATGGACAAACCTGTGTCTGCAGAAGAGATTGAGATGTTGTATATAAAAGCTCCCATTTTCCATTGAGTAAATCAGACTTAAGAGGCATCTTTATAGGATTCACAGCCTCAAGTTTACGAGCAATCTAAATACATAAGGGATAAGATCACCTTAAAATTCACAAACAAGGAAACCAAGATACATGGAAAACAAAGCCATCACTTAAATCATGCAGGTGAAATGTATTGAACCTTGTCCACATATTGCTGGTCCTGAGAAGTGGCCTCTGCACCTCGGTCAAGGGGTGCAATTGTCTCAAGAGCTCCACCTTGAGGCTCTCAACATCTCTTCTACCTGTAGCGGTCAGAAAACCTGGGAAGAGTGAAACCATGTTCCTCCATTTCCTAGAATCAGCTACTGGGAATGTGATGTGGGTGCTAATGAATTTTGATCTTGAAGATGAGAAAAGAGAATTTGGTTGTTGTTTAGGATGAGAATTAATCATGCATTTGAATGGCAGAGTAGTAGTGGGAACTGAGAGAGCCATTGAGAGATGTTCGGGTTTTGCCAACCATTACAATTGGAGGTACATTTTCATGCTAGCATGTTTTCTATCATGAATATTATGTACGTAAAATGTATGCAATTAGATTTAACAAATCTACTTATACATTTATTAACCACATGTTTTATTGTCTAATATTAATATTGAGTTTTGATAGATTAATTATTAGTGCAATTTCTTTTTGACAAAATCATATAATTGTGTATAGATTTGTCATTGAAAATATTACTAACACTTAATTAACTCAAGCTGTTTAATACTTGCTTTCCTTAAGTATGGTTTGGAGTTCTATTTCTGTGAACAGAACATATATATATATATATATATATATATATATAATCAAGTTATATTAGTGTAACTTTAAGAAAATATTATATCATTGAATAACTTTTTATTGGTATAAATTTTTACAAGACCCACCGTTGAATTAAAAACTCACATTGTATAGATCAAGTTATTTGAAATTTTAAATTAATCTAAAATTATTTTGTATAGTTTTTATATACATCAAAATTAACATAATATATATACTTAAAATAAATAAAAATAAGAGCTACATGATTACATTGCTATTGATATTCAATTTTTATGAAATTTGATATAAATAATCTTTATAATAAGTAATTATAATTCAACAGTTGGATTAATAAAAAAATTATTTTATTAAAAATTATAAGTGACATAATTTAATCCTAACCCTATATATATATATATACACATTTAAAGTATAATAGCTTTATGAACTAATAATATTATTTTAATATCTAAAAATTAGTATGTATTCGCTTTTCACCTTTAAATGTGATGGGATATTGAGTTTAGTGAGAACCGCATCACATTTAAGGATGATGTTAAAATAACTTCTTCTTTTTTTATGTGAATAGCTTTGATTGATCACTTTACTATGAATTTTGCCGAATTCGCTCAACTATTATTTTTCTATTTCCTTATTTTACCTTTTTGTTTTCGGTGCAATCCTAATTTTACTCTAACCTTGCTTTTGAAAAACCTCCCGTACTTTTTATTTATTTTTTTACAAATCATGTCAAGCCAAATAGCACAACTGATCTGGGGAAAAAAATTCTATTTTAATACCCATATAGATCTTATGTGATATAAAGGAGTGATAAAAAAAAATAAATTAAAAAAAAAAAAAAATAAAATCTATATTATTTATAAGTAAGGTATTTAAATATTTAAAAAAATTAAGTGTTAAAATAGCAAGAAAAAAAAAAACTAACATTCGAGCGCTTTATTTTAGATTGGACTGAAGCATAACGCGAGACTGCACTCATAATTTTTTTTTATTGAAAATGAAAAATTATAAAATTCATAGAATAAATTTATAATTATCAGTAAATCATGTCATTAGCTAAGCTAAAATAACTATAACAATTGAAGTGAACACAATTCTAGGTAAAAAGCATGAGTATTTGCAATAATATTTTGGGTCTGGACTGGAACTCAAATAATTGTACTTATCCAACATACGGAACCTGATGGGTCAAATCGTTCAGACCACAGACTGCACAGTAGCACACGAGATTCCGAGTTTTTTTGGTTAAAACGAGATTTCGAGTTTTTAATATTTTTGGTCGATATTTGACAATAAGGGAAATCTAGCTTTGGATAGGGTTGTGTCAGAGTCCCTATCTCCTTGAATAGGAAACTGTACTCTCGTGCGTGATAATTACTTTTTTTTTGTCTGAGTACCTGATAATTACTTGTCTTCAGTTGTCTTGACCTATCGTACCACTTATTATTTTCTGTGTGAAAATTTTTAAAATTAATGTAAAATGAATTTGAGATAAGTATAATGGATGAATTCAAATTTTTTCTTAAACTTTAAATAAAATAATAAAAATAAGGAACCTTGATCCATTAAGAAAAATATATAAAAAAGTTTTGAAAAGATTAACATAAACCAAGCCAAACCCATAAGTAACCCTATGCATCCATCCCAAGTCATTAAAGTAGATGAGAATGGAGAAAAGATATCAGAAAGTAATTATAGAGGAATGATTGGTTAGCTTTTATACTTTACAGTAAGTAGACCAAATATTCAATTAAGTGTGAAAATTTGTGTTTGATTTCAATCTAACCCAAAGTAATCACACTTAAATGCTGTCAAAATGATTTTGAGATATTTATATGATACTACTAATCTTGGTTTATGGTATAAGAAAGGCACGTCTTGTGAAATTGTAGGATATTGCGATGCTGATTTTGTTGGAGATAAAGTACAAAGAAAAGCACCAGTGGATGTTTCGTTTCTTTGAAAAAAGTCTTATCACTTGGTCATGCAAGAAACAAAATACCATTACTTTTTCTACAACTGAAGCTGAATATTTAGTTGCTATAAATTGTTACACCAAGATGTTGTGGATAAGAAATCAACTAAAGGATTATCACTTGAGGTATTCCAAAATTCCTATCTACTGTGATAATATCAATGCTATTAATCTTGCAAAAAATCTTATTCAACATTTAGATCCAAGCATATTGATGTTAAACATCATTTTATTAGAGACCATGTTCAGAAAGATATGTTGATTTAATGTTTGAGAATACTGAAGATGAAGTGTATGATATATTCATAAAATTATTAGCTGAAGATCGTTTTTGCTATTTGAAAATGCTTTTGAAGCTCAAAAGCATTCATGCATAAACATCTTTGGAGACTCCCTATCATGGCTCTAAATAGGTCCAAAAGAATACATCTATTCAAGGACAGAAAATTAGTTTGCAAGATCAAAAAGTCAGTGTGCAAAATCAGAAAGAGGGTCAAAAGTTCAGAAAATGGGTTAAAAAGTCATACATGTTCAAAATATGGAAGATATTTCATATATGAGGAACTTGTGTAGCTGTGAAGGCTCGCACTTTGTTATTAATGGTCTAGAAAGTTGATAAGGTTTAGAAAGTGATTCCACGGTTCAAAAACCATTTACTTTGGAAGTCTTGAAAAAGGCAAGATAATTTCCACTCTTTTTAAGTTTCTCTCTCCCACGTCATTTCACCTTTAGACTTTATGTCCCATCACTTAAATAACTTTCCACACCTCACACATAAGCCCTTCATCTTCAACCTTATACACTTTTATCAAAACCATTTCATGTCTCTACAAACCCTTCTCTATAACCTTTATCGTTTTCCTCAAACCCTTAACCTTTTTTCTCTCAATCCTCTTTATCCTTACATATAATGGTTAAAGGAATGCAACTTGACTGCACAATTGCCAAAAGAGGACCGTTTTACATGTACGATGACCTTAAGATGCAGGATCATTATGTGAACAACTTTTCACTCAGGAAAGTTGTCCTAGGGAAATCATTAAGAAAAGAGCTACTTGAAGAAGTGTCCATTCTCAAGGAGGTTTTCTCCTTCCAAAGGTGGGTGGAATTCTTGGAGATAAATGATAATTTTTCTGGGATTGGTAATCCCTTTCTCATAGCTGAAAGGTACATCAAACTTATCCTTGAATACATTCATTAGAGATTTTTCTATGGAGATTGGCCCTATAGGCCTCTCTAATGTCGTCAAAGCATCGTACAAAGGGTTCATCTGCACCTCCTCATCAAATTGGACTTGTTCTCCAGGAATAGATGAAGGTGATGTATCAAGGTACTTGACAGACTCCATTATTCATAAGCCAGATGAAAGTTTTCACTGTGCTAGTTCTCAATCTTGCCCAACTGGGAGCACGGATGTGCTTGTGGGTATGGATTGTATAATGCTTTACTATCTCATGTCTAAAAAGAAAGTGAACCTACCAAGGCTCATTATGGATCACATGATAAACGTAATCACCAAAGACAAAAGAAGAACTATTGGAGTTCCCTATGGAATGCTGTTGACAGAATATTCCAATATTTGAACTATCCTCTAGCTAAGGAATGTTTTGAATGTGTGGAAGGGACAAAATACATAATGGCTTCATTTAGGACCACAAGAAGAAAGCATGCTACCTTAAGAACTAGTTGCACTAGACAAAGTCCTAGGATAAGGAATGAACAAGTTAGAAAGTCTTCTGAGAAGGCTTGGATTGAAAAGAAAATGGAGAAAGGAAAAAGAAAGCTGATTCTCATGGATAGTGAGTCTGATAACTCAGAGGAAGAAAAATCGTTGAAATTCCTCTATATAGAGAAAGAACCAAGTTGAGAGAAGAAATGATACAAAGACAAGAGCCTTGCATACCTCCACCCACTTTAGAAATAGAAAAACTCCTTCCAAAACCACTGAAACACAAAGAAGATCAGACAAAATGCATCCGCTCTAGGAGGAACAGTGAGAAGAAAGGACATAAAGCATAAACTAAGAAATTTTCCAAAAGATGTTCCTTCAACCATTATACTTCTTATGGAAATAGTAAGGTATCAAGCCTGGTTATGAAGTTGTCAATACCTTAGAAGAAGAGGAAGAGCAGATTCCTGAAGTAGAACAAACTATTGTGGAAATGATATGCTTTAGAGTAGTGAGAAATTTCAATCCTTAGAGCCTATTGTGGAAGAACACATGAAGAAGCAGATGAACCTTAAACAACTATAATTCTTATGGTTGCTCAACCTCCTCCTTCTATATGAACAACTCCAGTGGAAGAGGAAGAAGACAAAGCCTCATAAACTAGCTCTCCTCATGGTGAAGATGCTCCTACTACTCTTACAATTGCTCCTGTTTCTGATCCTATTTCCGCTCCTACTCTTGATTCTGTTCATGTTCCTGGTTCTAAATCTATACCTATTGCCCCTATGATCATTACTGCTATTACTAATCAAGACTTGTGTATTTTATGGATAGCTTTCAGCTTTTCCTTCACAAATTCTAGAAAATTGAAAATGAAAACTAAAAACTAAAAATGAAAACCAAACAACCCCTAAGCTACCCGAATCCATTATTCCCATTTAGAACTTCATTATGCCTTTGCTGACTTAGACTTTGGAGTCCTTAAAGGTTCCCTTTGGCATTGGGATTTGTGCTAAAGCCATATCAGGAGTACGAATAACCTAAAACCACCCATTCAGGTGTTTCTCGTAATAGTTATATTGATAGTGAAATTTATGAATAATTATATGCCATTAATTAGAGGTTTCATTTATATTATTAGTAAGATATTTATTATTAATTATTTTATCTTTTACTTATTATTAATTATTTTATCACATTTATTATATTTATTAGAAATTATAAATATAACTAAAATTTTAAAATTATATATACATATCCAATGTGATTTCTAAAATGAAAACATTAATTTTTTTCTTTAAAAAATCAAGAAACAAGCAAGGACAGATAGCATATGCAAATGCAACTAGGATTTCAATGTGGGAATTGAATGCCATGTAACAAAGAGGCACTACTCCTACGCGCCATATCAGTCATCACTTCCCCACTGACTCTTGCACTATGTGCAATACTAGCAAAGCACAATAACACACACACACACACACACACACACAATAGAGCAGTTGAACTTGATAAGCAGAGAGAAAGAGAAAGAGAGGGAGAGATATGATGGATGAGGCATAGGAGGGAGAGCGCACATGTCCTTCATTACTGCTTCCTCAATGTTTCCTGGGTTCAAGTTCTGTCCACTGACCATGAGTTGATCTCATATTACCTCAGGAACAAGTTGGATGGCCATCAATACACTGTCAAATCATTTCCAAGCTTCAATTTTGTTGCTTTGAGCCTTTGGAATTTACCAGGTTCTTTAATTTTAATTAGATAATTTTTTTTCTCCCTCTTTTCAACCTTCCTTCAATATTTATTTATTTATTTACTTATTTTGTTTGTTTTAGTTCTAGTTTTGTTGGCATATTGGAAGCTAAGTTGTTAATTGTTGATCATTAATACTAGAAAATATAAAGGAGTTTAGGGGAGAGGTTTGTTGCAACCAAGATCATTTCCTTTTTAGGTTACAAGGCTACTACTCTAATGTTGAGCCAAGTCTCACGCTCTTTCTCCTGGATATATATTACAAGTAAATGATAGTTACACTATATGTAAGTGTGAGTGTAACTATAAAATTTGTATCATTAAGAAAAAAAATTATAAGACAGTGAGTGTAGTCTAATGACTTAAAAAGAAACACGTACGCGTCCATATTTTTTATGGTTTAGGGGTTTGACTTGGACTTTATTTGACTTGCTATTAGAGGTTAGAAGAGAAGCAGTCGATAATTAAATCCACCATAAATTAGTTTTATATTCCCTTATTGAAGTTATTTATTAATTCTTCACCGCACCCTCAATCACCATCAATGTATATTGCCTCCTAAGAAGATTATCAACGCTATGCCAACCACCACTGTGCCAGGACTAATAAAAGTGTCAGATCAAAAATACATTTTTAATTGGAAGCTTTTATATGTAAAGTAAATTATTAATTGATATTTGCCCCCATTAAAGTAATTGTTAGGTGAAAAATTATTTACTTTTGGTAGAGTGAATATATATTAGTGGGTTTTTTACATAAATAAAATGAAAATAGAGAGATGTTATGTATTTCCCATGTTTTCCAGTTGTTACATATATGTCCTCTTTTGTTTTTAATGGAAGTCGATTTGAACCGATTTCGTAAGCTACAAATTTTTTTCACAAAAATAACACAGAAGTTGACTCAATCGACTTCTATTCTGCATACATTTTAGGCTCAGGTCATGTCACGTCAAATCATGTTGGGTAGTCAAAAAACACCAAAGTTGATTTGAATCGACTTCATAGGCATGTCAGCTTTTGTCAGAATGCGTCAGGTACAATATGAAATCGGTGCAATCGAAGTTTTATACAAGTTGATTATAAAGTCGATTCTGTGTATTATAGAAGTCAATTGCACCTGATTTCATATGTACCTAACATCCTTTCAGAACAATGTGTAATACCGCATAGAATTTTTAATCAGAAAAGTTGGCAATTGGCATTATAGACTACTATTATTCATTCACCAAGAGAAATTGAAAGAAACAATCTCCAGTATGCTTCATATCAAAGTCATGATCCATTATTAAATGGCTATTATCAAATAATTATTCTTCAGATCATGTGCAAATTCCGCTTCCTCTCATCAATATTGTATCAAACCCAATCTCAATATTACAATTTACCAAATTTTCTTTGACAAACCCTTTTGCATTCTATCCCCTTTGACAAAAAAGAATGAGGAAAAAGATGGTTACAAAGTTCTTGCCTATGAATTGTGAGACAGGACATACAACTAGTTCTCTTAAATAAGATAACATCTAACAATATGAAAAATAACAAAACTAAACATAGGAATGAAAACCTAGTAATGTATAAAAAAATCTAAATTTCTTTTCAATTGTTTTTATGATAGGTAAGAGTACTATCACTACTATATAAGCTCAAACTACTACTTTACTCATCACAGCTCCTATGCACTATTGGGCCAAAGAGTAGGACTTTGCACATGAATAACCTTACGGTGATGAAGAAAGCCTATATTGCAGAGAGATGTGGTTGAAAATGAATAGAATATAGACTATCATGAACATTTACCATCCTCAAGATGGGGCTGAAATCACTTGAACCTTAAAGATGGTCTTTCGTCATAATGGCAACTAACTCAATTTGGAGGAACATTTGTCTCTAATAAATTGGTCCCACCAAGGCATGTGGCTCCCATGGACAACTTTCCTCTTGGCACTTGATCCACCAAACTTTGATAGTGTCTTGTGTTTTGATGATGGACTAGATTTGAACACTTTTGACACCTTTGAAAACCCCTTGTTCTTCCTATGAGAATGGTCCGATTAATGCATTTCCTTGTCATAAATTTCCGTGTTACCAAATAATGTGAACCCAGTTTCCATTATTTTACTATTGTTTAGGTAGAGGTGAAACTTGTGGACACATTCATCTTACCAACAAGATTCAAATCGCTCAAGAATCTCACGATCCTCTTGGCCACCTTTGTTCAAGTGAAATCGGTACACATAGTCCAAAGTTTTATCATCTCCTGAGTCTACCCTAATTAATTATGCTACTTTAATATCCCAAATATAAAATTTATTGGTATGTGAACTAACATCATCATCATCATCATCATTATTATTATTATTATTATTATTATTATTATTATTATTATTAAATGATAATTATAATAGCCTTTCAAGTTTTGGCCATGCTACATTTGGTTTCTTTTTGGTTATATATATATATATAGTAAATTATTAAAATAAAGTCATATAATATGACATTTTAGAATGGCAAAAGTACACGCTTAGCATTGAAATCATGGCAGCATTCCTAGTTTGACTTAGTCAATAGTGTCTTGAATGTTTTTCCTTTCAGTTCGTTAATTTGGTAAGGCTATTAGGATTTTTTTTCTTTTTGTGGGAGTCCAAAGGCCCTTATATATATTTGATAATAGTCATTCATAAAAGCAAAGTAACTCATCTTCTCGCGCGTTAGTGAAACGAATGTGGAACAGTGCCGGTTTTTTTTATATACCCCTAGTATATATTTGACACATTATAATACTCCTAAACATTCTTCTAAGAACGCTAGCCGCCCAAGGATTTTTCCCTAGAGAAAAAAACGTGGTTCTCTCAATTTTCTCCGATTAATCTCTCGGTAAGTGTAATACCCTGGTTTTCACGTGCCGGTGCCCAGGTTGGGTCGTGACAATAAGTAATTTTCATGGAATTTAGCCAATTTCCTTCTCCTTTTTGTTTAGTCCGTGAGTTTGGGACTGCGATTTTTTCTCTCACCATTCTTCCTCCCTATCATCCTAAACTCAGTTTGGGAGATTAAATCAAATTGTTTTTATTTTCATTATATTGTTTGGCAGTTGTTGGTTCATCCTACAAGGTCAAGTTGTTAGTGCAAGTACACTCCTAGCTACCAACTGTGAGTGGGTTTAAGCTCATGACCATACTTTTGGTCATTATTATTATTTTCCTATATTATATGAATTATTTATGAAATTTTAGAATAATTTATGTCAAGAAACATGCCTTATAGATTATAGAAATTTCAGAAAATTATTATTTTAAAACTATCATGACAAATTATTATTTTAGAAAACTCATGGGACCATACTTATTGTATGTATGATTATGGATTTGTTTTATCATCTAGAAAATTTCATGAATCCCAATTTTATATGAACAGTTAATTTTGTTGCTATTAGTTTTTAGCCAATAAATAGTGAGAAACATATCAGCGTGTTAACGCTAGGATTGATCGTTAACCTTAGTACCAAGTGGTTCGCTAGAGGACTAGCTCACCCACAGGAAGGAACCTAGTGAGGTGTCCATTTATGGGACCTAGATAGGTGCCCATCAGATTAGCCATTGGCTCAGATTTAGCTATTAAGCTCAGATATTTATGTATAGAATAATTCCTTTTCTCTACTTGCTATTACCATGGATTAATTAAATTATTGTTTTTAGTGCAATTATCTATAATTATATATAAAATATTTTACACTAGTTACATGTATATGTTATGTATTTTGATTGCTGTCCTATGTGGGTTGTGAGTGGAGGCTCACTCTCATTTTTGATGAACTCACCCCTTCTTTTCTCCCCTAGATATACAACTACAGGTTCAGTTGCACCAAGGATCCTCCCCTATAGTGCTGAGCTTCTTCTTGGTGAGTTTCACTTCGGAGTGAAGTTTATATAGGTTATGTTAGCTTAGTAGTGCTCCAGGAGTTGTGTAGGTAGATCCAGACATGCATTATATTATTTTAATTATTGTCAGGTTTCAGTCATTTATTTAATTATGTTTGGCTTTACCCAGATTATGGATTTATGCAGCTTTAGAATTTATGTTTTAAAAATATTTTCAGATTATGGAATTATAGTTGAACTTGAGATATTTTAAATATATTTGATTTGATTATGCATATTAGTCAGTTACGTCAGGAGAGGCTTCCGTGGGACTCAACCCTCACGTGCCTCACGTTCATAGGCGGGTGACTATATAGATCTCCTTCTGAATCATCTGCATTAAAAACAAAATGAGGAATGCCTTGATTCCACATACATTGGATCATTCCTTGGGAAAGAATCGAAGAAGCCGAAGACGACAATCATATTGTGTTAGGTACAGACGAAATCATATGCAATTGACTTATGTAATACATAGAAGTCGATTACACGATTTCATGCTGGAGCTGACGCATTTTGACAAAAGTTGACATGCATATGAAGTCGATTCAATTGACTTTGATGTTTTTTGGCCCACCACATGATTTGACGTGACATGACCTTAGCCTGGACTCATGTAGAAGTTAAGTCGATTTAAGTCAACTTCTATGTTATTTTTGCGAAAAAATTTGCAGCGTAAGGAAATCGGTTCAAATCGACTTCCATTAAAAACAAAAGAGGACATATATGTAACAAACTCAAAAATAGGAGAAATACGTAACATCTCTCTATTTTCATTTTATTTATGTAAAAAACCCTATATTAGTTAATTAATTATATTATATTATATTATTAGCACCATTTTTTATAAGCATTTTCTTTTTTTCTATGAAATTTGATTGTACTATTTACATTGTTACGTCTCGATTTTCGATAGGTGACATTGATAATACTCTTGCTCATTGTCTGTGCTCGTTGTTTTCAAAATAAAAATTACCTACCCAGCAAATATAATTATGTACATCTTATTTCTTAAAATTATTATTACCAATTATTTATTTAAAAATTTAAATATAAAAATCACTCCAAAAAAGGATAGCACAATGATAATGAAGAAACCAGGTTTACGAGTAAGGAAAAAAAGAGTTACAAATATTTCCCCATTTATTTTTCTTCTTTCTTTCTTGGCTATGATCAAAATCAATATAATAGAATTGGTTGAATTTGAAATTTATACAAAGATCAATCTTCTTAATAATGAATTGCAAATGAAATGATGATAGTCATTATGATAATCAAACAACTTGTACAAATATCCTGCCATAGGTATTGTGTGTCACAAATTTACAAGTTTTTTTTTTATCACTTATAAGTTTTTTGGTCTAGGTTTACAAGTTTTCTCTTCAAGTTCAGCACCACTGTCATTTTCAATCATCACATGCACTCCTCTATCAGGAAGGATACAAATAACACTAAATAACAAATTTCTCCCTTTTTTCCAAATAAAAAAATGAAAATCCCTAAAAAAAAAAAGCACAATGACAATGGAGAAACCAAGTTCAACGAACAAGGTAAAAAAAAGAGTTACAAATATTTCCCTTTTTATTTATCCTATTTCTTTCTTGGTTATGATCGAAATCAATATAATAGAATTAGTTGAGTTTGAAATTTATACAATGATCAATCTTCCTAATAATTAATTACAAATGAAATGATGATAGTCATGATAATAATCAAACAAATTGTACAAGTATCTTGGTGCATAGGTATTGTGTATCACAGGTTTATAAGTTTTTTTTTATCACGGTTTATAAGGTTTTACAGTATAGTTTACAAGTTTTTATAGTATGTTTTACAAGTTTTTTGGTCTAGGTTTACAAGTTTTTTTCTTTAGGTTCAATATTACTGTCACTTTCAATTATCACAGACACTCCTCTATCACAATGAGGATACAAATAGCACTAAATAACAAATATCTCCTATTTTTTCCAAATATAAAAAAATGAAAATCTCTCCAAAAAAGAAAGCACAATGACAATGGAGAAACTATGTTTGACGAGCGAGGAAAACAAAAGATTTACAAATATGTCCCCTTTTAGTTTTCTTATTTCTTTTTTGGCTATTGTAATAACCAAAAAAAAAAAGTAAGGATCATCGTGCACCTTAAGTGGTAAAGACCACCATAGACTTCTCTCTCTTTATCTTCTCTTCTTCCTCTCCTCGTAGCTCACTCCTTAACCCTCATCTTTCTTCCCCTTTTCATTCTTTCTTTCTTCTCTTCTTCCTCTGTCCCCTTCTTCCTTTCTTTCTCATCTTCACAAAATATCACCACCACTTCCATCATCATCATCTCCTCCTCCTCTTCAACACTTTCCACCGTTCTCTCTCATCTACCTTCATTTTCTCTCTTTCACCTCCATTAGAGAGTTTGAAGCTTTTAGAAGGAATTGAAGTGATTTTCTTCACCAATTCTACTCTTCAAGTGGTAAATAAATTTCTACACTAATACTCGTTTAATTTATTAAAGTTTCTAGTTAATTTAGGATTAATATTGGTGTTTCTTTGAACCCTATAAATTGGGGATTTTTGTGATTTGTGGCTAATTTATATAAATTGGTGACATTGTTAGCTCACAAATATTAATGTTGTCTTGTTCCTAGAGCGATAGAGCAATTAACATCAACACTTGAATTGGTGGCATTAGTGGAGTCATTCTTCTTCTTTGAACCATTAGTAGTGAGTAGATAGTGTATCTACAATTTACTTTATGCATGATAAATTTTGATTATAAATATAAAATTATATGAAGAGTTGAAAGTATGTTGATACAAGAGAAAATAATTTATTTATAGAAAATGATGCTTGATGTTTGAAATTGAAATATTTAGTTGGAGGCCAGAATTTGATTATTATGCTTATTTAAATATTTTTAATCAAATTGTAACGAATATTGAATTTTAGAACATCTTATGTTAATTATTAAATTTGAGTTTATTTTATGTCCATTGTATTTCATATAACTTGAGGATAGATTTTATGTTGTAAAAATATCATGGAAGTAGAATGTGCATGATTTTAATTAAGTTAGGGAAATTCCATAGTTAGAACCTATAGTTAACGGCAATGACGTTAGCCTCAGTGTACCATGAGAAACTCCGTTAGTAGGTGAGGTGCTAACCGCACATGACTTTTGTCATGTTTGGACTTGTATATGGCTACGGGCTAACTCTAGTTAGCAGGTGACCTTGGGTCATGTCTGGACTTGTTATTGTTTTGCTTCGGATAACTCCCCATTATATTAGGATTTATGTGATTATGTAAAGCTATGTTATCAAGAAATCCCATGTTATGACTAGAACTATATTTTTATGAGTATATATACATTATTATATTTATATTATTTTATTTTTACATTTAGTAAACTATGAATATTCTATCTCTCGCAAATTGCAAAACTCACCCCGTTGTCTTTCATTTTTTTTTCAAATAGGTGCTAGTTCAGGTGTTCTTTGGTACAACCTTAGTAAGTTATAAGTTGGTGAGCCTTTTTGTAAAGGCCCTTTTTGGTGGAAACTCTTATTTTGTTTTAGCCTAGTTATCAGTTGCTTCATATGTTACAGGCAGGGTCCTTGGACTTATATTATTCTTATGTTTGAGAAAGCATGAATACCATTTAAGGATTGTACTACAAACTTTGAGATTGATACAAGCTTTACACAAGCAAGTTCTTCAAATGTAAATTTTGGCTTGATGAGGTGGCTTTTCCTGGTCACATTGTATCCAATGATGGGATTATGGTGGATCCCAAAAAGATTGCAGCTATCTAGTAATGGCCATGACCAACTACAGTTATCGAGATTTGCAATTTTTTAGGATTAGTAGGCTACCACCGTCAGTTTGTAAAGGATTTCTCAAGAATTTTTGCGCCATTGACTAAGTTGACTCAAAAGAATGTGAAATTTCATGGTCAGATACATGTGAGTAAAGCTTTGAAACGCTTAAAGCTTGCCTAACCTCAACACATATTCTTGTCCTACCTTCTAGATCTAGAGGTTTCTCAGTCTTACGTGATGCTTCTCGATAGGACTTGGTTATGTTTTAATGCAACACGGTTAGATTGCTTATGCTTCACGATAGTTGAAGAAACATGAACAAAACTATCCCACTCATGATCTAGAGATGGCAGCATAATCTTTGCTTTGAAAATTTGGAGGCATTATCTTTATGGCGAGACATATGAGATTTACACTGACCATAAGAGTCTGAAGTACATATTCCAACAGCGGGACTTGAACCTAAGGCAATAAAGGTGGATAGAGTTGCTTAAGGATTATGATTGCACTATCTTGTACTATCCAAGAAAGGCTAATGCTGGAGATGCCTTAAGTAGGAAATCTATGGGTAGTTTGGCTCATATTGCTCCTATAGGAGACCGTTAGTGGAAGAAGTTCACAAGCTTGAGGCTAATGGTGTTAAGTTTGACTTGGGAGTCGGAAACTCTTGGCTCATGTAAGAGCCCAGTCATCCCTCGTGGACCAAATTAAGGCGCTTCACATGGAATCCTTAAGCTCAGGATGATATTAGAAATGGGCCACCTCTGAGTTTATAATAGACCAAGAAGGAGTGCTTCGATTTGGTAACCGCCTATGCGTACCCGTTGTTGGAAATCTTAGAAAGATTATTATGGAAGAGTCTCACAATTCTCAATACTCTATACATCCTGGCTCAACCAAGATGCACCAGGATCAGCAATTGTATTGGTGGGAAGGCATGGAAAAGGATATTGGTGACTTTGTGTCTCATTGTTTGGTGTGTCAGCAAGTTAAGGCTGAACATTAGAGATCCACATGATTGCTTTAACAGAAAGAAATACCTGAATAGAAGTGGGAATAGATCACTATGGACTTTGTGACATGGCTACCACACCATTAAAGGGTCTGACTCTATATGGGTCATAGTAGATCGTATCACTAAGTCGGCTCATTTTCTTCCTGTAAAGACCACCTATCGAGCCCATCAATATGCTCAGTTGTATATTGATGAGATTGTTAGACTTCATGGGATTCTGATTTCCATCATATCTGATCAATGAGCCCAATTTATGACTCAATTTTGGAGAGCTTTTCAAGAAGCCCTAGGAACTCAACTTGATCTTAGCACAACTTTCCATCCTTAAACGGATGGGTAATCCTAAAGAACCATTCAAATTTTGGAGGATATGCTCAGGTCATGTGTTTTGGACTTTGGAGGAAATTAGAGTAGTTACCTACCTCTTATAGAGTTTTCATATAACAACAATTACCAAACCAGGATTCAGATGTCACCTTTTAAGGCTTTGTATGGGAGGCGTTGCAGATCTCCCATAGGTTGGCTTCAAGTTGGTAAAGCTAAGATGTTAGGTCCTAACCTTGTACAAGAGTCTCTTGATAAGGTTCCTTTGATTCAAGAGCGATTCTTGACTGCTCAGAGTAGGCAGAAATCCTATGTAGATCATAGAAGATGTAACTTAGAGTTCTCTGGGAGAACATGTCTTTCTTTGAGTTTTCCCCATGAAAGGAGTTGTAAGGTTTGGTAAACGAGGAAAGCTCAACACTCATTACATTGGCCCTTTTGAAGTTCTGGATAAGATTGGTGTAGTGGTATATAATCTAGCATTACCCCTGAACTATCCATGGTTCATCCAATGTTTCATGTCTCTATGCTTTGAAAATATATTCGTGATTCGTCTCATGTAATCTCTCCTAAGTGATCAATCTTGATGAGAAATTGTTCTATGAGGAGGAGCCAGTGGCCATTGTTGAAGGCTGGGTGGAAAAGTTTTGATCAAAGGAGGTGGTGTCAGTGAAAGTGATTTGGAATAATCATTCTAAAGAAGAAGCAACTTGGGAGGCAGAAGAGGCTATGCGAGCCAAATATCCACATCTATTTCATTCTTAAGGTATGTGTCTCACCTCTAAATTGTTGAAAATTTAGGGATTGGATTTTTTTTAAAGGGGAAGAATGTAATAACCAAAAAAAAAAAATAAGTAGGGACCATCATGCACCTTAAGTGATATAGACTACCATAGACTTCTCTCTCTTTATCTTCTCTTCTTCCTCTCTTCTCCCATAGCTCACTCCCGTAAGCTCCTCATTTCTTCTTCCCTTTTCATTTTTTCTCTTCTTTTCTCCTTTGTTCCCTTCTTCCTTTCTTCTCATCTTCACAAAATAGCACTACCTCCGTCATTATCATCTCCTTCTCCTCTTTAACACCTTCCAACGTCCTCTCTTTTCTCTACCTCCATTTTCTCTCTCTAACCTCCATTAGAGAGCTTGAAGCTTTTAGAAGGAATTGAAGTGATTTTCTTCACCAATTCTACTCTTCAAGTGATAAATAAGCTTCTACACTACTCGTTTAATTTATTAAAGTTCCTAGTTAATTTAGGATTAATATTAATGTTTCTTTGAACCCTATAAATTGGGGATTTTAGTGATCTAGGGCTAGTTTATGTAAATTGGTGACATTGTTAGCTCACAAATATTAATGTTATTTTGTTCCTAGAGCGATAGAGCAATCAGACATCAACACTTGAATTGGTGGCATCAATGGAGTCATTCTTCGAACTTTTGAACCATTAGTTGTGAGTAGATAGTGTATCTGAATTACTTTATACATGATACATTTTGATTATAAATATAAAATTATATGAAGAGTTGAAAATATGTTGATATAGGAGAAAATAATTTATTTATTGAAAATGATGCTTTATGTTTGAAATGGAAATATTTAGTTGGAGGCCAGAATTTGATTATTATGCTTATTTAAATATTTTTAGTCAAATTGTAACGAATATTGAATTTTAGAATATCTTATGTTAATTATTAAATTTGAGTTTATTTTATGTCCATTGTATTTCATATAACTTGAGGATGGATTTTATGTTGTAAAAATATCATGGAAGTTGAATGTGTATGATTTTGAATTAAATTGGGGAAATTCCATAGTTAGAACCTATAGTTAACGACAATGACATTAGCCTCGGTGCACCGTGAGAAACTCCAGGTGAGGTGAGGTGCTAACCTGCACATGACTTTTGTTATGTCTGGACTTGTATATGGCTATGGGCCAACTACATTTAGCAAGTGTGGTGCTAAACCGCACATAACCTTTGTCATTTCTGACTTGTATATGGCTACGGGCCAACTCCATTAGCAGGTGTGTGCTAACCCGACTTGACCTTTGTTATGTCTGGACTTGTATATGGCTAAAGGCCAACTCCAGTTAGCAGGTGTGATGCTAATCCCACATGACCTTGGGTCATGTCTGGACTTGTTATTGTTCCTTCAATAACTCCCGATTATGTTAGGATTTACGTGATTATATAAAGCTATGTTATCAAGAAATCTCATGTTATGACTAGAACTTATATGAGTACATATACATTATTTTATTTATATTATTTTATTTTTGCATTTAGTAAACTATGGATATTTTATCTCTTGCAAGTTGCAAGACTCACCCATTGTCTTTCATTTTTTTTTTAGATAGGTGCTGGTTCAAATGTTCCTCCGGCACAACCTTAGTAAATTCTAAGTTGGTGAGCCTTTTTTTAAAGGCTCTTTTTGGTGGAAACTCTTGTTTTGTTTTAGCCTGAGTTGTTAGTTGCTACATATGTCACAGGCAAGGTCCTTAGACTTACATTATGCTTATGTTTGAGAACTTATGATAGCTATATAGATTATGTTTTGGAAATGATTTGTAAACTTAATATGGTTTTATGTTTTGAACTATGTTTTGGTGTTATGTTTAATAGAGTATGAAAACTAATTTGGTATTATGGTTGACTTATGCTGAAATATTATTATATACTAGAAGAGCACATTTTGAGAATGCTTTATGCCCAAATGTTGTGGATTTATTGGTGGATATTACAGGTTGTATTGGTATTTGGGAAATGTTTGAGAAATAGAGAAGACTTTACCGTTTTCTGAAAAATATAATGTATGTTAAGGCTTGCTACAAAAAGCGTTCTCTATGTGCCCATAATCTAAGTTGGGTGTGAGCTATGATCGAAATCAACATAATAGAAGTGGTTGAATTTGAATTTTATACAATGATCAATCTTCTTAATAATTAATTACAAATAAAATGATGATAGTCACGATAATAATCAAACAAATTGTATAAGTATCTTGGTGCAGAGGTGTTGTATGTTATAGGTTTTCAAGTTTTTCTATCACAGTTACAAGTTTTTATAATATGATTTACAAGATTTTGGTCTAGGTTTACAAGTTTTCTCTTCAAGTTCAGCATCACTGTCACTTTCAATCATCATAGACACTCTTTATTCCATGAGAATACAAATAACACTAAATAACAAATTTCTCCCTTTTTCCAAATTAAAAAAATAATGAAAATCCCTCCAAAGAGGAAAACACAATCAATGGAGAAACTAGGTTCAACGAGCTAGGAAAAAAAGAGTTACAAATATTTCCCCTTTTTGTTTTTTTTTTTTTTGGCTATGATCGAAATCAACATAATAGAATTGGTTGAATTTGAAATTTATACAATGATCAATCTTCTTAATATAATTAATTACAAATGAAATGATGATAGTCATGATGATAATCAAACAAATTGTATAAGTATCCTGTGTAGAGGTATTGTGTGTTACAAGTTTACGAGTTTTTCTATCACGATTCACAAGTTTTTATAACTTAGTTTACAAGTTTTTACAGGTATGATTACAAGTTTTTTGATCTAGGTTTACAAGTTTTCTATTTAAATTCAGGACCACTGTCACTTTCAATCATCACAGGCATTCCTTTATCATGGTGAGAATACAAATAGAACTAAATAACAAATTTCTTCACCGTAAATTAGTTTTATATTCCCTTATTGAAGTTATTTATTAATTATTCACCGCACCCTCAATCACCATCATTGTATATTGCCTCCTACGAAGATTATCAATGCCATGCCAACCACCATTGTGCCAGCACTACACCTTCATGGCTCATGCTTCCATTGCCGCCTGTACTTATTTTCAGTCAGAGAAAAAGGATGCCTTCAATTTCACAAATTTCATAGCAATTGATCTCATGGGGAAAAATAAATCGGTCTATTAGTTTTGGTTGTCCTAAATTCTACATTCCATAGCAAATTAATTACTATGCAATTTAGCGACAACTTGTCTTCCATTTTTGAAACTTTACTTTCAATTCTACCAAACTAACCTAAGTTTTGGAAAATAAATCTATAATATACCAATTATTATCACATATTTCTTTCTTCACCAAAAGCTAATAACATAGAAGAAAGTACCCACAAATTCAATTGCATAGCCGAAAACCCAAAAGAAAAAAATTGCTATAAGTGGTGTTTCCTGACAATGCGTTAGGGTTGGTGATTGCAATATTCCATTCGAAGATCTTTCACGGATGTTGACGATAAAGTGGTTGGGCGTGGTTGACGAGAAGAGGACGATGTCGATGCTGAGAGGCAACGACCTTAGCATGATCGTTGGCCCCAATGGCACAAGTGATGGCTCCCTCTGTCTGGGCTCATTTTAGGAGCAAACCTCGCTAACACTAATGGGACGCCAAATTAGCTTATGACAATGGAGGGGTTGTCGTTCAGGTCATGTGACCGTCGCGTGAGCGGAGCTCATCGGAGTTGGTAACGTTGGTGTCTAGGCACCACAAAAAAAGTGTGAATTATGGCAGTGAAATTAGGGGTTCTTCAAAACCGCCACAATATACAGGAAATTATGAGTTTACCGATTGCCATAATTTCAGTGAGAGAATGGCGGTTATATTACTGCGGTTCTTTAAAATCTCCACAATGTTTAGTAAATTATGGCGGTTCAATTAACCACCATAATTTTAATGAAAGAAATGGCCACTTTGGGTAAATTATGGCGGTTTAGAACCGCTTATTTACCGTTCATATTTTATTCCTTTTTTTACTATATTTTAATAAATTAGGGAAAAAAAGAGCATTCTCACTCTTTAAACTTTTAGTTAGTTACAAATAGATACTTTAACTTCTAAATCTTCTAATTAGATGCTTAAACTACACTAATCCTCAAAATTAGTTAGTTTATTCAATTTTGAATTTAGTATTAGATAGGTGACGTCGTAAAATATCTATTGATATATGTCATAGTTTCTTTTATTTTTTATTTATATTATTTAATATTTGTGAAAATATATATGAATAAAAAATTAAAAATATTAACTAAAATTTTTCTATTCAATGCTCATTAAATGAGGATGAAAAACTCAAATTAAATATCAGCTATTTTAAGAGGATGCGTTATCTCTTAATTTTTAATATTATAATAAAACAATGAATTAAGGTAAATATAGCATATTTTGTGCCCTTTTTTATTTCAATTGAATTTGAGACTTATTTTGTTACTACAATTGTAGTTTTATTCCCTTGAAAATAGAAATAAAAGTGGAATACTTGATAACACTCAAGCAAATTTTTCATTAAGCATATATATATATATATATATATACATATTCATTTTGAAACTTTTAGATTCTAACTCAAATTTTATCAAGCTTAGCTATATAAAAACTTTCAAAATTTAAAAAATGACTAGTTTTAAAGGCTATGTTAGTCAAAGGATTTAATTAAAAATTTAAATAAAATAGAAAAAAAAAAAAAAATATTTTTTTTAAAAAAATTGTCAGCCTAGGAAATGAGATCTCAAAAGCTCGGGTCTAAGTTTAAGATAAAAAGCAAAAAAATAAAAAAAAAAACCCAACAAGCATTATTTAACAGCATAGGAGTAAAAAACAAAAAAAAAAAAAAAATTGAATAACAGTGAAAATCTCTTATTGGCGCCACTCCACTATTCATTCCTCGTGCCACTCTCATTCTTTCATTCTTCTCTTTCATTTTCACAGAGAAAACCTTACCTCCCTCTCACAACTCCCTCCCTCTCACATATCCTCTCACAGCTTCGAACTCCCTTCCCTCTCCGAACCGCCTTCCTCGACCTCCGTCCCTCTCACAGCTCACCACCCTCCAGTCCCTCAGCCTCTCCAACAACCCTTCCCTCTCCCCCTGGACCTTCCCCTCCAGCGTCTCCAACGACACCGCCTCACCACCACCTCCGAACTCGAGCACGCCACCGATCGTCAAGCGCCCCCACTCCTCCGTCGCCCTCGAGCACGCCACCCTCTCCAGCGACAACAACGGACACCCACTACTAGAAAACACGCTTCCAGTGACACATCACTCAGAGCGGGTTGGGTGAACCGCCGTCGCTGTTCAGTTCAAGTCATACTTCCCTGCAGTTTGTGCAACCGCCGTCGCTTCCCTTCCACAATGCTTCCTTATTTTGGCGCTCCAGTGTCTCAATCTCTCCCACATTCAGAAATCCCTCCTTATTTTGCGTTGTTCAGTGAAGACTCTCTCAAATCCTTAATCTTGATGCTCGACGGCACCACCCAACCACTAGTGAAGCTCGATGCCACTACTCATCGTGGAAGAGGATTGCCATCATGAGAATTGACGCTACCCCTTGTGAAGTCCTCCCGAGCAGGCCGAGGTTGAAGTGCCACTGCATTTTCTACTCACCATGTTTCCTCCACTGGCATGAGTCATCACCAAGGCTCATTCTTCCTCTTCCTTCCCCTGTCTTTCTTTGTGTCTGGATTTGCTTTCCGACTCCCTCGCTTGCTCTCTAGTTGGTAATTGCTTTTGTTCCCCAATCGCTATCGCAGATGTGAAATCCATTCTAAACGACAACGATTTGTTCAATGTGGCCGCGTCCAAGGCATTCCCCATTTAAAACAAATCCCACTTGATTTTCCTCCCAGTGCCTCAACGAAGCAGTGAAGTATGTGCTTCCTTGGGTTTCCATTTCTTTCCCCATCCATTCATTCTGTCCCTTTTAGTTTAATTTATTTGTGCTTTCTTTTCCTAATTCTTTGTGGAACCCTCTAATTAAAAGGTGCATGCAGGTACTGGTTACTTCGCTCAGTGTGCTTGAACGAGATGCATTTCTTGATCCTAGGAATGCTCAAGTAGCTACATTTGACCATGTTAAACAAGCAAGTCCTCTCTCACTTTCTCTATATAAATATATATCTGAGCGTAACTGTGGAAACGACACCTAGTCAATGAATATATCTTAATTGCTAGAAAACTTCATTAGAAGTCACGGGATGAAGCAAATCATGATAATTTGTTATTGCAAATATCCCAACCTCTGTTTCTTGTTGGTTTTTGCTTATTGGTAAAAAAAAAATCTTTGATCTTAGTGGTTTAAGATTTGTTACACGTTGAAATGTGGAGTGCATATCAAAACAATTATATTTTATTTTGAGCCACCTTCTAAGGTTGAGAGAACTTAGAACATATCCAGTTTGGGAGGCTTTTTATATTTTCTTATGTGCTTAATTCCATGTTTAAAGAAAGTCTAGAAAAAATATAGGCATTTATATATGTAGTCACAACTTCTCTTCTTTCCTAAAAAAGTACTGGAAAGCTATACTTGGAATTTGGAATTGGAAAGAATATTGCTGTTTGACAAGGCCCGTTGTTCATTAATAGAACAATGCACTCAGCTCTTAGTTAAAATGTGATAAAGTGTTTTCTATTTTTTTTAAAAAAAAAGTGGAAGAAGATGAAAACACAAACTACCTGACAAATTTTAGCACAGATGTTCAATTTGTTGTTTCATTGAATGAAAATGAAAACAGTTTCTTTAGACTTAACATTTTATAATTGGAAATGTATGTTTGCTGTTATTCAGGCACTTTTGTTTCAGATTTATGTTGTGGTTATTAGTTTTTTTTTTTTTTTGAGATGTTAAAGGATGGTTTTGCTGTTGTGAATGTGCTTTACACATATAGATTTGCTATTATACTGCTCATTGTTACAATTAAGGCCGCTAAAGATCCTTGCACATATAGTTTTGCCTCATTTTTTTTCAAGTTGTCTATTGTCTTCCTTGAAGATCCTTGCTTAGATTTTGTCCCCCTTTTAATTCCTTCTAATTGATGCTATCTATGTGTTGATGCTGTCAATTGGCAAAGCTAACTAAATAGCAATTGAATACAAAGAAGAGTTCATGAGATGTTTTCTAAGCCAGCCAACCCAAGATCCAAACTTGCTAGTTTATAGCAATGGGGACTCCTTTTTCTTTTATTCTAGAAGCCAGATTCTTTTCAAGATAAAGTAAGTAAATAACTTAGCTAAGCTCTGTGATAAAGTGGTAAATAAGTGTGCTTCTACTTCTTTTATTTTTAATGTTGGAAGCAGAATTTGAAACAAACCCATGAATTTCCTATGGGGAATAGTTTATTTGTTTTATTTTTGGATAGATTTGACGATTAATCAATTACTAGTATCTTTGTTTTCTGAATTGAAGCGGCTTGTATACTTTGCTTCTAGCTGGTTTTCAGATATATGTGTTCATTGAAGTTTAGGTGGTTGCAATTCCTCCATTTGGCCTTAGTGTAGTAGTGAAAACTGTTGGTGTTGTGGTCCTGAAACTACATTATGCTATTTGTTGTATATATCTGTAATTTTTTATCACCTTTTTCTGTCATGGGAAGAATTCTGGATTAACAATTTAACTGAAAAATAAATTTGAAGTATGCGTGAACCAATGTGTGCCTACCAGATTGTTGTGTTTGAATTTGTGGTGGCTATTTTAGACAATCATATGATTATATTGTGATGGATAACCGAATTTAATGTGATTGTAACAGGGCAGTGGTTGTCTTGGATGCTATAAAAAGCCCACACTAGTTAGTACAGTTGATATGCCACCAAAAGGATTGAGAAAACAAGGTAAGGCAGTGAAACATTGGCTTGATTTTAAAATCTGTCATGTGCTATTTGCTCTGGTGTCTTCCATTTATCTAGCATCACATTCAGCAAAACATTGGCTTGCAGCATGCTCACATTGTCCTTTTGCAAGCTGCACATGATGCCTTTGTTGAAACTAGTGGTGCCCTTAACACAATTGTGGCTTCTTGAATGAAGATTGCTAATGATATACCGTTATTAGGAAGGTATTTTGCTAGTTTTATGACACTGACTTGAACATTGCTTCATGTTTCTATTTTTTTTCTTCAAAGATTACCCATTTTTTTCATTGGCTTTCTTAATACTATTCTATTATAGTGGTCCCTGTTGTGGTCTTGGGGAACTCATTCTTCCTGAAAATGAACTTGTAAGTAGTATCATGCCTGTAAGATCCTCATGCTAAGTGGCTATATATTTGTCATAGAAACAAAGTGTTTTCTTGATTCTTTACTTCTTGTAATAGTTTATTATTTTATCTTTTTACAATTGGGATTTGATTCTATTTTTCATAGTGGACAGTGGATGCTCCCCTTGTTCTTCATTTTTTTCATTTTTCACAAACATTCATGTGTTCTGAGAAGACCGGACATACTTTCAAAATTGTCAAAGTTCTTGTTTTACATTTTGACTGTACTCATTCTTTTATTTACTCTTCCTATTTTCTTTTGATTCTGATTGTCTCCACAAATGACAGATTACTCACATGGAAATGATTAGTCTGAAATTGGTACAAAAAGCTTCTTCAAGTGTGCTAGCATCTTTTGTGAATCCGTCCCTTAACTCAGGTACATTTTAGTTATTTTGTTACTTTTTTTGAGCTTATGGATTGACTGGTTGTTTTTATTTAAAATTTATGTTTGTTTTAAACTTGTGCTGTCTTTTGTTATTTGAAACATCTTTTTGTGCCCATTTTCTATGTTTAGGCTTTTTAATTGCTATCGCTTCGTCTTGCTCACCAATCATGCCAATCGATAGTTTTTCCCCAGTTACATGCCAATCGCACTTTCTAATTGTGGATTGAATTTTGGAATGTTTTGTTGTGTTATAGACAAGAAATTTGCACTTCAACCAGCTCCATGACTTCAGTTCCTAAGCCGTTGAAATTCCTTCGTCCACATTATGGAACTTTTAAGGCGTATTATGATACTATGGCAGATTCTGATTTGAAGGCATGGTTATTTATGTTGTTTGGTGTTGTTTTTGTATGAGATGATGATGATGTGGAGTTTTGGTTCTTACACCGAATTGTCTTTTGTCAATGCAGAAGTACTTAGCGGACATATTATCAGTTTTGGCCCTTACAATGTCTGCTGAGGGGAAAGAGTAAGCATTCATTTTAATCTTAGATATCGAAATTATATGGTCCTTTTGGTGGACTGAACTTTCCCAAAACGTTTTTCATTTGACTGGGGGTGTGTCTGACTCTATCAGGAAAGCCTCAAGTACAGATTATTGGGTTCAGAGGGTGATATTGGTTCATGGGGACATGAGTATGTTAGGTGAGAAGCTTATTTTTTCAGATGGACTGCTCTTTTTATACAGGCACGTAACTGGGGAAAAATTGGAATTTTGGTTATTGAAGTGTGACTGAAGTGGAGTATTTCATGAATCTTATTCTTGCTTGTTATATTATCTTTTGTTGTTAGGAATCTGGCTGGAGAAATTGCACAAGAGTATGCAAAACGACAAGTTAGGTTTCTGGCGGATTTAAATGATAATATTTATATCGTATGCATGTCTAGCATCAAGTTCATTTAATAATATCTACACTATAGCTTCAACATAGTCTCCTTTTTGCCCTTGAAAAAGTAGGAGAGAAGCATAATTGAATCTATTTGCAATGCTGTACATTATTTGGTGCCCAATTGTTGTAAAATAATATTTTATAATAATATGCATAAGAGAAGATTAGTGGCTAGTGTAATATTGGTGGTTAGATCAGATGGCCTTTGTGATATAGGTTTGCTTTGAGCAGTGTTTACTACTATAAATTTGGTGTAGTTGTGCCCATCTCAGATTGTTTTCCAGTTCCCCCTTAATGTAAGCATTGTTTGCTTTATTTTTGTCCCTTTACAGAGTGAAGAGGCCCCAATAGACGATCTCATGGAACTTGTGCAGCAAATAGTTGCTTTTCACATGAAGGTGAGATATATACCATTATTTTTTCTGGAAAAGTTATGAAGAAACATCAAAATGTATTAGAGACAAGAATTTATTTATTTGTTGATTATTGACTAATTTCAATTGTGCTGCAGCACAATGCTGAACCTGAAGCTGTTGATCTTTTGATGGAGGTAATATTTGCCAGATCCCATTTTACATTGAATCTATGTGTGCCTATATAGCTATGAAGGAAGGAGGACAAATGTGGATGAGTTAGCAACATTATTCCCTAATCTTACTTCAAAGGTATATAAACTATTAATGTAGTATTTTATATGAATCATGCTTTTTTTGTTGCCAATTTACTTGTACTTACTTTATGCTTGCAAAGTTTGTTTCTTTAAAATTTTTCATTTATTAATTTAGCCTTATATTAGTTTATATATCTTTCTTGCAGACACCTGATAGAGGAAGTGGGCCTGATTCACCCAATGATATGAGAAGATCATCAGATGGAAGCAATAATAATCCAGCAACTAATCACCCGAGTCCATGTATATGATCTTTTTATTAATTATTGTTGTGAGTGGTGTATTACTTGGAATTGCTATCTTTTGGTGTACTACTTGGAATTGCTTTTTTTGGTGTAGTACTCTAATTACTTTCTTTTAGTGTGCTACTTGGAATTATTTTCCTTTAAGACTTATAAGTACTTATATCTCAAGTGTAGTACTTATTTTATACTCAAGTAATGTATCTTTCTATTGGATATCATTATTATCATGTTTATATCATATGAATTTTTGATTTTATGTGAGATTTACAATTACAAAAATAATAGCTAACAGGGTTTTATATTTGATTGAAAATTTGATATAAATTTGACAAAAATTTTCACTTATGGGCATTCTAATCTTTAAATTGGAACTGTCAGTGTTTTGAGAAAAATGACAGTTGACAATCATCGTAATTTACTAAGATCATTGTTAAGAGAAAAATGGCCATTAGAATTGTCAAATTCACATCATAAAAAAGTGGCGGTTGGAAACTGCCACAATTCACCAAGATGTGCAAAAATTCACATAGAAAAAAAAATGGCGGTTGAAAATCGTTGCATTTTACTAAGTATAATGGCAGTGTTGTAAGGGAAAATGGCAGTTGTAAACTGCTGGAATTTCCATTGAAAATGGTGATGGTTCCTAGCGTTCATTGCAGCGACTTTTTTTAACCGTCATACGTAATTTAACGAATGACGTTGGTAATTACAGAGGTGTAACGAATTGATGTTCTTGAAAATAGTGACGGTTAAAACCGCCTTAATCCCCAAAAAAATCGCCACAATGCACTGATTTTTTTGTAGTGAGGCGTTAATATTTAACCCAATAATTGATTTAAAATGTAAAACCGAGTCTATAGGTCTCCTAAATGTATCTCAGCCTATGGTATTTTAATATACATATATCAACGCATAGAATTGTTAGTGTGGGCCAAGGAGTGTGGCACACCATACTTGATGCGGAGCATTGCACAATTCGCCTTTTTTATGAGGGAGGCAGCAGTATTACTGTATGAGAAGAGCTTCAGCCTAAAGTTTTCCTTGAGACCTGTCCAATACCAGGTCTACGTACGTTAGTATTTTTTCTTTTCTTTTCTTTCTTTTAATTAGACAATAATATATTTCAAATTGATGAATGAGTTTATTTCTCTTTTTAATAATTTTACTTTTTGGGTATTAGACTACCAAGAGCTTCTAGTTAAGCTAGGGATAATGGGAAAATGGATGGACAAATCGAGATTAAACACCAAACCAAAAGCCAATAACCCCTTTATCAAAAGCACAAATGGAGGTGTCACTCAGACAGCAACTCATAGGCTCAAATTGGTAAATATTAATTGGTGCATGTGTAGAGCTGTCAATTAGGCCCAAAAGTAGAACTATCAATTAGGCTGATTCATCGTGCCCATTTAAGCCCTAGTACGGATTAGGGCCAAAACTCAAAATGCTCACATTGCCAAATGCTCACGTGGGTCAAATTAATCAATGAGTTAGTCCACTTATAAAAAATTCAAATTTCACCACCATTTTTAATGCGTCAGCTCTTGACCAGATCCACATATGGGTTGACTCTAACTCACTATAGGGATGACCTGTGGGTGGAATAAAGCCGGTCCATGTGTATTAAGACTAGAGTCAACCTATTAAAAAGGTTGGTAGAATTTGAATTTAGATTTTTTTTTATAAGTGGGTTCGTTCACTTGACCCACATGTCTTTTGGTTCTGTGGATGTTTTGGCCGAATAGACATTTTACAAGTGTGGGTAAGAACTTAATAGGGGTGGCCAGTGCGAGAGCCCATTTCACAGCTCTACGCATGTAGTCGCCAGCATATTTAAGGCTCTGTCCGCTTACATTAGCTTGGAACTATAACTCTATTTACGCCCAAAGAAAAAAGGGAACTATACCTCTATGACATATGGAACAACTTGTGGAATAGTTTTGAATAATTACTGTGGATAAAACTATTAGAAGCATTACGTCTGTGGCGGTTAAATATAACATTCAAGAAACAGATGCATCATTTCTTAACCTGCTCCATCATTCTTCTCTCTCCTTTGATTTTCAGACGTGTAATTGCCATTTTTAGTAGAAATGGCGGTGCAGGATAGAAGGAAACCAACATTTGTCGGATGTGTTTTCTTTGAAACATTAGTATCTTGATCAGTTACATTCTCGTGAGTGTTCATTCTCTTTGATATCCATTTTTCTGAAAAGGAAGCTTATATAACTTTAATCGAAATCAAAATTGACTAACACATGAATGACATGATAAATATGCTACCAAATCACCAAAGGAATTAAACTCATTTCCACATTGACTTACTAGTGCTGGTTTGATTGTAACCAGCCAAACCATTCCTTCAATCAGATAACGAGTGGTTCTTCTTCTCTCCGCGTGGAAGAAAGTACCCAAATGGCTCACAAAGCGAGAGGGCAACAAAATATGTTTGAGCGCAATGTGAAGTCAGGTTCTGATGTTATAGGTACCAAGCGCACCTTGGTATTCCATTTGGGGTGTGCACCTAAACGGGAGACCGGGATAGGGCTGAATGGATGATGCATGAGTACTGCATCAGTGACAGATCTCATCAGGTACTTACTCAACATTATCTAAATGTGTTCTTCTTAGGCTATTCTTACATAAAGGTAATATATAAGTTTAGGGTAAATCAAAATGACCTCATTTGATTTTAGGTGATATTATACATGATACGTACAAGTGTACTGAGTGTCATGCCTAGACGGTGCTGAGTATCACATTCCATCAAAATATAATTAATGGCATCGAATGTAATATTATCTAAACTTCAGGAGTTACTGTATATTTATGCAAATGAAGCGATATTGTGTGTAATATCACCTAGTGTTTTAAATTGCGGTTGCCATACGATCGTAGTTGCAGTTGTGGATAAAGCGACCTTTGCGACGTGTATTGCCTGATGCGAGAGTGAAATTTTTGCACGTCTGAACTTGAAAAGAAACATGTTGTGGCTTGTTGCAGGTTTGATGCAACATGGTGCGGCCCGCATTATGATTTGCTTTATTCGTTTTCACTTTGATTGCTCTTCCTTTGCCTTTATGGTGGTCTCAAACAAGTGAAATGTTTTGGGAATTCCGAGGTAAGTCATGATTTTATTGGTATGTTAGTCTAGGCAATGTTAAATCGGTTCATTCCCAATGTGTTGCACTAGCCATTGAGGTTTTATAATACATCATAAACTCTCCCCTAAGAAGGCATATGAGTAATTTCAATTTCGAGTGAATATGCAGTTTATTCCATGAAAGATTTTTAACATTTTAGTTTTAAATATTAAATAGATACATTTTAATTCTCAAAACATTTTAACAACACTGGCTGAGGTGAGGTAATAAAGAGTCATCTCATTTCTTAACACAATGTCAATGGTTCAATTCTCTTCAGGAATAGAGTATCCTTTTAATGAACTTACAGTACGAAGGAATTAGTGATTACATTTTATGGTGAATACCCTATAAAAAAAAACTCAAAATATTCTACCCAAATTCATTAATCCCTATAATAGGAAAATTAAATAAAGACATTAGTCCTAAAAGAAACGATTTTTAGCACGTTGGTCCTTGAAAAAAATCATTTTTAACATATTAATTTTAGTTCATAAAAAATTGGCTTTTAATATATTAATATTTCAGGGAAAATTTGAATATGATTTTCATGTTAAAAGATTAATATATCATAACGTGAAATTTTTTCAGTATTAAAGTGTATGTATTTATGGTCCATTTGGATAACAATTATGATTTTTTTATTTTTTAAAATTCAAAAATAATATTTTTAATTTTTTTTCTCATTGGTTATACGGATTATTGTTTTCCAAAAAATTATTTTTAGTATTTTTTCAAAAACTCAAAATATCTAGTTTTTCAAAAAGCATTTTTATGGTAAGCAGGAGGGGCCAAGACCCGTGACAAATTACAAATCTAAAAATACAGACACCAGCAAGGTCATCTAACAAAAGAGAACCAGAGTCCCAATGGGGAGAATCGAACACATGAAAACCAATTTGAAGACCATGAGCATGACCCGCCAAAGAATCGGCCACCCTATTACTTTCTTCATGGTAAGAAATCCGAACATGCGAATTCTTTCCAAAAGCATTTTTGAGAGAGTTTAATTGACATGCATTTACAATATAAAATATTTTTACACTATCAGTCAATAAAAAAATGACAAGTAATCTATTATGGGTAGTTTTTTGAAATTTGAATTTAAATTAGTTATAAAATAACTTATGTGACAACTTTCTATTGACGGATAATGTAAAGATCTTTATACTATTAGTGTATGCTAATTAAACTCTTTTTGAAATACCCAAAACAAGCACTTGTGTTAATATGTGTTTAAATACAAAATAATTTATTCATTAATTATTATTTTTCATAAGCTTTTTTTCACATAAAGACTAAAATAAACTATTTATCAAACTGGTTCTTAATCGTTAAGGATTAAAGTGTCAAAAACAAATATTTTAAAATCCAAATTACATATTTACACTAATCTTTCTACCAGCCCATCCTACATGCCTCAAGTTTTCGCAATCAACTGGTCGTAAAAATTAAGAAGTAATACGAACAAAATCTTTCATATGTGATTAGGGGAGTAGTTATTGTCATTCTCTCTTTTAGTTATTGGCACTCCCACTAGCATTCATTTTTATTGAATTTTATCAAAATATTCTTCTTCTATTTTAACTAAAAGAATAGCTTGTCAACATTAATTATTTATTAGTCATCATAATATTAAAAAATTATATTTAATTTGAAAATTATATTAATTATTTTAAAATATTTAATTTTGATATAGGTACTAAATATCACAAGTATTTAATTTTAACATCTTTAATACAATAATTTGTATTTAAATATTGCATTATTTTCTTTGAAGCTTTCTTAAGACAATAGTTATCTAAGCAACATAATAACAAATATTTTAGAAAAAGAAAAATAAATATGAATGAATAATAAATTAATATAAAGATAAATTTCTAAATCAAAATAGATAATATACATACTGGTGTTTTATCATTCAATGCTCATATCACTTTAAAAGTATCAAACACATGATAACTTGAAATTTTTTCTTAATTTATCTAAGTTATTTGATTCTATTCACTTTTAATTTGGGCTATTATTGATTAATTATATTGAGAAATCAAATAAAAATCTCTTTGTTAATTTATTTAGTGAGTTTTGATCTTATTAAGATTGATTGACAATTTTCTCACTAATTAAATTAATTTGCATAATAAAAATCAAGATAGATTTGGATCTAATTTGAACCAAATTTGGGAGATTTGTTGAGAATCTGATGGAGAATTTCATGAAGATTTCATGAAAATAAAGGAAATGATTGAAGCAAGATGTGGAAGATATCATCAAGATTTTTGAGATTTAGATGTTTGATTTTGAATTGAAGATTGATGCAAGATTGTTTTATTGTTTTATTTTTCTATTTAATTCAATTAGGATTTAGTCTTTGAGATAGACTTTTGTACAACATTTTCATTATTTCATCCAAGGTTATTAAATTTGCGAGTTTACCTAAATTCATGGAGCCGAGATAAACTTGAATCGTAAATTAAAGCTGGTAAACCCGAATGAGTTTACTTGTTTTAACAATAATATTAAAAAATATTTATAACATGTAATTATAAGAAAATAAATTTATGATAAAATAAAGATATATAAAAAATTCAATTGCAACATCATATTGAAGCAAATACAAGTAAAAAATATATAATACATATTAAAATCTCAGAAAATATAACAGATCAAGATTTCAGGATATGAAAAATTAAAATAATTAACATAAGTCAATACATCATAACTTAAATTTTGGAATGTCTAATTATGAGTGCTTATTGTGAAATTCCGTATTTTGTTGTTTGAAAGGTCAAAGTCTAACTAAAAGTGTAAACTCAGAGTTTACCCGAACTTATTCGAGTTTAGTCAAGTTTACATAAGTTTAGTTGAGTTTACTCAAGTACTAGTTTTCAAGTGAGTTATTAACTTGATTTGGGAATCTAAACTTGTAAGAGTTTAAGAGTTAACGCAAGAGTTTGATAACTTTGCTTTCATCCATGTCTTTTTAATTTTTCTTAGGTATTAGAGAGATGTATTCTTAATGAACTAGTTTTGCATTTTTATTTGTTATTGAATTTTTATTAATAATATTTTTTTAATTTTCTAGCGATCTTAATAATGTTCTTGGCTTGATCACCTATTAACTGTTCTATGATTTTATATTGTCAAAAGAGATTTCACTTTATAGAATAAGGCAAATTAGAATTTAACATGGGTTAAAACAGCTAAAGATAAAAGTATTTATCTGTTTATCTTTGAAAATTTTTGTTCTTTCATCCTTGAGATAGATTTAAAATAGTAAAAGAGATTGCCTATCTAGTTTATATTAAGAGGGTTATAGTAGCAATAGATCATGCTATAAATAATAGTAATGAGAAATTCAATCGAAAATTATATTATTAGGAAAGTAAGGTAACAATTAGGTGATGCAAAATCAGAGAATTTTGATGAAATTGATCTCTAACATTTGTCTTCATCTCCATTGTTTGATGTTTATTTTATTTGATTAGTTTTTATTTTATTTTTACTTTCACTTCAAAATACTCTTTTATTGCAATTACAACTTGCCCAGTTAAATTGGTACTTAAAATTTTAATCCTCGTGGGATGATAATTCCCTTACTCACTCTTATTACTTGAGACCCAGTGCACTTGCTGAAACTAATTTTCACAAATTGGGCATCAATACACTTATGATATTAGGATTTTTTAGCACTTACCTTTTACTCTATCTTTTTGTTCGACATATTTATTGTTAAGTATTAAGATAATTCTATGCACTGTATTAGCTTTATACACTTAATTGGCATGAATTACCATTAATAGCGTATTGAAATATACACATATACTTGTTCATCTATTATTTTTACATTTTTTATTTATTTATAAGTGTTAAATTATAATTATTTATCTAACAAAAATTAAATAATGTAAACTTTATACTATGTCAACAAAAACTTTTTAAACTTTTTTATATGGATAAGTAATTAATTTAATGTTTAATAACATGAATGAAGAAAAAATTACATTAATAGTCAACAGTAATAATTCATTGTATCATATTTATTTACAAGTTTTTTTTTTTAAATACATGATTGATAGATGTTACAAAGTAAGGTATGCAATTATATACCACGGATTATTATCACATGTTTATTATATTTTAAAAATAATCAACGCTGTAGTATATTTAGACGAGTTTTGTATAAAAAATTTCAAACAATTTACTATTTGAATTTAAATAATTATATTAAATTAATTAATTACTAATACTTAGAATATCTAATTACTATATGAAAATTAAAAAATAAGATAAATATTAAATATTTTAAATATTTTAATTAGCTAATTTAATTTAATTTGATTAATAATAAGGACTTTTGATAACAATATGATACCTAATAAATTATTTATATTAGTTAATGTTATTCTTTAATTTAGGATCGAAGAAGGATATTTTAGTAAAACTCAACAAAAATTTATATAAGTAGAGTAGACAAAGAGAAGTGCTAATAGCCCTTTCTTATGATTAGATGAAATCATTTTATTTTATTTTTTGCATAATTGAAATAATCATATTAGGATGGTGAGATGTTTTGGGAATAAGTTCTTTCATGTTTAATTTATATATGATAAGGTACCATTGATTTTTAAGGGTGTATTTAGTTAGAGGATAAAAATAGGGAGGGTAAGTTTTCATGTGTGAATCTCATGTGACCAAACACATACATCCTTAAAGGTGAAACCTAGGCAAGATACATGAGATAAAGAGGCATGTTATGTGAACACATAGGGTTGACACCACCACCGACACATTAGCATAAATCAACTTAGAAAAAGTTACAGCATTTCTTTTCTTTTTTTTTTTAATTTGAAAAACTTGCCTATCCAACAAAGGGTGGTCAGCCTGTGCGTCGACTCCGTGCATACAAGAGTCATTTCCTTAATATAAAAGATTTAATGATGAAACATTGCACGTTTGCATATGACAAATTCATTCATATGAAGATTAAATATGAGATAATCTAGTCTTGAGTCTTTTCGGTGGAACATTTTCTGTATTCAAATTCTTGGTTTTTCCTGATCATCCACCAATGATATTTGATCATTTAAAATGATAAGTTGCACAAATTTGATTATTGTGCTAAATTTTTTAATTTTCTAAAGAAAAAACCTTTTAACCCCTTAACTATAATAAGAATAATTTTCAGAAGATTTGACTGAAATAAACTGTGTTTAACTCCGAGCTGGCCGAGTTGACCGAACCCATGAAGGAAGGAGGCAATGCCTGGACCACTAGGTTGATTGCTTCTTTTGTTAATATATGTCATCATTTATATATATAATATATGCTTAGCTATATTGGTTCCAAGAAATTCTGCAAAAATTACAACAGCAGGTTTTGAACCCAGGCTGTGAGATTGTAAAACAAGGAAGGAGCCCATGTACCACGAGGATAGATAATCGTTTTAGTAATAAGGTTCATAATTTATAAATATAATAAATGGTTTAACGGTTAAACTAGTAAACCACTAATTAAACCAATAACCCAATACCTCAACCGAGTCAAACTATGATAATAAGTCATGCACATGTTAATAGAATCTGAACTCATGTGTGAGTGAAGCTTGGGTGATGGCTTACAATGGCAGAAAAAGAGTATAAAGGAAGCAAGTAATGAAAGCAAATGAATGAACAAAGAAGATGCATTCATTATAATGGTGAATGATAATCATACAAAATGAGTCTGTACCTGTTTATATATTAGTGCAATAAGGAGGGAAAACCAACTAACTTGAGCTAACTAAGCTAACTGATCATAACTAACTCAATTCAACAGTAACTCAATATGCTAACTAACTACTTGATCATCTAGTCTAATTAATTACAATTAACCCTATAATTATCTCCAATACATGTATTACTCACAAACTTTTAAAAGGGTAAAGATAGACCCAAACCTTTCTTTTTTTATTTTTTATTTTATTTTCAAAGACCCAATTTTTTTTTTTACATTATATTTTAGCCTTTTATTACAATTTCATCTATAGTTAACATAAAATAAGTGCACTATGCCTTTTAAACTTTTATTATCTATAACTTAATATCCTAAACTAAAAAGCAACTTGCAATTTGATATCATAAACTTTATTAAACATGCATTATTAGACGAAAATCTAATACAAAGGCCTACATTTGCGGGTTAAAAAATTATAGAAATCAATTTATACATTTTCAAAATTCTACCAAGAGCGTAATATATATATATATATATATATATATATATATATATATATATATATATATATATATATATATATAACCTGGTCACCTTCAAATTCTAGAATAGCCTCTCTATAATGTGGGAGTAAAGTTGCGTACATCTACCTTCTCCAAACTTTGCCTGGTGGAGCTTCGTGCATTGAGCTACCCTTTTTTAAAATATATGTTTTTAAATAATTATCTTTCAATTGGCATAAGAGTATAGGTGAGTCAAGGAATTTTTATCTAAATTAATTTGAGTCTAAAATTATTTTACTTTCATGGATTAAACAAAATTCACGATGTTTCTTTCTCACCTAGAAATGCGATAAGAGTGCAAGTAGCTCTAACGTCCATGCAACGGTGGGGTATAAAGACACTCCGTTCAAGTCTGAATGAATGAGGCATATAATGGTAAAGGAATAGTAATAAGCTTGTGATGCTGGGTGTTGAGCCCCTTATCTCCTTTTGATAAGTTAAGAAATAATCTTCCCTGTATAAGGGAGATATTCATGGGATCTATTAGATATTAAATATATTCCATATTTATAGGAGATGATATAATATTAATATATGAGATATGATCTAATAATGATAGGAGATAATGAGAGATATAGAGAGATCATGCATGGGATTTAAGATATATCCTCAACTAAATTTGTGGTAAATTTGTGGGAGACCTAGGCTCCACGTGTCGACTCTGGGCGATGGCCGAGCTCTAGTGGTTTGAGCGAGCTATCCGTCATATTTATAGTCCAATACATTTTCCCTTCTTTAACTCTTAATTTTTCAGTCCTGGAGAGGATAGGAATATTATTTGGGAAGGGGAGAAAAGATAAAGATCGAACTCCAATGTTGAGATGTAAAACACGCTTGGCTCATCAAGCTTGTCCGTCAAAATCATCATTTTTAGTGGCTAAGCTGAATTGAGCCTGCGGAAATTTCAGCCTCCTAACTCACCCGTGCTTAGCCTTGGATTTAGGTGGGTCTAGCCTTAGGGCCAAGCCTTATAAAAAATTCACAATTTATTAGTATTTATTTTACAACAGCCTTAAAGGCTCAAACTAAAAAGATATGAGAGTAAGTTCAAACCAAATTTAACATGTTTTTAGCCCAAAAAAAGGACGAAATGTGTACACAATATTTAATAAATTATAATCTACTATATATAAATGATTAAATTTAATGAGTTGGTACATAGTTATTATAAATCTTGAAAATTTGGGTATGTATAAATTAATAAAAAAGTTTTTAAATTTTTTAAATAAAATTATCAAACTATTAAAATATTTTTTAGTAATTTTTTTTTTATTTTTTTGGCAAGCTTTTGATAAGATAGGTCTAAACTAGACATACCAGCACATTTTGACATGTGTACTCTGCTGTGATTACTTACTATCTAGATGATCTGCCATCTAAACTCTCGATCACTCCACTCTGGCACTCCCCCTTATCCTTGGGGTCCTGCATGTGGATCACATTGGATCTCGAATTTGGTAGTAGAAAACATTAATAAAAAAGTTTTGAAGCGATCTACTTAGAATTAAAAATATAACAAATCACAGTCCACATTTCTATATATAATAAAGAGTTTAATTATTTTTATATTATCATCTAATTATATATTATCACATTAATAAATGATTAAACCTAACACTCATTATTTAAAAAGTCATGCCAATAGAATATTTTATTGAATGACAGTATAAATCTTTCTATTATTGATATATTAAAATTAAACTCTATAAAAAGTTATTAATCGAAAACTTTTCATTATAGGCATTTGAAACATGCATAAATTATGAAGTTATACTGCTAGCAAAAAGCAATTTTTTAACTTATTGTCAACATCATTTAATTTATATTAAAGACCGATTTACTTGGCTAAGGTAAACCAAAAATTTGTCTTCTATACACATTTCTTGTGAGAGTGACGGTGGAGCACGCACTGACGTACCTAACATTTTGGTTTGTATCACATTTTACAAGAATTGGTTTGTATAGATACAAATCAAGTATATCTTATATTTAACACACTCTGTAATTAATAATTAGGGTCGAGAAACAATTGATTGCAGTTTAAATAAATAGGATGACCCATGGTTTATTTAATAACTAATGAATACATAACTAATGAATTCCTAAATGAGTACAAATCCACTAGCTTTAGTTTAATAATTAGGGTCGAGAAACAATTGATTGCAGTTTAAGAATTCATTAGTTATGTAATCATAGAAGCAAAGAGGTGGTCCCTAGGCGACTCGATAAAAGCAAAATTTATTATTTATTAAGAGGGGAAGCCCATATCCTTAAGAGTGTTCCCGGTGTAGATCGGATCGAATTTTGAATAGGAGTAATGCTCCATGGTTTGAAAAATGATAGTATGAATACACACGAATGTGAAAATAACTATTTAAATTCTTGTATGACAAATCAAAGACAAATAATATTTGATGATCTAACGGCACATGTTCGTGGTAAGAACTTTCATATGAGAAGCTTCGAAGCCATATATATTTTTCTTTTGAGTAAAAACTAATCAGATGCAAATAATATAATATAGTGTGATTTGCATTGAATCAGATTAATTTAATTTTTAAATCCAGCCAATTCAATCTAATCCAATTGTTATCGCCTTGTCGGTTTCAATTGCATGAACTTTATTGAAGTACTAATGATTAATTTACCAAATTTAAAGTCATTTTCATTAATTAAAAATTTTGATAAAAATTAAAAATTGAACCAATCCAAATCAGTCATTTCATTAATTTTTTCAAAATATAATCAAAGCCAACGTAACTGATTCGAACTAAATAAATAAATCCAATCAAATCAAATTGAATCGCAACAAAAAAAAAAAGCGTTGAAGAGTACCGCACAAGTGGAGCACTCACCGAGCTACCTAACTATCTCATGTTTTTTCTGTAGACTTTTTTGGCAGAACATTTTTTGTACCGAGGTTATAAGATGGTCAGTGAGTTCATATCTCGAGGAGATTGAATACTTTAAGTTTTCTTTAAAAAAAATCTTTAAAGAAATAAAAAAATTATTTAGACGCCTAATTTTTAAGAAATATAAAGGGATATCGTCAAAATATTGTTAGAAAGAGATTCCCAATTTTTATTTCAATACATCTTAGCGAAAAATACTATAAGCAAAATTATTCTTTCTTTTTTTTCCCTCTATCTACATGGGACCGTTGGTAATCACAAATAAAAGTCTATATATATAGATCACATCTTTTTGCGGTCATCGTAATAGCAAGTTGAAGAACATATACACTCCTTTCCTTTGCTAATCCAGAAACGGAAAAATCTCACCCATGGCAACTCCCACTTTGGTCTTAGCTGCTTTGAGAAGGTAATGGAAGTAGCAACGTTCACCTCCTTTTGCACATACTATGCATAAAATAGTCTTATAGAAGTTAGAATCATAAGCTAGCCAATTAATAACATGTATATATAACATGCTCAAATCATTTAATAGGCTTGAAGGGAAGGTGGCCCTGATCACAGGTGGTGCTAGTGGAATCGGTGAAGCCACTGCAAGACTCTTCTCAAAGCACGGAGCCAAAGTGGTGATAGCTGATATCCAAGACAACTTGGGCAACGCTGTTTGCAGAGACTTGGAAACACCATCTTCCTATGTCCATTGCGATGTGACAAAGGAAGAAGATGTTGAAAGCGCTGTGAACACAGCGGTTTCCAAGTATGGCAAACTAGACATCATGTTCAACAACGCGGGCATAACAGGTGTCAACAAGACCGACATACTCGACAACAAGAAACCTGAGTTTGAGGAAGTTATCAATGTTAACGTTGTTGGTCCCTTCTTGGGAACAAAGCACGCTGCAAGGGTCATGATCCCTGCAAGAAGGGGCAGCATAATCAACACGGCTAGTATTTGTGGTTGTGTAGGTGGAGTGGCTTCACATGCTTACACGAGTTCGAAGCATGCCGTGGTGGGGTTGACCAAAAGCACAGCGGTGGAGCTTGGACAGTTTGGTATTAGGGTGAATTCCGTGGCACCTTATATTGTTGCCACCACACCTTTGGCTAAGAACTTCTTTAATTTTGATGAGGAAGAAGGTCTTGGGGTTTATGCCAACCTGAAAAGTACTAATCTTGTGCCAAAGGATGTGGCTGAAGCTGCTCTTTACTTGGGAAGTGATGATGATTCCAAGTATGTAAGTGGTCACTATCTTGTGATTGATGGAGGGTTTACCGTAGTGAACGTTGGGTTTCGCTTGTATGGACAATCCGCGTGAAACTTTGGTTTATTTAAAATTAATATTATTTGTATTCAGTTTAAAATTTCTCGTATACTCACAATAAGACACAAAATAGTGGATTATCATTGATTCATTTTTTTGGTCAACACCTGTCATCTTGTGTCTTTCTATTTAATTGTGAAGCTACGGTAAATTTAAAAAATAAATACAAATAACACTGCTAATTTTTTTTGTATACTTATGTCATTCTATTCTATAATTGTTCATGTTTTCAGTAGTTATATGTGGGTGTTGATTCTCTCATATATATATATATATATAAATTACACTTTTTAAAATGAGTGAAAAAGTATACTTTGTTTGAGAGTTCGAAGGGAAGACCGGAAGAGTTGAGGGAAGGAAGGAACTACTCCACGTTTGAGTTTTGCTAACATTTACTTACTAACATTTCCGTAGTGTTACTAACACTCATAAAAGGACAAATTTAGCAACATTTGAGAGGGCAAATTATCTTGTCTCTGTTTTTATTTTTTTATAATCATTTTTTTTTTCCAAACCTCAACCAAAGAATCATTTCGGGATCTCTACATTAACTTCTGCTCCATCATTGTGGAATCCGCTGAGTCTCCGGCGAAGCCCACCACGCTGTGAAATGTCAATGTCCTCTGCTACTCTTGCTATCCGCCCTCTCTCTGTTTCTCTCACTTCTCAGGGTAATTTCAGCTCTCTGATATTCTTCTTCTTCTTCTTCAGGTTTTCTAAATTTTCAATCTTCTTTGTTAGGTTTTCTCAACCTTCATCTTCGTTAGGTTTCCTCACTCTTCGATCTTCTATGTTAGGTTTTCTTAATCTTCTTTGCTTCAATGGATTCACATTGCTTTCGTTTTTTTATTCATGGAGTTCATACTCGAATCCCTAACTTCCGATGCTTAATCGTATAGAGCATTCATTGTGTCTCCCACCGCTTTGCCGTAATTTGGCAACTCCGTGGATTGCATGTTTGCGACGGCCGCGGGTGGCATTAGCGGCCTTTACGTCACACACATAAAGATGATCCTATTTTTCGGGCGAGTTTTCTGTCTCAGATTCAATGCACTTCCTACAAATCGGCTTTTCTTTTTTCATATGCAATTTTCCATTGCTATTCTCAAGTTAGGGTTCCAAGTTTGATAATTAATTTGCATAATTTGTTCTGTTTAATTGATATATCTAGATTTGAGCTTTGATTTATGTTTTTCTATAATTTAGCCTTTTTTTTTAATCATGATAGTTTTTTAGTATTCTGGATTGTGATTGCTTTGATGATAATGCAATTCTTGTTCCTTTTCTTGTGCATATTGTTCAAAGATTCTGTTTCGGAGTAACTAGAAAAATAGGGAATTGGATGATTTGGAACGACAATTTTACTTCACATTTGTCTAAGACAATGCAAAAAATGTCTTCCTTATCTACTTACAATAATATGAATTCAACCAAAAAATTTGTTTCTAATTTTTCAGAGTTGATAGGTCCAATGCAGTACAACATAATTAACATGCGCATATATAGCTTCTTGTTTCTAGTTTGTTATAATTATGATGTTGTAGTAAGATTCTTGTGTTCTTATCTCATGCATGTTTTTGTTTTTTCGGTTGTGATTAATGTAGAGTTGGGATTGATATTCCAACAATAGAAGTTAGATATGAGCACCTAAATATTGAGGCCGAGGCACTTGTGGGAAGCAGGACTTTGCCCTCTTTCATCAACTCTATTATTAATGTAGTCGAGGTAAACAATGGCAGATTCTAGTTGAGTTTGGTCAGTTTTTTATTTTATTTTATTATTGTTATTATTACTACCTTTTTATTTGCCTTTTTGAAAAGAATTTGTTCTGCTTTGCGATTAGTCAAACAATTTTTGTGATGTTTGTTTGGTCTTGCAGGGTTTTCCAACTTGATTCATGTTCTGCCAAGCGAAAAGAAACATGTACTATTCTTAAAGATGTTAGCAGGATCATCAAGCCACGAAGGATGACACTGCTTCTGGGTCCTCCCAGTTCAGGGAAGACCACACTACTTTTGACCTTCCTAATATTGTTTGGAAGGTTTCAATTTCAATCTTGTGATTAATTGTGGAATTGCAGTTTCAATGCTATGGTTTTGTACTTTTATTTTGTTTCTTTTTAATAACTGTGTTGAATTTAGATTGGTTAAGAATATTGGAATAAAACTGTTTCAAAAGATAAGTTCTTGTGCGGTTGACTCAATGCTTTGCTCTTGCCATGCCAGTACCTGCTGTGCTATTTGATATATGTCTATACAATGGTTGAGTCTATAAATTTTGTCTTTTTTTCTTTTGGTCTCTATTGTTTGATTTAAACTATGCTTCTCACCCCAATCATGTCTGATTGATACATAGAGCGCGCACTCACACACTAGATGATAAGAATGTGGCTATTGGTGACTTTGTATAGCTGCTACTACACAGACATACATACAATTACAAAATACACAAAAAGAAACACTTAGGAGTGTAATAGTTAGGAAAATGGCATAATGCCATGATCATAAATCCATAAATAATCAGATTTCAAGCAACAACTCTAGTAGTGCTTAACTTCATTGAACAACAACACCAAACAAAAAAAGCTCATACATACCTCTGTTTCAGCTGCATTGTTTGATTCTATTATGCTCTGTTTGCTAATGAGGTTGCCGATGATCTTCACTTTTTTTTTAATAAAAAAAACTAGTGACATATACTTACTTTATTTCCTTTTTCTTTATCTTTATGTCAGATATTGATTTTCTTACTAGATAGTCATGGATAAAGGTTGGATGATTTTCTTTATCTTTTGGTTTAGGCAGATCATCATATAAATTTTCTATATTTGTATATTGTTTAAATTGGTGTTTACAGTGTTATGGCAAGCAAGAAAGGGAAAACTTCATGGCCAAGTAGCCTTATGGCAGATATAGTCTATGAGCAAGAAGAGCAATTTGGTTCAAGCCCCATTATTGGTTTGTTATTATATACTGATCGCTACATTATTGGATTGATATGATATTATTGTTGATTGTCTTAAGCTCATGCTATTGCTGTATGCATATTTAATATTGAGAATAAATTATGCTAAACTCTGATACTTGTGACTCTAATATCTATAAATTAGTGAATATTCTCTAGTCATTTTACTATATAGCTAATGTTGTCTCTGGGTATCTTGCATCGTCCTCTGTTTTAATTTTATGTAACTTGCTTCAAAGTGTGATTATATGCTTAATTAGAATCCCCAATATATATGTGGTTTATAAAAAGATAAACTCCTATGTGCTGAAGCATTTTTGGCAACTCAATTGGTTGCTAACTTTATTGACTTGACATTGCAGGTAAAGAAACGTGACCAACACAAAAAAAGAGCAAAGAAGAAGAAAAAGGTTACTGATATGAGTGAGGGTGAAATAGATGGAAGTGCTTAGATTGCAAACTTGCAATCACCAACCTTCAACAGAGGGGCATCATTGTTAAGACACAAGAAGCATCGGTGACTCTTTAACAAGCTAACCACAAGAGGAAAAAGAGGAAGATGACATCATATAAAATTGTGACTCTTTAACAAGCTAACCACAAGAGGAAAAAGAGGAACATGTACATTTTTCATATAAAATTGTGACTACAATACATTTATTTGGTTTAAGTGATACATATATGTATCAGGATCCAATAACCAGCCACAACAAGTATAAACCTGTCCTTATTAGCACATTGTGACCAAAATTGGTATCTGTTTTCACTTTTATAATCAATAATATCTTCTCGATTGAAGGTTAAAAAGGTTGTTAGGTCAATTTTGCTTCTTTAGCATGATAATGCTTTATTTAATAGGATGTTAATGATTGACTAGTTAATTGCTTATTGCTTTGCTTTCAATTTGGAAAAGATTCGTAAACTTAACTTGTTTTTATGTCTCATTTTAGACTTTTTGGCACTTAAAATGCTGATATTTTAACATTTAAATTGGTAATATTTTTTAAAAATTATGTAAAAAAAGAGTAAAAGGTAACATTTTTTAAATGTTGCAAAATAGGAAATTAGTAACATTTTAAAAGTGTTGTGATATATGTGTTTTTGTAACATTATGCATCTATTGCAATGCTTTTAAAATGTTAGTAAAAGTATATAAAAATGTTGCTAAAACTCTTTAGCAACATAAAGTAAATACAACATTTGCAAAAATATTAGTAAAAGAAATAACATTTTTTTTATGATTTCAGGACATTTATTAAATGTTAGTAAAAATCAAATTCCTAGTAGTGAGTATATAACTCTTTTATCCTCACTACTTGAGAAGTTACATAAAATGAGAGATTTGACTAGATGAGAGTGTATAACTTTTTTATATTGTCAATATATCAAAATTAAACTTATAAATTATTAAGTAAATAACACTAAATACCTTTGAAATTTGAAATTATTACACTTCATCTCATTCTTTTACAAATATGACACTTCATCCCAAGCATATTTTAAATTAAGATGCTATTGTTTCTATTATTAAACTCACATTTATCTAACCATTTGTCTCATTGGTATTTTACTTTAAAATATTATAATTTTCAATTTACTTTAAGTTTATTGATATTTAATATATATAATAAAAATTATAAAATGAATTTAAAATTTTATTATTTGATGAAATATTACAACTTTAAATTTTAAAAGTATAATAATTTCAGAGTTCAAAATATAAAATCATGCTTTTAAACTTTTTCTTTTAAAATATATAAAATTACTTTAATAATATTAAGTATTATTTATAATTAAATGAATATTATCTTATACGATAAGTTAATATTTTAATATCAAAATTTAGCTTCATCTATTTGGTAGTTACCGTTATTAGTATTTTAAAACTTTTATTTAGTTTTTAAAATATGTTGGTACAATCTCCAAGTCAGAGAAGAGAATTAATTTATTTCATATATGCGTGCAACTTATAACTAACAAAAACGATTTTTCCTTTTGTAAATGCATTCCTAAAGCAGAAAAGACTAAAAAAAAAACGGAAAAGAAAATAAAAAGTAGAAAAATCAATCTTGCTGTATTAATTATTCAAGCTACTAATCTGGTATCAGTACTATGTTGTCTGTTCTATTTAATTTCTCAGACTTAGCAGTTAGTACCAAACTGTAAACACAGGAGGAAACTTATTTATGTGTGGTAATCAATATATACTTAAAGAGGAGTCTGAATTCCGCCATAAAAACTGCTAGAAAATGTACTGAGAAAAAAGTATCCTATGTCCCGTGAAATGAAAAAGAAGGCAATTAAATCCAGCATCGATCCGTGCCAATCAACAACGAATTAAATGTATCCAAATCTTAAATTTGCAGTTGTATATGCTGATGGATGTGTATGTAATTAGTCAGACTCCAACTATATGGGTTGCCCTATTAATGAAACCAAATGTTATTAGGCAAGGTGGATTCTCTGATGCAAGTCGATGGTATGTAGATGTTACAGTTGCTTTTTAACCATATTTATAAAATGTTGTTAAATGAAATAAAAAACGTAGCTAAACGCCACCCATCCTTTGCTCACTTCGATCCCCTCCTCTCTTCCCCATCACCTTCACTCTCCCACCTCCGAGGACCCTCCTAACCCCAATCCCAATCCTCAGAATGAAAATGCCACTTCTCATTTATCTCTGTCAATACCGGTGATGACAATGGGAACCACCGCCATGGTTTGCTCTTTAACCACTTCCTCATCTGCTCCAACGGAACCATTCCCTCTTCCTCAATGTCACCATCATCTTCGTCATATTCACTGCTGCTAAAAATGACACTGTCATCATAGTCGTCTTTGTCGTAGTAGCTGAATTCATGATCCATTCACCCGCCGTTGTGACCTCGCCTCTTCAACATGGCAGAGGCGGTGCGATGCGCAACGCGTAAACTCACGCAGGGTCGCCAGAGCTTTTGGATGTGGAACTCGTAGCATGAAACGAGGGAAGTGCCAGTGTGGACGGCATGTGAGGTGCGAAAGAATGACACGTGTTGGTTTGGGTGGCGGAGCCGCGAGTGAGAGCCGATTATGAGTGGTGGGGTGCCCGAAACAAAGTTGCATGGAGCATCGTTCTTTTTCTATTATTATAGATATCTGAACAAATAGGAACATTTTGCTTGGAGCGCGTGAACAACGAAGAGGAGGGGGAGCGGTGGTCGCAGCGATGATGGTGGTTCGGTTGTTATCGCCAGCGAAGGTAACTGAGAAGCGATGTTTGCAATGTGCGGATTCAGATTGGAGTTGGGAGGGTCCTTGAAGGTGGAGAAGTAAGGGTGGGAATAGAGAAGCTAGATTGAAATGAGTAAGAACAGGGCGTTTAGTCATAGGTTTTATTACACTTAACCACATTTTGTAAATGTGGTTTACAAAGCAACTGTAGCCCTTGCATTGACCATCGACTGTATCATAGTAGCGCCCTTAATAGAGATCTAGTGATAAAGACACCCTTGTCTTTTACTTTTGTTCTTTTATAAAATTAATGAGATTCCATTATCTCCTTAATATTTGTGTATAAGTTAAAAATAATTTATATTATGGATTGGAGGGAGTAGTTAGTAAATTTTAATTTTATTTAATACTCTATCTCCTTTAAAATATTGTCAACTTACAAACAATTTCATATTTCAAAATAATTTTCAATTTTATGTTTTTAATAAAGCGTGAATTTTTCTTCTAATATTACCCCTAATTAATTTTATATGTTCAAATTATTCCATTTAATATTAAGCTTAAATATTGTGTTATATTAATTAATACGTAAGGATATATTAGTCCATTCATTATGCTTTATTCAATTATCATATCATTTATTATCTTTCTTAATATTTTTGTTTATCCTAAATTGAAGATATTTTAAAAGAGAGAGAGTATTATTTGTTACAAATTCCTACTTATTTAACTCTAACACCTGCTAAAGTTTTTTTTTAATTATCTATTTATTAGCATAATGGATTAAGTATAAAATTATTGAAAGAGTTGCTTTTTGTTTAAATAAGATGAAGTAAAATGACATTTGATGATAAAATTACCAAAAAAAGGGACCGAGAATAAAGTAATGAGGTATATATGTGAAAGAAAATAATAGAAGTACTATTGTAAAAATACAGTTTATTTTGATAAAATGAGAATAAAATTATCATTCTATATATTTTTTCATAGAAAAATGAGTTTTGATGAACACGTGGAAATCAAACATTTTCAATTTTGCAATTTAATTTTCAGTTTCAATTGAATAAAATTGCTTTTGAAGTGTATCCAAACAAGCATCATATTTTTCCCAACACATGTGGCATCATCTTCATTGTTCAATACGGCTTTCCATATCCATCTCGAGTTTGATTCCTGGAATGCTCTTAGATTAATCTCAAACCACTTTTTCTAAAATCTTAAAGCTATAAACGCCCATTGAATTTATTTGAACTGTCGGCAACGCAGGGACCAATTTTTGGGAATTTATTTTATAATGAGGTCTCTTTTTATGTATTAGTGTAATATGGGGGTTATGAGAAAATTTAGATTGAGATGATATTTTTTACACGTAAATCACTCATTAGCGAGTTGGGAGAGACATGCTTCTCACGTGGCTTGCTTTAGAGTCAATGTCCAACACCATGCATGATGAACCTCCACCTTGTGTACGGGATGCACTCCTTAAGGATGCTTCTCACGTGGTTTGCTTTAGATTTTTTTTTCCAACATAGCCATAGGAATGATTAATTCTTTTGATGTATAAAACTTTTTTAAAAGGATAAATCTTTAAATAAGAAATTTCTTTTCATATTCACTATTAAAAATTGAACTCTAATTGACTAGATGTTTAAGAGGGTCAACTACCTATTAATTGTATTAAATCTTATGATTTTACATTGCTTTAAATAAATGCATATATTAGGTCTCCTTTAATTATTTTCTTTTAAGAAATATCTATATACTCAAGAGTAAATGCCTTATTGAAACACTTATACTATATCTTTTATCTGGTGTGATTATAATATCCATTTATTCTGTTCATTTATCATATCAATAGTAAAAATTAAGGTTACTATCTCATTGAAAAATCTATTCTTGAATATACAAATAACATGGTCATTTTCTGCTTTATATTCTTGCTGGGCTTTGAGTTCCGTCGTCGTGAAATAGCTGTCATTTCCTCAACTCTGTCAACGTTGTCAGCACGTCACATCATCAGATGTCTCGTATCTTTCTGAGCTCGCAACTTGCCGACTATTAAATTTGACATTTAAAGGGCAAAGAGTTCTGCTTAAACTCAAGATGCGATTAAAAGAAAAGATAAATAACCACCATCATACTTATATTATATATTTATATTAAGTTAACAATTATAAATTAGTATATAAAAAATATAGTATAAGTATATAATATATACGTGATAGTAGATATTTATGATTTCTAAGCAAAAAGACTTCTAGATACACTAAAAGTCGTACACTAGAGTGGAGATCTGCACCCCTCACATTCACAAAAGTACACCTAGTCACCCTTCTTGATATCTATACTTTCGACTGATCCTACCCCTGCTTAACAAACAATCTACCGATTTCAAACAAAATGAAACATAGAACACCAGCGACTTACATCTCAAACTGATTGGAATTGAGACGCATGGTTTCCACCTACTCGAAAGCATCGTTGCATTCCATTTAGACTTGGGAACATAGAGCCTCCCGTGTCTTTAATTACTAAATTGGTAGAATGTAAATACACCATTATATTACTTCTTATTATATTTATTACTTTCCCCCTTTGGAAATACTTGTCTAGTCTTAAAATTATATTTTTATATTTTTACATAAATAATTTTTCATTTATGAAATTTAAATAATATTAATTATCATTTTTCAGCTGTATCCGTATTAAATAATAGAATAGGGATTCTTAGTGAAAGGAATATAAGATATAATTAAAAAATAGAAAGATAAATTATAAGAATAATTTGATAAAACATGCCTAAATTTGTTTAAAATTGAAACTTTTTCAATCATTTTCTTAACCTATATATACATTTAAAATTGGATAAGTATTTCAAAATGGAGGTGTAATATATTAACACTGCATCAATAATTAATATATAAATTCATGTATACGGGTGTGTTAAAAATTATATTTTGGTGGTTAATAGAAAAAAAATGAACTTTGTGTTGGAACACATTAACTCTTTATATAAATTCACACACCGACCTCAATAACTCCAACCAATTGCAGTATAGTATATTTGGAAAATTTGAGACATTGAATACGATTGTCCACAAAGGTCAAATCTTGTCTTATTTAATACTCCCCTATCAAAATATTTGTGCACTTATAAATAACTTTATATTTCAAAATATTTATTAATTTTATATTTTAATAAAATATTAATTTTTTTAATATTATTTCTATTTAATTTAATATTAATCTTGAACATTATATTATATTAACTAATATATAAAGATTTATTAGTTTATTCACTATATTTTACTTAATTATAATATTATTTATTATTTTTCTTAATATATATATTTAATCTAAATTGACAGATATTTTAAAAGAAGAAAGTATTTCACTAGTTACTTTTTATCACATGAAAAATAAATAATATATATTTGATAATTATTTTAAAATTTTAAATATTATTAAATATTCATATCCCACACAGTAAATAATAAATGGTAAAATAAAAAGTGGGACATGATTTGGGATACGTGGTTTTCGTCCCACTGAATATGGCAACAAAATATGATTTATAGGGCCTTGCTGGTTGTATTTAATTTGGATTTTGGGCAATACTCCTTTCATTTTTTTATAACTGTGTTTTTATAAATTAAGGTAAGAATAAACTACAATAAGACGGTGAAAACAGCACGGGCGTATACGTGTACATACAGCTATAATTTTTTGTCTATCTTTTTCTCCCGACTTCAAGTTCATTATAAATGGACTCTTCTGTGTATTATATAACCTCTCAACTATCCCTTTAGTCTTTTATCACCTTCGAAGTTTCTACCAAATACCCCTTTTGTGTTTTCAGTAAGCTAAGATTTCTCTTTTACAGAGACTAGTAGTTTTTGCCATTTTTTGGGATTTTTACTCAAAATTCTTCCATTTACGTTTTTAAGAAAGTATAGTACTTAATATATCTTCTCCCTCTTTTCAACCGTTCTAAAACCACTATAAATGTGATTTACTTACGTGGTTTGCTTTATTTATTTATTTTATTTACTTGGTAAGATATAACAAGTTAATCACTTTGCTAGGGAACAACAACATGAGCAACAGGAGGAGGAGTCCGTCACCTGGGGCTGCAAACTCATCAACAACAGAGAGGCCATTGTCTTCATCATCATCTTCAATATCTTGCTCATCAGATATGACTTATGAGAGTTCATGTATTTTGCAGTCAATTACGAAAAGGAAGGAAACTGAGCAGCACACAAATGCCCCAGAGACAAAGGCAATGCCTCTTGTTGGGTGTCCTCGGTGCCTAATGTATGTCATGTTATCTGAGCAGGATCCAAAGTGCCCGATGTGCAAGAGCACCTCATTTCTTGACTTCCTTGCAGATGAAAATTCCAAGAAGACAGAAAATTGAGGTGTGAGGATTATTATTGTACAAGCACATTTATATGCCTCCCTTTCAGCTAGAGCAGTTAGGAAAGTGTCATGTTTCCTTTACCTTCCAATTATGTTCCGGTTACCTTTCTGTCCATGTATCTTTTTCTGAAATATTGGTTGCTTATGTTAGCGTTAGAAATTTAATCTTCAAAAAAAGGGAGTGTCTGTTGTCAATTGTCACTCCGCTTTTATTTTCCTAACCTACCCTTAATCAAAAGTTGTGTTAACTCTTGTTTACTCTCACCTATATTTAAGTTTAATCTCTTGTTTATTTTCATGCTCACCTGTCTCCACTTACCCTAACAAACAAAAGTTCAACTATCAGCTTTTTTTTTTTTTTCCTTGAAACAACTTAAATTTTGCGAAACAAATTTTCTCTAAACAAGAGTAAATTTAGCATTAAAAAAAGAGAAAAAGCTTCTTTTCCAAAACAATCAAATTGAACAGGCCAGGATTGGCATGTCCATTTGAACCGAAATGTGCTGGTCTTTTTTTCCCACTCACTTGTTCAAACTGTGCTATGTCTTCATATATTCTTTTACTTTTTTAAAGGATATGAATAGGAAACTTGGATTTTAAAAAAAGAACTTACTCGACACATAGTCCACTTTTTACAACATTACTATAGTTAGTACTTAGTATTTACAATAGGCAAAAAATATTATTTCATTTTTTATTTTATTTTATTTTATATTTAACAATTTTCGTTAATAAAATGATAATGAAAATATTATCACTAATATAATATAAAATAAAAGTTATGATGAACGTCATCTATTTCAATATTACAAGCGTTATATAGAAAATTTAAATAGTTACATGAGCCTTACATATTTAAATCATTTGTGAGATTTGATCAAACAAAAATATAGCAATCTCTTCATATTATATTTGTATATGAATAATACATCAAAATTTTATTATGTTGTAACTTCAGAAAAAAAAAATCAAATAATTCACTTGAAGTTTTCATGCAACATTTGCTACTGCAATAACACAAAAATATAGCCAAAAAATGTTAATGAGATACTTGATTTAATTAATTCGAAAACATATGTCTAATATAGACAAGCTCATGTAAATATCTAATATAAAACACTTCAGTTTAATTGGTAAAAGTTATGCATAATATAGACTTGGTTTTATTTTATTATTAATAAATTAAAAATAGTTAATTTTTATGTTTAATGTTAATTAAAATATTTATTAAATATAATCTGAAATATATAGTGACAATAAACAAGAGTTAATCCAACTTTTCTGTTAAAAAAAAGGTTGGCAAAACTTTTAATTAATTGAGGGTAATTTATAAATATTAGAATAAAAGCATTAGAAGGAGAATGACAATAGACAAAATGGAGTGGCACATGTCATAGAATTTCTTTGTAACTTTTCACAGAATTTCTCAGGATGAACGTGGCATAGGCCATTATGAAGACGACTCAGAATAAAAAGAACTATCAATTATTTTTTGGGGCAATTTTCTTATGTGATTTTTCTTGGGTAACTAAATTTATTGCACTCTCCTCTCTTGAAAAATACTCAACGTACATAGCCTTGTTATCTAGTTTGAAAAATTACATGCTCGTCTTCTAAGAAAATGAAAATATACTAGCCAAATCTTTTATCGGCCATGATTATTTATGAATAAGCATTTCAAACATCTTTATTAGAACTGGAAATAGCCTAGGTTGCACTAGGCTTTGATTTAGATAGGATTGGCCTGGTTTCTGCGTATCTTTACCGTCACACCGCCATGGTGTTTTCCGGCAATATCTCTACATCTCACCGTTAAGGTGAGGAGACCACCATTCTCCTCATCTTTTAGTTCCCTCGACTTTATCAGTTTAGTTTTTTTTTTTGTTTTGGTGGTTTTCCTGTTTAATTTTTTAGAGGTTTTTTTTTTTTAGATCCGTCCACCTCTCCTATCACCACCACCATTGCTGCTAGCACAGCTTCCGCCACGTTGCCACCACCGCCACAAGTAAGTGCTTCCAAAATTTTGCTAAATCTAATTAATTATTAAATATTATTTGATAGTGGGCGTTTAACTATTAGTTACTATTTTTAATGTATGAGAGTAGTAGGTCATATTTCACTACAAGAAATTTGCGGATTTTGAAGGATTATTGACGGTAAGTATTTTATTGATTGATTTACCGACGGTATGGGCCATCGATTTTTTGGCCGTCAATGAAATATTATCGACAAGTATAAAAAATGAAAATTAGTCGATACAATTAAATTAAAGGCGCCACAGAGGCGTTAGATAATTAATATTTTCGATGGGTATTGTTAATATTACTACCTTAATTAAAAATAACAATAATCTTTTATTAATTTTTATTGATGGTTTTTATTTTTTTAAAATTATTTAATTTGAAAATTCAATTAACTACGACCTTTACTCGTCGGTAAAATTTTAATTTTTTTAAATGGCTGATGTCATTGCGATTTGTAGCTCACTTATATAAACTATGAATCGTATTTAATTAATTTTTTTATTTGTTTATATAATAATTCAATTACCAATTAAAGTAGTATTAAGTAAAATATAATGAAATAATAATAAAATAAGAAAAATATACAATAAGTATACAAAGTATCATAATAAAATATATGCAAAGTGCAATAAATGAATGAAATATAAAAAATGAAATACTAGCTAGAGTCTTGGTTGTTAGCATCGTCGGCGCCATCATCATCATCAAGTTAGCGGACTTGTCTACTCCATTAGAGGGTAAGGAGCCCTAAAAAATGGAGGGGAGTAGCATTTGGGGAGCTTCTTGTTGAAGCTAAGGATCTTAAGATTTGCATGTCCCTGAAGAAGCTCATAATATTAGCAGTGATATTCTTCTGCATCTTCTTGAACTTAATTTTTTCTTTCTTAGCCTTCTCTCACCTGCTCTCCATGGACAACTTAAGTTGTCGATCTCCTAAGCTCCAGCTCTCACCTTCCGCCTTGCCTACTCTTAGAGCCGCGAAGGAGCTCTGTCTGCGCTCCTATTGCTGAAAAAGTTGTTCCTTGTTGGAGTTCTAGTTGAGGGCATGCACACGCCTTCAGGGCATTAAACCCAATAGCAGACCTAGTGGTAGAGGATAGGGATCTACTGTTAAGGTAGTACCACATCCTTGTATGAGCCGCCAACCATCAAGGCCAAGACATCCTCTTCGTCTGGGCGAGGAGGGATGTCGCATAAGGCCCAACCTCAACCACCTGAGTTTGGTATTGAGTTTGTGCCCTCCTAGAGGCCAGGTTTGTGAACTCATGCTATAAAGGAAAAAAGATAAAACACATTGTAAGCAATAATTATTATATAAATGAAAAAAGTAATAAAAATTAAGTAAAAAGATGTCTGAATTGAAACTTACATAAGTGGTCTCAGAGCAAGGATCTACCTAGACCCCTTTACTCCCTTTGCGCTTCCCCTTTCGGGTGTGGGTCTCCCAAAGAGCTCTCCCTAGGTCAAAGGGGTTAAGTCCTTTGACTGCACAATATGCACAATAATGTCATAAAAACATAGTATTTGCCACAATTCTAATGTAGTAAACTAACATTTAATAATATATTAAATGTAGAAAGGTTAAAGATTTACTAGACGCTTACGGCCCCTCTGGCTCGACCACGATATGCAGCGACCGCCTTTCGTGAAGCCTAGTTTGTCCTCCCTTATCCAACCTATCCTTGAAGGTCGAGTCAGAGGTGCAATGGCGTCACAGCTCGCTGAGGGTGGCGTTATTCAGCCATGAGTTGTTCATATGCCCCTTGCGGACATCATGGAACATATCTCACAAGTACTTGGAGGACATAATCCTCCAAGCTCTCTTAACAGGGGGCTTATGCTTCGGCATAATATAAAATATCCTTTGTATACACAAAACTCACAGCACATGAATAATCATAACCATATGATTAATAATATAAAAAAATATATTTTAACAAAGGAGAATAAATCATAGAATTACCTTCCATTCCTCCACCACTTCTCCTTGACATCTTGCGAGATGTTAATCCAAGTGGGCCACAGATGGGTATAACTACTCTATATAACCTCCGTGATCCTATGGTGACCCGCAGGAACAGATCAAAGCTATTACATAGATGAATTAAATTTAAAACAATGAAAATATTTTAAATATCATACGCAATGCAAAATTAGAATGTGATAAAAAATATGTTTAAACTTACCTATCTTTACCGTCCAGCTAATCTGGAGAGCGGTTTCCATTAGGCCCAAGTGGCCTTCCAGGCCAGGGCCTCCCATCTGATTGTGTTTGCGACCCACCTGAGGATGTAGGAGTCTGGTGAGATGCAAGACTAAGAGTTGGGCGGCGGTAGGGCTGGGAGAGGGTCACTGCCGTGAATGAGTTGTGACTAGGAATAAGGGGAGGTGCAACCTAGCATACTTAGGAATGGGAATCATCCTAAAGGGAAGGGTGGTTGTGGCAGGAACGGAGGTGGAGATGGTGGAGGTGGTGGAAGTGGTGGTGAGAGGCAAAGGCGAAAGGGTGGTGGGTAAACCAACCTTTCAGGTCGACCTTTACTTTTACCAGCCATCCTGAAATAATAAAAATGTCCACAAAAAAAACATAAGTTACATCGGGAAATTTCAAGTAATTTCATAATAGTATTGCATATAATATTTAACACCTTAGTTAATCTAGAGTTCAAGGCTATTTTTATCATCACTTTGTTATTGATCATTATCTAAATCATCACCACTACTATCACTTATTTCATCTTCGTGATTTCTCATTGGGTGGTTATTTGTGCATTCAATTATGTTAACTTCCCCAGTTGTCAACGGAAAAGGATTTAGGATTATTTGCATTGATTATTGCCTTTGAAGGGGGTGGATCGTCTACTTGATAAGCATCTTCAATAGTATCTTGCTCTATTTCAATCCCACCTTTTGGTTTTGTCTTATTCACAGCCTTTAGATGTGACCTACCTTTCCCAGGATGAAACATATAATAGACTTATCTAGCATTTTGGGCTATAATAAATGGATTATAACTTCCATATCTTCTAGTGTGATTGATTTCAATGATTTTGCAATTGTTATGTTGTTGTGTTCCGATAAGTCATGTAGGATCATATCATTCTTGGGTTGCATTCTCTACCTCTCGATTTTCTTCAAAGGCGAATTCCTTAGGAACCTTCTCCTTGTTGAGGTGATTGAGTAATTTGTGTGCCCTAATTGTTGAATAAGCTTGATGTCGTCATAGGCAAAAATTCTCATCATCCAATTTGATTAATATTAGGGTTGAAAACTTCTTTGGTGAGAATAGGCGCGATTGAGTCATTGTTGCAAGTGGAAGACGTTGTTGAGTTCTCTATGGATCGCCTAACTTTGATACCATGAAAGGTATTAGAGAAGGTTAAGAGAGAAGAAAGGCTTAGGCAAAGAGAAGAGATGTATCTTTGTTATTCAGTGATTACAAAAGCAATACAAATGAGTTGAATGTTTAACATTGATACGGGGGTAGTGTTAAGGTGGTTCGACCCTTGTTTTGGACCATGTGATGGTCTATACTAGATAATAGCAAAATGAATAAATTAACCCCAATTTAATTTTTAATTCCTCTCCTAAGTCCCAACCATTCACTCCTTCACCCACCATTTCTCAACCATCATCGTCGGCACTGTACCATCCCCCACCACCAACTTCTACCATCCTTACTTTGATTACCTTATCCTTCCTCCTCAACGTCTTTTGGTCCACAAGGAAAAGCAATGCGTTGAGAGATTTGAATGCAATAACTTCTTGGTTCGTGATGGAGCCCCAAACACAATCGCTCCCTTTTCCTCTCCAGCCAACTTCCCAACCATTTACTTCCTCTGGAGCTTCTAGGTTTGCTTTGATGATTTTGAAAGTGGAGATTAGTTTGGTTGATTATCAAATATTGGATTTTTACCTTTGATCAGATCAATTTTTCCCTTTAAATATTTTATGTAAAACTGTAATATTTTGTAACAAATGTGTTAAAATCCTTTGTGAGTTTTGGAGGATGTTGGTGAGAGGATTCAAGGTGGCGGTGGGTAATAGATGTGAGCAAATATGCAACAACCCAACCCAATGTCATTTTTTTTTTATAATCTTCTATATAGTGAAGTCGACTTGTTGCTTTACTTCTTTTTCAATTTCTGGTTAAGTCCTTTGGAGCAAATGGATTGGAGCATAATTTTAATAGCTTTGGTGATGTGACAAATGCAATAATAGAAATTGAAGGAAGCTAAAAATGTCCTCCATTATAGAAACTGCATTGCAATGTTAGTGACAAAAAGAAAAACATTGGATAGTGAATGATGGAAGGGTGCATTTAACATGGTCAAGGTCTCTTATAATTACAAAAATGCCCTTAATGAAATTTTTTTGACTTATTGTCATTCCTCTATTCTCTTTGTCCGTGCCCCATTGCAACGTTAACCACCATCTTCCCTTTTTTCCATGTTTCCTTTTCCATCACCTCAATTTGAAACCTACTAGGGCCATCTCTCACCACTGCAAACCAAGACCATAGCCACAACAACCTTTGGAGCAACCTAACCACTAGCAAGTTTGGGATGTGAAGGAAGCAAGCAAGAATTAACAAAGTCAGGACAAACACATATTGCCGATATCAAACTTAATTTATTTCTCTTTCGGCCATTCCATAAGATTCAAGAGTCACACATGAATCTCGATTAAGAAAATCATTTCAATATATTAATTTTTCTTTTCAACAAACAAGACGTAACCAACCTAATATTTCTAAATAAAGATTGGTCTAGACCAAACAAATAATTGCAAAATTCAAGCTTTTATTCTTTTAAATCTGGGTTGGATGGCATTTTAGAAACCTTTATGCATAAAAGTGGGTGGGTGGATGGTGGTGTATAAGCATGAGAGTGGAGAAGGGAGGAGGGATTACAAAAAAGCTATTTTTATAAATTTAAAATTTGTTATTTGAATATTAAAATTTATTATTTATTTTACAATTTTATATAATTATTATTATTTTAAATCTACACCATAGAAACAACATCCAACTATAAATGATGAACCATGTAATGGTCCAAAACATGGTGTGGACCATGTTAAAATGACCATTGTAATAAACTAATAACAAAATGGATGCCTAGCTGGATTCAGTTAGTTCAACTTGATCTTATCTCCCTTTACATGGATTGTTGGTCATTTGCACGATTCATAGTATCGCTATTTATGTTCTTAAGTAGAAGTACTTTTCAACTTCCTAGCTAGCTGCGGGTGGGGATTACATGGTCTACGCTAGTTTGGGACCATAACATTTCCTGATATTACCATTTGGGTGTCATTTTTTAATTTGCTCTTCTAACTCCAACATTTCAACAATTGCTCTTCTACGTACCCAGCACATTTATGCAAACACACTCTATCTTTCTCTTCTTTTCTCCCACATTCTATTTATTATGATCTCTATTTTGCTATCCTCTGGTTGCGGGAAGATAACAGAATCCTAGCGTCTAAGAATAGAATGCTTTCACTTAAGGTAGGCTTGGCCGTTGTCATGACCAAATTAAAAGCAAGAGGTGCCCAGAATTAAGTAGACGACAAGGACTAGCTATTTTCACTGGCTTTTCCATGTAAGCAAACAATGAAACACCACCCATTATGTAAATGGGGTAAAGAGAATGACTCTAGTCCTGAAATTAAGCACGAAATGAGATTCTATTGGAATGCCTGCACTGTATGGAGCAAAATACTCACTAGCAGTGTTTTAAATTGGACCGCATCACATGATACGGCCACAATATCGTGGTTGTGGCCCAACAACCGCATCAGGCGCAATTGCGGTGTAATACATTTTCACATAAATTGACCGCAATGAGACCCTATCAAGACTGTATTGGGCCGCGTCAAGATCGTATAGGCCATCAAGGCCACAACGGGTTCTTTGCAAGTTGTAGATGCACAAAAATTTCGCGTCACATCAACGCAATATGTGTAACGGCATTATCCACAACTCACGACCGCAACGCATTTAAACATCTCGTTACTCTCGAATCCTCGCTAAAGCCAGAAACGGCAATGCTGCTTCCATAAAATAGATGAAGCCTTGTGAAAATAAAGAAGTTTTGGAGAAAGAAAGAGATCATGGGGATTGAGAACGTATGGAGTTCGAGGCTCTATATAGGATTGAGGACATTAAGAAATGGAAGTATCAAGAACCAAGAAATGGATCCATAAAATACGAAAAGAAAAAAAAACATTGGATTGGTATTTTTCATTTTATTTATTGACTCTTTTGGCTTTTTATTTTCATTTCGTTTTAAGGATCTTGGAGTGGCTAGAAATGGTGAGTTGTTAAAGGAACAATGTTATATGGGCTTACAAAAGGAGGTGGCACGGATTTCTAGTAACCAGTGATAGAGAGATATGTGTTTGCAGAAAGTGTAAGAAGGATAGAAGAGCAAATGTTAAACTATTGGAAGTAAGAATAGCAAATTAAAAAACAATGACACTCGAAATGTAATATTGGATGTGGTGGTAAATGGTATTGCTGTAATAGATTCTATTGCTAGGACCATGCAATGGTCCCAAACTAGAGCGGACCATGTAATTCATAATATGCTCATGAAAGAAGTGTCGTATTTGATATGGCGCTTGAATATGAAATTTGCTTACGTCAAGTAACCTCCAGACATGCTCTTTATATATTGATTTAGATTTTAAGATGAGTAATTAGAATCTTTGATATCAATTATGTTAGAGTCAAGTTGGTCCTGAATATCTTTAACACAAACTCCTTGGCTTTCCTTTGCTATGAATCCTAAAATGGGAAATCTCACCCATGGCTACTCCTTTGGTCTAGCTCCATGAAAAGGTAATGGATAAGTTGCTACTTCATCTCCTTTTGCACATATTAATATAATATAGTCTTATTGGACCCTAATTCAAAACTATGTAACAAAACATTACAATTAACAAGCCATGTTCAAATTATTATTTACTAGGCTCGAGGGAAGGTGGCCATGATCACTGGCGCCAAGTGAATCGACGAAGCCACTACAAGACTCTTTTCAAAGCACAGAGCTAATGTAGTGATCACTGATATCCAAGACAAGTTGGGCAACGCTGTTTGCAAAGACCTAGAAACAACATCTTCCTTTGTCCATTGCGATGTGACAAAGGAAGAGGATGTTGAAAATGCAGTGAACATAGCGGTTTACAAGTACAGCAAACTAGACATCATGATCAACAATGCTAGCATAGATGTTAACAACGCCAACATACTCGAGTACAAGAAACATGAGTTCGAGGATGTGATCAATGTTGACGTGGTTGGAACCTTTTTGGGAACAAAGCACGCTGCAAGGGTCATGATCCCTACTAGGAGGGGAAGCATAATAAACACAACTACCTGTTTCTAGCTACATAGGTGGAAGGACTTCACATGGTTACACAAGCTCAAAGCATGCCGTGGTGGAGCTAATGAGAACACTACGGTGGAGCTCGGAGCATATGGTATTAGAGTGAATTATGTGTCACCTTATATTGTTGCCAACACACCTTTGGCTAAGAACTTCTGCAAGTTTGATGATGAGGGAGGTATTGGGGACATTTATTCCAACCTAAAAGGTGCTAACCTTTTGCCAAAGGATGTGGCTGAAGCTCTCTTTACTTGGGAAGTGATGAGTCCAAGTATGTTAGTGGTCACAATCTTGTAATTGATGGACGGTTCACTATAGTTAACATGGGTTTTGTGTCTTTGATGGGCAATTTGTGTGAAGCAACTGTACAATATTGTCTGATTTTTCACTGTTAGTATATATGCGGCTTGTTTTGGCTAGTATTTATGTGATGCGACTTTAATAAACAAATGAAGAGGCACATCTGCTTCTATTGTAATGTCACTTTTTTTTTGGTGAATTATTGTAATAATATATTGTTACTTTAATCAGTCTTTGTTGTAATGGCCTCAACTTGTAAATCAAAAACAAAAATCCATTACATTAAGTTGAACAATAAATATCACGTTCAAAAACAAAAATATTGACATCTTTCATGTCAAATAAATATATATATATAGTGAGGATTTATTTACTTTAAAAGTAAGTCTTAAATACTCATTTTATTCAATAACTCTTTAACAAACTCAAATTTGATTGATCTGATTGTTGAATTAAGTGATATTGATATAATGATTAAGTACATCAAATTAAAAAAATCGAATAACAATAGGCATATGTTCTAAGGATTAATATTTACTTGTATTTTCAAAAATATTTTATCTGTTAAAATAAAATAGCATGATGAATTATTAAATCATTTTCAAATTGTATGAAATTTGATATACTTGAACTACTTGGTAAGAACTTTGAATTCAATAGGTAGATTGATGAGATCTGATGTTCATAAATAGAATAAGTGTGGCATAACTTTCTCTTAGAGTAAATGGATCCACACTCATATATATATATATATATATATATATATGGCTAGGATCAAGTTATATCATTATAACTTTATGCAAATATTACACCGTTGAATAACTTTTAATTGATGTAATTTTTTTACAGAAACTTATCGTTGGATTATAAATTCTCATCATATAGATCATATCTATAAAATTTTAAATTAATCTAAAATCATTTAGTATAGTTTTTATGCACAACAAAATCAATGTAGTATATATGCTTGAAATGAACAAGTAATAAGACCTACATGATTACATTGTTATTGATATTGTAATATCTTAATATTTAACCTAACATGTCTAGGACGCATTTCATTAATTATTAGATATTACTCTTTTGTTCTAGTTTTTAACTTAAACTATTAGAAATGCTTTAGTAAAAATATGGATAAATTTTTTTTTGAATTTTAAGAACAAAACATGAGCCGTGCATACTAAATAAACTATATCATACTTTGTGCATATAGGAGAAGAGAATAAAAACAAGTTACAGGCACTCATAAAATGCAACACCACAAATCATGGACATAATCATGTCATCATATATATATATATATATATATATTATCCACATTTACCGTTCCGCCTTACGCATCAAAATATACATGTATAGTAGCATCATACTCAGCAACAAAGGTTGGGCTAATAGTCATTGAAAATATACATGAACAATATGCAAATGGAATCTAAATATAAGAAAAGACCTTTCCTCCCACTACTCCTACTTGGGTGCGCTTGAATAGATAACTAATCGGGTCATAGTGCATCTGCCATATGAGGGCATCAATGTAGATCGCGAACGTCGCCATCAACCTCTAAAGAAGAGATAAGAAAGAAAGAAAGAGGGATAAGAAATTTATATAAGAATCTCAGGAGGGCTTTTGCCTCCTATCATATGTCATCATCTACGTCCTCAAGAATCTTGGGTTTTATTATGAAAATAGTAAGCATGCATAAAGTTCATTTATTAAGTTCCAAATACCATTAGCCGAGATATCTTTTAGCATGAATCTTAATGTCATGAGTGCAACATACTAAGTCATGAATGCATGTCAATGCCATATGCAAGATATCACGAGAATCATATTAAATAGACATGGCATAAAGAACATAATTCTTCTAATATAATCTTTTCTCATTGTCCTTTTAGGTGACTTAAATTTCTTATCCTCTTATAGGGGCCACCCTAATACTCTCTCCTCTGAGAGTTTAGGTTATGAGCACATATCTTAACTAGTCGTCACTAGTCTACACCTATCCTCTTGGTAAGCTAATTCCTGACTCCCAGAGCACAGGATAAGAGACATAGGATCACCTTTCATAACCATTAATTCGTAGAGTCTAAAGGATCCCTTTATTGGATCACCTCTCTTAACCATTAATTCTTGGAGTCTAGAGGGTCATTTCCATGTGTCTTATGTGATCTTTAATCTTAGCATATTATCTAGAGATGCAAACATAATCATATAATCATAACTTACCATTTAACATTTCATACTCATAAGACATTAAGTAATACACCTCAATTATTGAATCATAACCGTAACATGCCACAAATTATCATGTCATTTATCACATAAGCATGCATCACATTCCTTGCATATATCCATAAGCATGTTATCATCAATATCTCATAACAATAAACATGCTCCAACCCAGTATGCCAAATCAAGGACCGGACTCAGCTAATGCATATGCTATGCTTAACAGGATATATACAATATACTAGAAATCATCAATTGCATAATTCAAGAATCAAACATGCATACTCATCAATTCATATTAATACCGTCAAGTTATTATTAATTAACTTGAGTCCTCAAAGGGTCAAACTGTAATTTCTCAAGGATTACGAGTCAAGGTGTAAATCTCCCTTTTAACACATTTTCTCAAAATAATGATCCTTAAAATTAATCTATGCTTTTATGGGACCCATAACACTTAGAAATCATTTAAACTCACCATAAAAACCTTTTTGGGCCATAGATCAAATTTTGTTAGACTTTGGGGTCAAAGTGTAAAGTTTTTCATTTTTGACACTTAACAAATGTCAATGCTTCTAAAACTTTCTCTAAACATCATAAATGGTAAATTGAATACATGGACACATTCAAAATCACTATTAACTCTAATTAAATCCACTTAGCCAAAATTCCATAATGGTAGTTTAAAGCAAAACTTGCCATATTTTGCAAAATGGTCCAAACTAACACTTTCAATTATTCTTTTAAGCACCCAAGATACCAAAAATAATTTTTTACAACAATTATTAATGATTTTTACACAAGAGGGCAATACCAAACATTACCAATCAATAGCCATTAATTCCAATTTCTAAAAGCTTTCAAAACCACATTTTTTATCCTTTCTAGTTACTAATTTTTCCTAAAGTGCTAAAAACAATTTTCACAACCATTATTAGCAATTTTTACACATATAAACAACACCAAACAACATCTGATAGATTTAATTAATGTAAATCAATATCCATGATTTTAATTTCTAAAAGCTTGGGAAATCACATTTTTAATCCTTTCTAATTACTAGTTTTTTCTCAAAAATTATTCTAAGACATAGAACACACTTGAAACTTATTTTATCTTTTTGAGAACTTAAAGATCAATGTCAAAATGGTAGCAAAACTAGAGATTTCATCAATAGGTTGTTAATCACTTAGAGATCAATTTCCACTCCTCTTGAGTTCCTAAATCTTTCAAAAAAATTTTGTACATCCTAAAAACAAGATTCAAGCCTCAAAGTAAATAAAACTAACTTCAAAACCCAAAATCCTCATAAGGCTAAAATTCACATTTTAAAATGTGTCTATGATCAAAATTTCCATTTAAGATAAATGAGACAAGTCTTGAGCTTTAGAGATTTAGGTGATGGCTAGAATTATAAACATGTCATATAATCTCATTTTAATTTTTATCATTATAAGGTGATGACTTGGAAATATCAATATGGTGTGTAAGACTTGAAATTTAAATATGAGAATGTAAGTTCACTTTTAAGTCTTCAAGGTTTAGGTGATAACTTGAAATTTAAACATGATATGCAAGACTTGGAATTTAAACATGAGAATGCAAGTCCATTTTCTTATCTTTAAGAGTTAAGGTGATAACTTGAAATTTAAATATGATATACAAGGTTTGGAATTTAAACATGAAATGCAAGAGCTTGAATATAAACATGAATGCAATATACTTTTATATCTTATTAAGCTCCAAACTCAAGACTTTTTAAAGAATGAAACTCTTAAACCCCAATTGATCTTAACAAAATGGAAGTAAACTTTAGAGTCCCTCAACACCATGGTTCCAAGAACTTCATTTCTTAGACTCACCATCAAGCTCAAAAAGAAACAACCAAAGAAAATCAACAAACATTTCATTTCTCATATTCTTTGAAAATCAAAAATCAAGTCTTGAGCTTTAGAGGTCAAATATATGATGGATTCACAACCAACATCAAGAACCCTCATCATCAAGCTATGATCTTGACCAACAACCAATAACAAATTTGAAAAGAAAGAGAAGAATAGAGAAAGAACATAAAAATAAAATCTTTGCAAGAGAAGGCTTGATCTTTGTAAAGAAATAAGAAGAACAAATCTTCTCTGGAGGAAAATCAGACTTGGCCAAAGGGAAAAGAAATGGAGGGAGGATTTTTCTTGTGCTCTTTTATTTGATAATGGAAATGATAGGTGTTTGGAGTTGATCTATGGTTGAGATGTAGTGGTTTGAGATTGAGAGCTTAGGTGGAGGTTGAGAATGGAGTCTCTTGAAGGTGGAGAAGGAAGAAGAAGAGAGCTTTGAGTTTGAGAGAGAAAGAGAGTTTTTTTTTTTTTTTTATCAAACTTAGTGAGCAAGATTGCAACAAAAAAGCAAATGGTAAGGAATGAGAGTTTTTAAGTGTTTATGTGTTGTGAAAAATTAAAATATGATAGAGAAATGGGAGGGAGTCCACGGCCTTTGGCTGTTTTGGGGGAAGGATTTTCACTTTTCATGTGCATTAGGACATGGATTAGAGATGAATTTAATTAGGTAATGGGTTAAGAATCGTAATTAAGTGTTTGGGTTAGTAACCATGTGTTTAAGGCTTTTCAAGACATGATTAAGGAGTGGTCTTACACATTTAGTGGAGTTAAGCTCCATTAGTTTGAAATTCAAACTCCAACATGTCTCCTAAATTTTAGGAAAGAGAGAAAAATACTATTTACCTTTGAATTTGTCATTTTGGATCTTATAAGCTCTTTGAATAAGAATGAGATTTAAATTTCTCTAAACAATCTTCAGCATTAATTAACCTCAATTAATTATTTTAACTCAAGATTAATAAATAAAATTAATTTATATTTAATTAAGTATAATATTGCCTATATTTCCTTAATCATTTAATTAAGCTAATTTAGCACTAATTAGGGATAACAAGGTAATTTTACAAAGACTTCCCTGACCACCTGGACTTTTCCAAATATCAAATATTCCTTAAAATTAACATTTACAACTCCTAGGTGATGATGGTTTACCGTCACTTAATCTCGCATTAATTACCTCAAGGGTACTTTGGTAATCTTGCATCTGAAAAATCAGGAATTGAGATTTTCACCTATAACATCATCCATAACATATCTAATCTCTTTCAAACATTACACTAACCCTTGAATAGCCTTGACCCTTATCTTTACTTTCTACAAAAATGATCTTATGAACATTTTGGTCATTTTCCATACCCAAAAATTCCCGTTACATATGGTCAATTTACACTAGTGAAATATTTACTTAAAATTATGTTGGTGTAACTTATCCTATATATATAACGAGAGAAGTGGTTTGATATGAGATTGAGAGTATATATATATATAACAATGCAATCTTGTGACAAATATACTTTTCGTTAGTATCTTTATTTTTATTATTCGTTTTTCTTATTTGTACTATTCCTTAGTACGTACTGTGTCTATCCACACACACACACATGGAACATAACATAAACGAGTACTCAGAAAAAACAAGAAGCTTCACCTTTTTTTTTTTTTTTTTAATTTAAACAATAAAGAAAGAGAGTAAAAAGCAAAATTATGAACAACAATCATAATATACAGTGACACAGACCACAGTGGTGGAGCCGAGTAGAATTAACTTTTAAGCCTTGAAAGGCTATTATATTTATATCATATATGATAAATTAGATAACAAGAATGGCGGTGATGGTGTTGCCTTTTTTTTCGGTAACTCTGTTCTTTTTATTCTAGTTAAGTTCTGTGAGTGTCGGACTTGGTTTCAGGTGCTGAAATTAGGGGTGTGGCTTAGGTAAATGAAATCAAAAGGTCGACAAAAAAAGAAGGGGACTCTACTAGAAATAAAAATGGACTCAATTATGCATAGAAGAAATTAAATTCCCATTTGCTGTGCTTTTGATTTGACAGAATGAATTTAGATTTTTAGTTGGCAACTCTCTTTGCTGAGGTTATAGTATGTTAAACGAAAACAGTGAGTGAGGGATTGTGAATGAAGAAAATTTCTGAAAGATTTGAAATTAGGTGAAAAGAATGATTTGCATTCATAAAGAATTGGTAAATTTAAACTCTTCATTTTAACATGGAGGAGACACATAAGACGGGTAGATGAATGTTAGGGAAATTGATGTGAAATTGGGAGGGAAGTAATAAAAATTTAAAATTAAAATCGATGGATAAAAATTGTATTTTAACATTTTAAAAGGAATAATAAAGTAAGGCATTTGCTTCGGTACTTCAAGAATATTAGTATTCTCTTAAATTTAATGATTGTGATTTTATCATAAATTTTTAAAATATTACCAATTTTTACTAGTGAATATACGTGATAAATTTTTAACCACAAATTAATTAAAGAATACCAATACTTTTGAACTTCACAGGATACTAAAAAAATTCTCAAATATCTTTTCCTTCTAAAAAATAAAAGTCATGAACACGGTAAAACTTTAAAAACATCTCCCTTCCCGCCTTTTTCCTTCTAAACAAACTCGTGAATATAGCCTAAATGCCCAGCAAATGGCTTGAAAATTATGTCTAAAAAACGTTACCAAAAGATCTCGAATTAAATGTATATGAAGTAATTTATTTTGGAAAAATACTATTGAACCCGAATATTTACCAGAACTTCCATACCTGACTTATCTGGCATCTTCCACGTTAGAACATTTTATTTTAGATATTTTATTTTATTTTCTCTTCCCTTGTTTTACTCTCTCCTCTATCACGCCAAGGAGTAGACTTCGAGTCCCAACCTATCCCAAAGTGGCTATTTCCTCTGATGAACCACAACTCCTCACATAGCAATGCGAGATATCCACTAAAATTTAGAGTTTTTATGAACAAAAATTTCAATCTCGAGACAAAAGTGTGACCTTGACCATGAGATTGGATCCAATCCCATTTTGATATCCCCTCAATTTTTTGATCCAAGAACATTTTGATGCCATTTCATGCCCAAATTTTTTTAAAAGATCGGACCTTTCTAGTCCATATGAAAGCAATTTTGCTTGACAAAAAAAAAAAAAAGGCAATTTTCCTGAATCAATTCAAATAAGGATCGAGAAAATTGAGACTTTGTGATCGATTTGAATCGTATAGTGACACATCATTCGCTTGCTTGTGGCTTTTAAGTGTTTGAAAGAGAAGTAGAAGGAAGAATTTGTTGTGCGTGTGTCATGGATGAAACCAAGCTTCAGAGAGTAATTGATGCGGAGCTTGAAAGTAGAGAAGATTACAGGGAGTGAAAACAAGAATAAAAGGCAAATTGCAAAGTCAGAAATTAATAGAAGATTTGAGAGATTGTTGTAGGATATTTAACTTGTTTAAAAATGTATAAGAATAACGAGAAGTATCATGGTAAATAAAATGAAAGCATGTCACCTCACTTGTTATACGGCATTTGCCATGTCAGTCTGGCACTCATATTCGGGTATAGCATTCTGGCCGTGTGGCAGTGTTCTTTATTTTGTTCAGAATAATTAAGATTGAACGTCCCTTTATACTTGGCTTTAGCCCCAACATTTTTTGGTCGTGGTTTCGGCCCCCTTTTTTTTCCTTAGTTCTAAGAAGCTCTTAGTGAAGTTAAGAAAAAAATGAGGAAGGGATGAGTAAAATGAGGATAGAACCTCTACCTAATTCTAACAAATTTTTGGGGATTGTTTATTTTGTTAAAAATAATTTTTAATTTTCTAGATTTATGAAGAAAATTAAAAATTAAAATTCTGTATACATTCGGCCCTTTGCACACCAATTCTTAAAAACGTGTCTTTTTTATCGAGAAAAACATTGCCTTTCTGTATACACTCGGCCCGTTTGTGCTTGGGCTTTGAGCTTTGCCAACTATGCAGGCTGTCCATTGCTGTATCTTGCCGTGCGGGTAGTTGGTGCTTGTAAGTGATGACTTCATGCCACCCAAAACAAAAAAATAAGTCACTGTTTGAAGTTGTTTGCTATTGTGTAGATGTATAAGTTATTTTTAGGATAAAGATATATAGTTTATAATTTTTAGACTTAGGTTTATAATATTTTACTCAATAATTTATAACTTTTCATGTAAGATTTATAACTTTTTTTTTATGTAATCACCTTGATTAAGAGGTTTTGGAATATTTCTATTGTCCACATATGTTTACAACTTTTAAGCATAAGGTTACAATATTTTATTCAATGGTTTATAACTTTTCATGCAAGATTTACAACTTTTTTTCACCTTTCTTTTCAAAAAGTTACAACTTTTCATGTAAGGTTTACAATATTTTATTCATTTGTTTACAACTTTTAGGCTTACACTTTTTTTCTATTTATCTTCCTTAATAATTTATTATCCATAGATTTATAATATTTACGTATAAATTTATAATTTTCTATTGACCTTACTTACACTTACACGTACTTCACTAATTAATCCACCTTATATTTTTGTGCCATAGATAACTCTAGAATCTCCCCTATTTGAATCGTTCAGAACAGACAAACAATTTTTGACGGAAAAAAGAGCAGAACAGACAAACAAATAAATGAATAAGCCAACAAGTGCACTATTGTGGCTCCCCTCAATAAAAAATATCATTATTCGATGGAGAATTTCGTGTGGTGAAGATGTAATCCCGCACTATATTAACATTTTACTTTCTAGGATAGCTGGAAAAATAAGCATGAAAGAGATGTTGGTAGTATTAGCTATCAACAAATCTTGGCCTTGTGCCCTTGGCTTCCTGGAAAGCTAGCTTCATCAACAGTCATGGGAAGTCCATCAGTTCTCTCTACTGCTGTTGTCAGAAGGTGATCAATCCAAAACCCTTGCAAAAATCCTCTTGTGGAAAATTGTTCCACATAAGTTAATTCAACACACTACACAACAAATTCTTCACATATTTTTTATCTTGATTTCTACAACGCTTTCCCCTCCCCCCCCCCCAAAAAAAAAAAAAAAAACGAAATATATATGATTACTATGTATGCATAATCTCATACACTTACGAGTAACTGTTATAATTAAATGAATTTAGCAGGCTAGAAGGGAAGGTGGCACTGATTACTGGTGGGGCAAGCGGAATTGGCGAGTGTGCTGCAAGACTATTCTCCAAGCATGGAGCTAAAGTGGTGATAGCTGATATCCAAGACGAGCTGGGTCACTCCATTTGCAAAGACTTGGATTCATCTTCTGCCTCATATGTCCACTGTGATGTGACTAAGGAAGACCACATCGAGAATGCAGTGAACACAACCGTTTCCAAACATGGTAAGCTAGATATCATGTACAACAACGCAGGGATAAGTGGAGTGTTCAAACCAAGCATATTGGACAGTGAAAAATCACACTTTGAACAAGTGATTAGTGTTAACTTGGTTGGTGCTTTTCTTGGAACCAAGCATGCTGCAAGGGTCATGATCCCTCACAAAAGGGGTAGCATAATTTTCACCGCTAGTGTGTGTGGACGCACTGGTGGCTTGGCCTCACATGCCTACACAAGTTCAAAGCATGCAGTTTTGGGGCTTATGAGAAACACTGCCGTGGAGCTTGGACCATTTGGCATCCGTGTAAACTGTGTGTCTCCATATGCGGTGCCTACACCTATGACTCGAAGTTTCCTTAATCTTGATGAAGAGGGGATTGCTGCCCTTTATTCTAACCTTAAAGGCAGTGCTCTTAAGCCGGTAGATGTGGCTGAAGCTGCTCTTTACTTGGGAAGTGATGAGTCCAAGTATGTTAGTGGGTTAGACCTTGTAGTAGATGGGGGGTTCACTATTGTAAATAATGGTTTTTGTGTGTTTGGACAATCGGTGTAAGTCCTGGTCTTCGGAAAAATATTTGAGTGCTGCTCAAATATAGTAAGGAGATCAATTATTTTTAAGTCCACAAAGCAAGAATATCATGTATTAGTTAATGCATAAATGGTGGATTCTCTAAAGAAGCTGCATAAAAAGCTTCATGATGATGAAGCTCTTGGTTACTTCAAATTAAATAAACAAAAGACATCTGCACCATTTATGGATCTAAATGGAGAGAGGCTTAATTTATCATTAAAACTTAATATAAATTTTAATCGTGTTTTCAATTACAACCTTCTCACTCACTGTCGCTCCCTCCCCACCAACACCACCCTTGCACCGACGATTGTGGCCACCACCATCGACATTCTCACTATTACAATCTCCGCAATTGATTGTCTCTTCTCGACAAATAGGTCTTCCCAGTGGAACGTCTTTTAGAATAATTGAGCATATTGGTTGAAAAAGGGTTTTAATTCCATAATTTGAAATCAAATAATTGCATGGAATTGAATTCCAGCTATATATATATATATGTTTACTTTCAATGAGAATTCAATTATCTTAAAAGAGCTGAAAGTAAATCAAATTTAAACTACTTTGATTTGCTACAAGATTTTGGACTAAAATTCCCTTATTTATTTCCTTTCTCATTCCTCCTTAAAATCCCTTATTAATAAAGAACAGAATTATTATAATAAAAGATTCAATTTATTATCACACATATTCCGAACAAAACAATTAAATCAATTCTCTAACTTATGCGTTTATTCCAAACACAACAATAAGGATCTAGAGGTGATAATAGAATTTAATTCAATTACTATTGAATTGTATCCATTTTCTTTTTCTTTCCCATTCCAAATGGGCTGGAAGTGGCAGCACACGATTCGCTTTAATTGCATCCAAGGAGAAACGATTGTGTTCCCGACAGTAGACAATCGCACCCCTCCATCTTCCTAGTAGCTACACTCGGCGGTTTATGGCTGCCAACATAACCAAAACACAAAGTTCCAAATTTGCAGCTTTGAAAATTTCAAACCCTATTGCGTCACCTTCACGCGTCAAGGTTGTTGCAAAGCTCCAACTTTTTCAATCTTACAGCTTCATTTTCCCAATCGCAAAATCAGTTTGTAATTTAATGATGAATTTAGTGTTCTCTAGTCCACATTGATCTGTAAGTGATAAGTATCCTTCTCCAATTCCAATAATAATAATAATAATAGTAATCTTTCACTCTTAATTTGTATAAATTCTTATCTTATTTAACCATTTGACTAGATTTTTTTTTTAAAAAAAAAACCCACTTTGATTTAATCGCAATATCTGTTTTTCCTTCACTGTTGTTATACAAAGCAGCAATCAAAGGCTGGCTTTTTATTTTTATGTTTTTCTATTTTTACAAATTAACTGTGTCTTTTTTCTTTTTTTTTTCATTTCTGACATTACCATTTTGTTGCTGTTACTTGGATCATGTTCAGGTGTTGTTGTGATTGTGATTGGGCATGATGTCGCGTACCATGTTGCTTGTTCTTTTGATGCTTGTGCTTATAATCACCTCTCAGTTTGAGTGGAAGCAACATCTTGAGGTTGATGTTGACTCGAACTCCAGCATATCTCAGAAGCAGCGGCGGGTTTCAAAGGGGCAGAAACCGTGAAGGAGAAGGTGTACTGTTTAGCTTTTCCCATTCTTCCATTTTGTTTCTTTTATTCCAAAAGTCTTTCTGTTTTCTCAATTGGTGATTTGTGTTATCAAGGAATGTCTTTTGTCATGTGATGTTGTTATTGGGAAATTATCCTGCTTTTTTATGCAAGCTGGTGGTTTTTTGGGCTGCAGCATACATGAAGTTACATTTTTTGTAATTATAATAATGGAGTAATGAAATATATGATATTGTAACAAAGGTGCTGCCTTTTGAGTTTGCTATTCTTTCGTGTCTTTGTTGGTGGTGGTGTTTGTATGTGCTTGTATGTTATCTTGGATCCAATCATTTCATTATGCAGCAGATGAACTTGGTTGTCAGTTGGTTTGTTTGTCTTCCTTTCATTAACATTGTGACTCGGCGAGGTTATGCTCATCAGTCATCACGGCTTTTTGAAGGGCGGACTCATTATTTCTAATTCTTAGGGTATGTTTGGTTTGGGAATCAAAATGGAATGAAAATTTTCATGGATAAGCCTTATGTGTAATTTTACTCATGAAGCTCATCCCATTTGGTATGAGGATAAAAATAGGGTGAAAAATTTTATGGATGAGTACCATGTGTAAAATTACATATGGAGCTCATCTAGAAAATTTTCACCCCCCTTTTTTAATTTCAGACCAAACACACCCTTATGATAAATACTTCCCCTCTAACGTTAAGAAGAAAACCCTGATAACGTCAGTCCTGAGATAGTCAATGAGTCCAGAACTCTTGAGTTTCTTTAACCCAACATAAGTTATTCAGGAACATTGTTGTTGGTTGAGCATTTACATTACCTAGTTCAGGTATAGATGGAGAGCTGGTTGGGTTTTAACTTGCATGGTTTATAAAATGAATGGAAACGGGATAGGATTGGCAATTTGTTACGAATATCTGCAAGTTTGTTGCCATTTGTCATCCTTTTTTATTTAGTGAATCACTTTATATGATAAAACTCAGCTTTTAAATGGGAAACTGAGTTGTTGAAGCCTTTATTGGTCTTCTTGAGTAATATTATTTTGTTGATTTGAATCACTTGGAGAGCTCAAATTCTGATTCCTATAACTGTTTTAGCATCTGCTTTGAAACATGTCATCCTTATGAACAAAAAACAGTTTTTATTATCATTTCAGCCCTTTCTAGTTTCTACAGTTTGTGCTAGGATATTGTGACTATTGTTCTTGTAAAGATCTCTGTCTATTCAATGAACACTGGTAATAATTCAAAAAAATTGAGAACAAAGTGTTCTTATTACTTAGCTTTGCATTTCTCTGTTTCAGAAATATCTGGTGGTCTTTCATCATTGGATACAGTTTTTAATTGTGTGCCATCTGAAAATTGTCTCGCTGCAGGATTAGTGATTCATAGGATAGGCTCTTCTCATTGTATATGGACTGATTTACATTGGAACAAGTTTGTGTTTCAAAATTTATCTTCATATAGAAGATTCAAACTTAACAGATGCATAATTGAATGCCACATTCATTAAAACATTGCTTTCTACCTGTTGATTGATTGTTCACAGCATGTCCCTGTCCTGATAAATTATAATGTGACCAAAATTTGTGTAAGAAAGAAAGAAACATTCAATTTGCAAGTAAAGTTTGAGTCTGCAAAAGAACAGTCACGTAACACTGAAAATAAGAAATTCTGCATTTATGGTGACTTATCTACATCATGTAGAACTCGCTAGTTCCTTAAATTATGCATTGCAAAAGACCTATACATTTAGATTCATTTCACAATTTTTCTATAATCATGTTATGTGCGCTCTAAGTCCAGAAGTCTTTTCAGAACTTTTTCATTTTTATCTTTTTGTTTTATCTTGTTTTGTTAGTGTTAGTGACTATTGCTTTTAGTCAGATATTTACTGAATTAATTATTTAAACTGATTTTGCTTGCTGCAGATTATTTTAATGCAAGAGCAAAATATTCGAAGATTGAGTGAGCTTGTGCGGCATCTTCAGGAACAACTGCAGCAGTGTAGAAGCAGTAATGGAACAAAAACTGGCACTGGAAGCCAGCTAGCCCAGCACATGCTTGACTTGAGTGACATCAAATTTTAGAGTATGAAGCAGAGGCAGCAAGTACATTAAGGACTATCACCTTTATGCTCAAGTTGTAAAGTTGTTTTCTTAGTTCCTTGAAAGGAAAGGTTGCAAGCGATACAGCTTTCCTGTCTGAATTTAAAGGTTATGATTTCGATCTCAATGCTTGTCCCACATCAATCAAATGGAAGTTGCAAGGTGTTCTTATTGAATGTTCTGGTAATACATCAACAACAAATGGAGGTAGGTCATTATGTCTCATCATTCACTGATGATATCTAAAATTGCACTTCCGACGTTATGTCTTACCGGTTTTATGGGACAATGTATGATTAAATGAGTCCTTTAATTTTTTTTAATTCAAATTATGGATTTAATTTGAATTGGCTGACCATGTAAAAAAATTTTATATTGTAATGTTACATCAGTAAATATAGTTAATTTTTACCTTCACTACTTGAAAAGTTGCTAAAATGAGAGATTTGATTAGATGATAGTGTATAACTTTTTTTATATTGTCAATGCATCAAAATTAAACTCATAAATTATGAAGTAAATAATACTAACACCCTTGAGATTTTGAGTTATTGCACTCTATTTCATTCTCTACAAATATGACATTCCATCCCATGCATATTTTAAAGACACTATTATTTCTATTATTAAACTCACATTTATCTAACCATCAAGGTTGTGAGTGGTGGATGGCGGTGAGGCAAAAATCGCCATAAAAATATGGCCGATGGGATTGCGGGTTATGACAGAAGCCATGGCAGACTAAAAGATATATAAATATATCTATAAAAAAAATAAAATACAAAGACATAATCAAAGTCACAAATACACAATCAAAGTCACAAACAAGGACTAAAAAACAAAGCAATCCATGATCAAAGCCACAAAAACATAGTCATAATGTCAGCACAAATTAAGAATTCAAGACAAACATAATAGTTCAAGACAAACAAACATAAACTAAGATCAACTAATCTAATGATTAGTCCTCATCATCTTCGCCAAAGTAATCATCATCATCATTGTCCTTTTCTCAATTGGGACATGTTCCTCTGCTTGTTCTTCTTTTGATTCAGAATCATCAAACATTATTTCCTCTTCCTCTTCCTCTTCTTCAGTTTCCATAATGTCCTCAAATTCAGGCTTTTCTTCAGCCACCACTACTTGTTTTCCTTTATTGGAAACTCTATTTGATTGTCCTTCACCACTTGTTGCCTTTCTTTTCTACTTTGATGCCTAGTATTTGTTGTGTGCTCTCCAATCCCAATGTCCTAAACACAGCCTCCCAATTAGAGTTTCATCGGCTTCAAAAACCAACTCATCTCTAGCATTCTCTTCATCAATCAACTCCCCAACCATCCACTCATTACACTCATCAATATCATTGAGTGAAATGAGATCAATTTCATCTCTAATATTGTATTTTTGTTTGAGTGTTTGGTTATACTTCACAAAAACCAAGTCCTCTATCCTTTTGTGCTCAAGTCTATTTCTATTCTTAGTATGTATTGCAACACCAATATAATTATCTAATTGTGAATTGGTACTATGTTATACTTATAATAGTAACTATTAAGATAGAAAATTGCCTCTTACTTGCTCAAAACACTCCAATTGAGTTCACAGCCCGAAGCACTACATGTCAAGCTCAAAATCTTGATAGCCAACTTTTGCAAATTTGGAGTAGAATGCCCAAGCATTCGCCACCATTGAGCTACAAATCCAAAGAAGGCAATGTAAGAAAGAAAATCACTAACTTTAAGCTTAAACTTTAAAATTAAAGAAATTTGATAACTAGTAGTATTCTTCTCACCAGGTGCAAGGATTTTTTGATTTGATTTGGCAAAATCCAAAAAAACCATCACCATTCTTATAAAGTGGCGATTCAATTAATATTTTTTGTTGCACATCCCGACTTGGCACCAATCTCCTAATGCATTCATACAACCCATTTGTAACTTCCAAATTAAACTCCAAATTTGAGTTGCCATAATGGAACTCCTGATTCAGAAAATGGCCTGCTGCATGTAATGGGTGATGAAGCTAGCAATTCCTTCTCTTATCAATGATTGCAAACACATCTTTGTATTTGCTTTCATCATTGTTGAAGGACTTCATAATGGCCTCTTTGGCCTTGTCCATTGCCTCATAAATGTAGCCCATGCTGGCTTTCTTTCACCATCAACAAGCCTAAGCACATGAACAAAAGGCCCCATAACTTTGAGGGTGTATCTCACATGGTTCCAAAAAGAAGGCATCATTGAAATTTTGGTTGCATCCTTTGCCTTAACCTCCTTAGACAGCTTGTTTCTCACCCATTCATCAGGTAAACATTTTTGTAAGATTTTGTTTCTCTTCATGAAGCCTCTCCAATAATAGAAAGGAAGTAGCAAATCACGTGACTTGCATGCCTTACCAATTCCTTCTTGTTTGTGAACTGTCTCAATAAGCTCAAGGTGCTAGTGGAATCTTTCCAATAGCTTCCAGCATCAAATTCGAACAATGTGCATCACAGGAGTCCAATAGAGATGTGGTCTTTTTTCTTCTAACTTCTTGCCCAAAACATAGTTGCTTCCATTATCAGTTATAATTTGAACAACGTTCTCTCTCAAATTTCCTCCACAAGAGTCAAGAAGCTCAGATAACTTCTCACCAGTCTTTCAAAGTTAAATCCGTTGACTTTAAAAACACCGTTCTAGCAAGAGAGTTCCAAGAAATTAATAATGCACATCTGCTTCCTATCAGTCAAGGCATCTGACATGATGGAGCCACTATGTTTTTTCCATTGCTCCTTATAATTCTTCATCATATTTTTTGTGTACTCCAACTTCTTATTAAGAAGTGGAACCCTTATAGCATGATAAGATGGAGGGGGCAAATTGGGACCAAAGCTTCCAATGGCTAACAACATATCATGAAAACTCTTCAATTTGATACAGTTGAATGGAATTTGAGCTTTGATACCACCACCAAGCTATGTATTGAGGGACCCTTTCAACTGCTTCTTTGTCACATGCTTCTCTAATATTTTGTTGCCTCAACTTTTCCTTGTTCCTCTTCCCAATTGAGTTTCAGGATTTCTAACAAATAAATCCATTGGGCTTTTCAAAGGATCAACACCTCTTTTCACACTAGGCCTTGGGTTAGGGATATCATCAATCCCTTCATCTTCTTCCGATAACCCAAATCAAGATCAAGCTCCCTTGCATTTGGAACTTCAACTTCCTCACTCCATTGGCTCCTTTTCTGTTTCATATACTTTATCAACTCCTCTTTAACTTCTTTTGGAATCTTGATGCACTTAGAAACATTGTCACTCTTCCCTATCAAGTGTTCTTTGGCTCTTGTTATTCCATAAGTTTTGAAAAGAAATTAAGATAGTATCATTTGTATTGCTTTCTTGTACAGGGTGGACATACTTTCACCTAGGGTCTACTCTATTTTTGCTACTAATTGAAGAGGCTTGAACTGAGCTTTGTTCAGTCCACTTGCCATTGCAATCTAAAAAAAAATAGAAAAGGCGTTGGAAAAAAATAAGAACAAGGAAGAAGAGAAGACAGAAGAGAGAAGAAGAAGTTAGAAAAGACAAGAAGGAAAAGAAAACAGAAACAGAGATTTAGAAGAAGAAGAAGAAGAAGGACCTTGATGGAGTGCTCTTTGGTTGTCGCTGAGTGTGATCCGCCACCATCGTGTGGTGCACCGAAGCCCGCAAGAGGAGCGAGAGACTTTGAGAGATCAAGAGAGAAAGGAAGTAGAGAAGCACCACGCGGCCGCCACTTGCCACGTGGATTGCATTGCCTCCACCACCAATGTAGTGCATCGCCACCACCGCGTGGTGCGCCACCTGCCATGAAAAACGAAGCTGAGAAGCACGTGAAACACCGAGAAATGGAAAAAGGGTCAGGTTTCATTAGGTTTTCATGAGGGAAACATGAAACCCGAAAATACCCTAGTAAACAAAAAGGTTTTTGGCGAAATTTCCGTCATGGCGCACCGCCATTTTGGTTGCCATGCCATTCCGCAACGCCATCCAATTTTACATGGTGGTGAGGTCAATTTCCACCATGCCATGGCGTCATGGCGCGCATGGTCGATTTTTAATAACAATGCTAACCATTTGTCTCATTGGTATTGTACTTTAAAATATTATAATTTTCAATTTACTTTAAGTTTATTGATATTTAATATATATAATAAAAATTATAAAATGAATCTGAAATTTTATTATTTGATGAAATATTACAACTTTAAATTTTAAAAGTATAATAATTTCAGAGTTCAAAATATAAAATCTGTTTTTAAACTTTTTCTTTTAAAGTATATAAAATTACTTTAATAATATTGAATATTATTTATAGTTAAATGAATATCATCTTACACAGTAAGTTAATATTTTAATATCAAAATTTAGCTTCATCTATTTGGTAGTTATCGTTATTAGTATTTTAAAACTTTTATTTGGTTTTTAAAATATGTTGATACGATCTGCAAGTCAGAGAAGAGAAGTAATTTATTTCATATATGCGTGCAACTTGTAACTAACAAAAATGATTTTTCCTTTTGTAAATATATTCCTAACGCAGAAAAGACTAAAAGAAAAAGAAAAGAAAAGAAAAAGCAGAAAAGTCGATCTTGCTGTATTAATTATTCAAGCTACTACAAATCTAGTATCAGTACTATGTTGTCTATCCTATTTAATTTCTCAGACTTGGGACCAAACTGTAAATACAGGAGCAAACTTATTTATGTGTGGTAATTAACATCTACTTAAAGAGGAATCTGAATTCCGCCATTAAAACTGTCAGAAACGTACTAAGAAAAAATGTCCTATGTCCCGTGAAATGAAAAAGAAGGTAATTAAATCTAGCATAGATCCGTGCCAATCAACAACGAATTAGATGTATCTAAATCTTAAATTTGCAGTTGTATATACTGATGGATGTGTATATAATTAGTCAGACTCCATTATATGGGTTGCCCTATTAATGAAACCAAATGTGATTAGGCAAATGTTATTATCAGTACCGGAGGTTTTGGACCAACGACACATAACCAAAATGATGTGCATTGATGTGATTTTTAGAGAGTGAATTATTTCATGTTAAATTTTCACATAATTTTGTAATATGTGATCTCTGTTTTTAAGATTATCCAATCCTGCGATCCACCACATACAACAGCAGTTGGATCTACTCTCTTCAATGACCACCTTCAAAAGCAGCAGTTGTGGTTGATGAATTGCTGATAGTGGCTACCTGGGAGTGGATTCTCTGGTGTGTAAGTTACACATGAGGGAGTCTTATGCTAACCATCAACCTCAATGCCAACTTTGTGGCCAATGTGGCCACATTGTGTGGCAATGTTTTCATAGATTTGACCACAATTTTCAAAATCCAGCCTATCTCTTACAAACACAGCTTCTCAATCCTCCATTCCAGCTCCTCCTCCTTCATATTTTCATAATACTCTCACCTTTCTCGCCACGCCAGCAACCCTCTCTGATCTATCCTGGTTTCTCGACACAGGCGTGTCTTATCATATTACTGCATATCCCTCCAACTTAATTGCAGCTTCGGAATATTAAGGATCTGACCAAGTTTTTCTAGGTAAATGGATCACGTATCAAATTCAACATATATATATATAACTCATTCAATCTTGCATTCTATTGATCATGATATTCCTTATAAATTGCACAATCTCTTACATGTGCCTCATCTTACCAAGAATATGATTAGTGTATCCCAATTCGCAAAGTATAATCATGTCTATTTCGATCAATAAAGATTTTTCTTCTTCTGCTGTGTGTGATTCTTGTTGTGGCACTAAAGCACATCAATTGCCCTATTCTCTTTCTACGCATACATTTTCCAATCCTCTTGAGTTAGTTTACTCGGATGTGCGGGGCCCTGCTCCTTTTCATCTTGATCTGGTTTCAGCTATTATATATGCTTTATTGATGCTTTTCTAGCTGTACGCGTATATATCTTTTGATTAATAATTCTCAGGTTTTTAGAGCATTCGAACAATATAAACTGATGATGGAAAATTTGAGTGGCTTTACTATTAAGACTTTTCAATCCGACCAAGGAAAAGAGTACATTAATCATGTTTTTTTTTTTTTATTGACAAATTTCATCAAACACCCAAACATCCCACTCACAATATATATTGATCTCCACTTACTTTTTTTCCTAATTTATTCTCTCTTCATTTCTCTCACATTAAGTTAACCACATTAATGTAAAAATATCATTTCTCTCTTTTTTAACATTTTCTTCACCAAGGCATTGTTCACCGCTTCTCTTGCCCTTATCCACAAAATGAGCAGGCAAAGAGGAAGCATAGACACGTCACAATGATAGATCTATTTTGGTTGGCTACTGCCTCTTTATCCTTGTATATGTGGGATGATGCTTTCTTCGCTGCTACTTTTCTTATTAATAGACTGACTTATAATACTAAAGACAAGTCAACTTTTGAACTCATACATCATCAGCAACCCGATTATTCCTAACTGAAAATCATTGGATGTGCTTCTTATCCACATTTGAGACCTTACGATTAGAATAAATTTGATTTCAAATCGCAAAACTGTCTTTTCTTGGGATATGCTCCTAATCAAAAGGGTTATAAGTGCTTTCTTCTTAAGGAAAATTTTTTATTTCTCGAGATGTTTTATTTGATGAATTTGACTTTCCTTATTCACAATTATTTTTGCAGAATTTATCTTTCTATACAACCTTTACATCCCTTGACTATTCCATCTAATCCTGTTGTTTCTATATTGCCTTTGTCCTTACCTCCTACACATTTCATTCGAAACTCACATTCTGCAGAATATTTTACAACTCATTCGCTAACTTCGGCAGATCAGTCTCTTCCTTCCTCTAGCATTACTATATTTATAGCTTATGTTCTTCCATATTCGAGTATTGATATTACTGGCCCTGACACTCCTGCATGTCACCTTCCGGTTGTTTCAACCTATGAATACTCATAAAATGCAAACTCATCTATGCCTGATCTAGTGAATAATATTCCACAAACTGTTTCTCAAGCTATGACTTGTTCTCACTGGAAAGAAGCCATGAATGAGGAATTTGCCGCCTCCAAGGTCTCATATTTCTGTAAACCACCTTCAAAGTAATTATCTCCAAGGTTCTGAGAATCAAACCGAATATTGAACCACACAAGGTTCTGGTTTAAGGGTATACTGAGTCATTTAGGGTTTACCCTGTTCAATCGAAATGTAAATATATATATATATATATATATATATATATATATATGGTTATTTATAAAGAAGAAAATTTTATTAATGATATCATGTAGAATTATCTAAAAGCTTATTAATTTTATTAATTTTTTTTTCTAATAGTATTACGTTAAAAAATACCCGACTGGAACCAGTACAGGTTCGGAACATGCTTTAGTCGGAACATTGTAAACGCGACCATGGCGTTGGAATGTGTTTCAGCTCAGTATGTGGCCCAACGCGGGATCTTGTTTGCTACATCGAAAACTTCTGCCTTGCCAATCTATTGAGACTGGCCATGGTTTTTGTTCTGCTATATGGTGGTGATTTCAACAATCTTGCTCCATCCACTAGTGGCCCCCTGTTGCATTTTCCCCTTCAGCCTTCACTTCTTCCCCCATATTTCTCTCTTCACTACAACAACGTAACAAACGAACTCACCATTGAGCAAGGGAGGTGACGATATGGATACCAATTAATTTTTAGGGGTAGGACCAGGAATAAAGGATATGATAGAGGTGGTAATAAGACTAAGGGAGATGATGATCATGGAGGGCTTTTCCATTTTCACCCAACTATCTCAAATACCTAAATACTTCACTTACAATAGATATAAGTTTACCACTTATTTTTTTCTTAACTTATTCTCTTTCTATTATTCATCTCACATTATGAGACCCACATATGTGTTTATATTCACGTGTGGATCAAAATATCATTTCTCCTAGATACTAGTTAATTTACAAGTTGTAGAAGTATGAACTCATATCTCATATATTACAATTATAAGATTCAACGCTAATTTATTATTATTAGGAATGAGATTCAGGATCAAACTGTCCATATCTATTGTCAAAATCTATTGTCAAATAGGGTAGATTTTATGATGCACCTCAAATATTTGATCATTATTTACTCTTATTTATTAATTATTGGGTCAAATTATTCAATAAAAATAGCTAATAATATAAAATTTATAATAGATTTAAATGTACGAGATCCATCAATATTATTATGGATACGGGGGTTTTACTTACCTTTTTTTATGGAGCCAATCAAGGACATCTTTAATGGTCCGAGTAAAGTTTGGGACCATCAAGGTCCGGGTAACGAAAAAATGAAAAATAAATTAGTCAAATTCTATTCTACCCTTACCTTTTTTTCCTCTTCCTAATCTCCCTTTCTCCCTTGTCTGTGAAACCTTCCTTCCTCCCTTAACTCCACTGCCTACACCACTTTTTAGTCTGCAACCTGAAGGTAGAAGAAGTTTTTAGATTTCCACCCATCATATCTGTGGCTTTGGAGGTGAGGTTTTGTTTCTGTGGTCGACTCTGACAATAGTTAATGGTAAAAATTCAAACTTTGAAGCTTGTGGTGGTATACCAAAAGCAATATCAGAACATTAAATAAAAGTTAGATATCTGAGTGTCATTTATTAAAAAGTTTTAAAGAATTGTGACAACAATGGTCACATTGAGATTGAGGATCTTGTTATTAATTGCTGTGACTTTTTTTCTCCCATCCAATTAATACTTACTCTTCATCATTTATCGCTCCTAATATTATTAATTTCCAAATTTTATAGTATTTTTTTAAGAACAAATTTTATAGTATTTACTCATTGATTATTATATTTTAATTTCTCTAAAAAGTTTTATAAAATATTAATTCACGCTTTTTAGTCTTAATACGATAGAAGCTACAAAATAGCAAGTGTTTATAGGAAAAAAAATTGTAAAAAATAAATCTGATTTCTCTTTTAATTACTTTGATTTCGGCATGTGTGAAAAAACATACCTAGAATTAATAAAATAAATAAATAATATAATGTTTTTAATTTTTAATTACTTATATACTAATATTCAAGTAAAAGATAAATTTTAAAATAATATTCCTATAGTGGAGAGTTGATATTAATTAGATGAGAGAAAAGGTATAAGAATAATAATAAATGTGAGTAAAATAAAATTACAATGAAAAATCACACTAAAACTTTTTCTATGTTGTAATCAACACATTTTATTTGAATATTAATATTTTGAAATTTATTTAGTTAATATGTTTGTAAAAAAAATGATTAAATTTTTCTAATTAATATGCATAAAAATCCTCTTAATTCAAAATCTCCTTTACATATATTAAATAATTAATTGAATGTTGAAAATTACAACTTGCAAGAGAGATCGAACTTATTTCATTGGTTAATTTAAAATTGAGCTATGCTATGTAGTATGAAATTGTAAGCAAGAAATGTGCGGAAGTGACTTGGCCCAGTAAAAACTCACGTAAGATAAAAGATTAAGGATAGAAGGGTGTAAATCATGCAGTGAAGATTACTTTCAATTGAATTCGTGTATTTCGTATGATTTTAGTTTTGAGCATTAAAGAATTATCTATTAAAATTTCAGTGTTAATTATTCATGGAAAAAAGGAATTAATTGACTCTAATGGGATGGTTCCAATTTTAAGTATTAATTATTCAATTAATCAAAACATTATCAATACATATAAATTAAACTCTATAAACTTTTTTGCATAAACAATTATTAAAATATTACTAACTATTATAACCAACTTCATATATAAACATTGGTTTCGTTCACATTGGTATATTACTTGTGATAATAATGAATAATATTTTAAAAATACAATAAATAGTAGTATTAATTTGAACGCTATTGTCTATTCACTATTTTTTTTAGCATATAAGCAAAACTAAAACTAGCCACATATAAATTGTATTTAAAATAATAATATTATGAGAACAATAAAATTACACAATAAATATATATTATATACTTTATCACTATTAGATGTATGAGTAGTCCACACTTATTCCACTCACTTATCACATCTAATAATTTTGTTCCCATAACATTACTATCTAAAATATGAATATATAAATGCGAAAAAGGGGTGAATGCAGCTCTTAATATAAGACAAGACAAGAGGTGGCTTTTGAAAATTTGGAATCTTTAATGTCTTCTAAAGCTTATTGACTTCCTATTTATCTACGTCACTTTATTGTCTTATGCGTAAAATTCATAAAATGTCCTTAGTAAAAAAAAATTATTTTATATTTAGCTAATTTTTGTTTTCAAAACTAAATTAAATTTTGTGTGGTAAAATCTCAATTGTCTATTACTATTCTTTATTTATTATTTTTATTTGTGACATTTCTAAATGGATTTTTATAAATTTATTTTATATTTGTAATGGATTGCTACTTTGATATTTAAAATTTATATGTATAACAATTGTGATAATTAATATTAAGCACAAATATGATTTTAACTATATAAAAAATAAAGAAGATACCAAATTATCCATGAGTTAAATATAAATATTAATCTATCTTCAATATAATTTTCTATCCTCTAAAAGTACACAATAGGAAAAAATTGAAATTAATATTTAAATCCACCTTTAATCTGAATTAGTTTTCTTAACCAATCCGTGGCTCATCTTTTGCCAAGAAAATTGCTTGCAACAAATTTTGGGTACCTTCTAAGTTAAAAGACGAAAATAAAATATCTTTTATTTATATCATTTAGTGAATACCGCCTTAGTTATATTTTTTTAAGAAACCTCCATAGTTATATATATAAACCATTATTCATGTCACTCTAATTATATTTTGAATTTAATTTTAATGTATTGATAATGTAAATTTTTTATATACAGTTATTCAATCATATTTTGTCACACCAGTAAATATGAATGATTCTTATCCAACTACTTAAAAACTTATGTACATGAAAAAATTTAATTAGATAATAATGTAAAAAACATTTATATTGTCAGTGTATTTAAATGAATTAAATCCTTATATTTTTAGTATTATATCTAATATCTAATGTTATAAAAAAAATCATACAAAATAATTAAGAACTTTCTTTAATAACACCAATAAAGAATTTCTCCTAACTACATTGTAATTAACTGAAGCATGCTCAAATATTCTTGGGGTTAAGTTCAGTGTCCATGATTGGTCACTAGGGTTAAGTTCACTCCGAAAATTCTACAAGTTAGTTTTAGTGTAAGGAACAAAGCTCTGTAATCCATACAGGGCATCAGTTATCATACATACATCCATTCCTTAGACAAAATAAGTTTTTTTTTAGGACATTTTAAGAATGTTATATATATAGACAATAAATAAGGAGTAATATTAGATAAATGGGAGTGACAAGCTTAACCAGTAACAAGTTTACCATCTCGACACAATCTGGTAAAGCACGCTAATCTAATGGTTTTGGATACATGCTTTGTTGTGGTCCCTGGCAGAAAGGCCCAGGTTAAATGGTGCGTGTTCTGGTCCCCCTTCTCTCCGCTCCTGACAGCACCTGTAGGTCCGTACTCCTCTACTTGCTTCGCAACGGCATCTGCATGCAAGATTTGCACCAATAGTTTATGGACCCCTTTAGGAAACCGTCAACTTTGGCAATTTATGGATCTCATTTGTCCACATAGTACTATCTTTTTAATTATAAAGCCCTTGGTTACTAGTTCAAGAGTTGTGCTATTTAATTACCTTGCCTGCTTAAATTTATAGTTTGGGTTAGTCTTTAAACAAATTAGTCATTCTAAATACACTATATATAATCTAGCTTAACATACATATATAAACATTACCCTAACATAATCTTATCGTACGGTATAACTAAATTATCTATTTATACTCGCAAGTGACTTTGTTATGAACAAATCAAAGTTGTGTATAATTCAACAAAAATCATGGTTCTAAAATTTGCCCCAGTTCCCAGCTGAACTGGAAATAGGCCTGCCATTCAGCTCTGGACCATGTCTAAAAACCATTATTTTAAGAACCATTTGAGAACCGTACAAACCACATAGGAACCACCAAATCGGTAAAAGAAAAAAAAGGTACAAAACGGTTGGGTTTTTTCTTTTAAAAAAAGCCTAAAATCTCTTCTTCTTTTTTTCTAATTCATTTCCTTTTCTGATACGGGGAAGTTGTCAATTGGAAAAAAAAACCTAGTTTCCTTTCTTGTTTCTTCTTGGTTTGAACGATGAGAAGCAGAGGAGCAGTGTCGTCGTCGTTCGCCTGCTCTCCTTTGCATCACCCGCCGTGCCACCTGCCTCGCCATCATCGTCAATGCTTCTGCCTGCATCGCCATCTACATCTACTTCTGCCTTCTTTGAAATTTGCTTCTCGCCTCCATCTGTTTATATGCTTCTGCTTCTGCCTTCTTTGAAATCTGCTTTGACTTTGAAACCTGAAGGTGTGGGTAACTGGCACTGTTTTAATTTTTTTTTTTCTTTTCAATACCTTGCTTTTGCTTCATCATTTTCTTTGAAGCAAATTTTCAGAAGAATTATGTTATGGTTATTATTATGTTTTGACTTATGAGTATGTGAGTTAATGTTATGTTTTATTAGAAGTAGTCTAGAGATTTGATCTATATGGATAATGTTTTTTTATTATTAAAGGATGAATTATGTTATGTTCTATAGATTTTATTGATACCTAATTTAATTTTTAATTATTTTATTATATATATTTCATTTTATATTTTTATATATTTATATAAATACAGATTTTATTATATACCAATTATATCAGTTTTTTTAAGGCTTGAACCAGGAATCTGTTAAACCTCTAAATCTATTAACCCCTTACCCTGAATCCATATATGTCCTATTTTCAAAACCTTAACAAATATTAAGGAGATCTTCTTGTTTTTTTGATATCTATTAGCAGAAATGGCTTAATAAACCCAAGTGGAAGCAAAAACAGTCACGGAACGAGCATAGCAAAGCTACAAATTAAACTCATGGCAATAATGGAGAGCTAGCTCTCTCTCACTGAACTACTCCAACGTATAGATCCCCACACCAGATCATTTAAATCCCCGTGCTGCCATTACGTGCCATACATAGACACTTGCACATGTAGTGTTCATAAGAGCTGCAGTGCAATAAAGGAGTTCCAGCAAAGCATTTTTAAGGAGATCACACTACAAGAAATATATCCTAAAACAACAACTATTTTTTAGAACATATAAAATATATATTTTTTTTGTACACATAGATAATACTTTTTTAAAATATATTATCTTTAATATTTAAAAATATTATCTTCTCTATTTAAAAGTGTTACCTTAAATAATTGACTACATTTGCTATAGCAACTCAATGAAAAGTGATACATTAGCTTAAAATTGTACCCTTTTTTTAAATATTGTCTTTGACAATTGACCACATATGATATAATAACTTTTCAAAAGTAATACCTTAACTTAAAAAAGTGTAACATTGCTATATCAAAAGTAACACATTTAAAAAAGTGTTGTCTTATTTGTATAAGGAATACTTTTTATGTGTATAAAAAATCAAGTATTTCTTTTAGGTATAAATTTCTTATAGTGCCAGTTGCGTAGACTATTTTCAGTTTAACAAAACAAAAGGCGCACGATTATATATATAAAGCCTTCTGGCATATCATAAGCAAAATAATAATGTTATTTCTACATTTACCGATGAGAGTTTTATTAGGACACCTATTTTTTTATTGAATATGATGGTAATTACTTAAGATGTTTGTTGTGGTGCTCTTAATGGTCAATGCCTATAGTGTTATTGCTCATGTGTAGGGGTGAGTCTAGGCCGCCCGCCAGGGGCCCAAACGGCATTATGGCTTGGCCCGTTTATTAATAGGGTTAAACTTTTTTAAAGCTTATTTAACTGAATAGGCTATAGGTTCTAAAAAAGTCTACAAAGCTAAATGCCTGTTTATTAATATTCTTAATACAAATATTATTATAATACTATATATATTTATATTATATATTTATATCTATATATATTTATAATATTTTTAATACAATTTAACCTTTCTCTTAAGACTTTGAGATCAGTAGGCTTTAAATAGGCCTTACCTCAACTTTAAAAAAAGTTAGGACTTAAAAAAAGTCTATGTGAACATAAGGCTAAGCTACATGTTTACAGAGTGCCAGACCCATTTAAGTTAAGCCTGTCTGGTACTTCCACCTTACTCATGTGGAACCCTCTCCCTTGACACGCGGATGCAGAGTTCTGCACGCCAAGCGTTGCTGAATGCATTAATAGTTGGTGTTAATGTTAAATAGAGGTACTTAGTTAACTGTGTTAACATATTTTAGAAAATCAAAATTAAAATTGTAATTTATATTTTAACATTTATAAAAAAAAAAGGACAATTGTACTGATAGATTATAGGATGTCGCCTTACTCACACCCCATATACTATTAAAAGGGTGTATATTTTACTTAAATAGAATCCCTTCCCCATCTAATCCTGGACGAGGATGAGTCAGGATTATATACCATCATCTATGAATATAAATAACACAATTTTAAGAAAAATTATAAGTGATCTATATGTTTTACACCCCCCCCCTCCTATTCCTTCCTCGCTCCTAGCCACCTGCCTGTAGACCCGTCCCCTTTCAGCCATAGAATGCCAGAGCAAGGTCACTCTTCACCTTAGTTTGTTCAAAATTGTTTCGAGCATTATTGAGCAGCCTGGTTCTGACCAAATATGGATTGCTATGCAGTGTGACCGAATCTCATGTTCAATTTTTTTTCCTCTTTAAAATATAGAGAAGTGAAACGTATAATATAATTATAACAGTTGATGTGTAAAGTAAAGAATGATATAGAACAATTCTTCTTTTGTACGAGCATCTAAAAATTTCTCAAAGATTATATATGCACACACCACACATGACCCTGAAGATTAATTAGCACCACTTCTTTGGAATAACCTGTTTTTATTATTTGCTCCATTGGTTAAGTAGAGAAGGTTTTACTTTTTCCTCTTTGGGCTTTCTTCTTGTGAAATTTGGCTGTGTTAGCTTAATTACTGTGTAGACGACAATGGGCAGAGAATTTAGATTTGGGTTTTCTCAGTCATGTAGGGAGGATTTATGGGTTACATAAATGGGTTATTCTTAATTACTATTTGAGTTTTGAGTTCTTTATTGGCTTGGATATGTGTACATGGCAAAAAGAAGGAAGTTCACCGGGGACGGTCAGATAACCAACTGACAATTGTCAACCAGGAGATTAAAATTCAAAAGCAACGTAAATCTTACCAGGTAATAGGTAGGCTATATAGAAACAGTTTTTGTGTACATCCATCCTTAACAGCTTGCACGGTTCTAAAAGTCGGAAGTCATTTGTCGAGATACGGTACAGTTGCCCTAATTTTTCAAATTATATATCTCTAAGTAAAACTCATCATCAGCATGGTCGTCCCTCTTCTCATCAAGCTTAAAATGGCTTCTTTGGGCATTTTGTTGGGTTTATAAACTAATGAAATTCGTACATTGCTCATGCTTTTTACGGGTACCGTCACTTCAAATTGTTGTTAAACGTTTTAAAAAAAGTTATTTTAACACTAAAAAAAATAAGTGTCTAATCAAACATCTATTTTATTATTATTGAATGTGATGGTGACTTTATTTATCCTTAATATTTGTCATATCTAATTATTATAAAATGAATATCTCAATAGATATAAAATATTCACTTTTAGGTATTAGATTAATATTAGCTAAACATTTATTGACGGCTAATTATTTTATATATAGACGGTTACACACCGATACTCATAAGTATTTTGCTTAATGTAGATACGTAACATGTGTGTAGCAAATCACCTAATTAAGTAGCTGTTAGTTACTACTCAAGAAAAGTAACACAGATACTATAACAAAAGTGTTATTTTAATTTTCAATGAAAAATATTGTTTATACTCACGATGATTAAATACTATGCGACTCATTATTCATTCATAATTGAATAAGATGTAAACTCTACTTGAATGATTTACACCCATTCCTGATAGATAAGATGTGAATCAACATGATATTACATTATTGAATAGAAATAACATAATTATATTTTAACACCAAAAGTAGTGTCTATTGAAGGACCCTTTATAAACATTAGGGGTGTATAAGGACAGTGGGCTGAGATTGATGAAACCTAAACCGGCATTTGTAGATTTAATCAATTTTTGAAACCCAAATCGAATCAATAATGATTTAATGACCAGGTCAAACCGACTTTCAAATAATATATGAGGATTTGAACATTATAAATAAAAAGCTATGAAATTTTACAAGCATTAAACAAAATTTAAGAGATATTTTGTCATATATATTTCAAACTAAGTCATATCAATATAAAAATAATATCAAATTATATAAAATATATTAATTGAAATGGAAAATCTTGTAATTTGTCACTAATTATTATAAAAAAAAATGTCTTCAAAAGAATTATTGACTTCGGGCCAGGTAAGGTTAACCAGAAATATGACCCAAATTCAGCCTTGAAAAATACGGATTAAATTTAAATCCGAATTTAATAAGCTTCGGCAAGGTTAGGTTGAGTTGTGAACACCCCTAGTAAACATTAGATATAATAAATGAATGGATAAATGGTTACCACCATTATATTTAATGTTAATAAAATGGACATCCCAATAGACACTTATTTTAGATATTAAAATACTAACATTTTTAATAACAAAACCCCTAAACTAAAGCCTTAACTAATTCTCTTCTTAATTTTCTCGTCACACTTGTTGTACGTAGCCTAGGCCTAGTATAAATACATTCTCTAATCTCTCATTTGATGATCTATTAATTAAGCAAATGAAAATGGTAATTGTATTTATGAGGTGTGAAATATCGTGTTGACTCACACACCATATATTATTGAATGGTCTACATCTCATCCAATAGTTAATAGAATGTGAATCATATATTATCCTACCTCATAAGTACAAATAATACTGCTATAAGCAAATTCACTTCAGATACTTCAAACTCTTTAACTGCCTTTTCTTCTTCAATGCCTCCTTCTTTCTTTCCTCTGGCTTGATACCTGACAAGTCACAACTACCAACACAGTCTCATCAAGATGATTATTTATAGTATGATGCAGGGGTTTGCAAGTTCCAAATGATCGTGGCTAACTGGCTATTATAGAAGTAGTTGCGATTTTAAATGCTGAAACATTTAATGTTGTGAATTTGGTTTACTGAGAAAATACAACGGCGCTATGATTTCAATTTATCATGTTAGAAAGTATAGAAACTAATATTGTTTCATCATGCATCCTAAGCACTAGCTAGCTAATGTACAAAGGCGGCCATATGTCATATGATTGCGGGGGAAAAAAAGGCAATCATAAACATGAAAAACTGAATAGCTTCAATTGAGGAAAACCAAATGTTTTTTAAGGGGTGCGTGCAGTGGTGCACTGAGCTAATTATATACCATGCATTGCATCATCTAACGGCATAGATTTGAGATAATGTAATCTTAAATCCTCAACTAGTGATGTACTCTAATTTCTCTTTCTCCCCGGCAACACCTTACCCACTCTAGCTTCAACTCCACTAACTTCGGCCTCGTTCCCTCACAAGTCACAACTCACTCATAAGTACTATGACCCTCTTTTTAAGTCACTATATTTTCCTTCTCATCATTTTTCTTTAGTTATGTGCATCGTTTAAAATTGTGGTATGCAACCACGACATTATGTGTTAAAGCTTACTCATGGCATCCAACAAGGGGTTTTACATGGTGGGGTGTGTGCAATGTATACTACAAAAAAAAAGTCATTTAGCCACATTCAAAAAAGACAGATAACCACATTTGCATTTCAGTGTTAAAGCTTAACGTGTTCCAATAGCTAGCAGACATTGTTTATGTACTAGGGTCCTCAAATTGACTCGCCGTGGTAGCACTAAACGGACATAAAAAAAATTGTAAATGTGTGTTATAAAATGGTATAAATCAGTATATAAAAAGTTATAAATTATTGTACAAAAAGTTATAAATTTGTAGTAAAATGTTGTAAACCAATTAAGGACACTATGTTTTCATAATTTTATAAATATAAAATAGACCTAAATATAATAACGAAATTAAATTTTAATCATTAGCAATATATTTATTAGTCTTATTTGGTTCTTAATTTGATTTGTTGTGAAAAAAAATTAAGATCATTTATATATATTCACAAGTATATATAACGTCATTCTTAAAGACAAAATCTAAGATTAAAGATTTTAAAATTAGATTAAATAATAAATTTTAAAATTTTAAAACTATACTAATAATATTGTATTAATAAAATTCATAATTGTATGAATATAAAATAGAACTAAATACTATACTAATAAAATTTAATTTTTCTTTATTTGTAAAATTTAATTTTAATCTAGAGTATTATGTTAATTAGTCTAATAATGACAATTATGTTTATTTATTTAGTAATGAGATTTTTATGTTTACTAAATTTAGTTTGGTTTACATAATCAAATATTTTTTAAAAGTTTTATAGTTTAATATAAATACTATTTAAGAGTTTGACTAGGTGAAAACATAGAATCCTCAATTAGCTTACAATGTTTTGCTACTGACTTATTGCATACTAGTTTTTTGTGCAATGGTTTAACACTTTTTGCATTTAGTTTATAATATTTCGTTACATGCATTTACAATTTTTCAACTCCAGCTTTCAACAACTTATTTAGTATGTGTCCTCAATTAGTTTACAATTTTTTGTTATTAGTTTACAACTTTTTACCTACTGATTTATAACATTTTATATACTAATTTATAACTTTTCGTAACACATATTTACAATTTTTTAACTCCAATTTCGACAATAATAGCATATCTCAGCTTCTGCTAGAGTCATTATCAGCTTGTTTTGTTGCTGAAAAACAAAAAATAATTATTCATGTCTTGGGACATAAAATATAAACACATGAAAAATCAAATGAAATGAACTAAGTCTTCATACGTAATGATTAGTTTTGTGCGCTATCCACCTTTGATTCTCCTTCTTCTTCTTCCTCCTATAAACGCTGTAAACAATGAAGAACTAAGAGAGAAACATGATAAAGAAAGAAAGAATGGAAACTTTTGGTGGGTAAGAGAAAGAAACAATACAAAAAGATAATAGACGTTACTTTTTCTTGTTTATTTTCTTCTCATTTTGCCCCTTTGTATTCATATAATCTCCATACTCTAATTTTATCATATAGTAAAATATAAGTATTTAATGTAAGTTTAGTGATAACTGTGTATCATTTCTCCTATAATAAATGAGCAACGGGATGAATGTGTGTATAACTCCATATACACACACACGTACGATTATCACCTGGCCAAGCAGTACTGCCATTAACTTTTTCTTTTTCTTTTTCTTTTCGGTAGATTTTCCGGTTTTTTGGTAGATGTACTGCCATTAACATCACCAAGGAGATTGTAGCTAATAAGAACAGTTACTGCTCCATCTATCTGCTCCATTATATACATCGTTTTTACAATTTTTTTCTGATATAAAATATAAGTTATTCCCACATTTTAAGTTAATTAATTTTTACCTATTTTACCTCTAAATACTTTTCATTTATATTATATATGTCTTTGTACTACAAGAAAAATAATTATTTTTAACAATTCTTAATAATTAAAGTATTAATAAAAATATTATCAAGAAAAATAATTTTAACATAAAGTAATAATTGAAAATATTTATAAATTTTTATTAATAATCAGCACATGTTTAAAATATATCTTTTAAATATTTTTTACATATCCTAATTACCAATAAAAATTTATAAATATTTTTAATAGTTATTTTATATTAAAATTATTTTTCTTAATAATAATTTTATTAACACTTTAATTATCGAAATCAATATAAATATTATTTTTCTTGTTGGTCGTGTACAATAACTAAAGATACTTGTGAATATTCTCTCTCTACCTCAGCTCTTTGCTTGCCAATCAAATTTTTTACTTTTAAAAAATGATGCGTCAGTATTCACCGAATGTACTGGAGAAATAAAAGGCTATGACGAAAGTAGATATGAAAATCGAGAAAGCGCCGTACGGTTGGAGAGAGTATACACCATAGAAGAGAAAAACAGAGGAATCGACCGGCTTTACCCTGAAAACCGTATCCTCCGTTAAGTACAAAATTGGGGAAAGTCAAAACCGATCAAAATTGGGGAAAGTCAAAACCGATCAAAATTGGGGAATTTGGAATCCAACCATTTTTTTTTTAATTTTTCAATTTTTTTAAAATTTTTTTTAAAACTTAAATACTGATATCTTATGACACCCATAAGTAAAAAAAATAAAATCAAAAAAGGATACTAACAAAATTATTGGGTTATTATTTTTCTCTCTCATTCACAAGCTACTCACCATAAACCTCGCTTACTATCAAATATTATTTTCAAATGTTTGTGATCGTGTTGGAGACTGAGACTAGAGAAATTTTATATGGATGATGTTTATTTTATAGACCTATGAATATTTTTTATTGATTATGTTAATGTTAATGATTTAATATATTTATTTATATTCTAATTAATCATATGTATATATTTATATATATTTTTTATTATATTCCATTTTAAATCTCTTGAACCTCTAAACCTTTAACCATGTCTTAGGGTTCAATGTCCGTTCAATTTTCTCTTCCTTGGTATATACAGTGAGTCCTTGTTATTGCTGCATGCTTCCTCTATGTAATAGAGATTCAGTGATGAAGGTTCCATTGTCTTTTACTTTTTGTTATTTTATAAAATTAATGAGATCCAATTACTATCTTAATATATTTGTATAAGTTAAAAACAACTTATATTATAAATTGAAGGGAGTAATGAGTAAATTTTAATTTTATTTAATACTTCATCTCATTTAAAATATCTGTTAACTTTCAAATAACTTTATTTTTCAAAATATCTTTTAATTTTATATTTTAATAAAACATTAATTTTTTCTTCTAATATTACCCCTAATTAATTTCATATGTTCAAAGTATTCCATTTAATATTAATTTTGAATATTGTGTTATATTAATTAATATGTAAGGATATATTAGTCCATTCAATATATTTTATTCAATTATTAATATCATTTATTATCTTTCTTAATATTTATATTTGTCCTAAATTAATAAATATTTTAAAAGAGATGGAGTATTATTTATTAGGGTTTAGGGTTTAGGATGTATGGTTTAAAAAAGATAGAGTATTAACAAATTTTACGTATTCCTACTTGTTTAACTCTAACACCTGCTAAAGGTTTTTTTAATTATCTATTTATTAGCATAATGGATTAAGTATAAAATTATTGAAACAGTTGCTTTTTGTTTAAATAAGATGAAGTAAAATTACATTTGATGATAAAATTACCAAAAAAAGGGAGCGAGAATAAAGTAATGAGGTATATATGAAAGAAAATAATAGAGAGTACTATTATAAAAATACAGTTTATTTTGATAAAATGAGAATAAAATTATCATTCTATATATTTTTTCATAGAAAAATGAGTTTTGATGACCACACGTGGAAATCAAACATTTTCAATTTTGCAATTTAATTTTCATTTTCAATTGAATAAAATTGCTTTTGAAGTATATCCAAACAAGCACCAACTAGTTTAAACCTCCAATCCATTATTTTTCCCAACACATGTGGTATCATCTTCATTCTTCAATACAGCTTTCCATATCCATCTCGAGTTTGATTCCTAGAATGCTCTTAGATTAATCTAAGCTGTCAAACCCCTTTTTCTAAAATCTTAAAGCTATAAATGCCCATTGAATTTATTTGAACTGTCGGCAACGCAGGGATCTATTTTGGGAATTTATTTTATAATGAGGTCTCTTTTTATGTATTAGTGTAATATGGGGGTTATGAAGAGACGTGGACGAGATAGTGTTTTTTACATGTAAATCGCTTATTAGCGAGTCGTGAGAGATAGATCAACACTGACTTGAAGTGATGAGTCTGTGTGGGATTTAATAGATTAAACAAAATTATTTTTTTAATAGATTATCAGCATAAATCCTATGTAGTGATTTAGAGTATTATTTTTTAATAAAATTGCTGCATAACGATTTGTGTATATCTAAAATACGGAAAAATCAAAATAAAATATTATTTTCACATATAAAATTTATGTATGAAAAATATCAATTTTTTAATTGAGATTGCACATAAATCACTACATAGTGATTTATATTAAAAAATACCATACTGCACATAAATTTTATAAGTTTTAATATTACACTTAAAATATCACCCTACACCCATATTCAAGATAATGCCCCACCTATTTTACTTTGTTTTGACATGTTATACATTGTTTATCTAAAGAATTTAAACTGTTGAATAAAAGTCTATAGATAATTTTATATATGTAATATAAAATTATGAATCACTGAGACACATTATTCGAGAACTCCTTAGTAAAATTAGTAATGCTATGTTAACATCTTGAAAGGGAATGTTCATAGGATATGACAGTGATCTTCATTCAATTACCCATTTATCACATTTAATAATAATAAGATAGGGGTCTTAATAAATCTCATTTTTGGTGTTAAAATTATCTTTGTAGGTGGAGTAGGATAAGCTAGAGTTAGTTAGCTTCAATTACAGATTGGTTAGAGTTGTTAGTGTTAGTTATCAGTCCATGACTTGTATAAATATCATTGTATCAGTTATATTATGCACAAGTTGAATCAGATAATCATTCACTCCAAACTCTCTCTTCTATCTTTCCTCTCTCTCTCTCTTTCTCACACCACATGCATATATAAATATCATTGTATCAGTTCTGTTAGTGGCCACATGCATATATAAATATCATTGTATCAGTTCTGTTAGTGGCCACATGCATATATAAATATCATTGTATCAGTTCTGTTAGTACGGCTCGGCCACAGGCGTGTATTCTTTCAATCTGCTATGCATGATGAACCTCCACCTTGTGTATGGGATGCACTCCTGAAGGATGCTTCTCACGTGGCTTGCTTAAAAATTTTTTTTCCCAACATATCCACCATAACAAGATTGATTAATCCTTTTAAGGTGTGAAACTTCTCTAAAGGGGAAAATTTATAGATAAGAGATTTTTTTTATACACACAGTTAAAAATTGAACTCCAACTTACTAGATGTTTAAAAAACTCATGTACTTACCAATTGCATTAAGTTTCATAGTTATCCCTTGTTCTAGATGAATGGATGTGTTAGGTCTTTTTTAATTATCTTCTTTTAAGAAATATCTGTATACTCCAAAGTGAATGTTTTATTAAAACACTTATACTATATCTTTTATCATATGTAATAATAATCTCCACTCACTCTATGTATTCATCATATCAATAGTAAAAATTAAGGTTTCTATCTCATTGAAAAATCTATTCTTGAATATACAAATAACATGGTCATTTTCTGCCCTTTTTTGGTCTGCTCTGTATTCTTGCTGGCCTTTGAGTCCCGTCACATCGTGAAATAGCTGTTCATTTCTTCAATGTGGTCAACACCTCATATCAGATGTCTCGTGCCTTTCTAAGCTCGCAGCTTGCCCACTATTAAGTTTCACAATTGTAGTAGAAGTCTTTCCGCCCCTTCCTTTTTCTCTAAAATTTAGCCTTATAAGGGCAAACAATTCTGCTTAAACTCAAGATGCGGCAAAAAAGTCTCTACTTTTTTAATAAATATATATAATAACTTAATATACTAAAATTAGCAACTTTGGTATATTAAGTTATTATATATATACCCTTCTTGATATCTACACTTTCGACTGGCGACTTTGGTATATTAAGTTATTATATATATACCCTTCTTGATATCTACACTTTCGACTGGTCCTACCCCTGCCTAACAAACAATCTATCCGATTTCAAACAAAATGAAACATAAACACCAGGGACTTACATCTCAAACTGATTCGAATTGAGACGCATGGTTTCCACCTACTCGAAAACATCGTTGCATTCCATTTAGACTTGGGAACATAGAGCCTCCCGTGTCTTTAATTACTAAATTGATAGAATGTAAATATACCATTATATTACTTCTTATTATATTTATTACTTTCCTCGTTTGGAAATACTTGTCTAGTCTTAAAATTATATTTTTAATAAATAATTTTTCATTTAAGAAATTTAAATAATATTAATTATCATTTTTCAGCTGTATCCGTGTTAAATAATAGAATAGGGACTCTAAGTGAAAAAAAATATAAGATATAATTAAAAAAGAGAAAGATAAATTATAAGAATAACTTGATAAAACATGCCTAAATTTTTTAAAATTGAGACTTTTTCAATCATTTTCTTAATCTATATGCACATTTAAAATTGGATAAGTATCTCAAAATGGAGGTGTAATATATTAACGCTGCATCAATAATTAATATATAAATTCATGTATACGTGTGTGTTAAAAAATACATTTTGGTGGTTATTAGAAAAAAACGGACTTTGTGTAGGAACACATTAACTCTTTATATAAATTCACACACCCACCTCAATAACTCCAACGAATTGCAGTATACTATATGTAGACAATTGGAGACATTGAATAGGATCGTCCCCAAAGGCCAAATCATGTCTTATTTAATACTCTCCTTTCAAAATATTTTGTTTATTTTCAGATAACTTTGTATTTCACAATATCTATCAATTTTATATTTTAATAAAGAATTAATTTTTTCTTCCAATGCTATCTCTATTTAATTTCACATTTTTAAAGTATTTTATTTAATATTAGTCTTGAATATTGTGTTATATTAATTAATATATAGGGATATATTAGTCCATTCACTATATTTTACTCAATCACCAATATTATTTATTATCTTTATTGATATATGTGTTTGTCCTAAATTGATAGATATTTTAAAAGAAATGGAGTATCTCTTCAGTTACTCTTTATCACATGAAAAATGAGTAATATATATTTGATAATTATTTTAAAATTAAAAATATTATTAAATATTCATCTCCCACGTAATAAAGAATAAATGGTAAAATGAAAAGTGGGACATGATTTGGGATATGTGATTTTCATCCCATTGAATATGGCAGCAAAATATGATTTATAGGACCTTGCTGGTTGTATTTAATTAATTTGGATTTTGGGCAATACTCCTTTCATTTTTATTATAACTGTGTTTTTAGGATTTTTTAAATAATATCTTTTTTCATTTGAGAGTTTTAAGGAAATATAATTATCTTTTTTCACTTTTATCCTTATACATATTCTCTCTTTCACTCATAAATTTTTCAAAATAATTATTGCATATATTTTTAATGATCACTTTATTTATATGCCAAAATCTTAAATGACAGTTATAAAACGGAGAGATTATATGTTTATGTAATCTGAGCTATTGGCATCAAGCACATCACCTCACTTTTTTTTAAAAAAAGTGGAAGATCCAATTTATTCCGAGGCTAAAATATGATAACAGAATAACGTAAGAATCAGCGTATGAATTTGAAAAATTAAGATAAGAATAAACTACAATAAGATGGTGAAAACCACACGGGCGTATACGTGTACATACAGCTATAATTTATTGTCTATCTTTTTTCTCCCGACTTCAAGTTCATTATAAATTGACCTTTCTGTGTGTTATATAACCTCTCAACTATCCCTTTAGTCTTTTATCACCTTCGAAGTTTCTACCAAATACCCCTTTTGTGTTTTCAGTAAGCTAAGATTTCTCTTTTAGAGTGACTAGTAGTTTTTGCCCTTTTTTGGGATTTTTACTCAAAATTCTTCCATTTAAGTTTTTAAGAAAGTATAGTACTTAATACATTTTCTCCCTCTTTTCAACTGTTCTAAAACCACTATATATGTGATTTACTTACATGGTTTGCTTTATTTTATTTTATTTACTAGGTAAGATATAACAAGTTAATCACTTTGCCAGGGAACAACAACATGAGAAACAGGAGGAGGAGTCCATCACCTGGGGCTGCAAACTCATCAACAACAGAGAGGCCATTGTCTTCATCATCATCTTCAATATCTTGCTCATCAGATATGACTTATGAGAGTTCATGTATTTTGCAGTCAATTACGAAAAGGAAGGAAACTGAGCAGCACACAAATGCCCCAGAGACAAAGGCAATGCCTCTTGTTGGGTGTCCTCGGTGCCTAATGTATGTCATGTTATCTGAGCAGGATCCAAAGTGCCCTATGTGCAAGAGCACCTCATTTCTTGACTTCCTTGCAGATGAAAATTCCAAGAAGACAGAAAATTGAGGTGTGAGGATTATTATTGTACAAGCACATTTATATGCCTCCCTTTCAGCTAGAGCAGTTAGGAAAGTGTCATGTTTCCTTTACCTTCCAATTATGTTCCGGTTACCTTTCTGTCCATGTATCTTTTTCTGAAATATTGGTTGCTTATGTTAGCGTTAGAAATTTACTATCAGTTATTTTTGGGGGTAATTTTCTTATGTGATTTTTCTTGGGTAACTAAATTTATTGCACTCTCCTATCTTGAAAAAGACTCAACGTACATAGCCTTGTTATCTAGTTTGAAAAATTACATGCCCGTCTTCTAAGAAAATGAAAATATACTAGACAAATCTTTTATCGGCAATGAGTATTTGTGAAGAAAAATGTTTTGAACTTACATATATATGATACTTGTTCATTCACATTTCATCCATCATTCAATTGGATGTGAATCCATTTGAATGGGGTCACACCTCATTTAATGGTGGATGAGATGTGAGTTAGGTTATCCATGGATCCTTACAAATAACATAACTCATTTATGAATAAGCATTTCAAATATCTTTATTAGAGTTGGAAATAGAGGCTACTAGTTTTGACTTAAATATGATTTGCCTACATTCCCAACAGGTAGTCCTTGACCTATCACCTAACATAGGTTTTTTTTATGGTTTAGCATGGCCATCTAGAACTCTTGTCCCAATCGAAGCCTATTTAAAAGCTTACTTGATTATAATTTTTTGAGTTTAAAAAAAAATACTAAAATGCCTACTTTTAAATAAGTTAAAGTACTTCTAAATAAGTCAAAAAATATTTTAAATTGGCTAAAAAACTTCTTTAATAAGTTAAAAGTATATTTTTAAACGGATTAAAATATTTATATTATCATTAAATTTTTATAAGTAATAATATTAATAATAATAATAATATAAGTAGGTTAGCCTTTAGGCTTAATACGCTATTTTCATTTCTAAATTTTGACCTATTTAGCTAGCCTAGCTTGTTACTCACTAAATAGTTTGGGTCAAAGTAGAGCGAATATAAGCTAGGATGAATACCCCAATGAGCCGATGGCCTACTTCCACCCCTAATCTTTATTATTGATTTTTGAACTATAAAACTTGGAAGGAAGAGTTTATGAGTTTAAAACACTTTATAATACTCTTACTATTAGCTAGTCAAATCTTTTGTCATATGATTTTTGTGATATATAGTTAATTATTATAAGAATCAAACAATAACTAAAGTAATAATACATTATTAAATAATTACATAAAAATCTTTCGATATTGTTTATGCGTCAAAATTAAATTCACATATAATAGAATGAAAGTGAGATGGGTAAATTTAGATCATATAATTATACATAAATATGATAAAGATTAAATGTTATTTAATGATCGCATGATTATTTCAAAAAATCATATACATTTATGTTTTAATCTTGACTATTTATATAAGATCCAATAGTTAAGATTTACTACTCTCACTCTCACTATTTAAAGCATTCCTCTCATTTGAGCTAGTAGCTCCCTATGTATGTGTGTTTAAAATGAATAAGAATGTATTGATGTTCATTTTTAAAACTTTACATAAATGATTTTTTACGATAGATAATTATAAGAGTTTTATTTTGATGCATTATCAGGTATAATGGAGTTTTACACTATTATTCAAATACATCTTTCTATTTGTAAATCTTTTAAAGTACTAGATGGTGGGGTCCACGGATGGCACTTGCTTGGGCCCATGACAAGGAGTGTGCAACACCCTAGTAGAACCCAACTACGCTTAAGTTTGCATTTGGATTATATTAATTGTCACTTATACCTTGCGTTCATTTTCTTTTGAAATTAACTTAGAAAAATTGTGGATAATTTTTTTTATAAATTACTTTTTGAAAGCTTAAGCCTGTAATGAAAGTAAAATATATAACGCTTACGTAGATGGCAATCAAAAGTTGTTTTGCTCACTTACTTAATTTAAAGAGAAATAAGGGACTAAATGTAGAAATATCATCACATACACTGAAATATAGTACTTAATACATAAGTCATAATAGGGCATATACCATAGTGATAATTTATTACAAATAACAATATAAATTCTACTATTATGGGTCTATTTCTCGCAACTATAACATAACTAAAAATTGGAGTGCGTGCTAATTCTTGAAAAGTCTGAAATCTTCATATGTTATCTCTTTCCTTAGCTATAGCTTTGTTGCTTTAAGTGGACTCATCTACCTCTAGTAACGACAATGAAAAAGAAATATAGGAGTGAGAAATACAAGATTTCTAGTATGAGTTTCTACTTATACTAAAAGTGTCATTGTTGTCGTCCAGTCACTTTGGGTTTATTATAAAAGGTGAACAGGTAAGAATTCAATTATCAAACTTTTCACAAACGTGATTAGTCAAAGTGCAGTTGCTTTAAACTACTCTTATAACAATAATCGAAATATCCATTTCGTACTTCATCAAGCATACACCCAAGCATATCATATAAACTTAATAATGGGCAATAATAATTTAGGAGATGCATGTATCTCATAATTACTCATCAACAAAATGATCATCATCTTTCTTCCATTCCATTTTTCTTTTCATTAATATATTTCTCAATCACCTACGGGATGAATACATCAATGCCTTAGACCACCTTAAAGGGTAATGAGCTCATACCTTGACCATTGCCATAACCTTTTGGTTTTCTTTCCGTTGCCATAATCTCAACAGTTAGGGGTTAAGCCATGAGCTTAAGTCCACTTTTCCAGGCTTTACTTTTATTTTCTTTCTCTAATCTCAATGGTTTTGCCATGAGTTTAGCTCAAGTCCACTTTTCCATACTTTCATTGCCAATTTTCTAGACTTTACTTTTATTTTTATTTGAAAATGAATGTATGTATATCATTAGGTAATCATAAATAAATCATAGACAATCATTCATTCATCCTCATCATTTCATAACTCATCATTATACATTCACATAGGCAATATCTCATATACATCCTTATATCAAATAGTAGGCTTTTCATACTAAATCCCATGTCATATTGCATCATTTGAAGTCAATAAATTAAGTACCCTAAAGTTCTTGAAAGTTTATGGAAGTCTTAGTGTTTACACATTATGGAGTATTTCTTTCCATTCTTAGAAATTCTAACCAAATATTATTCTCTTAGTTATCTTTCCACTCTTAGTATTCCATTAATACACATTAATGCAATTTAAAATATTATCCTTGGATATTTAGAGGTTCTTTATATATTTTCAAGCTCCCTCATGAGAGTTATATACATATTTTTCCTCCTGAAGTTTTATTGCATCTTAAATCCTTAAAACTCCTTCTCTTTACAAGACTTGAATATTCTATTTACAATTTTGATATATTTTACAAGAAAATTTGTAATTTTCTATATACTTGTTATTTCAACTTCCTAAACACAATTTCAGATTTATAACTCATCAAGCTTTTCATTAAGGGTAATTTCATTAACAACAAATTTATGGTTATATCATAGTACCCTTGTAAACTTACCATTTTCCAGACCCTCAGCACATTATCCCACAACTTTATTTCTTATTCTGTATTTTTGTGGTACAAAAATTTATTCATGGTATATATGGATGTGTTCCTCTTTGTGTTAGCTTTCCAATAGAGTTGAAATCAGTTCATTTGAATTTTTATAGAGTGAGTTATACCTATTTTACCATTACAAGGTCATATTTAGAGTTTCAGTCTTTGGCTTAACTTTGAAAATTTATATGTTGAGCTAGAGAACTCCGTTACGGATGATTATTTTTAGAGAGTGTTCTATAATGTGTCTAGTTTATGGTAAAAATATTTTCATTTGAGATACTTCATATTTTATGAATATTGCTTTTCAAAGTGCCTGCTACTAGAAACAACAAGAAATTCCAGCACGTATCATTTTCATGTCCTAAGTCACCTTTGTTAAATTAAGTTTCACATACCATCTTTTTAAGTTATATTTGAGTATGATAACATCATAAAAGTACTCAGAATAAAATGGAACATGTTGTGGTATCTAAAAATATATTTTACAAATAATCATTCAAAACTTTTGATAATAATTCAAGCTTGAGGCATTCTATCCATGGGTAAGGTTAGGAGCCAACAATGCTTGAACAATTAAAGATGAAGCTCTTACCTCTTATGTAGGGTCTAAAAAGAGTCATTCTCTTCTTCTTTGAGTTTGAGCAAGAGTCCTTGGAATGGATGACCCTCCTTGAATCCTGGCTCTAGAACTTGAGTGCTTAAAAATATTTCTCACTAGAGTTAAATATTGCAACTCTTGTGAGGGATAGTGAAGGTTTGGGTTTAGGATTTAAGTATTTAGATGAGGTTTAAAGGGTCAAGAGAAGTCTTTGAGGAGAAGAACATAAGAAGAAATGATAGAGTGTGTTATAAGAGAGAAAGAACACTTATGGAGTTTCTAAGGCTTGAAGACTAGTAAGAGTGTGTTATGAGTAATGAGTTCACACACTCCCTTCCGTTTTATAGGCCAAGACGCCATGACTTGAGGGTGTAATGGAGGGGTTTTAGTGCTTTAATTTGTTATTCTTGGATGCTCTTGTAGGTGGAGTAATAATTGTTTTAGATTACTAAATTATAAGCACAATTATCATGTTATAAGTAGTGGCTAGTGTTGTGCTAATTTTTGTGGGAATCAAGAGCTCTTTATGACACAAATTTATTCATCAAATCAATTTTGTTTCCTATCATGATGATGCTTCATCACCAGACTTGGAACTTGGCACGTGAGAAATCTCATCCCACATAAGCCTTATAGGTGACATGTCTCTCTAAATGCATGACTTATCATAATATAATACTTAAAAAATGAATTTCTTCTAAATCAACAATCATTCTCTATTTAAAACATAATATTTAATTACATAAAACTGGAAATATTTACTATTAAAGCTTTGAAAACCCCTTTCTAATTTGTTCTGTAAATTTTAAAATCATAAACTAATCCATTCATATGATATAAATCTTAATTTTGATAGCCTGCTTAACAATTGGAAACTAATTTATACTACTTAGCTGATCAAATACATAATCTAATCAAAATCAAGAATTTCAAATCCAAATTTAAATCTTGCAACTCATATAGGAAATTACATAGATTTTGAAAATAAATATAGTATCTCAAAATACATGTGTGGCTAGAATCCGCCCAAAACTACCTGAGCCCTCTAAGACTAACATAACCTAATCTAAGCCTTACGATAATGTAAAGCATACCAAGGAATCGTTGTGGCTCCTGAAATGGTGAAGAAACGGGATCTGCACCTGCAACTATGAGAGGAAGGGAGAGGGGTGAGTCAACAGACTCTGAGTGAGCTTCACCCATCACCCACATGGGACAACCAAAGAACATATATACATAATGCAATATACATGCAACAACATAAATCATTTGATATTTACATATATAGCTAGCTAGAAAAACACTTTTCATTCCATAGATTCATAATCAAACATTTCAAAACTCATAATCAAATATGAAATCATTTTAACTGATGGTGCGGTAGAGCCTGGGAAACAATATTTCTATTTACTAATTGTATGATAATATATCCTCTAGTTATGCATGTCAACCATGACATAACCAATCCTCTATGGGTGCCAACAGGGCTCCATTCTCAAGGCTTGTTACTTCCCCAACACGGGCATAGGAAGAACACATGTTTTCTACTCTGATATTGCCCCTAAGGATAACTTGGTATCAAGGTTAACGATCTAACAGGCTGCCCGTTTCCTGACTCTACCGTCTAAACTAGTTTGTCAAAAAGAAAACTATAGCTGAAAAGTAGATACTCTATTCTTGGCAAAGAGAGCCACTAAATTCTTAGTATATTGAGAGTTCTTGATTCATATAACTCTAGCAATCTGACTTTAGCATAATGGTTGTGGAAATCATGCCCAAGGGATCACTAGCTCATAGGCATGCCGATTTCAAGTTCACAGGAATATGTATCTGGCAATTGCTACGAATCATCCTGAATTTCGTACCTCTTGGTACCATAAAACTGAAGTTCTAAATTCAAAACTTAAACTAACATAACTTTTCATATTTCGATAATCATATAGCATATTTGTTCAAAAGTCAAATCATACTCTTGTTTCACATTTCTCTAACATGTATAAATATTTTAACTGGGTATTCTAAAATATAACTTGAAATCTTAAAACTTGAATACATAGTGATATCGAGAAACTCATAATAACATATTCAGTAAAATAACCATATTGCTACAATACGTATTTTTCTTAATAAATCATTTCTAAGACATGTAAAACATTTTCTATAACACACAACATAGCAATCATGGTCTCATGGTTTTGTAAAACACATTTCTTTCATGCCATCAACATAAATTATTATTTTTCTAGTTAAGCATAATCATGTAAAATCATTTTCTATCCTTTTCTCATCTCAAATTTCATGTTTAATAACCATAATGCAAGAAACATAGTCATAATGATAAAATTAGGGCTATGAGATCAAACCCACTCACCTAGAGGGGAGAACAATGACGGCGACACTAAGGAGCTCCGTGAGTGGGGATGGCACCAACAACTGCCATAGAGCAACAACAACTCTAGATTAATCTCTACTATCCCCTAGATAACTCTAATATAACTCGAATAACATTGGGGCAGCAATCCCACTTGACAACAATGGAGAAACAACAACCCAAACCAAGAACATAAAAGAAATGGAAGGAATGAGACATAATCTATCAACATTTACATATCTTGAAGCTTGGGGAAGATAGATTAATGGAGGATGGGAGTGAGGAGGTAGGAGAGGGAGAGGAAGCTGTTAGGGCTCGGGTTTGGGGGTGAAATCCGAGCGGAATAGGGTATATATAGGGTAAGGGCTCATTTATCAAAACTGCGTCATTTTACACTATACTGACATTAGACGCAAAGCTCAATGCAGCGAACCTGGAAGAGCAACAACTCACTCAGCGAGCCTCCTGACTCACCTACTCGCTAGCGAACCTGTTCTGTAAAATTTTGTAGCAACAGCATTCCAACAGCACCACCCTCAACACTCACTTATTTACATTCATTAATTTTAAGTTAATTAAATAAGAAAATACCCATTTGGATTCAAATAAAATATCTAAAAAATCAAAACTCCAACAACTCAAAATCCAAATTTTGGGTTTTAGTTCAAATCCGAAAGTTTTGAATATTTTATAAACTTGGGACTTAAAACAAAACATTTAAAGATTTCATAAAATTCGTTAAAAATCACTCTTCAATTCATTTTCCCTCTAGGAACAATTACAGGACTTTTGATGCCAAGAATTTGACTATAACATATAGTCCTCCAAGGAAGTGTAGGTTAGAACTTAGAAGTTAGGACCCAACAGTGGGTCTAGAGAACCCTAAGGCCACACAAAACTTGTCTATTATACGTGTACACGGGCTATTATAGATGCTAATTTTTAGCTCAGACATACATTAAGGGATTGTAATACGGAATTTCATTGAGTCTTGCCTTGTTTCATGCACTTTGTCATACATGGTATGATATGTATGTGTATTGTATTTTGTTTTATTATAATTTATTTAATAAATGATATTATAAGATATTTTAGTTTAACCAAATCATGACAAATCTATTATATTTTATTCTTATAATTGAAATCCCGTGTTAATTATTTTAACATAATCATCTATTAGCTCCATTATCTAGCATTAATCCAATGGCTTAGATTAATTCTTGTTTAGTGACAAGTCTAAAGGCCGGTATAATGTCATTGTTATAATTATTAAAGTAGTGGTATATGTAGTAATTTCTTCATTCAAGACAATGATATTTTTATAATTAGATAATGATAGTGTTATTTTTCTAATTCCATAAAATAATGGTATATTTGTCATTTATTAATAAGACAAGAGTAATTTTGTAATTTTTTTTCCACATAGTAAATGTATTTTCATAATTTTTACTAAGTAATGATATTTTTGTAATTCTTTGTATTTTTCTCTAGACACACTTTATTATTCTAATATTATTTGTTATATTTCATGACACTTGTCTAATTTCTGTTGGTTTTCCTCTTTTTATCTTAATCACCAATTTAATCTAGTTATGAATTTGGGGATGTTACATAGTGCTTCCCCGCTCCTCATCCAACACCCCTCCCCACATTCTCCCTGTCTAATCCTGATCCCCATTGTAAGGGGTTTTGTTCTCCCATCCCCGTTCCTCATCTCCTTGCAAATCACTGCAAGCATAGTTTTCAAACTTGGTCCAATGATTGACTTGGACAAGACACTATGCCAATCGATCATTGGTTCAATTGGTGAGTTACTAGTCAAACCAGTTGAACAGAATATAATTAAATTAATATATAAAAAATATAATTTATTGATACTTAATGCATAATATATTAAAATAATGACATATATTAAACAAAAAAGGTTGTTTGTTTGTTGGCAAGCAATAACGCATAGCTTCTTCATTGGATTTGAACCCCACTTATTTGGACACCAACCTTGCACTTGGGATTTGATCAATTAAGGTGTAAAATTGGTCAAATAAAGAACCAAATTGGACCAGTGACTAGTTCACCAATTTTTGCTCCGAATTAGCCAGTTAGTTATAAAAACTATGCCTACAAGGTGTAACACTCATTCATACAATAGCCAATAACATGAGTTTACACAAGAAGTACATTAATTAATATTAGTGAACATAAGTACAAATGGAATTTTCTGGCATAACTGCATACGTATTTAATGTCATTAATTACAAATTAAGCATTTCTAAACTTCATAATAGAAAATCACACATAATTAAACACAAGTCCATATATTCCTAGCGGTCGCTTTCCATTCAACGTTACTCGGCTAATCTGAAACTATTAGAAATAAAAAAAATGAGAATTTAAAATTCTAAGTAGAAAATGAATTTATTCTAAAATTTTTGAACTGTGATTGGTTTTAGCCATATTTGTATGGAAAATACACAAAGTTATAATTTCATCATAGCATAGATTATCATAGCATCAGTAATAGATATCATGTAGAACATGCCATGCAAATCTTACTAGAATTATGATTTCTTTATTTTAACTTTAACTTTGATTTATCTACTTCGCTCACACACAGTCGAAGGCCTTTTCTTAGGGAATTCTCATTCTCCTTGTTACTCTTTAACATCATCACGATAAAGCCAGATTTTTACGACACACTAAATAAGGAAAGTAACATAAAAGGACCTTAGCTTGTCCCTTTGCCTTTTAAGTTAGCGGTAAAGTTTTAAATATCTTCCTTTTAAATTACTTACTTAATTATCATTATGCATAAATTCACAACAAATATGACATGCATAAAATTAAGAAATAAATTGAATGAAGTGCACAAATTATATATTAATGTAAAAACTTAAAATAAATAATGTGGACATTAATACAACCTTGATAAAATAATATCTTAATAAAGTAGAGATGTCAATCTAAATATTAATTTTTAAAGAGACTAAAATTAAGATAATTTTTATTAAATTTTCTTTTGAATTTTCATCAAGATCCATGAGTTGGTCTTTGTCATCATAAAGTCATAATTAATTTAATATTCTAAATCCATGTAGGATAACCTTTACTTATTTTTAGTATTAGATTTTATTTATATTTTACTTCTAATTTAGGTCCTTTATAGAAATTACTATAAATATTGACAACTCAAATTAATATAATATTGTATAAATAATATAATATATTCTAAAATAAAAGAATGATAAAATAATTTGCAACAAATAACAACATAAATATAAAGAAATGATAAAACAAAAGAAAGAAATTGCGGCAATAATCCACATTAGGTAAGGAGGAAAGAAAAAAGAAACCAAACACGGTAAACCAATGGGACTGATCATGGGAGAAGAGAATCTTTAATATTATTTTAACCAATATTTAGGCCCATAATCATCCATGAATATAAAGGAATGACAAAATAAAATAACAATAATAAATAATAGTGATAATCTTTAATGTAAAGAGATGGTAGATAAAGTCATAATAATTAATAGATGTAGCTATGATTTTATTTTGCATGAAAATAAATTCATTTCCTAAAGTAAACCCCCTAGTTGATCTCTGACAATTGAAACGTGTTAACTTAGTTCCTGACAATATCAAAAGTCACCACTTAGTTATTCCTACGGAAACACTAACGGTGTTTATGACAATTTTATTAATGGACAAATTGATCCTCAATGTCATTTACATACCAAACAAAAAATCTCTATCCTCATCCCCTTCCTTCTTTCATCCTATTTATCACCACCACCATAAATGCGCCACCACCATAGTTGAGGCTTTATATATGAAAGGATTTGTGTAAATTGAAGCTGAAAGATAGAGTGATATATATGAGGTAGCTTCAATGCTTGGGGAATTTGCTTAGTTTATTAATATCTGTCATTGGTGAGATGTGTTTGTCACTGGCTAAATCTTTTGTCATTTTTACTAACATTCAATTGCAGGCTAATTTCGTCGGCATACCACACATTTCTTATAGTGTAACAAGTACCCATAATACCCAATATATATTGGTATTGATAAGTATCAGTATGGGTACAGTAGCCATGTTGAAGTACCCATGCTCCAAAGGTAGTCATTTATAAAAAGAGGAGCATACAAGCAAAACAGTCCATAAATAACTAAGGTACATACATGCATCAGCGAACAGTTTTAAATCAAATGACTAATAGCTATAAATGTTTGAGATTGAGAAACTCATGCACACACCCTCAAGCAATTCCATCTGCACTAACCATTTCAATAAATTAACTACAAGAGTAGACCTTTGTAAATAGGTCTGAAGACTAGTTGCAACTGGTTGCAGCCCCACTATATCATCCTAGTCTGAGTCAGTTCTTTCTTCCAAGTAAGCACCATCGTAGTGCTGCCAAGTATGGTCATGCGAACTGGAATTAAAATCTAATTTTAATTGCAGTTATGCAAAACTAATAACAATTAAAAAATTGTTTGGCTGAATTCTAACAATCACAACTCAATTTCCATATAGATCTTCGTGATCTCTAGCTCAAAATAACTTAAGCTCTCCGCTTTCACTATTGATCTTAATATTTGTCACTGGCCAAAGCATTCTTCCTACCTAAAAGACATGCGTTTTAACTGCTTAAAGGGTGGTTTCGTAAGCTCAATTTCTCTCCCAATGATTTTTAAGAATGCATCTTTCACATCACGTATAGTGCATTCACAAGAATTTACCATAAGTTCATAAACTGTTTCTCAAGTCAAAATGGCTTGAAATTCCACCTTGTACATAAGCTTTTTTACTGTTTAGGCACGCAAGCTATATGCTGGAAGGATGTCGGGGAAGGTAAATCTGTAGAAATCATAGTAAAGGAATCATCTATGCTTCCACTTTTTAGCGATTTATTGAAGGTTTGATTTGCCGAGATACTCAATGTCAATTAAGAAGTTTAGGGCTTCTCGCTACGATTGTAGTATGCTATTTTGTTAAGCTCCGAAGCACTTCATATGTCATTTTAGCATTAGTGTTAGTATTATTAAGTTTATGATTAAAATATCATATAATTAGTTGGAGACTGTGGAGCAAGGTCTGTTGTTTTTACGATGCCTTCCAATGTTTTTTCTTTTTTGGGTCATGCTGCTATTGCTTCTGTTGGTCTTGTTCTGAATTCCACAGCTTTCTTAGTCCATGATGGCAGTGGGCTGGGTTAGTTGGGCAATTATATGGTAATCGAGGCAAATAAAATCAAAAGGAAGTGCTAGGTTCATCTCCTATTAGTTACTTGTTTCTAATTATTAGATGCTGGCATTTGTTTGGTTGGTATTGCTTTGTAGTTGCCTTCTTAAGCCATGGTTTTGCTCCTGCCTTTGATTTGTATGCTGTTGCAACTGGATAGCATCAACTATGTTGTGATGTTTTTGCTCTCACAAGTGCCTTTAGCATGTGGCTGTTATGTTTGCTTAGGGGCCAGCTTTGTTCTTATGTTGCCCTTTATGACTTGGTCATGGGGTTTGTTTTGGCCATGATGACTTGGATGTCTTTTTACTTTAATGCACTGGAGCTTATATACCAAATAGTCTTTGCAATAATGTTATTTCAACATTTATTTTTGATGTCTTATCCAAATATCCATTCTATTATTGTTAGATAAGATAGATGAGTGTAGATCATAATCTCATTCAATAATAATAAAATGATGAATGTCTGATGAAACATAAAAAATAGGTGTTGAAATAGTATTATTGCTTTTTCAACCTCTGATTTGGAAAAATTTTTCATCTCGTCCCTTTTGTTTTTCTAGCTGGTACAACGTTTGAATTTTTTTATTGTAATAATACTTTTAGTACTTTTATTGTCAATGTAATAATACATTGACAATATTTTGAGATAACGAAGCGATAAATTTTTATGTTATGTTTTTGAAATATGAAATTTGGCCCAATGTTGTATTACTCTGCTTTTTTAGTAAATATGTTGTATTATTTTAAATAATATTATCTTTTATTTCATCAAATAATTATAATTATAAAGAAAATTTTAATAAATATTATAAAAATATAATTAAATTAATAATTTCACTAAGTATTTTTTACAAACATTTATAAGTAAATAATATTATTTAAATAGTGTTCAATTGCGATATAAAAATTTGACCGAGTTGCTATTATTACTAAAATTATGACTATGATAATAATTGTAATTATAGTTTACATATAGTTGTTATATAGCATAAAAGCTTGTGTGACATACACTAACAGTGATTGTTTTTAGTAAATTTTCTTTCAATTTTTTTTGATATTTTTTAATTGATAATTTATGGTCATTTTTAAAATCTAAAAATAATACATTAACAGTTATTTGTTTAGTAAAAACTTACATTATTTATGTCTATAAAATATCTTTAGTTAGTTTAAGATTTATTAATTTGAATTAAGTTTGTCATTTTAAAAATTTTATTAATATATTTTGTTTACTATTCAAATTATTTTTTTATTATTTCTATATCATGTAAATGATAACAAGATGTTTGACTTTCTCTTTAAATTATTATTTTGGTTACATTGACAAGACAAATTTACAATGATAAGACATATTTCGGACAGATTAAATGACATATAATGATAATTATAAATACAATTAAATAAACAATTAATTAAATAGAAAGTGATTAAATATATAATATAATATAATATAATGCATGGGAGATCCGTAATTTAATTTATATTTTAGAATGATTTGTTAATCTGAAACTTAATGAAATCAATTAATTTTATAATGATCAAATTTAGAATTTTATTTAAGGTTTTGTTTTAGTTACCCACTATCAAAGGTTCAATCATGGGGATTTATAAGTTACAATTTAGTAAAAACTGTCATTATTAGTCAGTTTCACAGCAATTATTTTTGTAACGTAAGGTTTGAATTGAGGTGAAACTAAGTCTTCAATTCTATATATGGTTAGAGGCACCGATTAATTTCACATTGTCTTTAAACTATATCTTCTCAGTGCTAGAATCTTCATATAGCCGTGCCGTACAATTCAATTTTACTTGGAATACATCTTTGGAAATAGAAATATATGGATACAGCAATTTTTGATTTTGGCCTTGAATGGTGAGGTTGCAACGTGGGGTTTTTGTGCTAGAATTTTGCCGTTGTGGACTTGTAGGCCGAATTTGTGCTGTGTTTTTTGCAACGTTCTCAAGGGATTGTGGCAAATAAATGGCAGATATTGACGTGCAATCAGTGGATACACCATAACAGAATTTATAAATTGAGTGAAGATTTTCATATCAACAGTGGATATGTGAACCAGTCAAAACAAGGGTGGCAAAGTTGAAAGCTAGAACATTTATGCTGGTTTATTCTTGCTATTTTTATGTTATGCTCTTGGAGTGTATTGTTCCTTTTTTTTTTCTTCTTGATACTGTTTGTTATCTTCCGTTCATTTCGGGATGTTCACCTTAAATATTGAAAAAAAGAAAGAAAAGAAAGAATGCGCTGCCAACCATTCTTTCTTTAACCATGCATAGAATGTAATTTCTTCTCTTCTAGCACTTGAATATGTATTTTATTGGTTTTTCACTTTTCCTTATGTATTATCATGTCGTTGTTTTATTATGTTCTATTTAATTAAATTATACATGGTAATTTCTTAAGATGATATAACAAATCTAATAATCTTTCTTTATATGCAATCGAAAATTATTTAAAAAAAAATACATATAAGAATTAGTGCAAACAAAAATAATAGAACATGCTAATAAATACTTTGGATATAATGTTTACTATATCATATTTGTGTTCAATAAAAACTTATAACAATATTTTTAAAATGATTTTATATTAAAACATATTTGGAATATTTACTTATATAATTTTTTATTTATTGAGCATATAATAATCATCATAAAAACTTTATTTTATTTTTTGTATTTAAATTTTCCAACAAAATCAATTATATTAATTTCTAATGTACTTGAATAATACAACGTAATGAACGAAAGACGTACAAAGTATAGAGTTTGTTTAATTTAAAATTGAACATATTCAAATCAATAAACTAAAACAGTCATAGAAAAATTAAGACTCTAAAACGTTATACATATTTTATATTTACTTCTATTTTATCAATAAAGTTGATATTTACACTAATTTTAAAATGTTTTAAATTCTAGATTCTATTTTATATATATTATTAATACAAGTTCATTAGCATTTTGGAATCTCTAATATGCACATCACTGGCTGCAAATAGTTCATTAATTTCTTAATCTATAAATCTTCTTGACACCAAGAGAACCCAAAGAATCTTCATGAATTGATCTCCAGGAATTATCCATCGAATTGGAAAGGGAACATGACCACTTTCAGCGTCAAATAGCATTTAAATTCCACTCTTTTCTCTCTTTCATTGCTTGCTTTTCACTTTTATTTTTAATTTCACCTTAAGCTAGAGAAATTTCATAATACTTATGACAGTCCTCATTTTGATTTTTTTTGTACACATGTCATTTGCCTTCTTTTAATATTTCACCAACATATGTTGAATTCTCATCATTTTTCAATGCAAAATAATTTTACGTAATATAACAATTTATTTACGCTCTAATTTTAAGAAGGTTCAAAGTCTACCAAGCTCTAATCAAATTTAATCATGAATACTTTGAAGAGCCACTTAAACAATTGTATATATGAATTTTCTTTTCATTCAACATAATGCATATTTTCTTTTTGTCAAACCTACATTTTTCTTAACTTTTTAGGAGGAAGGCATCAAACAATGATGATCAATATGCTTTTCTCAGCAATCTATAATCAAGCTTCAATGAACGCAAAATAAAGTGTGTTCTACGATTATGGGACACCTTAAACAGGCGTTGAAAAAAAGAGGAAGAATTAATTCGTATAGATATGGTCCTTATTGATGACGTAAAGATCTAAATTTTTATATTGTCCGTAACACTCGTTTATATAGTAACTAATGATATGAATTTATACATAAAGCACAACGCTTAACATTAAATAAAAGGATTACAAGCATAATGTTCTAGTATGACAACTTAATGTCAATAAGTACAAACAAATACTCTAAAATTTGCAACATAAAAATCACACATTAATTAAACATAAAATTCATAAGTTCCTATTACTCAATGTTACTTAGTTAATCTGAAACCATCAGAAATATAAAAAGGAAAATGAGAATTTATAAAAATTCAGTAGAGAATGAATGGTTTTAAAATATTTGAGCTATGGTTGGTTCAGTCTAAAAATACAGGATTATAGTAACATTATATGAACATAATAAATTATGTCATGTAGAACTTTTCATGCATAGAACATGTCATGCATATCTTATCAAGATTAAGATTTCTTTACTTTTGTTATTCTTTCATTCGTTTGCTTGTCTCACACATTGAAGACTTTGTTTCGGAATTCCATTCTTTCGTATTGTTCTTACATCGTGACGACAAAGTAAGACATTTACGCCATTCTAACCAAGGCAGGTATCATAAAGAATCTTACATGTATCCCTCTACCTTATTTGTGGTTAGCGGCAAATTTTAATTAATCATATTCTTTTGGAATTAATTAATAGATATTGTGCAATATTTCACCATAAGAAATTTATATAATTAATTAATAAATGAAACTTAAATAAAAACTCATAAGTTAATCAACAATATAAATAATGCAACATAAATGCATAAAATTTATAATTTCATGTATAAATAAATTGGACAATATAACTTAGATCCAATTAATGTACAACAATAATATCATAATTAAAAAGAAAAATTTAACTAACTTGAAATAAATAATAAATGACATAAATGCAAAGAAACATTAAAATAAATAAGAAATTGAGCGGCGGTAGTTTACCAGTGGAAGGAGAAGAGAATCTTGTAATTAAATAATAAAATAAAAATAAGAAACTGAACGCGCTACTGGACCAATAGAGAGAGAAGGGAATTATTATAATTAAATGATAAAATAAAAATAAGAAACCAATGGCAACTGGAAGAGAGAAGGGAATTATTATAATTAAGTGATAAAAGAAAAACGCGTCGAACAGAAAGATTACTTAGATTAATATTATTTTAATTAATATTTAGGCCCATGATCATCAAAGAATGCCAAAAGCAAAGATAATAATAAATAACTATGAACATTTGTGATAAAATATACAGAGTGTATAATACTAATAACTAGTCATGATTTTATTTTGCATAAAAATAAATTCATTCCCTACCTTAAATTCCATCAACTGATGAAAATTATGTGCACTAATTAAGTTTTATAATATACTAACCTTACTATTTTTTCCTCTCTCCTCTCTTTTCTTCTCTTCTTCTCTCTTTTCACGTGCTCTCTCTTTCTCTCTCTCTCTCTCTTTCTCCCACCGTCACTCCACTACACTACACACATCACTCCACTCATTCACATATATATATAGCACATAATAAATTGAAATTTGTGGGTGAAATGTTGTGTGCAAATGGTAGTGCTGTGTGCGCCATCAGCCCCTATTTTTTTTTATGGTGTACTATATTTTATTTTTGTGTGTAAAAATTATACACTTAGTTATTAATACTTTAACATATTTTTACTTATTACTCTTAATAAATTTTATTCTTAACTCGTACAATGTATTCTAAGTTTATTGTTACTAATTTATGGTCTTATTTTATCCATTAATATTGTATTTTAAAATTTTGGTTTAACAGTTTAAAATAGATGTTGATATAAAATTATTGAGTAAGACTAATAAAATACTTGAATATGATACATGACTTAAAATTATTACACATAAACTATTTTATTTTATTTTAAAAAAAGGGATGTTACATTGTCCATATTTTCTTATTATAATTTAATTTTATTACATTGATAGTATAAAAAAAATTTATATGATTATCCAATTATATATTATCATGTCAGCAAATATGATTAAGTTCTACCACTATTATCTGAAAAGTCATGCAAATGGAAAGTGTAAACTCTTTTACACTTTCATTAAATCAAAATAAAACTCTTCTTACTATTTATTAATGCATATCCTTTTATTTAATTAATCCTATTTTTCCTTTTAGAACAATTGCATATATGTTTCAATAGTGAAAAATATCACTCACAAATTCAAAATTGTATTTAAAGAAGTAGAGTAGAAATGTATTTCATTAAAAATTTTGTGGTATCAAATAGCAAAGAGATATTTGCAACCCCTTTAAGTTGCATTCAAATTCTCAAACAATATTTAAAACTTATAAATTTTGTTAATACAATTACTTGATGATGCAGACTAACCTAAATTGAGTAAATACAATAGTCTCATTATTAAAAATGTAAAAAATTATTATTATAAGACTAAATATAACTAAAGATTACAATTAAATTTTACTAATAATTAAAATTTGTGATTGTATTTAGTTCAATTTTATATGCATAAAATTATGAATTTTATCAATACACTTTTATTAGAAAAGTATAAAATATTTTGATTTCATATTTTTTATCTAATTTTAAAATGTTTTCATTTAGATTATATTTTTAATTTTTAAAGTTATAAATATTATATTTGTTGATTAAATGATCTTATTTTATTTTATGCTATAATAAAATATATATTTTATGAGCAAAGTCAAACTTAAGGACCACATTATAAGACTAATGAACATAACATTAATGATTAAAAATTAATTTTATTATTATATTTAGTTATATTTTATATTCTTAAAATTATGAATTTCATTACAACATTTTATTAGAATAGTATTTAATATTTTATAATTCCCTATTTTTTATCTAATCTAAAAATGTTTTTATTTGGATTATATATATACACACATTTTTTTTTGTTTTTAGGTTTTATTTTTATAAAATTTATATTTAAACAATCTTATTTTATATTTATTCTAGAATTAAAAATATAGTTGATGAGTTAGCAAAATCATAATTGAGCATGGAATTTTAATAAAAAATTACTAGATTTAATGATGTATTGGGTTATAAATAACATTAATAACAAAAATTTTATAATTAATTGAAATTATAAAATATAAATAATATAATTGTGTTCAAACTGCTGCATTTATGAATGAAGTCAAAGCGATTAACAAATGAATGATAGATTATAATGATAGGTCTAATAAATATATAATACTTTACTCCGTAGATATTGTACCTATTTTCTCTGATATTTTAAATATAATATAATCTTTTGTTAGTTAAAATAATTTTCAGATATTTTTTCTTTTAAATTTCCTCACTTGCAAAGGGTGGTTTAACTAGTTTAAACAGAAAGCCCTAAACCACAATCTATATTTAGTCAAGAAGAAGTATGATGGCATTCAACTCCCTCTCCCTCAATTCCTCTCCCTAAACGGCAATTAGCTTAACGATGGCTCTACCTCCTATGAATGTTCTTCAGCTCCCGACAACTGTTGTCTTTGTTCACTCTCCCAATCCATACCTGTACTTTCCTCCATTACTTTCTCTACCATCACCAATAAACCCAAGATTCCTTCTCCCTCAACAAGAGAACTCCAACACCGATAATATTATTATGCCCATACAAGGATCAAGTTCTATGGAACTGCGTGGTCGAGAGCCAAGCACGAACAAGGTCATTATCCGCCAAGTTTGGGCTTCAAATCTTGAATATGAATTTGGGCTCATTGCCAAACTTATCGACAAATACCCTTTCGTCTCCATCGATACTGAATTCCCCGGCGTGATCTTTCACCCTCCTGCCAAAAACCACCACAGCCTCCGGTCTGCCGAGAAGTACCGACTCCTCAAGCTCAATGTCGACGCATTGAACCTCATCCAGGTCGGACTCACCTTCTCCGACAAAGACGGCAACCTCCCCGACCTCGGAACAAACAAGAAACACGGTTTCGTCTGGCAGTTCAACTTCCGCGACTTCGACGTCCGGCGTGACATCCACGCACTGGACTCCGTCGCACTGCTCCGCAGCCAGGGCATCGACTTTGCACGCAACGCCGTCGCTGGAGTCTCATCGACGAGGTTTGCCGAACTGGCGGCCTTGTCAGGGCTGCTGTTCAACGACGCCGTGACTTGGGTCGCGTTCCACGGCGCCTACGATTTTGGTTACCTGGTGAAGATTCTGACCCGGCAGTTCCTACCGACCCAGTTGGAGGATTTCTTGCGGGATGTGAGGGAGTTGTTTGGGAACAAGGTTTACGATGTGAAGCACGTGATAAGGTTCTGTAATGGGCTCTATGGCGGTCTGGAACGGGTGGCTCATACCCTCAACGTCGACCGGGTTGCTGGGAAGTGCCACCACGCCGGCTCCGACAGCTTGCTGACTATGCAAGCGTTTCACAAGATCAGGGACATTTATTTTGCACAGGATGAGCATGAGAAACATGCTAACGTGTTGTTTGGGCTGGAGATCAGATGATGAACCCTGTTTATTAAAAACACCAATGATTGATAGGAATTCCATTAATTCTTCTTTTCTTGTTGATTACTCTTTTTCCTTTCTAAACTCTAGAGTGTGTTTAGTTTTGTATAATTTTAGATATAAAGCATGCGTGAAAAATTGTTCTTAGTATATCAGATCAGTAGTTATTTGCAGGAGAGCAGCATCCATGACTAATAACTATACATGTTTGACAAACTAATGCTCGCACCCTCAAGTAATTCCATTTGCACCAAGCCATTTAAATATCTAGCATTGTTATTTCAACACTAAAGAGTTAGTATTCAATTGAAACATCAACTCCATAATTGAATGTGATGAATTGAAAAAGAATGGAGACTAATATTCAATGATAATAAAGTAGGTGTTAATCACACTTAGATATTGATTGCACGCTATCTATAACATTTGCCTTAAATAAATTAGGGACTTTGCCATTTTAACATTTAAATTCTAAACACCAAAACATCCCTCACAAAATTGAGTTCACCACTTACTTTTTCTTCTAACTCGTCTCTCTCATCATTCCTCTCACACTCACACACATTTGCAATAACATTACCCATAAATTAGCAACAAGAGTAGACCTCCGTAAACAAGTCTGAAGATCAGTTGCAACTGGTTGCAGGCCCTGCCTATGGTCCTAGTCTGTTTCAGTTCTTTCTTCCAAGTAATGCTGACCATTGTAGTCCTACCAAGAACGGTCATGCAAACTGGAATTAAAATTTGATTTTGAATTGCAATTGTGCAAAACTAATAAAAATTAAAAATTGTTTGACTAAATTCTAACATTTTCTGCCTTCAAACATGTCATCACGTATTCTTGCTGCTTTATTCTAGTAACTATCTTGCTTGTCTAATCATAATCAATTTCTGTATAGATCTTCATGATCTTTGGCTCAAAATAACTTTAGCTCTTCGTTTTCACCACTGATCTCAAAATATTTGTCACTGACCAATACCTTCTTCCAACCTAAAAGATAATGGCTTTTAAGTGCTAACGATGTGGTTTCGTAGGCACAATTTCTCTCCCAATGACATTTAAGAATGCATCTTTCACATCATATATAGTGCATTCATAAGACTTTATAGATGTTCATAAAATATTTCTCAAGTCAAAATGGTTTGAAGGTTCCACCTTGTATGGAAGCTTGTTTGCTGTTTAAGTACTAGAATGGCATGCTAGAAGGATGTATGGATGGGGAAGGTATATCTGTAGAAATCATACGAAAGAAATCATCTATGCTTCCACTTGAACCGGATTTGTTAAAGGTTTGATTTGCTGAGATCCTCAATGTCAATTAAGAAGTTTTGGGCTTCTAGATATGGTTGTAGTATATGTATTATTTTAGGGCAAATTATATTCAATGTCCCTTAAGATTCGTCAAAATTTAACTAGGTCCCTTCTAGTTGTTTAACTGACACTAATCTCTTCTAATTTATCCAATTTTAGTATGAATAACCACAAATGCTTCCACCCTCACCCTTCTCATTCACGGTCTCCCCTTCTCCCTCGAATTTATTTCATTGTTCTTCACTGGATCTTTCTCTGATCGGTTTAATTAGATCTTTTCATTCTTCCTTGCTGTCTGAAATTCATTTTCTATCTCCATTTGCTACGGTTTGTTGCCATTTTCTTGATGTAATCTTTCGTCTAGCCTGAGATAATTTAATTCCTCCAGCTTCGCGATGTTTGTGTTTATCTTGTGCTTATGAGATTGCTTGTGATTGTTGTTCTCATGAATATGATGACGCGATGTTTTGAACCTACTCAAATTTCCGCATTTGCATTGCGGAAATCAATTGAGAAAAGATGTGGAAGAAATTCATATTTTAAGCTGCCACACGGTAGTGATGGAAGATAATTTTAGTATAAATAGGGGTCGTGTCATTTTGTAAAACATAGAAGAAAATTGTGGCATAAAAAGCCTCTCTCTCTTCAGCTAATTCTCTCATTCTATTATACCAAATTATTCACGTATCAAATAGTTCTTCATTTACCTCCATACTCGATTTTTATGGAGGTTTGCAAGCTCAATCAAATTTTTTAAAAGCATTATCTAGCTTTTGTGGCTCATGCTCATCATGTTCACGTGCACGATCCTAAAATATTGGTACCTTGCTTTGTGAATGGATTGGAAATGCATATTCGAAGAGAGGTATTGTATGAAAATCCTAAATCTCCCTTTCGAGCTTGGTCCTTGTCAAAAATTTGGGAAGAAAAATTTGCACATCAATACCAACAAGTACGGATCAGAATTCAGCATCAACAAATTCAAGACTAGAAATCCAGCATTCATCAGCAATAATCTCAACATCACAAATTTTCATCAGCAATAATCTCAACATCACAAATTCAATTTCAACAACGCATCCAGAAAACAACAAATCCAGATCAACAACCATCACAACTCCATTTTCAGATCCACCATCAACATTTCAGAAATTCAGTTCCAGAAACAACTATGAACCTTACAAAAGAAACAATCACAGCAACAAATCCAACAACAGAAGGAGAAGAAGAAACAGGTCTGAGAAGAAACAAACCACTCACGGCGGATCGCGGCGGAGTCGAGGACGCCTCCGCGGAAAGGAAGGGGAAGAGCCATGAGCAGATCCAACCGCCAGATCGGAGTAGCAGCGTCAGCGATTCAAATGGAGTGAATGCAGTGGCCGCAGCAGAGGTGGATCGCGGTGGAGAACCACCACCACCGGAAGAGAATGCCGGCACTAAGAAACCTTCAGATCTGGAACCAGATGATCTCGACACTCCGACGGCGGAGGAAACGACAATGATCGCACTGTGGTTTCTCAGCGAAGAACACAGGCCGGCGACAACTCAAGTTTCGTCACTGGCGGTCACAGGCGAACAACTCGCGGTGATGGATCCACACGCGGAGAAGATGGATGTTGTCACCGGCCAGGCACGAGCAAGTTCCAAAACCGGCGTTCCCAGGCGCGGCGATGGCGGTTGCAGAAACGACGAGGCAGATCGAGGTCGACGACGGCACATGCGATGGTGAGCCTCCTCCTGGGCGCGACGGCGACGCTCCTCAGGTCCGCTGTGATCGGCGCATTCCCTGGTCCTGCGGTGGCACGTTTGTGGCTGGGCGGCCAGCAACCATGGCAGTGCTGCCATGGGTTTGCAAGAGAAGGTGCTGGAATGGCAAGGGGACTGATGCAACACCAGGGCTCCATGGGCAAGAGATGGGTTCTACATTTTTGGGCCTAGCCCAATTCGATCAAAGGGAAGCAAAGGTGAGGGCAAGAGCTTGGCAGACTCATAAAAACCATTTTCTGAACTTCATTGGCCAACCCCAATTGGCTGCCTATTGGAATGGGTGGTGTGGGGGGCTATTTGGTGCAGAAAATTGCATTTTTTGTTCCATGGGCCTAGTCCAATTTCTGTTGCTAATGCTAAGGAGGGACTCAAGCCAATTTCTTGTCCATCCAATTAGGCAATGGGACCCTGGTGGATTTTCTATGTATGTGATAGGTTACTTAGTAGTCCAATTTTTTAAGAAATTTAGTAAATGTAATTAGGAATTTAATTGTTGCTTTTTTTAGCAACCTTGAGGGCAAGGTTGATTTGAAGGGAAGGGTAATGATGGAAGATAATTTTAGTATAAATAGGGGTAATATCATTTTATAAAACATAGAAGAAAATTGTTTAGTAAAAACCTCTCTCTCTTGAATTCTCTCTATCCTCTCTATCTCTCTCTCTATTATACCAAATTATTCACGCATCATGTAGCTTGCATTTGCAATATATTCGGTAGCATATATATTTCAAAATCATTGAGCCTTTTAATTTGCATTTTGCCGACACCGTTAACTTTGACGATTAATAAGTTCTAATTTGTTTATTTTATTTTTGGCAAAATATATTTTTGGATCCCCTAACTTAATTTTGTTTTTCATTTTGGTCCCCTAAATTATTTTTGTTTTTTATTTTTGTCCCCTAACTAATTTTCTATTCCTTTTGGTGCCCTAACTTATTTTTTATTTTCATTTTGGTCCCCTAACTAATATTTTGTTATTTTTTAATTTATTTTATGAATTAATGTTCATTTTAATCCTCAATTTATCTCGTGAGTCATTTTAATCCTGACTTTTAAAATGATTTAACCTAGCTCAACATTGCAAAATGTGAATCATGTTAATCGCTCAATGAACTCTTATTTAATATTTTATTAATTAAATGATAATAATTAACCTTAAGTGATACCTTGACATACTATATGTTATTTGAAATAGAATAAAATTTAAAATGACTCATTTATATGTCTAAAATTATATACAATAAGTCATTTAAATATTTATTCTAAGTCATAAATGACTCATTTTGTGTAATTTTAAATGTCAAAATAAGTTATTTTAAACTTTATTGTACGTAATAATACATGGTATGGTAAATATCACTTAACGTTACATATCATTATTTAATTGATAAAATATTAAATAAAAGTAGAATATATAGAGACTAACTAACTCACATTTTGTAATATTAAGACTAATTTGATTCATTTTAAAAGTTATGGACTAAAATAACTCATGAGAAAAAGGGATTAAAATAAGCATTAAATCTTATTTTATTTTATTTTATTTTCTATTCTTTATTATGACACAATAAATTAAAATAAAGGAAACTAAAAAAAAGCTGAAGAAGATATTTACCCTTTTAAACTGTAAAATACAAATAAAAATTAAATAAATAGAAATTAAAAATAAACTAAAAATTAAACAAACTAAAAATTAAACAAATAAAGGAAAATAATAAGAACCTAAATGACGTGAACTGAACAAAAGCAAAAAACTTTCTTGATCAATTTATTTTTTTATTTTAGTTTACAGTTAAATTAAAAAAGTAATAACTGTCTTGTTGAGTTTTTTTTTTAGTTTCTTTTATTTTAATTTACTGTGTCATACTACAAAATGGAAAATGAAATAAAATTAAAAAATTAGTTAGGGGACCAAAATGAAAATAAAAATAAATTAAGGGACTAAAAAGAATAGAAAATTAGTAAGAGGATCAAAATGAAAAACAACAATAAGTTAGAGGACCAAAAAGAATAAAAAATTAGTCAGGGGAAATCAAAATAAGTTAGAGGACCAAAAAATGAGTTTTACCTTTATTTTTCATCGTTGTCTCTCAATTGTACGTTTGTTAGTTTTGTTTGCTTCCTTTGTTAAGATGTTAATGACAGTTATGAATCATTGCAATTTAGCCTGTTATGAAACGATGGGGATATGGAGGTTCACATAATGTGGTTCTGAAACAACAATAGCAAGGTGAGAGAGAAAGAGAGTGTAAGTGAGAGAGAGTAACGGTGAGGATTGGGGCGTTTTTGGTAACACATCCCAAAAATAGGTAGATTGCAGGATAGACAACTAGATTACCCTTTATTTTGTTAAGCTCTGAAGCACTTAGTACGTGATTTTAGCAACCGTGGTAGTATTGTTAAGTTTGTGATTAAAATATCAGATAATAATTAGTTGGAGAGTGTGGGGTAAGGTTTGGTGTTTTCATGAGGCCTTGAAATGTCTTTTTTTTTTTTTTTCTTTTTGTGTCATGCTGATACTGCTTCTATTGGTCTTGTTTGACATGCTGCTGTTGTTGTTGCTGTGTTCTCTTTCGAAGCATGGGTCTGTTGGTGTGATATGCCTTTTTTGACAATGACAGTTAGTGCTGCGGTGGATATCAATTGGATATGTTCTTACCCAATTGGTATAGGTATTCCGAGTTTGGTGTTATGCTGCAGGGCTCTCCGGGTTTGGCTTCTCTCAGTTTAGTCTTGTTCTCAATTCCACAGATTCTCTGTCCTTGATGGCAATGGGCTGGGTTAGTTGGGCAATTATATGGTAATTGAGACAATCAAGAACAAAAGGAAATGTTTCTCTTGAGTACTCTGTTATTTGTTTCTGATTACAGGATGCTGGCTTTTGTTTTGGTTGTTACTGCTTTGTAGTTGCCTTCTTAGGCCGTGGTTTGGCTCCTGCCTTTGTTTTCTATGCTGTTGCAATTGGATACTATCTACTATTTTTTGAGGTTTCTGCTGTCACAAGTGCATTTATCATGCCGGCCATTATGTTTGCTTAGGAGCCAGCTTTGTTCTTGCACTTTACGATTTGGTCTTCGGGTTTGTTTTGCCCATAATGACTTGGTGACGGTTCATGTCTTTTTACTATATTGGGCTGTATCTTATTTTTTGTCCTTGGCTATTATGTGTTGGACTTGTTATCTATTTATTGCTCCCCTCCACTTTGGATGGTTGAGCTTTTAGAGACTTCTAAAAAAATTGAGTTACCTTCAATTTTATTGCTATACTGTACAAGATTGTCATTTGATTCAATTTAGAGGCCATGTCTCCGCCTGCATCTATGTCATGAATTGTGATCTATTCCTCTCACTCAATGAATTTTACTATAGGAAAGGGTTGAGCATATTTGTTATGTTTATCCTATATCTGTTAGTGTAGTTAAAGAAACATGTTCATCAGTTCATGAATAGGGGTCCACGACTCCCTACCTCGCTCCCACTCTCTCTCTTTGCCCAAATATATACAAATTCATAAATGTATTTAAGGTTTGAGAAATTGTTACTACCCAAAAGTGAGTGGGCTGAACATTTCTTGGACCTGAATGTGCATGAATTGGGCTAATTGATTAAAGGATGGTTAAGCAAGCTAATGATTCACAATCAAAGAAGGAAGAAGCCACAACTGATGAGCTGCGTGATTGGAAGAGGCGAGAAACGTCCAAATATGGAGCTAAAGTTTGAAGACCAGAGGAAATTGGTGGAGAATGGGTTTGCGGTAAATGATTCAGAGTGTGAAAGGAAAGTTGATAAGCAGTTTGCATATCCACATTGCTGAAAATCGTGGGATAATGGCATGATCATTGTAGACTAGATGGAATCATGGGGTAATTGCATGAAGGGGGATATGATTCAAGTTTAAGGAAGGAAAATGAGAAGAAGTACACGACAAAGCACAGATACACAAAGTTATACCTATTTTTGTGTGCTATTTTTGAGTTCTTGTCCTTAGTAGTGTAGTTCATGTAACTATTTTAACTTTCAATCTATGGTTCATTGTGGTTGATGTTGTACATACCTTCTTCAATTAATAAAATTCCTATTTCTACCTTTGTCCAAAGTGTATTGTAACTTAGTATTTGAAAAACTCATAGCTAAGGGATAGATTTCCCTCGTTGGTGTAATCACTCAAGTTCTTGGGATCACATTGGAATTATATTGCTGCTTGTTCCACTTGCATTCTGAGCAGAATAATTTCTACGGTAACATATTTTTGCATGCCTAATAGGACTTTAAGTGGTTGTGAGTAGGAAGTTCCAATCTCTGGTATTAGATTCTCAGTGGCAAAAGGAGTTACACCTGGCAAAATGAGCACTCCTAGTGCAACATCGACTAATGCAAAGCATGAGAACCGTATGGCGTGATAGTACGATGAGTACTCTGGTGAATGAGACTTGGCTCGAGTATGCCAGAATAATACTACTTCAACCCTCATAAAAATACTACATCTGTTCTTCGTCTCTACCAAGACTAACGAGGAAAAGCAACACACCACGATGTAAGCCTTGTTCATAAGGCAACAGATGGACCTATGAGTGAATGATGTGATGTTGAACGTGTCAGAAGCGGCTCCCTGATATTGTGAAGCCCATGGTATGTAGAGCAATGGTTATAGCCAGCCACAAGGACCCTCACCATATGAAGCCATAATGATGATGAATGCATGATATTATGTTGGAGGGCATGCTCCATGGCCCTAAGGGGGCAAGTCAATATGGCTGGAAGACCTCAAATGCCGTTAGGCATTTAGGATTGCCACCCATGTCTAACAATCTTTATGGGACAACTGGCCTAGGAAATCCTAAAACTCCATGGTTTGGTCTTCTAGGATGGGAGTAGAACATGGGAGCAAGTCCAAACACTGAGAATCAATGGGCAATGGTGCCATATGTAGGACCTCAACATGGGGGAATAGCTCATTATGGGAGCATGAATTATGGTGCAGGACCTAACATGATATGAATTTCGCTACTATAGGAAACAATTAGCCGTGGAATATGCATATGCCATGACTCAAAAACACGGATGATCATGGGATGTTTAGGCTGAGACCGTGGATTGTTTCCAAATAACTAACTTTAGATTATTGATTAGAGGATGGATGGTCCTAAGTTTTTATATCGAATGCTATTGGACGCCATGAGGAGGTACTTTGGGGTCTGGGTCACATCCATAGTTATACATCAAAATATTAGAAAAGCAAAGTTGGAATATTACAAAGAGAATAAAGAAATGGAAGGAGCTATACTAGGAATTGAGGTTTTAGGTGCAAATGCAGAGGTTGTTTTCCTTTTCCTTCTCTTGTAAGATAAATCTTTCTCAGCATCAAACATTTTATCCACATAAATTTGAGCATCTTTGGTAAAAATCATGCTAGTAAATGATGCCACCATTCAAGGTAATTTGGTGTTTCTATAGGCTTAGGGTTATAAACCATATAAACCTAAAGCCCACGAAAAAGCTTTTCTTCCCTTCCTCTATATTTTTCATCCACTGAAAGTCAAGAAGAAGTCTAAACCCGAGGATATAACACTATAGGCTTAAGCTGGGATATCCTGCACAAAGCCAACTTGCCATGAAAAGAACTATGGACAATACGCTTAGAAGTTTTGTATTTCATAGAATTTCGCCGCAAGCTATTCAGAGATCTCGTGGTAGCAAAACAAAAGGAAAGTGGTCTTGCAAGAGAACAATGTCATGCCTTGAAGCTATGTAAGGGTCTCCCCTAACCTAACGAGGACCACACTCTCTATCCTGCTAAGGGAAAGTAATCAAAACTTTGTCGATGTTGCATTTCAAAATGTTTTGCAATAACCTCATGGGTGGCAAGTATGGTGACTGGAATAGAGAGAGAAAGGTTGTCATAAATAATAGGTCTAGGAGTCCTAAGGGTTTGTTGAGGAATTAATTCCTATAAATAAACATTTGCCCAGATATTAAGAAACCAAGGTGGCCTTAGACATTTTCAATGGAGTTACATTCTTTAGTTCATCTACCATAGTGGACGTACATTTATAAAAGGTTGAGAGGAACGAGATCCTAGGGATAGACTCCTATAAAACATTATCACAACTACAACATAAGAATACTCAATGGCAATGGCTATGGAGCTTGTATAGAAAAGTACTTACAAAACAAAAAGAGCAATATAGGTACATGCTCTACTTCATCAACATGTCAAGATGGATGATAGTTGACATTGAGAAAAGTGGAGTATGAGGCAAGCTTCTTGTTGAATTTGACACCAAGATTGTTGCCAAATTGGTCGCTCACGGCTAGAACTGATTACCTATGATGGTAGTCCCAAAATGGTGGCTAGATCCATGATGGTAAGAGTGAGCATGCCAAATAGGAACACAAATCCATTGGGTGGAGTTCCAAAAGCCAAGAAAAGAAAAAATAAAATACATGGATAATCTTTGGTGCTCATTAGCTTCACCATGTCATAGATTACCCATAACGTCTATTCTTTGCCCTTGGCCTTAGATAGACGTTCAACCTAGGTTTTGTATCCAATGGGGTATAAAGCCAAGTGTAGAAATCGGTTGAGCATCTAAAGATGTCGAACTAATCTATGGTTATTAATAGCTGATTTTCCAAAGGACAAAGGAAATGTTTGGCGAGTTCCTTGTCGAAGTCAAAGTTAGGAAAAACAGGACTCAACCTGTAACTTTGGGTATCTTCATTACAAGGGAGATAGGCACCCATTTCTAGTTGGCTGAGGTTTAAAAAAAGAAGGGAGAAAGAAGGTGAAATATTGGTGGGAGTAAAAGAGAGTTGCAGAGCAAACAAAGGTTGCGAAGAAGATAACTAGTAATAAGTTTTACTAAACATACTTCTAAAAAGGAAAGAAATGATCATTCAGGTTCACTACTTTCAATGGGGTGTCACTTTAATAGCTTTTGCTAAAAGGAGGTGAGTGATGTGACCGTTACACCAACAAGCCACATTGGCTATCATATTGTTGGTGTATGTGGGCATATGTTACCACCCAAAAATGAGTGGGCTGAACATTTCTTAGGCTTGAATGTGCATGAAACTAGCTAAGCGATTAACGGAAGTTAAGCAAGCTAAGGACCCACAATCAAATAAGGAAGAGGCCACGGCTGATGAGTCGCTTCATTGGAAGAGATGAGAAGCATATAAACGTGAAGCTAAATTTTGAAGACTCGAGGAAATATGTAAGTGGAGAGTAGGGTTATGATAAGTAACTAAGAGTGTAAAAGGAAAATGGATTTGCTTTGCACATCCATATTGCTGAAAATCATGGGAGACGACCGATCATTGTAGATGGGATCATGGAGCAGTTACATGAAGAGGGATATGATCCGAGTTTAAGGAAGGCAGAAAAAGGCATATATAAGGAAGGAAGAATGGGTAAAAGAACACAACAAGTCAAAGATACACAAAATTAAACTTGTTTTTGTCCTATTTTCCATTTCTTATTTTTAGGAGTAGTGTAGTTCATGTAATTCTTTTAACTTTCATTCTTTGCTTCATTGTGGTTGATGTTGTACATGCTTTCTTCAATTAATACAATTCCTATTTCTACCTCTCAAGAGCTTATTATAACTTACTATTTGAAGAACTCATAGCCAAGGGAGATTTCCCTCCTTGGTGTAATTGCTCTAGTTCTTAGGATCATGTTGGAATTATTTACTACTTGTTTCACTTGTATTATGAGCCTAATAATTTCTATGGTAATATAAATTTAAAAAAAAAATTCAAGTCCACTTCTGAATGTAATTTATACCCAACACAAAATAAAGCTCTAAACGCCATTTAGTACAAGCCATATCCTTTTCCACAATATATTTAAATTTATTTTAATATTGGGTTTTCAAATAGTTGTTGCCTATTGGAAAGTTCTTTAACTAATCTCTAGGACTAGGGTCAAGAGTATAGATCACCTTCCTTTCTCAACTACACCAGGTTCTTTCTTGACTAATCTCTCATTCAGGATTTTAAGAGCATGGAGAAAAGGAAAAATTGATGTTAAAAGAACATGCAATGGCACTAAGAATTTAGCAGATGACAATAAAGGAAAATGAAGTAGACATGAAAATCCTTTCGACAAACATCCCTATAATGATTGAAGAACAAGGATTATACCATGCTAAACATGTAGAGAGGATTAAGGAAAAATATGAATCACATTAAGTGTTGGTTGTATTTTTAACTTAAGTATTAATTGTATTTTTAATTTAAGTGTCGATTGTATTTTCAATTATGCAATGTTTCAATTATGGAATATTATTTCATCTATTGATTTTATAATGTAACTTAGACTTTGCATTTAGATTTTAACATTCAAAAAGTAAATGTACTCAAGACTAGCCAATGAAAATTTATCTGTTAAAAAAGTAGCTATTGCAAAACTAATCATTCCAAAACTAGCTGTTGCAAAACTAGCCATTGTAAAACTAATAATTGCAAAATTAACCGTTGAAAAACTAGCCATTGCAAAAATACCGTTACATACAAAACTGGCCATCATAAAACTAATCGTTACAAAAATGTAGGTTATAAATATGGACTATCATCCTCCCACATTTGCTCACAATAGCTTTCCTCTTCCATTTATTACCAGTCTTAAATCTTACTTGCACTCATTGTCTCCTTTCAAAACACTTTTCACTCACAAGCGTCATTGTAACATCTATTACTATTAATGGGTAGAAACTCTGATGAATTTGATAACTCGTCTGTTGATGACTTCATTGATGATATTTTGTTCAGTGATGATGACTAACCGAATGACATGTCTATGGATTACTAGATTATGGATTTTTTATTCAATGATTTTGATGAGCGTCAATTTTAACTCATTAAGAAAATTTATGGGAAGGTTCATCCTCTAGATCTTAGGAGGATAGACAGAGATTGTGAAGCAAGACATGAACGTCTTTTCAAGGACTACTTTGCAACTAATCTAGTAAACCCTCTTCAGGCATTTCAATGAAGGTTCTAAATGAGAAGACATGTCTTCCTTCTCATTGTTGATGCCCCCTCAAATATTGATTCATAATTCTAGGAAAAGTTCATTGCTACAGCCAAGAAAGATTATCAACACTATAAAAATGCACAGTCGTTGTGTGTATGTTGGCATATGATGTATTAGCTTATGTCATTGATGATTATATGCGAATAGGAAAAAGCAATGCAATTAAGTGCTTAGAGAAGTTAGTAAAAAAAAAGTTATATTTTGATCTTCAAGGTTGAATACTTACAAAAGCCAAACTGAAATTATGTACAATATTTGCTCAGAATGAAGGAAGACCATAGCTTCCCTAGCATGATGGGTAGCATTGATTGCATACACGCAGTGGAAAAACTCTGGAGGCATGGAAATTTGTGTACATGAATAGTTATCGAAGGGTTCCAAGTATAGTACTCAAAGTTGTGGCTTCATCTAACGTTTGGATATGACATGCATTTTTTGGGTCATCGATTTGAATAATGACATTAATGTGTTAGATCATTCACTAGTATTGGATGAAGTTCTGAAAGCCATAGTCAGAGGTAAATTATGTTGTAAATAGTACCAATTATACTATAGAGTGCTATTTAGGAGATGATATATATCCTAATGACTAACATTTGTCAAAATAATCTCCGACTATAGGGAGATAAGCAGAAGTTGTTTGCAAAATACCAAGAAAAACAACAAAAGAATGTGAAATGAGTATTCACAGTGTTTCAAGCTAGTTTCGCAATTGAATGTAGCTCACGATTCCTGAATAAGAGTAAGCTTGCTAGGATAATAAAAGCTTGTATCATGCATATTGCACAATATGATTGTTGAGGACGACAGAGACATACATGTAAGAAGCTTTGTAACCTCCCATCTTATGATGATGTGGATAATGGCATATTGCCACCAAAGTTGGGTGAGGAAACTATTGCTCCACATGAGAGCTAGATCCAAATGAATATGTAATTGCATGATAGACAAAAATATCGACAACTAACACAGACTTGATGGAACATACTAGTAATTTGACACTTAATGTTTTAATCATGTAATGTTGATTGCTCCATTTCATGTTTGTAACATTTTTTTTTCAACTATGGCATGTTATCACTTGTGTAATATGTTTTAACGATATTGAAGAGTCATTTAGTTAAAAAAATTGTTTTGAATTTGTTTAAAAAATTGATCTGCAATTTAATTTATTAAAAGTTAATTTTCAAATTACAACCATTGATTACGCAAAGCTAAGGGTACTGATACCCTTTGCATAATCAATATTTGTGGTTTGATAGATTTTAAATTACTTAGATTAGTGGGACACTTGGCTCATTCGTAACTAAAAATAACAAAAAGGTACCGGTACCTTTAATTTTAAAAGGGTGTTAGAGATACCCTTTTAAATAAAGACCATTCAAAAAATAAACTTTATATTTTTGACTAAAAAAATGAATAATGCAAAATATTTATTGCAACATATTCATAAATATAACTATTAACAAATGGTATTTTAGTTAAAAATAAATAATAAGCATAAGAAAATGAAGCATTAATAAAAAATTTAAAAATTGATTAAAGTGTAACTAATCTAATGAAGCCAACTTTGCTCTCTTAAAAGCTAATGAGTGTCCTTCATCTTGGGATATGAATGTTATCCAAATCAATCTTAGCCCCAGGAATAATAATGGCTTTATCATCGAAGAAAAAGGAGAAAACTGATAGAACTATATTTGATTCTAGTTCTCAAACTCCATGAATCCACTAATTTAATTTTTTTCAATATCATTTACAATGAGTCAATCCTATTATTTATAACCTAAGTAACTAACTCATAATCGACTAATATCTCTAACAACATAACTGATTGCTAATAATACTTCTAACGACTAACTGATTACTTTAGGGTGTAACATTACCCTCCCTTTTAAAACAACCTTGCCCTCAAGGTTGAGAAAATAAAAATAATTTATTTCCAATTACAATCTATTATTTCCTATACAAAACTTTAATGACTACAAATAATACCCACCAGGATCCCATTGCATAATTGGGCTAGCAAAAAATTGGTTTGAGCGATTTATTGGTAACACAAAAAATTTTCTATCAAATTGAATTAGTCCCAAGATATTAATAATATAATTTTCTACATAGTAATCCCTCTTCTTGTTTGTGGATCGTTGTGGCCCAATTGGCCCAATTGGAAAACACCCAACATTGTCCCTTGTTGTGTTTCCTTTTGTATTTCTTCCTTCTTCTTATGTGGGGTTGCTTGAACCGTAGTGTCATGAAGAGTAACCTTTTCTTGATTTGTTGCTAATTTTGCTTCTTGAATTTATTGGGGACAACTCATGATCTTGGAGATCTTGTGGTGACTGTTGGTATATCTAATTGTTGGGTTTGATCTCTTCTTCCCACTTAAGATCCAAATCCAGAACTTCATTTTGGAAATTTTGGCAAAATGGGACGACAATCCGATTGGTAACGATGGAGAAACACGATCTTAAGGTCATCCATGTTGCAGTTAGATTGTGCTGACTCCATAGTTGACACCATTTAAAAGCATGACCTGTGAAACCCTCTCTCCTCTACGAGTCTCTACTTATCCTGTTTCTCTGGCATCCAAAATGATCTTGCACAAATAACCCACCACCAAGCATTTTTCCCATCAAACACAGGAATTCCTTTTGAGTGAGTGATTCTTCTAGTTTTGTCATGGAAGAACCTTTCCATGAAAGCACCAATGATAGAACTATATTTAAATTTAATTCCCAAACTCCATGAATTCCATAGAATCTACTAATTTGATTATTCTCAATATCATTTATAATGAGTCAATCCTATTATTTATAATCTAAGTAACTAACTCATAATCCACTAATATCTCTAACAACATAACTGATTGCTAATAATACTTCTAATAACGAACTAATTAACTACTTTGGTATGTAACAAAAATGTGTTTATTTCAATGGATTTCTACTTACCCCTCCTTTTGGAAGGGTTACCCTATCTAGATGGTTCAATGAAAGCCTGCCACATGTCCATTAAAAATACAAGTCAACGTCTAAATGTTTTAGTAGATTAGTCCTTTTACTTTTAGAATTAACTTGGGATTTTTTCCAAAAATTTGAATCAAAATTCCAAATCAATGTTTCAATTTAACCCTTTTCTTCTTCCCAAGAACCCTAGCCTTCATCTTGCCGCGAAGGTCTTCTCTCTGTCGACCCATAGGCCAATTGTTGGCCGCCATGATGCACTCAGCCAACCGACTAGTTTCGGTAGCCACGATGCACTCACCCACCGTCGACCACGTCGGCAATCACAAAGCACTCACCCACTGCAAAACAACTACCTGCGTGCTTTGGAGCTTTCACTGTAGGAAGCTCGCCAATTTGGTAAACATTTTTCAACCATGTTTTAATTTTTTATTTGTATAATTTGTTTTCTAAGTTTCAAATAGCATTCCTATCCTAAGAGTGAACTTGTACTTTTGTTCATCTTTCCATTTCTTTTGAGCTTTGCCATGGCTTTTCTGTTTTAATTGTAAATTCAAATAAGGTAGAAGTGATTGGTTGTATTTGGTCCATTACACGTTTATCTATTTTACTTGAGTAGTCATCTAAGTTTTGGTTAATTTTTTTCATTTTTAATTTGTTTGTGGCTGACCTAGAATTTGGGATAGAAATCATAGTCATTGTAATAGTTGGTCTTAGCTTGTGGTATGTGACCGCTAAACTTTAAAATTTCAGGCCATAACTATATTGGGTCCGAGCACTTGCTTATGGGTCTTCTTCAAGAGGGTGAAGGTGAAGCAGCAGCACATGTTCTTGGAAACCTGGGTGCTGATCGAAGTAATATTTGCACGAAGAATGTGAAGGTGGAGTCCTCTTGGAAAGAAGAGTGGGCTATACTGAAACTTCGATTTCGAATGTTATTTCTATTTTTTGTTTTTTGGGACAAATCCCTAAGTTAATTCTAAAATTGAAAGGACTCATGTCCTAAAACACTTAATAATGAGTTGGATAACTAGTCTTCATACATGGATATTGACTTGTCTACCTAATGAATATGTGGCAAATTTTTGTTGGACCACTTATAGAGGATTCTACACCCCTCCGAAGAGAGAGGGTACAGTAGAAATCGGTAGATACTTTTAACTAACTACTATCAATTAATTTTCACAAATGAATGCTAAATTCTAACTTCTGGATCCATTTTTTATTGACATATCTGCATTTTCAAACTTTGACTAAATTCAACTGCGCCATTATTTGTTCATTTAACAGAAATTACCTGCTTTCAAATTGAGAATCGAAATAACGGAACTTTAGGATATATGTTTAGTTTAAAAAAAAATTTTGTTTTAAATTTTAATATACAAAAAAAGTCACATTATGTTTTTTCTTTTCGCTACTAAGGTCACATTATGTTTAATTAGTATATTTGTTTAAAAAAAATTTCATTAAAAACAATGAAAATAACAAAATCTTGTTTTGATGCTTTCATTTTATTTTATTTTTAATCCTATAAAAGGAAACTTATCGAAATTAAAGTGACATTTTTATACTTAAATTGTGAACAAAAAATAAAAAACATTTTATCAAAACAAACCCTGGGTTTTCTTGATTCCCAATCGAAGGACGGAAGAGTTTAATTTTCTCTGCCTCCTTTTTTGCATAAAATAACAAAAGGCTATCTTCTTTGGGGGCATTTGATAGGTGGAATGTTTTTAGATTACTGGAAATGTGACTATAATATTATCATATTTGGTACACATTAACATTTGAAAACAAAGTCATGAGTAACTTGTCTTGCATTCTATTTTTATTCTCACTTCCCCCATTGGACTGCTGCCACCTCCACCACTAGACCGCTGTCATTGTCAAGTGTCAGCACAGGACCAGCATCACGCCAGATGGATGTCGGACCGCTAGCAACGTTGGACCACTGTAGATGTTGGATCACCGTTGCCGTCACCCAGCGTCGCTACGACCAATGCTGGACTACCATCATCTCACCAAACCATGGTTGCCCTTATTATCGTTTTGTTAGGGATAATTTAGGAAAAAAATACCCAAGATATATTTCCCGCGTAAATTATTTATTTACAGGTATAATTTATAAGATTATCAAAATTTCAGTCTTAGTACCATATACACAAATGTGCTCAAACGATATGTCTAGAAGTGTGAATTTTGGGAGTACTATTCTTGAGAATACTATTTCCAAGCAGAAATAAAAATCAATCCACCTAGAAAACGCTCCTAATTTAGTAATACATATGCCAGTCAAGTCATGCATAATACATATAATAAATGTTTTGTTTGGGAAAAGCCTGTGCTTATATTAATGTAGGACAATGCACTATCTGTAAATTAAACAAGTATAGACACATAATATTAGAAAACTGCTGATATACCCCTTTTTTCCAAATTGAATTCAAGCCATCAGACATCTAAAAAGAAGAATAGTTACGAGTGTAGTTATCAAAATAAGACAGATATATTGTATGTTTATCTGGTATCAAGTTTTAATGTTCAAATAACATAATTCTATATTAATTAACCAATCACAAAAATTAAAAGTGAATATGGAAACAAATTAAGAAAATACCAATCAAACCCTGCATTACTCCTTGTAAATTATACAACCAATTTCAATTCCCGAGCTCCAAGCTCTTATATATTTGTTTTTTCTTTTTCTTTTTTTTTTACCAAACCCCAACTCCTTCACATGAATTAATCATGAGCCAGGTGATGTTTTCACATGCACAGCTTCTTCGTCCCTTGTATGAATGCAACAGTTGACATGGATTAATATGCCAGGCTGCTACATAGCTAGCTAGTATATTGCCAAATTCATCACTGACTACTCTTTCGAATGATGATGTGATCCCCCTGAGATATTGGAGATCTTCCAATAGAACTAACCTTTTCAGGAAACGCCTCTTCACATATCTCATTGAAGGCCTTAACGATGACAAGGTGATGATGTGGAGCATTAAGCTGAAGAAAGCACTGAAGAAGATCTTGAAGATCATCTTCCGATTCAATCTCCTTCTCAAATATCATCTGGAGCATGGAGTGCCTGAAATCACGATATGGGTCCGAAGAGTCCTTCTCGACCGCCAAAGAGTCCATGAGTGGGCTTTGTTTCTGTACCAGATTGTTATTGGGAATACTATTGTTCTGGTTACGAGCGGTTTCGAATTCGGAGATTGTGGTGACGGAATCTTCATCCTCCACGGAGAAGCCACAGTTGTGCGAAGTAGTGAAAGAAGAAGCCATGCTACTAGGGTATGTTGTGCTTTTGGGATGAATGGAGATTTTGGGTTTTGGGGTTGGTTCATGAGCTTCACAGCCTTTTGTGCTGCCACAGCCACAGCTTCCGTTTGCTGTGAATACAGTTTTGAACAGGTTTTTCTTCTTGGAAGACATTAACCTGATGAATCTTAATATCTCTCTCACACACACAAATATATATAGAATGTGTAGAGAGAGGACTAAGAGTTAGCTTTTTTTGTGTTGTTGATGAGAGAGTAAAAAGTACAAACAAAGATGGATATGGGATGGTAGATGGTGTTGTTGGTGGGATTCCTTTTCAAATTAATGACTTTGTGTTTGAGAAACAGAAATTGAAAGCGGATAAAGTGAAACAATAATTAGAGTGAGTTGGAGGAGAAGGTGGGATTGAGGGATAGGAGAGGGTCTCTTTCGGAGAAGTTTGGTGAAAGTTAAAAAAAGGGTTGGAGTCTTGGAGGGGGTTTTATGAAGGCATTTGACTTGACGTAGGAATATAAGGGATTAATCATTTGATCCAATCTTGGGGAGGAAATTAGAACTAGTTGATCATGATGATATTATTCTTTTGGATTTGCTTTTAATTAATGTGAATTAGTTTTCATATGATTAAAACATTTCCTTTGACAGCCGACCAACATGAAACAGAACACTTCTAACTTTATAATAATATGTCATCCTTAATTAAGTTTATGTAATTTACAACAAACTTCTTTGGTACTAATTAATGGGGATATTACCTTAAATAAAAAAAGGAAAATGTTAGACATTTAGCAACTTATATAAAAAATAATGTAACATGATTACTAGCTTTTAGGTTAATAAGTTGTTAGTGATATAATTTTATTTTATCTAACAATTATCATAATCTTTGTCAAAATTTTTGTAAATATTTTTTTAGATGTGTAGCATTTTTAAAAAGAAAAGTTCTTTGATTAATGGAATTGGCTTCAAAGGAAGTCTATATAAAGCATTGCGTTTTCCTACATGACATCGACATACTTCAGCCAATTCGTTTTCTTTCGTTTTTTACCCTCAAAGTTTTGTCTTTTGTCTGGTGTCTACTTTAGCGCTCGAAGATATTCTGATAAATAAATATTGTTTGAATAGCTTCTAACAACACATATGGATGGTTTCATATTAATTGTTAATTTGAAGCTATTTTAGAGAAGAATCTGCCTCCTCAATTGAAAATAAGTCTGTTACAAAACCAACCGACTTCATGACCACCAGAATTTTCATTCAAATTAATTATTTTGGTGTATTGGCTAAAATCTGCCCCACTGAGAGGAGGATTAAGGCTGTATTTTTTGGTTCAATGATTTTTTTTTTTTGGTATAATAGCAATACTTTATAGCACCGTAAAACGGAATAAAAAGCTATTTGCCATTTTTCAACTACTTGGTACTCGCTCCTGAGTAGTAATTGACAGTACGTCAAATTGACACTCATCAATATTAATTTTAAATATAGACTATCTTACACTAATTAAATATATAGATTCTGAAATTTTATATTTTGTCATCGTAAATCCTAAACTAATTAATTTTTAACTAAAAATTCACTGGTGATTTGATATTAATCTACTAAATTTAATAAAATAGAGAGCAAAAAAAGAACTATCATCATCAACAAATTATCCACTTAAGAGTAACTAAATTATTCATATATATCGAGGATTATAGCTTTGGACCCTACGTATTCAAAATGGTATGAATACGTAGTGGCCCTTAAAACATGAATACGCGAGAACCCTAATGTATTCATGCTCATTTTAAATACATAGCCTCGTATTCACGTGCATCTTAAATGGTTTAAACATGTACTAAAATTTTTTCAGTTTATATCTATAAATAATATATATTTTTTGTTTTATTTGGGTAAAAACACCTAAATATGGTTGTGATACTAAAAATAAATAAATTTTAGTTTTGGACCTAATTTTTTTTACTTCAGTTCAAATATTTTTAAATATTGTTGAATTGACTAACAAAAAGTTAGAAATTCAATCTTACATGACAGTCAATAATCATGTGTGATAGTGACTTAAAGCAAGCAGTTTTAAAATATTTGGATCAAAATCAAATAGAAAAAAATTTCAGTGACCAAAATCCAATTCATTTATCTTTTATGGACTAGAAACGTATTTAGACATAAAGTTTATGAAAAAATTACACATTAATAAACAATGATATATTTTACAACCCATTTTTGCAATAATATAGTAAAATAGAAAAAATAATCCGATAGTTTAATTTGCAACAGGTCTCGCTTCCATGTGCTTTTCTTAGTAGAGAAAATACTAGGTCTTGCCGTCTTGTGCCTGTATAATAGCCTTGAATTTTTACACAACATTAAGGTCCAACTACATTATTTGTTTTATTAGATGTATGAACATCTCATTCTTACACTATGCCTCAGATCTATGCCTGCCTCAGGGCTTAACTTATGCCAGCATCATACATTTAATGTATGTGTATATATCTATATATATTATGGGATGCTTAAGCATATAGAAGTAAAAATTACCGGCTGAGAACTAAATTCCTAAATTGAATATTTGAGTTACATTTTAAAAAAACTACTAATCCCAAGGGGTTAGTGTGCGAAGCATTATAGGATCTTGCATCTAATGACAGGTCATAAGTTCCTCTATAAGCAAGATGTGAGTGTGAAGGCTTTTCCTTTTAGGATTAAGATGTCATCTTCTCACTCTAAATTTCTATTACTAAGTAAAAAATTGATAAACTAACTATATACAAGGACTACATTAAGCCATTAGAAATGGGCTGGTTATGAGGGGCTTGGACAATTTGCATGAGATCATAGCCTCAAAATTCATTACCACCAATTTACCAAAAAATACAAAGGGACCACATTGTGCTAGCTAGTTGGAAATCAATTTTAAACCATGCATCTGAAGCTATGGTACAACAAGGAACTTAAAAATGCGAAGCCCCACTCAACTAAGCCACCACCAGCAATGCGTTGCTTGTTAAGCCTTACATTAACACATTTAATCTGTTTTTTGTAGCAAGCCCACCAAACACCCCATGAAGGCATCATTCGCCGGGAGACTTTCATCACATTGATATTTGATCATCTCATTCTTAAACGGAGAGATGATCATTTTTTTTCTTTCTAAAACTAATATTTCAAAGGAATAAAAAATAAATTTTACTACGCATCAGTAATAATAGCTAAGAAACGTAGACCTCCGTCCCTTGGAAATTCTAAGGTGAAAGTAAACAATATCTTTCAAGTTAATTGTTGGCTGATGAGGTCAATTAAGAGGTGAAGCATTATTCTTAATAAACCGTTCCTTGAAATATTAAATTAACAAAAGAAAATAATGGTCATAGTCGACTTCTTGTATACAACTTACTTGCAAGGTGTGTTGTGCATTTATAAATGACGGACGTTTAACAATATTCATAAGTGTGGTTAAATGCAACTGTGAACGTGGCCAAAGACATGGATCAATCAGCAACAGAAACCGTATAGGCGGGGACGGACACAAGGGGGCGCCAGCAGGCCATTCTCTTCCTAAAAACTTGTATGCATGTGGGACATATCTCATGAGAGATGATTTATTATGATGATAGATAAATAAATATAGTATAATTATATATGAATGTTAATTAAAATTTGATTAATGATAATTAATATTCATATACTCATTTAAAAAAGTCACAAGATTTTATGGTTTAATCTTGATTATTCCTATAAGATTCAGTAGTTAAGATCTACTCTTCTCATTATCACAATAAATCACTTTTCATATAATACACTCTTTTATATATATATATATATATATATATATATATATATATATATATATATAAAATTAAATATAAATAATAAATATAGAAAAATGCCAACCTCCACCTCTTTGTGTGGAGGTCAACAATTAACATATTTTCTTTTCAAGCAATAAATCACTTCTTTTATTTAATGCTACATGTTAGTTTAGGATGATTTTGTAATTTTGTTTCATGTACATTAATTGCTATGTGACTTTTTTCTCTCACTTAATTAATATTTGCTTTTTTACCATTTATCTCTCCTAATATTTTTAATTTCCAAACTTTATAGTATTTTTTTGGGGACAAACTTTATACTATTTACTTATTGATTATTATATTTTTAAAAATATTATAAAATGTTAATTCACGCACTTTAATCTTAATACTATAGAAGCTACAAAACAGTAAGTGTTTATAGAAAAAAAACAATTGTAAAAAGTAAATCTGATTTCTCTATTTAATTACTTTAATTTTGGCACATGTGAAAAAATACCTAGAATTAATAAATAAATAATAATAATAATAATGTTTTTTATTTTTAATTACTTATGTACAAATATTCAAGTAAAAGAAAATTTTAAAATAATATTATTGTAGTAGAGAGTGGATATTAATTAGGTGAGATAAAAGGTATAATAGTGATAATAAATGTGAGCAAAACAAAATTATAATATTATCTAACATTTTAAGTCGATTCAGAGAGAGATGGGAGTTTTATGTCTAAATAAAATATGTACATTGCTAACCTCCACATGAAGGTATGGAGGTTAGCAATCCCCATAAATATGTACTCAAATATAATTGTATAAATATAATTATAATTAAAAAACTACCTACCACACTTATTAGAGTATTAGCTGAACATTATGAATTTGATGCTTCTAGTTATTTTCTAGAGTTTAATTTCTATACATCATCAGTTAAAATAGTCATGCACTAACATCTAATCAAGTGTTGTTGCATAAGTAAAAGTGATTGATTTTTCACATCCATTATCTAAGAAAGAAAACATTTTTACTTTTGTTACAACACCTTATTGGATGTCACTGGAGAATAATTTTACGATGTATAGAAATTAAACTTTATTTTGTATTGAATAACTTGTCCAAAATCTTAAAGTTACATTAAGGTTGATGAGAGGAGAAAGTCTTTATTGTACCCTTTGAATGATTATTTGATTAGTTTGGTATTAACATTTATTGTTTCAACTCTAGTTTTGAGAAATATTTTTCAGTTATGAATATTAATTAGGAAGAATAGCGTTGAAAATATAAGATGAAAGGTGAATTTCTTGCAATATCTCTTATTGAGAGGAAGATTCTTGAAAATTTTTTACACGGATTCTATTAGTAATGAGTTTCATGATTTAAAGAAACCCTTCTGCATAGTTTTGATAAATATGCATAACACACACATAAAAATTTTTAACCCTAAAATTTTTGTTATTAGCACTTATTATAACGTCTATTCTTTTATACAAATTTTTACTTTCAGCCCTCCTTTATAGTTTTTCTGGATCCGTCCTGTAGTATGGATCACTCACTCTCTTCTTTATGTTCATCCACCACCATGAGTCACCAACGGCCCAACCTAAGTTATTCGACAACTGGCAAAGACTAGATTTAGGCCAAGTTATCCAAAGGATTCCAACGATGCCTGTCGTCGATCGCTCTCTACTCAAAGTTTCTAGATCTGGTCAAAGGACTAGGTAGCAGCGTGGTGAAGGAGCAAAGGGACTCCAATGGAGTGAGCAACTTTTCAATCCTAGCACAAACTACTAAGTGACGATGGCATTGGTAGAGTAGCAATCACAACAAAGAATGTCGAGACAAGCATGTAAGGCCGTCAAAACGAGCCAACCCATTTATTCGTAAAAAGAAAATGCGAGTCTAGGCATAAAAATTTTAACCGTTTAATCCGTGAGCTAACGAGCCAGCCTGGAGGTAAATGGGTAAGGTTAGTCTAAAGTATGACTAGACATTATGGGCTTGTGATAGTAAAGCATGACATTGTTACTTGTTAGCCCATTTAAAATTTTTTGAAAGCATGTCGTCAAATGGTCATGGGCTTGTGGCTCACGTGAGGTATAAGGAAACAAAATAGGTCTTCTTCCTTTTTCACCTAGGAAGCAAGATTAGACCAAAGAGAAAAACCTAGGAATCCCTAACATGTACAACATAACAACACAACCCAATGCAGCTCCTCCCTTCTCTATCAATTCTTCACCTATTTGTTCTTCTCTCACTTCTTGAGACCGTCTCAGTGAGCTAGACTATTGCTGTGTTGTTGAACATATCTGAGGAAGCAACATGAGGGAGAGGCAAGCCAAATCATGAATTTATAGCGGCAGCAACCATGATTCAACAGCGCGGTTGTGATGAGAGCCATTGCCACATCTTGTTAGGTTAACCAACACTTTTTTTAGGGGGATTTTCTCTATATTAATTTTTTGGATTTTATTCAGTAGTTTTCTGGTTTTTTCAATTTCATTGAGGGAAATAAAAGATTGAAAGTTAGATTGTCTTGTTAGTTTTTCTGGATTTATTTTATCGTAATTTTAGGCTTGTTTTGTGGATTCTTTTGTGATCTTCTCCTTCTTTTCATTTGCATGAAACACAAAATAAAAGTAAATAAATAATGAAAATGGGTGGGCCGATTTGGCCTACAAGTGACATTAAAAGGTCGAATTGAATAATTATGAACCGCAAGTAAATGGGTTAACCCGTTTATGTTGCAGGCCAAACGGCTGGGCCTATATTGGCATGCATCACCCATTTGATAGCCCTACAAGCATGGGCAACATTGATTTTGGTTGAGGAGTTGGCAAGGTGAGGAGTTGGGGGCAGGAGTTCATTGGCGGGGAGGGAGGAGGGAGGTGCGCAGGTGGTGACTCGGTCGTGGTGAATGGCAAGAAAAGATAATGCATGCATGGTCTTGGAGAGAGGTTATTTGGTGATCTAAGCGTGTAGTGCTCCCTTATAGCATTTGCCCAGGTGATATCAATATATTTTGCCTTTGTTTAAAGGTGTGGATTTTTCTTGGATAGACACAAGTCTACCACCTCAAATTTGGGCACACTCAAAAAAAATGTGGAGGACCCATGTATGAATGATTGTATATTAAATAAAGTTAGTAGGCCCCGCTTATATTGTAAGTGTGTGTAAATATGAGTTGTTAAATTTGTGTGTATGCAAAAATGTCTCTAAGGATATGTTTAGATTGGTGGAACGTGATGGAGCAAAACGGAACGGAATAAATGGAGTGGAAGCGAAGTGAAGTGGAATAATTATTCAGCTCATTGTTTGGGTAACTTATGTTCCATCTCATTCCTCCTAATATTTTTTGGGGTGGGGGAGAATTTGTAAAGAGTTGATGGAATTGGATGGAATAGAGTTCATTTACCTGTGCTCGTCATCCAACTTTTACAAATCCAAATAATGAAGTAACTTAAAATTTCATTATGCTCCACCCAACTCATCATTCCAAACATACCCCAACAGTGTTTCAATTATATCGTGTTAATAATTAATTATAGTTATTTAAACTTTTATTTCTTTACTCAAATAAACTATTAGTATATAATTAAGAATGCAATGATTTAAGTCACTATATAGTACCCTTTTTTCACGTGGACTAAGTAAAATTTATTAGCTACACATTCATGAGAAAAAATAAAAATAGAAAGAAAAAAATTTTGTTTTGCTACTAACTTGTGAAGCATGAATTAGTCCCTAAAAAGCCCCAAGGACCCCTCACGATTCAAAGATGGGGACGTGTTAGTTGTCCCTTTGTTAACTTCTTGTTACAACACTTAATGAAGAAGCACATGTGGTCAGTTAGATTGAGGATGTGACTATGTTAAACTCTACAATAGCTCTTGATGACGTTGTTTTGGCTTGAGGTTGTAAAAAAGAATAAGGTATTCGAGAATGATATAGGTTAGGGTTTGAGGATAACCATGGTTAATAAAGAAGAAGATCACAATTTGTTCACTTTGATGAGAGATATTAATAATGTATCACTGTAGAACTTAACGTAGTCAAATTAGCAATTTGATGCCCCACGTGTGCTTTCCTGCTAAGTGTTACAATGATGAGTTGAGATGGACTAATGTATCTCCCATTTTGAATGTGGGCATGAGAGTTTCCGCAATTTCATTAGTTGGGGACTAAAGTGAGGGTTTGGTCTTAAAATAATTTCTTCAATAATCAAATTAATAGCACATATCTTCTTGCGATTAAATTGATGTCCCACAATTCTTTCAAGAATTGACAACTACTCAACAAGTGCATCAAATTGTTCAAGTCATATAATAATGAGAATAAATATTGTCCCAAAGATTAACTGCCATTGTTAAGAAATAGTTCACCAAGTTAATCTTTATTTTTTAGATTAATGGAAATTAGGATTGAAGGGAATTCTAAACTAAGAATTTCAAATAATGCAAAGAACAACAATGTAAAATTTTAATAATTAACTTAATCAAGAATAACTGCAATATTGGAAAACACTAGAGGTTCGGGGTCATCTATTTTTTTCTTAATATTAGAAGAATGCTTAATTAATTACTTAATTATAATTCAATGAATCCTAATTCCTTGGTAAGCCAATTCTCCTCCTTTTGCATCATGTTAATTCATTAATCATGTTTTAACAAAAGGAGGTATTAAGCACAAAAATCAATTTACAGGTCAGACAATTCCAAAATCTATTCCTAAACCTTGAGAATCATGAAAGGGTTATATCTAGAGCTAACTCACACAAATTTCTCAATTTATGCATAAATCCTAAACCAATTCATGAGGAGCCAACAAAAAAATTTGCAATAAAACAAAATATGAACCTTTATAAATCATCAAACTCAACTTCAAGTTACAAAAAATTCATACACGAAACATTTAGTATTAGACTTCACCCTATCCTTAACAAAAGATTTTACTAAAAAGAAAAAACAAAAGAAGAAAATAGGAGGAGGATCTAAGAGAAAACCCAAGATTTTGCGCGATGGTTGTTCATTATCTTCTTCTCTAGCCATCATTTGCCTCATCCCAAAGCTGAAGAATTTTTCTCCCTTATTTCCTAAGCCCTAACTACCCCAAAAAATGTCATTTTGGCATTTAAAAGAAAAAAAATGGAAAAATTCACGCCATTAGCACTAGGGTTGTGGCTTTCCACCGCATAGGCAATGGCTTTCCAGTATTTAAGTTTTTTAGCCCAATGAGCACCTGGTGGGGAGTAGGTTAGACAATCAACATATGACTTCTGACTTGCACGCGATTTTTCTTGCATTAGATGCGTGGACTAGATTTCGATGTATTCATCAAAGTTATAGGATGAATTTTCTCTTAGCTTTGCCGCCAAAATCAACTTAATATGAGAACTATAACTCCAACTATGCTCAAAATATCGTAACAATGTCAGAATGTGTCATAACTTGGATTCCTTATTGAATTTGGTTTCTTTTTACTTTAAAATACCATTAAATACCATAAATGAGAAGTATCAATTATTAAAAACATGAAAAAAAAATGATAAAAAAAAACTACACAAAATTCCAACAAGAATAAAATGACTTCAAATACAATTGGCTACATTGGAATATAAATAAGATTCAATTAAAGCTAAATCAAATCTCAAGATGCTTGTGTTTTGTACATTATAAGTCCAAATAACTCTATTTTATAAAGTTATCAAGAACCAATTTAAGGTTTTACTCTTAAAAAAATAGGGAAAAGAACATGAAATTATCTTGAACTTATACTCTTTCAATCAATCTTTCCATTTTATATTTGTTAATGCAATAATAATAATAATAATATTACATGAAAATATATTAAATATTTATTTTACATGAAATTTGGACTATTAAGTAATTGATTTATTGTCTAAATCTTATATATTTTCAAATAGTTAAATTAATAGTTAAAAAATTAAATTAAAAAATGAATAATTATATTGTAATAAAAAATTACTAATCTGAAGAATGATGTTATAAATTAATTAATAGTATATATTAATAATTAGAGATGATTTTACTTTTTTAACGATCTGTAATCTAACAAATTCTTAGTGGAAGATCATCTATTAGAACATAAGTTAAAATTTGAGGATTAATTATAAAATTTAAAATTTATGCTTAAATATTTTTTGCTCTATGAAAAATAAACTAATTTTTCTTTTGATCCCTAAAAATAAAATTGTTTGGGTTTGACCCAAACATTTTTAAACTACTTAGTTTCAAATCACTATCATGCAAAATTGTTGGTTGTCATGTAGGATTGAATAACCTAACATTTTATTAGTCAGTTAACATTTAATATAGACAATTTATGATAGGGACTAAAACCAAGCTATTTTAGAAATATTTGAATTGAAACCAAACAAAAAAAAATTAGGGATTAAAACCAAAATTCACATATTTCTTGGTGATAAAAATATATTTAAGGCTAAAATTTATAATGATAATGTGAAAAGGAGTATTTTTTTTAGTTTCTCAAGATATCCAGTCTGACGTAATGACTGAACCTATTCGCGTACTTTACCCATTTAAGGGGGTAGATGTAGACCACGAGTTTTAAAGTTGCCATTTCCAATGCGAGAATAAATCATTGACACTTGATTAAGGAAGAGAGACCTTACCATCCCACCTTGGCCTCTGTGGTTATGTATAAAGGATTATAAACTCAAAGGTAATATTTTATAAATATTTCAAGGCAGAAAATTAGAGATATTAAGGATAGAAATGTGTTTAAAGAATATGACAAAGACAAAAACCCTAAACTTTTCTCCATCTTAGGATAGTTTTTAAGCCAATATTTATCCCTCTAAAAAGGAAAGACACTGAAGATATGTCTTCAGACACAAATTTAAAATATTTTTTTCAAAAATCTCCCTTAAAACATTTTATATTTCATCTTTATCATTCTTGGTTTTCAATTTTTATTAAATTATAACATAATCTTCTTCATTTTCTTCATCAATCATTATGTCATGTACACTACTATTAAACATAGTTTTGTCTCCATCTCCTTCTAATATTGTCTCTATCTCTACTGTTTTATTGTCTCTGTTTTTTTTTTCAAGGACTGATACCAAACACAGTCCAAAGAGTTTGTAAACTCTTTTTCGAAAATAATATAAGAAAATGTAGTGCTGGTAACTGCTACATGTCCCTTCCAACACCATCAATTTCAGGCCTTATCTCCTGGCAGCTTCTTTTCTTGGGCTCAATTTGAGAGCCCATTGCAAGGGCATAGAGATAGAGGACTTCCCCCCTTTGTGACATGTGAACCGGCAATGGGTTGCGGACATTACAACTTAATCTGATATTTTGTCCCATCATTATCGTTCACTATCTCTCTCCTTTCTTTGTTGGCTCAAGTGAGCTCGCAGAAAAACTCTCGAGATATTCAATAATTTTTTCTGCTTCCAGTTTTGTTAATCAACCAACATATGCTTTTTGAGTATTAGGTAACATAGCTTCTGAGGGCACCAATAATGGCAACATCACTTTTTCTTCCATCACCTTCTTGTGCTTCTCTTTTGAGCAAGGTGGGGAAGAGCAGATATTGCTATCCTGCTTCATTTCAGTCATGTAAATCCCATGTGAGGGCTTCAGAGTGAGAGCTCTTAGAGAGAAAACTGAGGAAATTAAAAGCCCATCAGAGCCATCATCTTCACCTGAGGAAGTCACAAAGAAGTATGGCCTTGAAGCTGGTTTATGGAAGGTGCCCATTTCTTTTTCTCCCATCTAATTAATTTTGGTTTAACTAGGAGTATGTGATCGCTGTAAACTTCGAATTCCAATTGCTAGTAAAGTTACCTCTTTTACTTTGCTTGAATGCAAAGTGTGTGTTGTTCCCTTTGTTTAAGAAAGAAGCACAATTTGAATTGAGATTGGAGAAAGTCAAAAGTATATTGGAAGTATGTACCAAGATATGGTCTGGTTGCTGAGAATTTTCAGGTGAAGGAAACAGAAACCTAGAAAGTATAGCCTTGAAGCAGTGAGGGAAAATGACTAGTTTTTCTTGTCAAATTGAATTCTCAGCTTAAATGTTGCTTTTACCGCAAAAGATGTGCCAATTGATCAAAATTTTATATTTTAAGTCATTGCCAATTAAGTTTCTGCTTATGTCTTTGTCCTTGAATTGTGAGTTTTCTTTCCATTTCGTTTCCCATGTCTTGGGGAGCAAATGATGGGCCTGTGGGTATCTTCAAGGAATGTTCCGTAGAGAATCAATAGTACCTTTCTATTCAATCCAAAATGAAATTTATGCCCTTTTGCAGATTTTCAGCTCAAAGGAAGATGGGAAGGATAATTCTGAAGAGAAATCAAGGGGTGATCAAGCCAAGGAGTTGCTTGCAAAGTATGGTGGGGCATACCTGGCCACCTCCATTACTCTTTCACTGATCTCTTTCGCTCTATGTTATGCACTAATTAGTGCTGGAATTGATGTTCAAGCTTTGCTGCAGAAGGTGCAATACTTAACACCAAACCTAACATAGATTGCATCCTAATTTAATAAATTTAATTATACACGTGTAATAATGTTTTTTTTTAACTGCACATGTAAAAATGTGTTTATTTAATTAACTTGAAACTTCATCAGTTGTTAATTTATTAACTAAGGTGTTATAAAAAGGAGCACATCACAATATAACAGAAGTTTACACCAATATGAAAAAGGAAAATAGTAAACAACTAGAAATTTTATCCAAATGAATTGTCATAATTATTAGTCCTTAGATAAATTAGTATTATACTATTTTATTTTATCCAACAATTATGTAATTCACGTTAAAGATTCTATATATTTTTTTCTGCATTCCTCAATAGGAGAACCGATTTATACATGATAAGTTTTATGTTTTCAGGTAGGAATCTCAACTGATGCGACCGGGGAGAAAGTTGGCACCTTCGCCTTGGCATATGCAGCACATAAAGCTGCTTCTCCAATTAGGTTTCCTCCCACAGTAGCTCTTACCCCAATTGTGGCTGGTTGGATCGGAAAGAAAGTTGAGAAAGATAAGTAGCTTGTAGGGGTGCCGTAATATACCAAACATTTGTAATACGATGGTTTTCTTTTGATAATATTACCATTTGTATCGCCAAATCAATATTTAATATCACTCTTACGGGCATGTACATCCTTTTTGCTGTCCTGGACAATGAACTTCCAATTGAACATTACATTCAATAATAAATAATTTGAACAAACCAAAATTGCAATATAATTCAACTACATGATTGTATTCTCCATGAACTACATGATTGTACGTCACTAATATCACTATAATTCAACTACATGACTGCATTCCCCATTTCCTCCCTACTAAAACTGCAATACCTCCAATAGTTAATTACTGGTTATAGTCACCAACAGGAAGAAACGAGAAGGCAATTATTATCAAGTTCAAAAGTACCAGTGTGCAAGATTGCGCGCGCTGCAACTGTAGAAATGGACGGATTGAGAGCATGTTTTTATTTCTATGTGCATTCCGAAGTGTGATTTTATTACCAGCCAAACATAGACATCGAGCTAACCAGCCAAACATAGACATCGAGCTAAGTGCTCTAGAAAGCCAAGACTTACAATAATATACAAGGGTACGTTTCAGGTTTTCAGCAAAGCCGCAAGACCTTTTTTTCCTTTAAGTACAAGGTCGCTTGGATTATGCAAATGTTAACTGTACAATGAGCCAGTTGACTGACAACTCGGTTCCTGGGACGAACTTTGAAAGAAATGTCGAGTAAGCAACTTCATGGAACCTTGAATCCAACCTCTGGTGTTATGTTGAAGGGGATACAAGGGGATGATGGCTGGATGTCATAGGTTCCCAGCGGGAAAAAAGAACACCACTTTCCCTTTAGATTCACTACATATCCTTTTGAAGCTTCAACCTCCAGTAGGGTTAGATGCAGTAGTAGACGCTTCATTTACATTTGAAGGATGAGATGGGGTTGTAGTGTGCTCTCGAGTCATGCAATAATCTTCTTGAAGTGTACCCAGTTCATTCCATTCAACTCCAGCTGTAAATGTATCAAGGAGGTTTCAAAACAAGAAGATCAGACTGCTATTCTCTTTTATTCAAAAAGTTGAATTCTCAACCCTTCCCCTCCTGATATACATATATGTGTATGTGCGCGCGCACGCACGCGTGTGTAATATAATATATAATGAAAGGGATGCTAGGGTGTCCAGAGAGGATACATTCTGTTCTCCACATGTCTGTTATGCTAACATTGCCATCTGATAAAAGCCAGTAATCCGAATCGCTCTGCAAAGAGGAAAGAAGAATGTTTTAACTGAGCTCCAAGACTTTTGCCTTCATTTCTTAGCAGAAACGATACTAAAAACTTCATGCTTGCAGCAAAGAAACGTCCAATAATTTGTGTACAATTTTGAAAGATAACATCCTACAGATTTTGGAATTCAATTTTTATCTCAATGGTCTGAGAATTGCTCTTTGGAAATCCATAAAACAAATATCTCAGAGATTGAAGAGACACTTACGTCAACATCTGAAGGAACAATCTTCATGATCCCATTCACAAAGTCCTGTGCGGTAGTTAAATCAGAACTAGGCCCATGACCATCTTGTCCCTGCACCTCTATGTTCTTCCCTCTCTCCTGTAAGACAATTGTTGATTGCTGGTTATTATATTCTGGATTTGATGGACACTTGGGTGCAACATCTTCACCATTAATCTCCTCAAACTTTTCTTCAAATTGACTAGCATCTCAGAGAGAGAAGGAGAGGTCAGAAATGTCAATTTTAATATAGTCAAGCACCATTGCTTAATCTGGCATTGTCATCTGACCATGCCATTGCAATTGCAAAATGACCCTTGAGGTAAATGATTTTAGAACCACCAAAGAAGTAAGCATACCTAACAAGATAAACATCAATTGGACCCATTGTGCTTCTGAGAACTATCCTGTATCTCCTCTGGGGATAATCAACAGCCTGATAGAACATGGGAAGTTTGCATTGTGAGAGAAGCATGTGATACCGATAACTTATATGCAACTCTTCATGCCCTCTTAAATTACCTCATCAGGATCAGGGACTTCCAAAGTGGTGCCATGTGGAGCTTTAATTGCAATCAAGGTTTCATTCTGGCAGGAGGGGGAAAAAAGTCTTCAGTTAACATCCAAAATAAATTTATTAAAAAGGATGCAGACATTGAACCACCATATAAAAATATTTAATAACATGCACAGATAAAGAAACAAACCTGGAAGCAGGGCAAGTTCTTTATATCTTCCTCAGTGACAAAAAGCAACCTACGATGGTGGAAATAGGTTAAAGAGAAATCCATCAAATAATGTTATGAAGATAAATAGGTGCAAATGGCCCGAATATATATAAAGGTAAAAGTAAATATTACTTCTCATTGTTTTCATCTTCACTAAGATCCCGTAGTCTTTCTTGCATCTCCCTATAAAAATCTTAGTTAATTGATTCCAAACAAAACAATGCAATTATTCAACAAAGAAGAATCCACAAAGGCACGGCACCCAAACCTTATTTGTTCATCTAACCGCGCTCCTCCATTGTAAGATTTTCAACTTCTGCCTGCAGGTGAGAAACAAATCAAATGTTAACAAATTAGAGAAATTAATATTATCTTTGAAGTCTTAAACATGCAATAAATTATATAAATCTGAAGGCGATCCCAGTATCCCATTGCAAAGCTAAGGACACAACTACTGAAATTCAAGTCAGAAGATATGTACACTTATTTAAACCAAAATAAAATAAAATAAATCTGCTTCACAGGCCTGTCTTGCATGGAACTATTTGAAGACTAACTAGCTTTGGCATGAAAATAAGAAAGTTCTTGACAAGAAATAATATATCGACTCTATCATCAGTCAATTTATCTTCCAAGCAGTAAATTGAATCATTCCTAACCTGTAACTAGCAAAACTATCATCAGCCTCCCTGGTCTTGAAACATCAAGTCCTCTGGCCACTCATCAAATAAGTTAGTAAAAGATTTCAACACTTTGGATAACAGATATGACGACACTGACAGAAATATAGAGAGCATTCTTACTTCCACTGAATTCTGTTTTTCAGTTTCTTTTCTATAAGGCCAATCCCTTCAAGAACATTTGTTATGTCATATATTCTCCTCTTTTGCACCTGTAGACACAAAAGCACCATCAAATAATGAAACTTTACAGCAAGGATCTTAAAACCAGAAGAAAAACTATTAACCTCTAATGTGTCAGCAGCTTTATTCAGATCAAGAATACCATCCTCGGCTTGCTTGATCAAATTGATGAACTTCTTTGTCAACAGACCTAAGTTTTTTATTTTTGTTTTGAAAAGAAAAAAAAATCAGGATTATTAAAAGAATATATACATAGAAACTCCTTTTCACCAGTAAAGCATATATGGAATTTAAGAATAATATCCTCAAAAAAAGAAGAACTAATGAAGATATGTGAAATGCTGTAATACCTAAAGAGCTGTCATAACGGCAAGGACCAGCAGGAGTGAGATTATTGACTGAAGGAGAGCCTGCCAAATTTACAGAAACAAATATCTAAAGGCTTTTTCAAGCCAAATTTGACAGACAGGTAAAGGAAAGATGGAAAACATAAATACAGAAGCCTACAATACAAAGTTTGGAAGATAATAAAATTCACCAATATTTGAGCCTGGGGTTTGAGGTCCAGATCTATTGCATTTTGTAAGCCTGGAGGATTTGCCACCCTTCCCTATCTTTCCAGATATCGGTGTCTGAAAAGGACTAGCGGCTGGTCCAGTGGATCCAAGATTCATCCTATCACTAGAATCAGCTTCAAAATCGGCTGTGTCACTCTTCCGCTTCAATTGCTGACATGTATAAGTATAATAATTGCCATCAATAGAAAATATAATATACAGAATAAGTTAGAATTATAAGAATTACATTTTCATAAACAATTAACAATCAAGTAGCATAATCATCTGACCATATCAGAAAATATACATGTAGCTTCATGTCATTGCAAGAAAGTGATTGAAAAGATATATTCACTTATAATATCCACAAATCACAGCACAAATATTACCCAATATTCGTAAGGATCTAAATAAGCCTTTAATAAGAGGAAGAAAAAGGAGAACTTGACTGCATTTTAAGAATTGGAAGGTCAGTCCATAAAAAATTAGGTGCATTTCATTTTTGCCCATGATCATTTTCAAATATATTGTCATCACTCAATTTGAAATCCTTGGTTTCAAACATTTTTTTTCTCAGATCTCTAGAGACAGTAGGGCAAGGCATGACACAGGCACAAAGACAAATATATACAACTACTTTCATCAGATAGTATGAAAGGCACCCGAACGAAAGACAACAGAAACCAAGAAGAGACTGAAACTCATTTTTCATAATGCCCTAGGAATTTATACAGCAAGTTCAAAATCCAATATTGGGTTAAATAAATGATTCACCCTAAAAATACCTACACACACAAAATGAAAAAAAAAAGAAGAAGAAATGCATATAAACTCAATGATGCTGTTCAGAAACACTTCAGAGCATTTAATACAGCCGAATTGTTTCCATGCTACTTGCTACCTTCTAGTGGAGCTGACCAATGTTGCAATCACATCATGATCACAACTCTTATCAAGTTCCTCATTGCTCTCAAGTATTAGACCTAAAGTACATGCTTCATACAAGATATTGAATCCATTCTCTAATATGTGCCAATTTCTAACATTTTATTTTTCTACAATCATCTGTCCTTTCAAGAAATCTAGACAATATTTATTACTTTAGTACTTTTTTTTGTTTTTTTTTTTTGAGGAATATTACTTTATTCCTTTAATACCCTTGTTTGTAGTGTGTAGGGGAGAGAGAGAAAGTTGAGAGATTATATAGCAAAGAGTGTGTTAAGGGGAAAAAAGGATAAGATGATAAGAGTAGTTTTGTAAATACACTTAAACTTACCTAACATTCAAGCTCATTCTATTATTTACTTAATCCATATGCACAAGTGAAAATGAACATTTATTAGAGAGCAGATGGAGTAATCAATTAAAATAACAGCTAAAAACAACATAATCCCTAGCAAACCTTCTAATAGCCCCTCCACATATTTCAACTCTCCTATGCACTAAATTGGAACAAAAACCCATCTTTAGTAAAACACACCGAGTTATAATTCAGCTCCAGAACTAATTCAGAGACTAATTCCACCAAATTAATAACTCAGCAACTGATCTAAACCATAAATTGAACAGATCCCTATTCCTCTACAGAAATCATACAACACCAGAGCAAAACCCCACTGCAAAAACTGAAAGAAAAAAAGATCACCAACCACTAGTAGAATTTCACAAAATTCAAAACACAAAACACACGCGCAGAAACAGAAGATCACCGCAGAAAAATAGAATCGGAAGAAAAGAAAAAAGAAGAAACGGAATTAGGAAACATTAATACTGACAGGAGACTTAACGACGATGGCTTCGGGTTCGTGCTCAACAACAGTTCGGCGGTGGTGGTCGTCGGGGGCGAAGCGGTGGTAATCTACGGCGGCGGCGGCGGCGGCGAAGGGGGGCTTCATGGCTGAGAAGGCGAGTTGGCGGCGCATGATCTGGTCCGGCGGGTTGGCGGCGGCGGCGGAGGACGAGGAGGAGGGAGCTTGAGTGGCGGACATCTCCGCCGGGGGCCGGGGAATCGAGAGAGGGAATTGGAAGGGGGAGATCTGGGGGTGTTTGGGAACTGAGAAAATGAAAAAAGCGGGAGAGAGAGAGGGGAGAGAGAGAGAGAGAAGAAAACGAGGGAAAGAGGGAAGGGACAAGCGACACAAACAGGGGAAGAAGGGAGGGAATTTGGTTCGGATATTGATGTGGAGGGAACCAGCCACTCATACAATAATTACAATAATTCACTATTAAATAAAACTAAATTAATAATTATACGACTATACGTGTTGCTAGTATCATCATCATTCCTGGCTAATTGATAAGTATGCATTTTTAGTGTTCAAATTATAGTTTGACTAATACTTTAACCCGAATGATGAACGGGATGATAAGTTGAAATTCTTTAAAATGTAGTAAAAATAAAATTATTATATGCTAATTTATTTAAATTAACTAACAACAGTAGATAAATATCAATGATGTTTATAATTAAAAGTAAATATTATAAAGGATTAATTATATAAGATCCTTGTTTCAAATTTTGATCTTCATATACCACCTACATTATATAATATGAATATATATTATTACTAAAGTGTGTAAAGACTTGATATCAAAATATAATGAATGCGTTATATAAAAAATTAAAGTACATAAAAAATATAAAATGTATATTCATATCCGAAATTTAAATCTTTTGAAATACCTTTGGATAAACAACATTTCTGCCTATACTGCAAGGTTGTCTATTGTTATTCAATATATTAATATTTGCAAATCATTTCTTGATTTTACTCGTGAAATAGCAACATAAGGTTACCAATGAGTGAAGATAAGTTTGGGTAATAAAAACAATCCAATAAATGACAAAGATTGCCCTTAACTTTTATTAATGGTCATACATAGGAGAGAACCGAATATTGTCTCCTTTTAAATTTAGAGACATGTCTGATCAAAGGTATTAAAATTCATCGAGGCATGTAAATCTTTTTCTGATTTTATTACCTATCACTACAATTGCTCCAATGACATTGTTTATTCTAAATTCTTCTACTATTAACCTTATTCCATTACACAATACAAAAGATTGATTAATGTTTCTCAATAGCATAATTAGAAGTATTTTCTTCAAAACTTGTGACGTGGAATACCAGAACACTTTATCTCATTATTTATTATAATTAATGAAAGACCATGAATGATATTGATTTATGGAAATTATTTATGCCTGTTTTATTTTATGTAATCAATTCATATTCTCTCAATACATCTCATTTCATTTATCATTTGTATCTAAATTAAATTAAATATAAAACATATAGAATATATAGAATTGCATTGTAGCATCAGATAATTAATAACTTCTCATTTTTTCGAAACTATAAGTTAACAATAGTATAATAATATATCAATAATATAGATATGATATCATCAACATATGTTTTATAATATAATTATAATAAATTAACGATAGTATATTTAAGGTTTGTATTTTTTTTAAGAAATTCAATTTTAAATAAAGATCATTTTTAAACTTAATACTATTCTATTTAGTATTTTTATATTATAAAATAGAGATGGCAAGAAAAGTTCTTTTTTTGCGTTTATGTATATACATTAATAAACCTTTGTATCGAATTTGATGGAATTTCAAAAATAAAGAACACAAATCAAACACATTTGACAAATAAAATCATTTATCTTTTGAAAAATCAAACACAAACTTTAATTTATAAATCAAATTATTTACAATTTTTTCCTATTCCAAGCATTAGAAAATAGGAGATTGAATGGATGAGGATTATTGAGTATTACCTTTCTATATACATAAAGGTATTGTATTAGAAAGGTAATAGATTTTTTTATAAGTAACAAATCATGTTCAATCCAGGAATGATAAGGGTATAATACCACAAAAATAGGTATGGGAATGAATACAAAAACATCCAAAAATAAAGCCCTCGATTTTGTTTTAATTTCCTTGAAATCAGTATACAAAACATTTAATAATGCTTCTAATAGTTCTCGAAATGGCATGGCAACATCGTTTTAACTCCTTTAGTGCAATTTGACCAAAACCGGCTGTTTGGGATTCCTGTCAACAGAAATTAGATGGGATTCTTGAGTTGCTATTTGTATTGTCTTCTCCATATGATATGATAGGAATTCATGTCACACTTTTACTAAGGGCTGTTTTCGCTTTCCTTGTTCATTAGCAAAATTGATTAGTTGTATTGGGGATAGGTGGTTTTGGTTATTGTTCATGTTTTGTACTCTTTGCTTTCCCTCTTTGTGGTTAAGCCATCCTTTTGACTATAAAAAACATATATAAGCAAAAACTCAACATAACATCAATATATAATACCATAACATGGAGTATATGTAATAACATAATGAAGTATATGTAATAACATAATGTGACTTTTATTGAGATCAAAATGGACAAAGCCAATGTCAGGATTTATCTGTATTCAAAAGACACTTATTATATAATTGTAGGTAATTATACCCAACAGGTAACCGAAACAACTTGGTGCAAAACAAAAATGCTTCATAAGTAAAACCCAACATAAACAAAATACTAATAAACTAGAATAGGATTGTTCTCACATACGACAAATTACAAATTTTCAAGGCAAAAAACAAATAAGTAGAAAATGAATGACAAAGAAGAATTATTCCTTCTCAACTTTAATGGCCTTCATCTTTGTAAGAACATATCACCTTCCTCAATCTTTTCAAAGTCTTTTGAGCTCCTCTTTGTAGGTGTAAAGCCTAGAGGAACAATCTTAGATTCACTAACCTTTGAAACAAAAGAAGGGCCAACATCATTGAACCCATGCCTAATGAGTTTTTGCCAAGTGAAAGTCCAACACTCATATCAGGCTATAAAAAATGAAAGTTATAAGAAGTTGTCATAGCCAAACAAACAAACCAATTAAAACAATTAAATGAGGAAATCCTTGAGTAATCACATTGCATACATACCTCAATAGAAATGAAAACAAGATTAAGATCCTTGAACTTTAATTTGATATTAATGAAACATCATTGTGAATTTTAGCAACATTAAAAGACAATTAAGAACCATTAGTTGCAACATTTCATAGCTCAACTTTGAACAACATTTGCTTTCCATTAAGGAACTCATCAATTTTTTTTGGATGAGACAATGGTCCTCCATCAAAAGAATAGAACCAAAAAGTAACAAAAATCCAATTAACACGTGTGCCAAAATTGCATATTAACAATTAAGAGGAAATTGAGATGCCACTTTCAATATTTAAAATAGAATTATAAGAATTTACAAAACAATAGCTTCTCAATGGATTTTAACATATAAGTGCATGACTTATTCAATACCTCATATGTAACACCCTAAAAATTGTTTAAAATTAATTTGAGCTTTATTAGTCATAATTTAAAAAATTTGACAATTTTAGCAATGATGAGGATGGTCCAATGGATATGTTAAAAAAAAATTCGGAGTGAGTGAATAGTAATCTTGAAGGCCCCATGGCTCGTTGGCTGAAACCCTACACTAGGAGATGCCGAAACTAAGAAAATATAAGGTTAAGGTTAGAACTAGTTAGAAATGAGGATTTTATACCTAGAGAATAATTTTGGGTAATGTTTGATTACCTGGGTATGGTGTTGTACCTTTGGTAGAGTTTCGATATGCGATTTTTAACACCATAAAAGTTACTTAGTGGCCAAGTAACTTCTACCAATCAATCTTGCTAAGTGGATGGCAAGGATTGAAACTGAAAAACAAGTTTTAATCTTGACCTTTCATTTATTATATTTTACCCAGGAGCCAATATCTCATGCGTTTGGTGTAACACTTTAATATTTAACCTAACACGCCTAGGACGCGTTCAAGTTAATTTTTAGTTGTTACTCTTTTGTTTTCAGTTCTTATCCTTTGACTTGGAAATACCTTAGTAAGAATACGGGTAATTGTTTTTTTGAACTTTTAAAACAAAACGTGAGCGTGTATAAGTGAGACCCATCACTTTCTTATCATAACATAAGGGAAAATAAAACTCTTCACGGCCATATACAAAATATAAACACAATGACCTTATGAACATAATCACATCATCATACCTATACATGTAGGTAGCATAAGCATTAATCATCCTATGGCTCGCACAAAATAAACCACTAAGATAGTGTTATGCCTAACAATAGGGGTTGGGCAGACATCATCTGAAGAAACATAAACAATATATATATAGAAACTCATATTATCCTACTAACGAGCTCTGAGAGGGAAGAAGATAGCAAAACACACGGTAAGGTCAATTGGGGTAGACGGCCTATAGAATGAACATGAGCTCCCTGGCGTGGACGGGTGGCTCCTCTCCGGCATGCTAGACTCCCCTCAGCCCCACGTGTGATACCCGAGGTACAGGGCGTAGGAGCGGTTCTCTATAGCCTGAGTTTCCCGAGACTTACCGCCGTGTTCTGAATTTGGCTAAGTGAGGATCCTACACCTCATTAGAGGGCTATATGATAGAACCATATTCTTGGAATTAAAAGTTTAATGGTTCCTAGAGGGAAAATAAGTTGAAGAGTGATTTTTAATGAATTTTATCAAACCTTTAAGTGTTTCGTTTTTAGTCCACAAGTTTAGAAAATCTAGAAATTCTCGGATTTGAACTAAAACCCAAATTTTGGATTTGATTGTGGGATTTTAATTTTTTATATTTTATTTGAATCCAAATGGGGTATTTCCTTATTTACATTTATGTTTTAAAGTTAATCCCATTAACTTAAAATTAAGAAATATAAGTGAAACCTCTTGGAGACCGCCCCAGCGGTCATGGGACCGCCCAGGGTCGGAAAGGCCGTCGGAGAGAAAACGTCCTCGGAGACCGCGGGGCCCCATATAATCGCCCAAGCCTGGAGAGAGTGCGGCTGAGGCTGGAAAGAAGGGACCGCCAGCGGTAAAGTAAAAGTGGGTTTTAAGCTCAGAACGTGCGAACACGTTCCTTCTTCTCCTTCATCAATTTTCTTCTCTCTCTCAAATCCATCATTTCTAAGCTTCAAGGTGAGTATATCCTGCGAGATTATGTTTTTATTTCTTCATAATCTTCGATTTGGCGATCATTTCTTTCATTGTTATCAAGTGGGGGTCCTCCCCCAATTTTGTTAGAATAAGGATAAGCCCCTCAGAGATTATTAGAGTTTAATCTAGAGTTATAATTGCTATGGGAGTTGTTGGTGCCATTCCAAGTTCTCCAAGTTGGTGGGGCCCACAACTCCCTTCAAATGATGAGTGGGTTCAGATCCTATGATCCTTATGTTGATCATTAGAGTTAATTTCAGGAATTATGACGTGGCCATATGATGTTAGAAATGAAAGCATGAAATATATGTTTTTAAAACTCATGGGACCATTATTGTTAAAAGTGATTTTTATTAAAGAGCAAGAGTATGAATATGATTATATTTAGAGATTTATGAAATATTATGATGATTTCCAGTATAGCACAAGTATATGATAGGGTTTTTAGAGAAAATAAGTATTTTTATGATACTCAGAAGTATGGAATTCAATATGATTCATAACAATTACCAGATACATATTTTGTGGACTTGAAATCAAATGCCTGAAAAGAGGTGATCCCTTGGGCATGATTTCATAATTACAGTTATGCTAAAGTCAGATGTTCACCATATGAGACCAAAGCTTTCAGAGTTTCAAGAGTTTTCATGTTTAAATAATTTTATATATATTAGAGATTTTATGATTTCAAGATAGAGTTTAAGAGAATGATTAGAGATGTTGTAATGATTATATGAATTTCAGAATTATTGATTTTATATACTAGAGCTTGTGAACTCTAGGATAGAAGACTTTGAGAAAAGATTTAGATTTCTGACTAACAGACAGTGGCTATAGAGAAAGGCTGTGTGTTAAGGTTATTGTTAACCTTGTACTACCAAGTCGGCCCATAGCGAGTAATTTAGAAATAGGACCTAGTTAGGTGCCCGAAAGTTCAGAGATATTGTTATGTCACATGAATTTGACAGAGAGAGATTTGTTTCTCTTAGTAGAGTACTCGTTTATGTTTTTCAGAATATTGATAAGAGAATATTTGATTTAAAAAGTAGTATATGTAGAATGATTTCTCATAGAGTAAGAATTTAAGATGTTTTCTATGAATATGATTTTCAGAAGATATTGTATTAACAATCCTAACGATTATATATGATTATTTGTTTCTTGATTGTCCCATGAGGGTTACGGTGGAGTCTACTCACGTTTTAGATGAAACTCACCCTCTCCTTCTCATTACAGAGACGCTAGCTTAAGTGTCCTTCTGACCCACCTCATTCCCAATAGTAGAAAGTTCCAATTGGCGAGCTTCACTTGAAGCGAAGTATCTTTGATATTTTGTTTAGAAATATAGTGCTCAGTGTACGTGACGGCAGTGTCTGGACCATAGAAATAGATTGGCATTGATTTATCATAATTATTTTGTAATTACATGATTCCAAGTTTTCATGTACTGTTAGTAGAGAAACTCATATGTTTTGAGTCAAGGATATGTTCAGAGTTTGAAAAATGATTGTTTTCTAATTTTAGAGACTATGTTAGAAATGATTATGATATGCTATTAATGATGAATATGTTTTCAAAGATCCAAAGGTTTATTAGAGATGAAAATGATGTTTATTAAATGGATTTAATATTAAATATGCATATAGAAAGACTTAAGAGGTCATGAGGCTTACGTGGATGGGATTCCCATGTGCCCATGTTCCCAGTCGAGTCGTGACACGTCACTGTGGCCTCTCCATCTTTGCCACTTCCCACATCCCTGGGAATCGTAGGAGTGAATCCACCTGAAGATGCTGGAGTGACTCTCAGGATCACTTTGACCATGCCAGAGGTCAGGGGCGATCGGGTGTGTAGATAGGGAAGCCACTGAAACTGATGCGCAGGGTGGTCTGATGCCGCCTATGTGGAAGACGCTGAAAACAAAATCATCTGAAAGGGGTAGCGTGGAGAAGCTGGTAACAAGGTGCGTGAAAGGCGGCCAGGAAACGAGTAAGCAACGGCACATTTACACAAAATGGTAAGGCTTGTTTGGTAGGATCAAAATGATCTCCTAAGTGGGAGCTTCAACTTATATCACGAACGTGGCCATCGCCCTGAAGACGAGATGGATAAAAAGAAGGAAATAAGAAAACTAACAAGAATCGCAGAAGGACTCTTGCCTCCAAACATGTGTCATCATCTTCATCTTCAAAGAATCTTTTGGTTTATTATAAAACAATTGACATAATAAGGTTCATTTATTAAGTTTAAAAGCCGTTAGCCAATGTCCGTGTCCTTTAGCATGATTCTTAATGCTATGAATGTATCATGCCTCATCATAAATGCATGTCAATGCCATATGAACACATATCGTAAGAATCATAATAAATCAACATGGCATAAAGGACACAAGCTATCATAACTTGATCTTTCCTTCATGTTTGGGTATTAACTTTCTTGCTCTCTTCTAAAGGCCACCCTACTCTCTTCTCTGAGAGTTTAGGTTATCAGCCACACCTAACTGTAATCACTAGTCTAGTGTAGGGTAGGGGCATAGGATCACATTTCATAACCATTAATTCCTGAGTAAAGGATCACCTCTTTGGGTCACCTCCTATAACCATAATTCCTGGAAGGTTCCCTATTGAGGAACTCTCATAACCATTAATTCATGGAGTCTGAGGGTCATCTCCACGTGCCTTATGTCACCTTTTATCTTAGCATGTTATTTAGAAACCTAATATATAGTCATAGTCATCATCATAACTCATGGTTCAACATTTTATGTAAAGAATAAAATTGAAACAAGAAAAGAAAGTAAAATTTTAGAAAAAAAATTAATTTTGGCTTGAGAGTATTAGCAACTTGCGTATCCCTGTTGGAATGGTTAACTCAAAGTCATGTCATTTAAAATGCTTGTGTGTTTGATAATTTTAATTAAAAGTTAGAAGATAAATAATGTGTTAATTGATTTTAATTGTAAAAATGGATTTTATAACGAAATTAAAACCTACTTTTGTACATGATTTAAGATAGTATAAGCTATAATAACTCTCTTATTCTTGTGAAATTTGAGGATGACATTCATACATCAACAACACCAGTTGTTGCGTGGAAGAAAAAAAACTTTATTTTTACATTTTTATTCTTTATTTGTTTATTGTTATTATTATTTTATTTTAAACAGACACAACAACCCAAGTTAAGGAAGAAACAAAACAAAACAAAAAGGTTCCTAGTCCAAAAGTCTATTAACCCAAAAGGGATCTTAGCCTGAAGTCCTAAAGATAGAGCCCAAAATTAAAAAAATACGAAACCCATTTCCCTGGCCTAACCTTCACTAGTCTAAACAGCAAGACTCCAATTAAAATAGACTAATCCAAAACAAAACATAGAAAAATAAAATGTTCAGACCAACAAACAAAAATAAAATAAATAAATAAAGGAATTTAATCTATCCTAATTTCTAGATCTAGATTATTGTAACACATATACAAAGAGGGCACAAGCACACTCACACACACGCTCACCCACACACTAACACACGATTCTTTCTCTCACACGTGCACTCACTGAGCACTCTCTGTCTCACTTACACACACGTAAACCAAATAAAGAAACTTAGAACTCTCTTTACACACACACATATGCAATTTTCAAAGGGAAAAGGGACACAGAGAGAAAGGGAGCGGATATGAGAGGGAAAGAGAATAGAGAGAACGCGGAGAGAAGGAGGCACAAAGGGGGAGCAGGGGCCGGCGATTGCTACAGAAGGTGGGGTTTCAGCAAGCCTTCTCGTCGGTGACCACAACGGAGGATGGCTCGCAGAGGGGCAGAGAGAGATTCCAAGAGAGAGACAAAAAGCGAGAGATCGAGAGACTAAGAAAGAGAGGGAGAGTCGGTGCATTTGGGACGGGCTCTTGGGGACCGTCCACACAGCGCGGTGGAACAGGGGCGGTGGCTCGCACGGCATGACGAAGGGACAGCGGAGGTGAAAGGAAGGGAGGTTAGGGTGTCGTGGCAGCGCTGCAAGGGGCAGCGGCCATCGCGACATGCAGGGAAGGTTTTGTGGTGGTGGAGTTGAGGAGGAGGAGCAGAGGCAGTGTGAAGCCAAGAGGGGAAGAAGCCACGGTGGTGGCATCGGCGGAGCCGGTCCATGGCTCCTCTCTTTTCTGCTCTTTATGTATTTTATATATATATATATATATATTGGATCTATGATGGTTTAATTGTGACTTTGTTTGTGCTTGAAATGGATTGGGATTTGCTTGGTTTATAATTTGTTATTTTTTTCATTTTTGTTCATGGTTTGGGATTGAAACTGATTAGTTTGTTTTGATGTGGCCATGGCTGACAAGTCACTGGTGATGATGATGGGAGGATTGTGAACACATTTCTGTCCAACCCATATAGAAAATCAAAATTTGCATAGTCTGTTTAGTTTGAGTTTCTTCATTTCTTTAGAAAAATTAAAACAAAAACGGAAAAAGATGTCCATTTCAACCCAACCCAGGTACTTTTTGTTAAAAGCCATATGCCGTTTTTACATTTCTATCCAGAATATATATACAAAAATAAAAAAGAAAAAAATGAAAAAACGAAACGTGGGAGCAGGGCGTGAATGCCTCAGCGTCAGACTGCTGCATGCCTCCACTACAGCTTCCCAACGAGGCGACAACAATGGGCTCTCTGCTTATTGAATCCAGCTGGAGAGGTGTGAGGGACAACTGTTTGGTGCTCTTGCATTCCAAAAAAAGCATGGAAGAAATGTTAACTATAAAATCAGTCAAATATAAATAACAGATGAAAATTTTTGAAGGAGCCTTAGGACTTATTAACATCTTTTGCCTTCATTTACCTCTGAATCTGGAAATTTTTTCCTTCATCCATGATCACTGCAACCAAACCAATTCCCAGCCATTTCATTTCCATCATCAGCATCACACAATAAAACCATCATCTCCATATACATCTCTCTCATCAATAACCACAAAGCCATCATCATCATCATAGCACATCATATAGCCATAATCACAGCCTCTCACCTCAGCAACCCAACATCACCGCCACCATTGCCTTCAACCACTATCACATAAACCACAAACCATTATCATCACAACCATCCATCATTATCTCCACCAACCTTACCCAATAATCATCAACACAATCTGCAACCCAAGTCAAAACAGGAAACAAAGTCACAACCAAATCTTCATAAAACCCAATAATAAAATACAGAAAGGAAGAAAAAGAAGTCATCCTTCACCGCCACTTGCCCGAACCCTTGTCGTTTACACCTAATGCCGCGCCTACACCCTTCCTCCTTGTCACCGAATCTAGTCGGGGGACCCGGCCACTGGTCGCGCATCCCGCCTCATCCGAGCCCGATGTGCCACCAGCCGCCCAGCCGCGCGCTCCCGCTTCCACACGAGCTCCCCGTCATCCCAGAGCCGCGCCCTGAGCAGAACGAGACCGCGATCCTCCTGCGTCCCTCCGTCACTCCGAGAGCCCAGGACCGCCCGAGACTTTGCAGGTGCCGAACCGCCACCCTTCCTCGCGAGCAGCGTGCGCCTGACCTCCAACCCTTACCGTCGTGGTCGCCCGCATCCTCCTTTATTGCTCCGCCACTTGCGGGATCCATCGCGAGAGAACCCCGCACAGCGTCGGCCGCAGCCACCTCGCCATCACGCCGCCCCGTGAGGAGTAGCCACGTCGTGGTCAGCGCACGGATCGTGGCTCCCGCCCTCCATGTCAACAGCAACCGCGCCATCGCCTCCTAAGTTCGCCACTGTACTCTCCGTGATTGCCCCCTGAACTCAAACTCTAGTTAGGTCCAAAATAATCCCATTTCTTTTTGTTTTGTCTTTTTATTATTAAGAGATCAATTTATGGGTTGGGTTTTATTTTTTATTTTTCTTATATTTTGTTTCCAATAAAAAAACAACCTGCTTTTGGTTCAAGTCTATTTTGGCTCATGAAGTTTTGTGGTGGTTATTTACCTTTGGGCCATGGTGTCTTTAGTGTAACGCCCCAATTTTTACTGTAATTTTTACTATCATTAGAATTACCGAATTACCGTAGGTAAATATTATATAAAATTTGAGACCAAACAATCCTTAATAAAGGAATATAACGTTAGAAGAGAAGTTAGGAGCAATTCGTGCAAGTATTGCAAACCCCAATTTTCTGTACGTGTAAAATGACCAAAATGCCCTGAGGTTATTTTACTCAGAAAATGAGGATCGTGGGCCACCCATCCTCAAGGGGATGTTTTGATGTTAATAAGGGATTGTTTGTGTTATGTGTGTTAATAGAGGAGAAAAATCCTAATTTTGAGCTTCGACGCGAAATGACCAAAACGCCCTTACCCCGTTTTAATTTTATTGCGTGCCGACTTAGCCCGAACCTCACTAAAATGTGTTAAAAGGTGTTTTTAAGCCATGATTAACCATTGGTTAAGCTCGGGTGGTCTCGGGCAATTTTTAAGTAAAATGACCGTTTTGCCCCGTCTTTGTGAAGTTTACAAATTTTGAGATTTTTGATTCGTCGAACGAAACCTAAGCAATATTAGGCTCAAATTAAAGCTTATTAAATTCTAATTACTAATCTAGAGTCAAAATTATTTATTTAGATTGATTAGAACCTAAAATTGCTTAAAACACCCAAATTGCTTAGTAATTCACTTAAACCCTTAACCGTAAATTCTCTAAATTGCATGAATACCTTGCCTACACCTAAAAAATACATGGAACACACAAAATCCTCTTCCACAAGGCTGTAATGCACGAAATTATTGAGTAATAAGTCAGAAAATTATTACACAAAAATCCAAAGAATGAAAACATGGAAACATGATTCCATGTTTTAAGCCACCAAACAAAATGATTTTTCTTCCTTATTTTTTTCTCTAATTTTTGGTCAGATTTCTTTCCTTCCTTTGTCCATTTATGAGCTGCAAAATCTCTATAAATAGGCATGCTTGAAGATAGTTTAGATGCTTAGTTCATAACTTACACAAATTCTAGTTTTAGGAGCACCAAAAGCTCTCATTTCCTCCTCCTCTTGGCTGAATTCTTTCTTCAAGTTTTCAAGAATATTTTCTTTCATTTCACTCAAGGAAACCAAGTTCTCTTCCTTTCCTTCAAATCAGATTAGGTAGGGAGTTGTTTTTAAGTTTATTTCTATGCTTTGCTAAGTGTTGTTCTTGGTTCAAAATGATGATTTCATGGATTTTCTCTAGTTTTTCCATTTGGTTTTCTTCTTCCTTTTTCTTTGAACAATTCAGCCATATGGCCTAGGTGGGACTAAGATGATGGCTTGATGATGAGGACCTTGAGGGTGGGTTGTGAATCCATCACAAGTTAGGCCTCTAAAGCTTGAAAGTTCCACTTGATGCAAAACTTTAAAGAATAATATTTTTATGATGTTTTTATGATCTTGAGTTTAGAACTTGAAAGATGTATTTTTCACTTTGTCTTGCTAAGATATATTGGGTTGAATTTATATTTTCTAAAGTCTTGGAGGAGCTCTAGTAAAGAAATAAAATGAACTTGCATCCATGTTTAAGTTTATGCCTTGCATAACCATGTTTACTTTCTATGTCATCACTAAATTCTCAAGAATGAATAAATGAACTTGCATATTCATGTTTAAATTTCCAAGCTTGCATTTCATGTTTAAATTTCAAGTTGTCACTTAATCTCTAAAGATAATAAAGAAGTTGCATCTCATGTTTATTTTATGCTCTCACTTTATTTTATAATGGCTAAAAGAGTCAATGCATGGCATGTTTATTTTATGTCATCACCTAAAAATCCTAGAGCTCAAAGACTTGCTTATGAATCATAAGCAAAGAAATGAGATAATTGGAGTTAAAGAATTTATTCTTTAAGAAGTCTTGAGAATTGGAGCTTAAAAAATGTAATTCTCATCCCCCTCACCGGTCTGGACTACCGCTCCTTGCTTAAGATTCTCTTCTCCCTCTACTTGTCTATGCATTACCGCCGCTCCAGTTTCTTGCATCATGTTTATATTACAAGTTCTTGCATCATGTTTAATTTTTAAGTTATCACCTTAAATCTTAAAGATAAAGAAATGGAATTGCATATCATGTTTATAATTCCAAGCTATCACCTTATAAAGATAAGATTAAAATAAGGTTGCATAGCATGGTAATAATTCAAAGATGTCACCTAAATCTCTAAAGCTCAAGACTTGCTCCTTTTATCTTAAGTGAAATATTTAATTATGAACATTCTTTCAAGTTATAAATCGGTCCCATGGTTAATTTAGGCCTAAAGTCCTATGACTTCTTTCAAGTTTAACAAAAGAATTAGTTCTAAAAGAGTTTTAAAACTTTGTAAGAATTTTATGGGAAGCTAGTAATTTATGTGTACTTAAAATATGATTTGATGCTTATTAAGAATTTGGTGTCATTGATTGATTCCCTGGTTTATATGTTATAGTTGCTGTTGCAAACAATGAAAACTTATGCATGAAATAAAGACATATTCTATTACTGGAAGAAGTGTATTACTTAAGAGTGCAATTGGAAAGATTCTGCTAAGGAAAGATTTGGTATTTAAGCGTGTCCATTGTGACCCACCTCTCTTTCCTGGAATTTCCTAGATGCATGATTACAGTTGGTATATATTATTTCTGCATAAGACTATAAATGAGAAAATGTTATGATGATTATGAATGAAGAATTGTATTATGATATAACATGCAAAGACTTAAAGGTGACTCAAAATATATGAGAAAATGATCCTTTGGACCCATCAAACTATAGGCGGTGAAAAGGTGATTCTTGCCCCCTCCGTCTCTCAAAAGGGTAGAGAGAATTTTTACTTATCAAAAGGGATAAGTATGTGCTGGTGACGACTAGCAAGGTATGAGCTCATAACCTAGATTACTCCCAAAAGGGTGAATAGGGTGGCCCAGGAAAATGATGATGAAAGTAACTTTAAGTCACCTAAGAAACTAAGTAAATGCATTATGTGAATATGATGTTCTGCTATGCATAGTATTTATGAGATGATGATGAGAAATATGATATTCTGCTATGCATAGTATTATGAAATGATGATGAGGAATATGATGTGATTTTATGCATAACTATGTTATTATATATGAAAGGAAAAGTTCATTATAAACATGACATGCTAAGTTTATGATGCATTATAAGACGCATGATTAAAACCGACGAACCTCGGTAAAGTATATTTTCGAACTTAATAAATCAATCTTAGCATGCTCACTATTTCATAATAACCCGAGGTTTGGGGACGATGATGATGACACAATGCATCATGAGGTGAGTACCCTACTGAGATTCTTTTTATAAGTTTCTCACTCCCTCTATTTTTCTTTCCATCTCGTCTTCAGAAAAGAAGCGTTCGTGAATCACATTGAGGCTTTACGTGTCTGAACTTGAATCCTAGTTTCACTCGTATATTTCAGATATCTATCCCTATCCCTGAGTGTTATTACTAGGTGCCATTAATGGATGTCCTTCCATCCATATATTATTTATGTTTTATTAGATTGCCTACACTTAGTCTTATTCTGTTGGTAGGCAAAATATCTATATGATATGTAATTATGGATGCTATGATGGAGCCAATATATTATGATGTGATGTTTGTAAATTCCTATGTGTCTTTTAAATTTTGCTAAATCATTCACGTTAAGCGCGGCTTACGTTTTCAATTATGTTTAAAAAAAAATGGCTCGTAATTTCACTAAGTATTTTCAAAGCATGATTAAGGAACTGAAGCAAAGAGTAAAGTCTAGTAATTAATTGTACCGCCTAGGTGTATTGGGTTAATTATTAGGGTGTTACATTTAGCCTCTTTTTATTCAAACTTGTCATTTGGGTCTTTGTTCTTTTTGTTTGGTTTGATGGGCTCGAGACCGTTTCTATTTAGGGTTTCCAAGTCTTTTAGTTTAATCTTCGTGTCTTTTATCTTCTTTGTTTGGGCTGCATTTTGGTTTTTAGTAGCACTTTAGGATAAGTTTAAAAAATGATAACAATAAAAAATAAAATAATAAATAAATAAAAAATAGCAAATAGTTTTATCCGTGCAACAATCGACAATTATGATTGAGAAGCCAGTGCTCCCTTCATAGGTGTTGCATTGTAAGGATTTATTGAGTAGCCTTGTAACTTGAATCCTGTGCAAAAGTAGATTTCTCGTTAATAAATCATCAGCTCAAAAGCCCAGTTTCAAAGATTAATATCGATCAATATATTTCCATTTCTTAATTAAAATCAATTAACACACAAACATTTTCTAGAGAACTCGTGACTTTGAGTTCCATTGCACCAAGGGTACGTAGGAGCATGCCCCGTCAAGTCAAAATTAATTTTCCTTAAATTGTTTTGTTTAAACTGTAAATATGTTTTTTTTTTTGTTATTCACCTATTTGTTTATTTAGAAAAGGGTTATTATTTAATTTGCACATTAATGAAAGGTACCGTCGAAAATTTGGTGTATTAGGGTGTGTAAATCTTACCCTTCCTATGCATAACGAACTAACTCAATCTGGTTTCAAAGACCACTTTTTTAATAAATGGGTTTTCCATATTTTTCCCAACTAAATAAACTTGGTGGCGACTCCCAATTTTTCAATAATATTTTTCACGTCCCATCGCGATCACTGGCGACAAGGATGATGATGGTTTCGATGGTGGTTAGAATGGGAGGTGCTAGTGGTGCTAATGCTGATTAAAAGGTGGCGATAGCACCACCATGCAGGGTGAGTGATGCCCCTCTTCCCTTTCGTTTTCTGTTTTGTACTTGTGTTGTTAGTTTTTCTTTTGCTTGTTTTTCCTATTTGGTCTATAATTTATAGGTGTTACATGGTTAGTTTTTGGATGATGATTTGAGTATAGTTCTAAGGATTATCTTTCCTTTGGATGAGGTTTGATAGCTTTGGTTGTGGATAAGGAATTTTGGTTTTGTGTTTGTTCATAGTTGGCGGTCACTATATTTGCTAGGATGGATTTCTAAATCAAGTTGGTTTTTAAAAGAAATTAAATGGCAGATGAGACACTAAAAATATAGGATGAATTGAATTTTGATTTCTTACTTTTCTTTGTGTTTTGATCTCCCGTAACTCTAACTCTCTATGGTTTCTTTGCTTTCAACAATTAGGATTGAAATGCTGATAATGAAAGTGAGGTGAGAGGAAAGAGATTAAAAGTTGATAGGTGATAATAATGGATGCGAGGTTAGTCCTTTCTGAAAGTTTCATAGCCTCCTCAAATACTGATGCTCTCCCGTTTTGATATAATCTTTGATTCCATGATGTTCATGGAATGGGAAGAACCCACACTAACTTGTCTCCCATGTTTCTGAGTTGAATATTTCATTAGCTAAGCATAGAGCTCATCTTCATTGGAAGGTAGTGAGGGAATAGGAAGAAATGTTGCATTATGGCTGTCTATTATTTGTTAAAATTTTTAATAGTGTATTCCTTTAACCGCATGATATAGTGTTTTTTGCCTTAAAGTTATGTTGTCTAATTTAATCATCACTACTATTTTGTAAACATCCTTGTATTATGTGGTTGTTTTATGTTTGTATTATAATGCTTTCTATTGTGCTATAGTAGATAGTCCGAGGAGAATATATACATATATATATATATATATATATATATGGTTATTCCTTTGTCATGCTTTACAATGTGCAATTGTGCAATGTCTATACAAGCACTTCCTTTTAAAAAATAGATTTATATGTTATAGAATAAAAACAGGAGAAGACACGTCACCTTTTAATTTATGCAAGTGCTAAATTCATGCATGTTTTCATGTTATAAGCCATTTATCACACTAAGGTAGCTAAGGAAATAACTCTTTTTCAAAGGAAATCCACATAAATTTAAAGACATTGTAGAATTAGATGAGAAAAAGATTTGCATGCCACTCAAAACTACTTTTCCTTTAACAATTCAATTTAACTATTGTTTGAAGTTTAGGATGATCTTTATAAGGTTTCAATATATGTCGAGCATTGTAAGTGAAAAAAATGGGCACATTACTTAACTAATATTATACTTGTATATGTTAACACACTCATTATCTTTCTTATAGTAATATTTTTATTTCTTTTTATGGTATTAGAGCTTTGGATTATTTTTGTCTTAAAATAATACAATTGAGTGTTACATGTATAACAAGATAGACAAGGTTCAATCAATATCCAATATGTTAAAAGCAATACGTATTTGAAAGGCTTGATGATTAGAATGGCACACATAAAAGTTTGAATGAAAATTTTTGTTGCTCACAAAGCATGGTAGAATTTCTTCATTCAATGAATAAAACATCAGCAAGAATAGCAACCAAACCAATGCACTTTATGATAATGTTCATTTAATAAATGATTTTTTAGTAATAACGGGCTATGGAATAGAATGATGGAATTGGATGTTAAATTATTCACCATGAATAATAGATAATTAGTAAGCCCCACAGAGATATCACGTAACCTCTATAATAACGTTCCAACTTTCAGTGATGATTCAATCCCATCACTTAATTTCCGCATTAAATTACCTCAGAGTATTAAATTTAGCGCATGGGAAGATCAGGGATCGAAATTTTTGCACAAATTGCTATCCAAGTCCCATATAACCTTATCCTAGTATTAAAATACTTCATTGAGGATGGCTTGATCGGCGTCCTTCACTCTCGTGCAAAAATGACCTCAAGGGTATTTTAGTCATTTTGCACGGAAGAAAAAAAAAATCTAGGTATTACATTTGGTGAAATTTTGGTGTGAGATTTTAACACTAAAAAAGATATTTGTTCACTAATAAAAGGCATTTATGCCACTTATCTTGCTCCAAATATTAGCCTTTTATATGAATTTTACTAAGTTATTAATGTAATTAATTAGGATTTTGATTTATTTCTCATTGTCTAATTTTGCAAGAATTATTGGCTTTTGTACTGATTTTGAAATAATTTGTAATTATACCCTATTGCGTTTTACTTGTTTATTTGAGTATGGTTTTGTGTACAAGAGCTTTGAATTGAGTGCAAAATATCAAGAACAAGATTGGGATCTCTTTCCATGGAGCTTGTGGCTACAATCAATTTGGAGAATTTGAGAGTAAATAGAAGAGTTCTTGAGCTCATTTGAACATATTTGCAAAAAGCATTGTAATAGGAAATCAGTGTCTCTCTCTACATGAATCGAATTGAGACAAATAAAGATTTTTTGGAAAGCTCAAGAAGTCTTCTAAAATTTTCATGTTCAACTCAAAACTCACTTCTAAGAGCATCTTGGTGAAAATTGAGTTGCAATATTAAAGGTTGCTGATGTTCTGATGCTGTCCAACTTGACCTCCAGTTAGTATTTTCACAATATCTTGGAGACAGATGTCCAATCGAGGTGACTTTGGTGGCGTTGGAAAGCTTATTCAAAAGGCTACAATCGCTATTTCTAGTGTGAACTACAAATTCAATTCTCTTCTACACCTATGCTTAACAGGATCCGAAAATGATTTTTTATCAGGAATAGCTCACGTTGAGCGGCGCAGCACTCAATGAGTGTTGCAGCTTCTGCGATGACACAGAACATCTCATTAAATCAGTTTTTAGGCCTACTTTGGCCTATTTTTAGAGAGTAATATTTAAAGGATTATTAGAGATTTTTACACTAGTTTTTAGACTCACTTTTAGGCGGAATTAGTTGCTATTATTCTCTCTTTACATTCTCTCTTCTTTCTCTATAGGTTCTATTAGTGAATGTGCTTTGTCTTGGAGATTGTGGCAACGATTATTGCTACTATTTTCAGGTTCTCTCTTATCTTCATTGTTATAATTCTCTAGACATGGGAATAAATTTCTTTACTAGTGTAAAGGTTTCCTGATAGATTGAGATGATATTTGAGACCCCTTTTTAATATTAAATGCATTGATTTTTTTAATGTTCTACAGTTCTATTCCTATAATTATTGTTGTGATTGTTATAATTTTTATTGGAATAACTAAATTGGCGATTGCGTTTAGGGAAACCCTTTGGGCATAAATTAATAGATCCATTGGTTTATATTTGAGGAGAACATTAGAATTAACTTTTTGATTGGTAGTTAGGCTATAGCAATTGGTTCATTAAATCAATGTGATGTCTAAATAAATTGAGATTTTGTTTATTAGTTATTTACATTGATCAAATTTTAGAGATCAATCGATCAATAGTAGAATTGTCATTAATTTTTTACTAATAGCCACCAATGGGTTTAATATTTGGTAAATAATAATTAATTTTCAATCCTGGAATACCTTGCACTAGTGCCCTTCCTTACCTTGCTATTATCTCATTGTTATTATCTTTTAATTTCAATTGCTATTATTTTATTCTTCAAAACCCCAATTTTCTTAATTAAGTATTGAAACCTCTTGAAAAACAACCTAGGTTGTGTGCCCTTACTACATTTTTTGTACAACTTAACATTTTATAAATTTCTAATTTGAGGAAGTAGGTGACAATCTTCGTTCATTCACCAAGCTAAAGTGAGCCACTTATCTTGAGCCAAGTGGATGGACAAGATTCATTCTTTGGCTATCCAATCAAATCCTAGCCATTCATATAATTTCTTTTCCAAAAATAAAGAAAATTACACTTTACTTACATAAATACTACATTTATATCAAAATAAAGATAAGCTACCCAACCTTATCACTCCAAGACCAAACATTTCAACCAAACCACCCAAAATTACAGCCTCAAATATTCTTTCTCTCAAAACTCCATTAACAAGCTTTAAGCTTCAAAAACCCTAGTACAAAGTTACTAAAATCACAAGACTTCTTTACAAAACTTACTCCCCTCATCAAAATCTACCAAACTAACCTATTAGAATTTGAATCCATCACCCTTTTCCACCTTGAGAGATCATCCTTTACTATTTAAGGGAGTGATTAGGTGTTGTTTGGAAAGTTTAAAGTGAGAAAAATCATTCTTGGAGCATCCTTTGGAGCCAAGATCTCTAAAGCTCCAAAGAGTAGGGATTTTAAATCTTTTTACTTCAAATTCATTTTTCGTTTTAACCACTACATTAATTTGATATTTTTGGTTGTATTGGTTGATAATATATCAATATTGATGTGTTTAATTTAGTGGAGTATTTGGGTGGTGTTAGAAAACTCTTTTTCTCAAAATATGTTTGAGCTATGTTGCTATGAATCCTGATTTAGGCAGTGGTTATACTTCACGATTTTCTAAAGTATTTGGGGATTCATGGGCTGAAAATTTTATATGATAAAGCTAACATGTTAAGGTGTTTTTAATGTTTTTCTTGGTCTTAAAATGATTTTTACTATTTTCTAATAATAAAAAATTGAACAGTTAGGTTTACCTATATAGCCAAATCTAAAGCTATAAATTTGTCTAATTTTGTTACCATAGCAAATGATTGATTTTTCCTTTGAAATTTTTACAAGGTGTTGAGGACATATTGAAGTCCAACCCTGAATTTTTGCATGACTTTTATATGATCATTTGATTGGGTAATAAAATTAAGACATTTGGCTTGTGATAAAACAAGTAGATTCTGACCTTTGAATTTGTCTAATTTTGTTAACATAGTTAGAGAATGATTCATGCTTTGAAATTTTTAATTCAAGTATGATGAGTATGAATTCATGCTATATAGTTTAAAGATTGGTTTATGAGAATTACATTGTAAATGAATGCCTACATATAGCTTATGCATGCATTTGAGAAAGAAAAGTACATAATGCACTTATGTGAGAAAAGAGAATGTATAAACTCCAATCGTGCATGTTCTGATATATGAACAAAACAGAAACAAGACTTATGTTGGGTAAAGGAGAAGGCAAAAAGAGAAACTTCCCTAGAGATATTATGAGTCAGTAGACGTATCGGCTAGGAATAGATCTGTGTGATTCAGAGAGGAAAAATAAAGTCCGATGATTACGTATAGGAATGCTTAGTCTTACAATCTATTTCCCATTGTTGCCACGTGGTACGACATACATAACGCCCAAATATGATCCACTATAAATACCATGTGGTATAAACTAAGTCTTTCCTATATCCAAAGAGAAAATGCATCGAGTTGAGTTCTATGGTCACAAGTAAAACCAGAACCCCTTTGACATATCAAGTGCAATTAAAGATCATTACATTTATCATATGCATCCTCATAACATATTGAATTATTTGCTTAGCATGATTTACTATGACCTTAAACATTATGATATAGGTGCATTAAATGAGTGAATGTTAAAAGAAATCCACTTTGAAAAAATGGTTTTTGAACTTTAAAATGAACCTTTGATATATGTTGCATGCTCACATTTTCTTAATAAATCGAAGTGGCTAGAATGATGATGATGACATGGATTTTGTTATGTATTTTGGGGATGCCTACTGAGAATTTTAAGATTCTCACCCTGACGTTTTGTATTCGTCGTTTCCAGGTTGATGCAGAGAACCATGAGGCTGCTATAGGAAGGATTAAATGGGAATTGCAGGAGTTTATTAGTGGAGAATTGTATCTATTGTATTTGGTTATATGTATATGTTTGTAAATATAGTAGAGAACATAGTTTATTAAAGCTCATAAAAGAGCTTCTTTTTGTATTCAACTTTGTATTAAATGAATGTTTTATTTCTTTATTATATATGTTAATAGAATCACGATTTAGTTACTATTCAATTTGATCGATCTTGCTATAGATATTTAAGAAAAGTCTGCTAACCTATAAGTAACAACTCCCAAGTCCAATGTCATGGCTTAAGACTTATGCTGTACTTAGGAGGATGTTACATCATAAGCTTGACAACCCCCCAACACAAATAGAGCACTGTCACTTTCATTGAAAACCCTCAATTTAATCCTATACCTAAGCCATATTAAAATGTCCAAAGGTTAGATCATATTAAAGAAAATAATTTTAAAGTAGATAACTATATTAATATTAGAAGCACTAACATGGGGACAATATTGACCACATGGCGATTACATTTGGAACAGGAGTAAACACCTAAATCAGGGGTCACTACACTGCCATATCTACAGGATGCAAACCACCAATCTAGACCACTGTTCACCCCTTTGAAAGAAGCCAACACAACATACATTCCATCCTTTAAAAAAAATCAAATAGTTAATGAAACAAAGTAAAAAATGATAAATATAAAGCAACACAATATTATATCTTAAAAACTGAGTATGCTCACTTCTTTGCAGTCTTTAAGTTGCTCAATTGACTTTAGAGGAGTGACCTTTAAAAAATCATTTTCAGGAGTACAATTCTCAAGCTCATTTTTTCTCAACTACAATGATAGATGGCTTTTTCTCCTCAATACTCAACTTTGCAACAACAGTATTCTCCAAATACTATCTCAATATTGTTCATAGTGTTGGGGTTAATAAAACTTAGCAAGTACCATATTCGTATAAAATGAACCCTAAGCCTCCAACACTTTGTCACAGGAGAGATTTTCTCAATAGAATTAATTCTAGCCATGGTAAAACAAAGAGAAACAATACACAATGGACACACAGAGCAGAAGACATGATAGACAAGTAGAGCAGTATACACAAAGCTCTTCACTGATGGATTTATAAATAGACTCAAGTAGTGTGTTTGATTTGTGTAATCAATATATGTATCTATATTAATTTTAAATTTAGTTTCAATCAAAAATAAATTTGATATCTTTATATAAAGTATGCCTTATTTTATCAATTACACCAGACTATCATAAATTAGGATGATTTCTTATATCAATTTATGATTAGCTCTTATTATTTTATTAGACCAGATTTAGAATTATAAATGTTATTATAATCAGCATTCTTTCAATCTAAATTGATTTTAAATGAAGTTTCCATTTATAATCAGTATTTTGATTAGACCAGATTACGAAATTAGCATCAATTTCGAATCAACATATAGATTTTATTATAATCAACATCTCTTTTAGCCTAAATTGATTTTAAATGAAGTTTTCATTTATAATTAGCATTCTAATAAATCAGCATGTAGAACATCAAAATCAAGACATCAAAATATTATATCATAATTGCAAATAATCTGAAATATTTGTTTAGTTTCATTGAAAAAATCAAATCAAAATATAATTAAGTGTAGTGTATCAATTTTAAATTTTGTATCAATCAAAAAGAAAAAAAAAATGAAGAGCAGAGTTAGGGATTAGGTTTTGAAATGTTTCTACCTTTGGGTCTGTGTTAGTACTGGGCCTTATTTACCTTGGATTGGGTTTGTTTTATTAAAGCACATTTAAAATTTTTTAAAAAAAAGCAAATTTTGAACCCTGCTGGTTTGTCTTGTTTGTCTTTAAGTTATATATACATATATATAAAAGGTTGGCTACTCTTGTAGTGGTCTTTGGGTGTTATGCCGTAAATTGGGGAAACCAAAGGAAAATTGAGTGTGTGCCAATTTTGGTGAGAGAGTGTTCTGATTGAGTAAATTTTTATTAAGTAGAGAAATTATTTTATAAGATTAGGTGTAGTGAGGTTTTGGATTTGTAAGAGATTATTAGATTGATAATTATATTTTTCACAAAAAATTAATTAATTGATTTGTTGAGTTGTGAATAGACATTATTGACTTAAACACGTTAATTTCTTGTACTCGTTTTACTCTATTTAGTTGTTTGGCTTGTGTGGATTTGGAAATTTTCCCAACAATTAGGGAGGGGTAGATTTGTGGCTGCAACAACGAGGGTGGCGAAGCCCCATGGATGACACGGCGAGTAGAGTCTCAATGGTGAAGCTTGAACGCGGTTCAGCTAGGAAGATGAACTCAAACGTTCTTCAGCCTTGAATATTTACTTTGTCAATTGGTACGAATGAACTCGAACGTTCTCTAGCTAGGAATGTGAATCTCGGTGGTGACTTGGAAGCTGAATGCTGAAGGCGTTTCAGCAAAGGAAGAATTTGGCTGAGGCTGAAGCTTGAAGGCAGTCCAGATCTAAGTTTTCTCTCTCATCCATAAGGCGTGTTCAATGATGAATCGGGGGATAAAATTTCTCTCTCAGGTCATTTTAAAATTTCTCTCTCCTATTTGTTTGTATTGATATATCCATTTCAATAAAGCCATTTTTAGTGATAAAAAGAATACAAACACAAAAAGAATAAAGATGGTTTTTTTTCAAAAGAATGCAAATACAAATACAGTTTTGGTTTTTCGTTTTAGTTTCTTTTTAATTTATTTACAAATATGATCATTTCTGCTTCTTTTGAAATAATTTCTTTTGTATTTGTATTCTTTTAAAAAACTACAGGATTTGGTGACGTTAAATTGGATTGCCGTATTTATTATTGAAACAATAAAAGAAATATCTAATAATGACATATGATAATTAGGATTATGATTTTTAAAAAAATCAATGATTAACATTTAAGATTATAAAGCGGGTCCTAAATTACTGTGGAATTGACACTTGAGAAAGTTTTCTCAATGGAGTATTGAATATTAATATTATTATAGATTATAGATTGTAGATTATAGGTTTTGATACACTTAGTTAACCAAAACAAAAAATTGATACATTTATTGAGTAAAAAATTTTTA